>OY776305.1:23332628-23932628 GCA_963675345.1 Trididemnum clinides | reverse complement strand
ATAAAAGCCACCACACTTCTTCCTCATTCTCACGTACATTTCCCTAATAAGAGTCAGACGAGAAGCTTAAAGATGAATTTAGAATGCGTGGTTAGGTTTCGCCGATAAAAACTTACCTTTATGAGAATAAATGATTTGTGATGACAAAGAGTGTTGTTTGTTTGTTTGTTAGTGGTTCATTCATTCACGCGTATGAGCTCAAGCTCGGTTTGCATGTCTTTTGTCAGACTGGGCCACCACGACGGTAGACTGCTTGGCCCCACCATCTGTCTGCCACATAAAGACGGAGGCATCCCGTTAAGTGCCTTGTCCAAGGACACAACAAGCAAGCTTGCCGGCTTGTTTTCCACACTATCCCTTATGTGCTGAGCGCCAAGCAGGGAAGCTGTGAATACCATTTAGTCTTTTGGTATGACTCGACAAGGAAAATGAACCCCAGGTCTACCGACTGCGAAGCGGACGCTCTAACCACTACACCATCGCGCCGGTTTGTGGTTACTCCTCCTCTTCCTCGGGATGGAGGTACGGTATGCCATGCCGTCAACCTAATTGAAATTAGGCTAGGGGAAAGATGGCAGCCCATTTCGAACCAATCTTCAATGACTGGTAGCCCCACCATCAACAAAGCGGACTGCCACTGGTAGGTACCCAAGAGTCGTCTTTTACGACATGCTGAATTCGCAACTTCACAATTGTAATCCGGTGAAGTACGGGTGGGCTACCTGTCTGCCACATAAAGGTGGGGGCGTCCCGTTAAGTGCCTTGTTCAAGGACACAGCAAGCAAGCTTATCGGCTTGTTCTTCACACTATCCCTTTTTATGCTGAGCGCCAAACAGGAAAGCTATGAATACCAATTTTTAAAGTCTTTTGGTATGACTCGACTTAGGGAATGAAACCCAGGCCTACGGACTGCAATGCGTACGCTCCCATCGCGCCGGTTGACAAGGAGTGTCGCTTTTAAAGATTTTCTCCCATGTGTGGATTTCGATAGATCTCTTTTTAAGCATCTACAATAATCTGCAAGAATGTTTACGCGTCAATATGCTTTGCACCTTTTTTATTTGGTCTTGATGAGATCTCTCTCCCTGTTCTTCGCTGTAGTCACGACAATTATCAGGAAAGTAGCCTGATCCAAGAGCAAGCTCAAAAAGTGCATTTTCACAGACATCTGGGCTTTAAGAATTAAAAGCTAAAGTTATTGTGTTTTATACATTGGGTAAAATTTTGTTTATTTGGCTGACTGCTTTTTTAGTTTCTTTTTTGTTGTGTTTTTTTTTTTTTTTATTTAAATTTTTTTCCTCGATGTTTTTGTCAGGTGCGGTGACCATGCCCCTCTCTACAATCTTTTTAATGTAATCTTAAAAAATTTGGGTATGTTTAACGTCAATTTGTTTTGTCACCTGCATTTCTTTTTCGCTCGTTGTTTTTATTCTTTTGTTGAGTTTTTTGTGTTGAGAAAACAGAAGCGAAATAAATTGCCAACTACTACCAAAGCTTTCGAGTAGCTTTTTCATCTGTTTTATGCAAAAAGCTATCCATGCGCTACTGCATTCATAAGTGAAATAAAATTGTTGTCTTTGGTCAGCTCACGGATCTGTGGCCAATCAAAGACTTGCTCGTAGCTTTGCTTTTAAAGTAAGGGGGAATTTTTTGTAAGAAATTAGAGGTGGGAGCATCTTTATCAAGCGCCTTGATGTAATTTTTCACGAGACTGAGTTAAATGAGCGGAGGGGGCAAAAACATATTTTGTGGATCAACCAAGTAAGCAGATTTGACTTCTACAAAACCAGGTGTAAAGCTTGTTCTACACCGCTTGCTAATTTGTGCGCAATGGCGATCATCAGCCCTCAAGTCCCACAGGCACAAAAACATGAATGTTTTAGGTAACCGGCCTGCAACCGTAGAACTACTGAAATCATATTTAAGTCTCCAAATATTCTTCAATCGTGTTGGCTCTTCTGAAGATATTTCATGTATTTATATCATTTGATGATTTTCACACAAAAAAAGAACCAACCTTGTTACCATTGTATGTTAAAACTGCCTTTAACACTAGAAGGACCAAGCACGTCAATTGACGTATTTTCATTTCGAAACGCCTGTAAAATGGCTTCTGTTAAATCTTATGACACGATATTTTCTGAGTTTTATTTTTTTATCAATACATGTCTTCTTTCAAAATTTCAGGATTTTTCAGCCAGCGGTTACCGAAAAAAATATGTGACTACCTAGAAGGACCAAGCCCGTCAATTGACGGGTAGAGAGTTGACGCAGTGAAATCACTACTATAACACTTACTATTTTGTCGCAATATAAATCTTGTCACATAATAAATCCTCTGCTTGGTCTCCAGCAGAGTATTTCGCGCAGTGTGAATTGATTGACCTACTTCTGGCAGACAGAGAGATTATCAGTTTACGCCAGGCAAGGAAAACAATACAGTACTGCAGTACAGGAGTTTTGTCTCGTGGAATCAGTGGTAGTCCTAACGTTTAAGTTTGACTGATAGAACTAATAGCTCAGAAGAAAGACGTTATGTGTTTGCTACAAACATTGTGGAAGCATTCAAGGGCGTTGGTTTTCATAACATTTTATTGAAACATATTGTTTCTTTTAGATTTAGGATAAAATGCATCGTAGGCGTACTGCTGAACAAGCTTTAGAGTTTTTACAAGACATTGCTGCAAATGAATCCGATGGCGAGTTTTCGGACAGCGATAATGAAAAAATAAATAATGCTTTTGCATCGGCAAGTAAGGCAGAGGTATCTGATTCAGAAAAATCGACAGATGATGAAGAAGAGGATATTCAAGATAGCACAGTAGACGACAATCAACCGGCTAATCTTGTTTCACATGTAGATGATGACAACAATACGCCAGTAATTCAAAGTAGAGATGGATCATTTTGGCAAACCTCAACTCCTTCTCAAGTAGCTGTTGGACGTAGACAACAGCAAAATGTAGTCAAGGTTCGTGCAGGGCCTACGTCTTACGTTACATGTCGTGTCATAGATGGGAGTCCACTATCTTCGTTTCGATTGCTTTTCAACGAACCGATGTTGAGACATATCCAGAAGTGTACCATTGCTGAGGCGCAACGCGTTACAAATAATACTAAATGGACAGTCACACTTGATGAATTGGACAAGTTTATCGGACTTGTCATAGCTCGAGGTGTAATTGCAGGTAGAAACTTGCCTATAAAATCTTTGTGGGATCAATCGTGGGGTTGCCCCCTTTTCAATGCAACAATGCCACGCCGGAGGTTTCTCGAAATAATGAAGTACCTCCGATTTGATCTAAAAAGTGAAAAAAAACGACAGCTGGAGACTGACAAATTCTGCTTGGCATCTTCAATCTGGGACCCTTTTATCGAAAACTGTCAAAAATCATACAACCCAAATTCAAATATTACTATTGATGAACAGCTGTTGCCTTGCAAAGCAAGATGTAAATTTATACAATACATGGCGAATAAACCTGATAAATTTGGACTGAAGTTTTGGATGGCTGCTGAGGTCGAAAGCAAATATCTCTACTACGGGTTTCCATATCTTGGAAAAGATTCTACTAGAAGTGGGGATGTGAGTGTGCCTACAGATGTGGTGATGAAACTGATGTCACCTGTTTTCAAAAAAGGGTACAACGTCACCTGTGACAACTATTTTACGTCACTCGATCTTACCCTTCGACTTACAGAGCAACATTGCAGCCTAGTAGGAACAATTCGCCAAAATCGTAGAGAAGTTCCTACAGTTTTGAAAGAAACTCAACCTTTGCATGAATCTACAATTCTGGAATATGTGGGAGCTACTGCGGTAACCATTACATCATATCAATGCAAGAAATCTAAATCTGTAAACATTTTGAGCTCTTTGCACAAAGATGTGACAATTCCGGAGCGGAATAACCCTAAACGAAAGCCTGAAACTATCCTTTTTTATAATGAGACTAAAGTTGGGGTGGATGTATTAGACCAAATGTCCCGTCAATATTCCGTCAAAGCTGGAAGCAGACGATGGCCAATATAAGTGTTTTATGACGTAATTGACATGGTCTTGATAAATGGCTGGATATTGTACAAAATCATTTGCAAAACCAAAATTAGTCGCAGAGCTTTTATACAAAAGGTCTGCGAAGAACTCATTGGTAGCAACCCTGGCAGTAGTCACCGAGCGGCAAAAACAGATGAATCCAGTGAAGTTGACCACCTTGGATCACTACTGCCTAAAGTGCGTCGCACATGTTCTATAAGATGTTGCAAAAACAGAACAACAGATCTGTGTTTTCTTTGTAAAAAGCCGATCTGTGGGAAATGTGGAAAAAAACTCTGTGCAACTTGCATGACGCGATGACCATGAACTTAGGCGAAAATGTTCGTAATTTTTTGTGATTTCTTTTAATAAAACAACATGCACGGTGTTTTTTAAGTATGTGTATGTAACCCTAGGAAGAAACAGACGTAAACTACAGGTTTTAAACATGCGGGCGTCAATTGACGCCTCTTGGTCCTTCTAGGTAGTTCAAAATTATGGTCCTTCTAGTGTTAAACTCTATGCAGAATCCAAAAACAATCGCCATTCTGACGAAATATAGGCCTAGGTTATGCTCAAAGCTAATATTAATCTTGAAATATCTTGGCAGTAGGCTATACCAAAAGATGGTCTTTGTCATAATTAAAATACGTTCTAAACTTCATCAGTTAGGGTTGTAGTTAAATTCTTCGCATAGGATTAGACCTAGGGTTAGGTTAAGATTAGCTTTCTCGAATAGAATTAGAGTTAGGATTAGCTCCCTGGCATAGCTTCGCCGCACTTCTGCAATACCAACCAAATGATGCATCACATACTACTGATGTCTTCAGGAACTCGAGAAACTTTGAAAAATAGAGTAGACCTGCGAAAAAATTAAACTAATTTAAAACTAAACATCGGTTCCAATGGACCAGTTTGATAGTTCAAGAGTTTCGTAAATTGATAATCTATATATATAAAACTCAAAGTTTATCTGTCTGTATGTCCGCTATAGAAATAAAACTGGAGACATTTAGATACAAACAAACATATGAATCTTATATAACTTTTTCCAGGGAAGCCAAGTACGGTATTTTGATTTCGATCAGAATCGTCTATGGGGGGCTACGAGCCTATATTTATTCAACCTATATGGTTATTCAATGTAAAAATTTAATTACAAACCACAAACAGCATGTTAGAAAGGTTTATATATAAACATTTTTGCTTGAACGAGATGTACGCAAACAATTGCGCGCATGTCCGCCATTTCTGTTATTGCCGGTATATATGCCGTCGCGGGAGCGAACGCATAAAGATCGCTTGCCGTTAATTATACCCGCGCGGGATCGAAAGAGTTAAAATATGGTTATTCAATGTAAAAATTTAATCAGTCTTTACATTTTACCTGATCAACGACGGGAAATTCTGCTAGTTTTTAATATCTTTTAAAAGCGATTACCTGTTTTGGAGATCAAGTTTAAAAAGTGTTTAATTTTTCAAGTTGGTAGTTTTCCTTCTACACACCGCGTGGCCCACAATTACAAACTGTGTACTTTCTCTTATAAAAGTTAATTAGCCCACAAGCGAGCTGAGCGTTGTCTTACCGCGTTTGGGTGTATAACAGAATCATAAATTACCTACCAAACTTTAAGATAATTTACGGATCAACTTTCACTTCATAGAATATTACGTTCTCAGAGAAGCTGAAGGGGATGAAAGATTTTTCAATGCTTATTATTTTTCAATTATTTTTCAATGGAAGATTTTTCAATGCTATGGCTCCCAACCTTTTAGGCCTAATACTGTAAAATCGTGCTTAACTTTTTGTGTGGTACACTTTTTCTCTGGTCACTAAAAAATCTTTGCAGTTAAGCATAAATTTTTGTGTTCTGACCCTTTTCGAAGTTACCAATGCTATTGAATGGTACGAAGCATTTTTACTACAATCTGCAGTCAAGCAGAGGAAATTGCCGTAAAATGTCTTTTTCAAAAGTACAACAATACCACGACCACCGTGAGGTACAAACTCGCCATCATTGTCGCCATGAACGGCGCCACAACTCTCTCGACCACGTTGTTGATGTAAAATGTTCAATGAGTAAAACAATCTACAATTAGTAGAACTTTTAATAGCAAACGTTGCATCGTCTCGCAGAATAGCGACAAATGCGCCAAACACAGATGGGTTGACTAGTCCCACTGTTAGTTGTGTTTTAGATGAATGTGCTGCTCGTTGGTTTCCATTAAGCAGAAAAAGTTTTCGTAAATTGGTTTTCTAAACTCACAATGGCACAACCTTTTTAATATTCAACGCATGATTATTTAATAAAAATTCCCGTTGAAAGTGGCTCTACTACCCATCCGACCATTTCGCAGAATATACGTACTGATTTGATCTTAAGCTTGGACGTTTTCAATCTGAGCTTTCATAACCGTCATCACAAACAGTTTCATAGCCGATATTTTGAGTTCAATCTGATATTTTTTGTCACAGCAGCTTACCATCAACATCTAGCTGACCGACTCGAAACCGTAATGGATTAGAAAAAAGTTGAAATTCTTGATAATGCTTGTCAAAAAAACGAAAAATGAATTTCCTGTGAAATAGACTAAGAAGAATTGCCAATGTTAAAATGCTCATCAACTTTGTTTGTTTTTGAATAGGCCATTTCAGTTTCATTGCATTAATCGAAAATTGTTTTCATCTTTTTCTCATTAGGTCGTTCTTTGCATTAATTGAGGTGATGATTTGCTGATGTAGCGCATATCCGCCACTTGGTCCTGCTGTTACAACAGCTATACTTGCCGCTTTATCGCTGCTTCTATTTAGGAGATCCTGTCTCTAACTGTCTTGCTCATCTGAGGTCTTCGACACACGAGCACACACCAACTTGCAGAACATGAAGACTGTGTCAAAAAGGAGAGAGAAATTTCTTTCACAAATTAGCTGTAGCACATGCATCAATCACGATACGCTGGGCGTATCTGGCTCTATATTACAAGATTTTAAAGACTAATGAAAAATCTGCTAAATTACAACTCTTGCAAATAAAGATGTCAAGCGAATGCGAAACAAGCGTATATTATTATCAAATTAAGGCTAGCATTTGCTGACAATACAAGCTGTTCATTGTTTCCCGGTTGAGCTAAGACACAGACAAGCGCTGTTAGAAATACATAAACAACTTGCCACTCGCTCTAGTTGGCAGTAAAACATTAGATTTTCTATTCGCTACCACCCCATACTAAAACACTGCCAAAGTAGAGTAAGCTCATAAACGGTCAACAGGTCTGTTTAAGACCACAAATAGATGTGTGATCAATCAGCGAAATGGTCATATTGCCATTAACAATAAACCAAAGTGACCTATATATCGATCAAAGTAAAGGCGTTAAGTAAAGAGAAAACAAGTCTCTTCCTTAATTTATAAATGGTTCACTCTACTACATTTACGGTTTCTTTCCATTAAGGGTTGAACGTAATTGAAAACAATTTGTGAAATTGCAAAGTTTCTGATATATAAATCGGATAAAACTAGGTGTTGCACAAGCCAAATAAATCGGTTTGTGCAGTATATGTTTTTTGTCCCATAACTCTTTAAGGACCACAAGAATTTAATTCATAAAATTTGAAACAATGCCGCAATTGTTTGGTAACAACGAAAATATAATGGATTTCAGATAATTGGTTATCACGTCATAATGATATAACAATCAACAATCAAGGTACATATGTGTACCAAAGGTCCTCAAAGGGATAAATAAGCACAAAAGTTCGTGCAACCATTTTTTACTAAACCACGCGTCTGGAAAAAATGCTTTAGATAATATAGTTTTCTGGCCAAATTTATAACTCAAAAACTTTCCGATTTACACGTCATCAATCAATTCATTTGGGAAAACAACTTCTCAAAAATTTGTAGGGGAGTAAAATCCTGTAAAGAAGATTTCAGATTTTCTAGTTTCACAACCTCGGTATTATCCATGCTTGATCACTTGCTATATGACGAGATTTTCTTCTTTAATGTTATTTTCGGTCTTTTTTCCCTCTACTTTTTAACCGGAGGGTTTTAATCTGCTGACGTACATGGCAGGTTGGAGATATTTTCCTCGTCAGCATTTGCGACTTCTACAAGACCAGGTACATCACAAACTGAAAGCGTTGTAGTATCTTTGTATCTAATTTGCTCTCATCGATAAGATCATCTACGTTTAGAGGAATTAATGCCAAATTCTGATCAATATCTTCTGAAGATAAGTTGTCAAGAGCTACTTTAAGATTTAGAAATATCTTGCGACTCATATTGAATAGACTTTTTGAAGTATATCAGGCAACGCAATTAGGTTTCTGGTATTTAGTTACTATATCTACGAAAACTGAATATTAAAATTCCCTGTGAGCTTTGCCACTTGTCATTTAGCCTGCCTGGTTGGTTACTTCTTATTACGGAAATCTACGTCTAAAACACCAGGTACTAGAGCAGTGGCTCGCAAACTTTTTTGATCAGTAGCACAAATATTTAGAGAACAAAGATTTGTGGCTCGCCACCTGTCATAATGTATCATAAGAATTTGCAAAGATTCTACACACACAAGCAATCTTTTAAACTATAAAAATATTACGAAAAAAGAGGGAATGTGTCCAAAAATACATTTTTCAATAAAATGGATTCTTCTGTGCTTTGGCAACAAGATTCAAAAATGTTGAGTCTGTTTATTACATAGTTCTGCAAAAATCTTACTTAACTAGAACATTATAGCTGCGCTTTGCCTTCCATGTAAATTTGTATAACATTGTAGACTTGATAAGACAGATTTACATAGCAAAGTAGTGTTGAAAAGCAATAACTTTTGTGGTGCAGTTTTGTGTATTTCTAGATATAACAATGCCACACTTAACCAGAAATCTGCGACCGCCAAGCTACAAAGCCAGATTTGTTAATAGTGTTTCTTTTACTTTTTCAACAGAAAGCTGAAACAAATTTCTTGCAAGTTATACGTTATGTCTGCAAATTTTAAATAAATGTGATTGGAATTCTTTTTGCAGTTTTTCGGGATGTTAAACATCATCGTTTAGTTTAAAAATATCAGCCGGCTGGTAAATATCGCAATCTTACAAAATTGCCAGTCCAACAATTTCTTCGCAAACTCTTTGATCAAATCCACAAACCAAATATTTTTTCTTTTTCTGGCATTTTCAGGTTACTGGTATTCTAGAAATATGTTTTCCATGTCAAACAAGCAATGCATTTAAATCCGTCAACTATATATTTTTTTCTATGCAAGCCATAGATATGATAAGCAAAAATTGTATAACCCTGCTGTTCCAGACGTTGTTCCCTTTTGTCGATACTGGCATGTTGCATGCAAAGTGTATGTATGGCATATCATTGAAGGTTTTCACCGTAATAAATAGCAAACGGACGCGAGTCTTCTTCAATCTACAATATCAAAGAGCAAACAAAAATATTGTCGATGTTACAAACCATATAATCACCAAAATAATTGCCTCCCAAGTTTTTCTCTTGCACTTTAAAAATATCCGGCTGGCTACGTGCCTGCACAAAAGCCTCCAAACCTATGCGATCAACCTAAAATTTTCGTCATAGTTGATGAAAAACAGTCAAAAAACGTTTTTGTTTTAAGAAAAATAAATTTCCTTTACCAGTTTTTAGAAATAAGCTCAACAGAGCTCCACTTCTTTAGCTTTATTATAGCTCTACGGTGCTGCAGCAACAACTCATCCCATACCTGGGGCCACGGTTGCCTACAGAATATTAAACATTAAAATTGTTACTCAAATATCGCGTTGATCAAAAAGAATTGAAAATTTTTATCGAAAATACGACTTCAGCGTAATTTTATATCAAAATAATTTTTTTAACTTTAGTGGGACTTGAAGGAAATCACAACCGATAGAATAACAGTAGTGCAAATCGCAGCGTAGCGCAGCGCAACACAACGATTTCAAATTGTTCTGCACCCAAATGGCTTTTTTCTCACTCGGGAGGTGTAAAAGACGACTTTTTATTCGAAGCTTAGATCTTTCTTACACATAAGCTTCTCTTCCAATATTGTCTCAACTCAAATTCCAACATGGCAAACCCAAAAACGAAATAGTCATACTTGTCAAGTATTCATTTATTCAACAATAGCAGGTAACTGCGTCATTTTGAGCAGTCATTGCTGCATTGCTAAAAGAATAGTTTGCGATAATTAATTACGTAAACAAAACCTCATGACATAATCGCGATTGGTGCGGATTTAATACTTGAATGTTTTTAGTTTACTGCTACGAGTGAAACTACAAAATTAAAGCGTCGGTAATGGAACATGGCAAAAATATTTACATGTCATGTTAAATTTTTACTTCTGAGTTTGTTTCTTTGAGTTTGTCTTAAGTTGTTTAAGTGGAGCATTCAACAAGCAAGTAACTACCATTATTTAAAAGTACAATTGCCAGTTTTTTGATGTGTTCATCGACCATTTTTAATAGATTTATTTTTAATTTTTACAGTATTGGTAAAATATTCAAACCTTACTTGGAAAGGCAGGTGGTGAAGAATAAAAAACGTCGCATTGGTCAATGCAATGTGCTCACAATTCCTCTGTCCTCCGTGGAGAGCTAGCGATATTACGAGTGTGGTCGATCTTGAAGCTATTTGTAATATAGTCGGAATGGCAACACTCTTCGATTGGCCAAGAAAGAATGGAACAGTTGTGTGTTTGAAAATTTTTTGTCGGTGTGGAAGAAAATTATTCGTTCGGAACAACTTCCAAAACATGTTGCTGTTACTTGATTTTTTTTATTTGAATAGGGCTGGCAGAGATCATGGAGCTCCTGAGGTAATAAAATGCTCTACAATTTGGACCAAAGATAATATGTAAAAAAATAGTTATTGAAGGAATTGTGGCATAAAGTATTCGTTTCAGTACAAGACAAAATGAGATAAGAGGTGTTCTGAGTTCAGTGACCATTGGCGCTGCAAGAAAAAATTTTAGTCCTGAACAGACAGGCGTTCAATACCAAGTTCATTGCAAGGAAGGACGATAGAGGACATAGTGACCATCAAGAGGAAGTGCAACATGTTTAGAGAAAACTTAAGACCACTTTTATCAAACAAATTTAGTGGTGGCAAAACCACTCTAGTATGAGAGAAGGCAAGAGTTAATGCTGTGGGTGGCGCTCTTCGTCTGGCTAGTTTATCGGTATTTTCATGCTCCTGAAGAAATAAGTGGCAGGAAAATAGTAAACCCAACCTTCTTGATGAAAAAAGAAAAAAGCATACTTTGGTTTTACTCGGTTTAGACAGTCATTAGTTTTTATATGGGGAAGAAGGACGATAGCCGGAGAGCTCTTAAATAAGACAACAATATAAATTCCGTCATGGTGATTGCAGGAACGGTAAAAATCTCTGCCGTAAGAAAAAAGAATAAGTGAGGATCAAAGGTATAGAACTACTGGCCGTTTGATGAAGGTGAACCATCTTCGTGATGTTGGTAGCTCAGAGAAATGGAAATTTTTGGGAGCATCTTGGCGATGTTACAAAAAAGTAGTTTATGGAGAAAAATAAAACTTCTTGTTGGGGCTCTACAAAAAAGCGGAGATACAGAGTAACGTCTTGAGATCGGAGAAAAACTCTACTATCAGTAAAAGTGCCTGTTCAAAACAGGAAAAACTGCGGTTGAAAGTGTCATTAATGACTACACATCGTGATTTATTACCGCTTTGTCTTTTTTATTCAATATTATGTTTCCTTGCGAGCGATTGCAACTGGATTGTGAAGATTTGATTAATCAGTGCAAGCCAGTTATCAATTAAATAGTCTGTTTGATGGGTTGCTGCATAATTATCTCTTGACTTATAGGAGCGACGCTAAACATAAAACACATTCTTGCTAGTGTTGACATGTCGCTTGAACTGCTTGGTATTTGAAGAAAGACAATCTTAAGTCTTTTTTCCCGTGATTCTCAGACTCAGAAGTGCTGATTTAGTGTATGTCTACCAACACACTCGCTTTCGAATCAGACATATTGGTGGAGCAACGTAGCACTTTAAATTGCAGATGTCCTTCCTGACGAATGCCAGTGGTGTTTTATAGAATTATGAACACCGGACCTTTCGCTTCGAAGCTCGTAACAATACCACTACACCACGGCGGCTTTTGGCATTTGAATAAACCAAAAATCAACCATAAAGAGAAAATCAACATAAAGTGTTTTTCCCAAGGCACTAAAACGTAGCTATCTTAACTTCTAAACGCATGTCCATTTAATTGTTATTGCTATAAAATACGGCTTGAACCTATTTAACCACGGTCTCAAGTCCGATAGCCTCTTACCACAGGAGAGCTGTAAGAGGTGAAAAGTCAAATGATTGCTTCTTGTTGTTGATATTTTAGTTTTGACCAATAATTTCAGACTTGCTTATGTAACTAAGTACTATCACTCATGTCGCTGTGAAGAAGCAAAAGAAACTTTGCAACAGATTTCTCTGTTTGGTTGCAACGTTTGCAGTTGAAATGCACTCTGCCGGTAGTACAAGGATCTCCGCAGTAGCTCCGAGCACAATTGTTTTGCTTCATAACTGCTATTGCCTTCGGGTTATACGAGAAAAATATTGTGATTTTGTAATCTATTTCATGTTTATAGGGTGAAGAAATGATAAAGAAAATGGGAAGTAATGGAAACAAAAAAATACCAGATTGAAAAAATTACCTGTAGAAAAGTGGGTAAGTGATCAATGAAAAATATTTTATTAAATAAGCAAACAAATTATCTCATAATCATTTGTGAAGATTTTCGTGCTCTTTGTCAGACTACAAACTTTTGCAGTAAATTTGTCAATATGTACCAGTTATTGTATTGCACACAAATATGTTGCAGTCATTTTTGTTAAATCTTGTTTGAGATGATACAGTATTTCATAAATTACTGAGTTTATTTTGTATTGCCGTATTAAAGTGACGCAGTTTGTAGCAAGTTTAAAGTAATCTTAACCAGTGGCAATAATTGAAATTCTTAAATTGGCGTAACTTTTGACTGAGTAATATCTAGTTGTGGTGTTCAAAAATTACTTATTTCTCAAAATTTATCAAAAAAATTTTAAATATGACTCGAGAATTATTTTGGTGAGATTTACTTCGTTATTTTTTTAAGTTTAAGCTTAATACTGTGTATTCTACAGAATTGTAATCATAAGTATGGGCTCAAAATAACTAAGTTTCTTTGTTAAGTACACATGCAAATCACATGTAGTTTATTATTCATCGTAAATGAGCACATTTTAAATAAACATGAACATTGTGTGAAGCAAGACTCGAACAAAAACTCTGCTAGATCTCATTGGTTGCTCCTTTCTAATATATATATCCGAAAAAACCGGTGGGCTACAAAAATAGTAGTACATATTTTGATCAAAAAGTCATTATTGCTCTTTGTAAAAATTTTTAAGAATCGTATCGAGCTGATAAATCTTTTAGGAAAACCTTTGAAAATATGCAATACACAAAAAATAAATGCACGATTGGTTATATTAGGGAATATGAAATCAAATGTGATGAATATGACAGATTCGATCAAAGCCGTAATTACAGCAGAGAAGCTGGATCATGGATTCTGTTTCTAGCGTCTTAACTCCAATTGAAGTACAGCGCAACAGCGTCGTTAAAACAATTATGCAATGCTTTACTTTGCAACTGTCAGAAAGCGCTAATTTAACAGTCGTTAATCACGCTCAAACTACTCAGAACTCCAATAATGGCAACCGTTACAACTTTTGATTGTTGATGAACACAGGAAAATCTGCACCGAGCTGGCGCCGCTGCGCTGAAGACACAATTTTCTCAACTTTCAAAGAGGCCAAAACTTGTAATTTGTTTGCTACAAACAATATACTTTCTTTTCTTATCTAGAAAAAAATTATTTTTTGTTCATAGCTTTTTCAAAAATTATACTATATACAGCTCGGATAAACCGAAGTTATTTTGAACAAATAAGGGGACCCAATGTATGCCAGCCCCTTTCCCCACTACTGCCACTATCTCCAAACTGAAGTTCAGTGACTGGTAGATGATCTTTGTAAGTAAGAAACCCTTCGTCACTTGTTTCAGGAGGGCCGTTTTGATCACAATTGCATTTGCTTCCTAAATGGGAACATGAACCTGCAACAAAACATCTGTTGTGCATTGCGTTCACAATCACTTGATGAATCGTTTCATCTTGTGAGTGGATATAAACTCGATTAATTTTGCCTGTAGAAATGCATTTCAAAGCAAGCTGATTCAAAAATAAAACGATAGATTGGACGACTGTAAATAGTTTTCTTAGTTTCTTTGCGGTGAGAAATTGTTATTAATTATACGTATGTGATTCATTTGTAAGCATGAATTACTGTAATACAGGCCTGGACATTGCATAATGCTGTTGAAAAACTGTGGGTGTATTGTGACGTCACTGTACACTTGCTCTCAACTGGTTGACGTTTTGCTAAAACTTATTAAAAGCTCACGAATTTGCAATTTAGGTGGCAAATGCGTTTTATGTATTTTTCTGGCAACTAAGGAAATCAGATGATTCAGATTTTAGATTTAATTTCGATCAATGTATTTTTTAACACAGAAATAAATTTTGTTCACAGTTATAGAAACCAGGGATGAGTAAACTTTTTAGCCTGAAGGCGCATTGGCCCATTCAAGAGTTGGCCGAGGGCCAGTGCTTGCAGTAGCTGTATACAATGCAACAGCTTAAAATCTTGCTTTAGCTTCTTGCAATGTTATATTGCAGGGGTAGTGTAGGGGTATGCAAACTGCTGTACGACACGTTAAGTTTTTTGGCCGATAGAAGAGGGCAGATGCCTAATTTCAAACTTTGAAAATGATGTTTTACAAAAAAAGATTGACATCCTCTACTTGGATGGACAACTATATTTATGATGGCTTCTATTGTTTTGGCGGTTTAGTAGGGCAAGTGCGCCCACCCATGTTATACATATCCCCTTACATACATGGAAGTTTCTGCTGGTGTTAACCGAACCCACAAAATGCTCTGGCGAGCAGTAGTTTGCCCACCCCTGATCTAAACGATTGAAGAGCAGTTTTGTTATTTTCAAAACGTGAAAGCATAACAAGTCAGCAACAGTAACGTTTAGAAGAGTGTAGACTGTTGGACGAGCTGTAATCAGAAATGCAAACATTACTATGTTGATTAAAGCTTAGTGTCAATTAGAATCAATGATATGATCACTCCTTTAGAGGACTTATATTATTAATATGTTTAACTAGCCGACTCCGTCGGCTACGCCCGGCAGGGCTACCGATCAGTTATGTCGGTTTAGTAACATCAATTATCCCGCTGCTCCAACTGTAACCAAATTACATTTTTAAGATCATATGCTTTAGCTTGTACAAATGGGGGCATCTTTCCTATAGCCCTAATCCCGATTGTAGTACAAGTCCTTTGAATTAAGAAAGGTCTTAAAAACTTTCTATCATTTGACAAATTTTATTCGTTCCTTCAAATAAGTGTCGGAAAAAAAATGCACAGCTGGGAATTGTAATGTCTTTTGTTTTACAATTACACAAATCATTTATTTGGTGGTATCATGGCGTACTACCGTGAATCCCCGAAAATAAGACAGGACTTATATTAATTTTCAATTCAAAATATGACACTAGGACTTATTTTTGGGGATATCTTTTATTTTCCTCTATCAAAAAACAAAATTACAAAGTAGAGAAATATCAGCTAAATACAAACACTTTGACAACCGATCTACATTTACTTATCAATAATACGTTTCACGTTACAAAACCACTCGCTATAAATCATTCAAAAATGTCAATATCATCGTCCTCTGGAATGTCTTGCAAGTCATTCTGTATTATGTCCTGACCTACTTTTATGATGTCGCTATTTCCCGCTATCAACTAGGGCTTATTTTAAAGGTAGGGTTTCGATCAAAATCAATCTGAATATTCTTGCTAGGTCCTATTTTCGGGGAAAAACGGTAGAAAAGCAGGCCATGACAAATGAGCGAGCGAATTGAGCGACTGAAGGCCAACTCTCGAGAGAGAAAAAAAAGACTAATTTGGTCAACACGAGATCTGCAATCTCGCCAAGTGTAATGTTTGTTGGCAGCAGCTGCAGTTACAGAAAAACGGTTGATAGAATTGTTTAGTTTCATCAGTGATTGCATTTTTGTTGCAAGGCGAGTAATAAAAGCAAAAACGAGTAAAATATACTGTTGTGAGTGTGAGAGTTTAATGCAAAAATAAATTAATTGTACAGTATTTTGCCTATTACTCATTATCTTGCAAGGACCGAACTTAGGAGGTTGAGCACCTGTCTAGTTATGGCTTGATTGGGAATCCAGTAATTGCTGGCTATTGCCTACTGGATGTAGGATTA
This sequence comes from Trididemnum clinides, assembly GCA_963675345.1. Taxonomy (NCBI): domain Eukaryota; kingdom Metazoa; phylum Chordata; class Ascidiacea; order Aplousobranchia; family Didemnidae; genus Trididemnum; species Trididemnum clinides. The sequence continues at coordinate 23,916,201 of OY776305.1, read as the reverse complement.
CCCTAAAATTACATTTACGTATATTTCTGCTTTTTTTAGATGTCTTTGAAATGTTGTGTTCCAAAGTGCAAATCTTATTATAAAAGTACTAATCAGTGCTTAAGTCGCCTAAAAATCAAGAGAATTGGATATCTGCCATTCCTCGAGCAAATCTAGTTGTAACAAAATATATAGTAGCTTGTAGAAAACGTCCAGCTTAAAGCATTTATAGAACACTGTGACCTGTTAGGTCGCTTACTATTTTCCCAATGAGCCCACAAGTTGTTTTCCTGCTGCTCCTCTTTTCAAGCCCAGAAAAACTACAAAAGTTTCAACATCAGCAAGAACCGTTTTACCTAAGGAGCTTGAAAGTTGGAAGCAATGTAGTTGGTAACTTTCAACAACTTTCTCAAACATTAAAATCGAAAATGATGTATGTTATGAAGTTGATGATCAAGTTGCATTTTAATCAAAGCAATTGATCTGTGGGATGCGCATTATCTAGTTAAAATGAAAAAAGATTTAACTTATAAAGCGTTTAACGTTGGATCTTCTTGTACCATCACAACGTTATCTGAAAACAAAATTTACACTTGCAAAGAATGGTCTGTTGTTGAAGTAATAATTCGATATTTGAAAAACAAAGAAACTCAGGACAAAACCAAAATTCTTGTACAACAATTACAGAGCATGGGCAGGAAAAGGTGAGAGAAAATTTGTACAGCACAGATTTACCCAGATCATTAAAACATTTAAATTTGCAATGTCTCGCGCGCTATACAACCAATTAATGGAAAACTTTTATCTTTCTAACGTTCAAATATTAACTCGAATAACCTCCAAAGCTAGCTCTACCAACAACGGTTTTTCTGAATAGTGTGCTTGGAAGTGTGCCGGATTTCCAAAGAAAATGTTTAATCGTATGGGATGAGGTTTATATTTAATTGGCCCTTTCCTATTATGGAGGCACAATCTTTGATGAAGCAGGAGATGATTGTAAAAAATTGGCAAAAACTCTCTGTGAAATAATGTTCAAATGTTTGATTAAGGGCCAGCGTTTCTGCACAAGGCGCTACCTTTTAGCTATTTGCTGGTTTTCTACAACTTTATTAGTGAAGAGAACAAAATATAAAAGATGTTTTAAAAATCAAAGAAAAATACTTAAAAAACATTTTTTCGCGTTTCCTAATTCGCATTTTTTATCACATTTTAAGTAATTCGCATGTTGCAGGGATACGGCCTCGTAATCTCTCATCTTAATTACTTTACTAATTAAAATTCACCTGACTCTCCACATGCGCAATAGTTAGGTCGTCGAGAAGTAGCTCCTCCCCAATATGATTGTCGTGTGCCATCACGTGAGAGCCAGCCCGCGTAGGAATCACCACCACTAAACTGGATTACAACACCGATGCATCGAAGCTAAAACATTTATCAAAAAATAAGCACATATCAATTTTTTCGTCTATTGGTTATCTCGTACGTACATAGAAATTTCCATAAAAACAGCCTTGGAACAGAACAGAAGCCTTGACAAAGATGAGTCACATATTTAGCTATCCACCTACTTAAGAAGAGGTCAAGCAGTTTTTGCGAGTTGCTGTGACGAAACGAATTTGACGAAAGAGTCTTTCTTATCTTATTTTACTTAAAATGCCAAACCAACGCTGCTGAAATCTCTTGATACAAAGAAGTAGCGGCTCTTACTAAATATGATTTTCAAATTTCAGCACTGCAAATAATTTTACTGTTCATAAGACACTTTTCAATTTGCTAAAAATAAAATTTCCGCAGCTTCTCCACTACGTTGTAGAACTGTTTCGTTCATTATATCCGTTGTTCATGACCACTGTGGTGAGGATATAAAAAAATCAATTTAATAATTAAAACTCGGGATGCTTAGGGACTTCACGCTATGGACATACAAGTTTAAAATTTTGCGAAGTTTAAGTTGACGAAAACCTGAAAAATCTTTCGTGATGTTTAAAATCAATGTTATTTACGAAAATAATATTATTTGAAACCTGTGTTACACTATTACCGCTTGAAAGATAGTTCGGTTTCCAGTATTTTGTTAGATGATAATCCGATATTTTTAATTACTGTTTGTTTGCGGGTATTTATTTTCCTATACGTAAAGAGAAGACTGACATTTTCAACCTATGGCAATCCCATAGCTCTTGCCCATTTTTGTGGTACCGACAACACACGTGTGTAATACAAATGGTTGCTGCGGTGATTTATAGCTCACAAAATCACCAAGCTTACAACAGTCATGCCTACGTTGTTTGTCAACAACACAACAACAAAAACGCCATTATGCGGACACGGGATACGCCGACACGTCTTAGCTGAAGAACTCGCGGCAGTCGTTACATACGTGCATTAAAGCGGGTCAAATTTTATAAAACTTTTTATGTTTAAAATTCCACACTATGAATGGAGTTTATTCACATGAACTCATTTAAAATATGTGAAAAAAAGATTGTGCACTTTCTCTGCATCTCACACATTTTGCTCAAAGTTTCACTTTTTTGGCCCAGTCCTAGCAAGCTTTGGAGGTAGTCAGTCTTTGAAAATTTGTTTTAGTTTAGGTTTTAGAATTAGTTTCAAAATGGTTTGGTCATCCTGTACTCATTCACAAAAAAGATAGCTCAATATTTCCGTGGTAACATTAGCATTGAATGCATGCAAAAATTTTCGGCTCTCAGCGCTGCGTTATACAATATTGAACATGATATTAACCAGATTTTCCAATCGAGCTGTTCTTTTCTAAAGTTTTAATATCATCAATTCTGCAAAAAAATCAAGAGTGTGATATTTATTTTCAGGTGCAATAATTACAAAAATAATTTGTCATAAAATCAGACTAGTTAATGCTTAGAATAATTGACAATAATAAGATCTTGCTATTTTACTAATTGATTGGATACAAGCTTACTGTGCTGCATTGATGTTTAAAACTCGAAAGAAGTCTTTCAATTCTACTGTTGGATTTCTAACAAGTTTTAATCTTACAATGATTCCATCTAAAGCTGATGTAATTAAACACTCGCAACATATTCGACAGGAGTACATTGCAAAATATCGTGAAAAGTTAACAGGAAAGAATGCCAACGAATTGCTTTCACTGACTTGCAGAAGATATGGGCTTCATTTTTATTTCCGACTATCAGCTACAAAGATATTTGTTTGAAAGTAGAACGACTAATGAAGAATGCATCATAACCTAACAAACTTCAATGAAACAAAAAAAGAGCTGGTGAAAACTTTCTAAAATCTCTTGGCACGTATGAAGAAATGTTTGGTATATGTAGCTGCAGTTTTATAAAAATGGTATCGCAAGATTAGAGTGCAGATGTGACACGCGCATTTCTGTTCTTGAATGAGACGCATTTGTGGATCAAAAATTACGTAAGGGCCAATTTGGTGCAATAGTCTTACAAACGACAGCGGCACGATAACGGACTGCTCAGAGAAAAATAGGTGAAGAAATTAAACGAAAAACTTTGGAAGAATCTACACCATTACAAAACTGCTGAATGTTCATCTGAAGCTGCTAGTACTGATAGTTGTAGAAGTACATGCAGTCAATTTGAGGTGCCAAAAGAACTGGAGGGCAAATGTCAAAATCATTACTCATATAATCAACTTACAATTGTATCTGATCGTTATCGAGTCAGCAGCTGAGCAACTGCAGCAATTGTTAATGCTACATTGCAGGGCATTGGGCTTTTGAGTGATGAAAATATGCTGGATAAAAAAAAAGTGATAAAGGAAAAGCTTCGTATCGGTAGCAAGAATATCTTATCCGGGAAACAAGAAAATGTTGATATATTTTGCATAGGGTTTGATGGTAGAAAAGATCAAACAAAAACCAGTGAAGGTACAGTTCTTGAGGAACACCACATAATTATAAAAGAACCAGGCGCTCAATATGTGGATCATGTTGCCCCATATAATGATTCAGCCTGTTTTATCACAAAAAAATATTCCATTGTCATTGCGACAAATAGCGTCGACACATTACAAGGAGTTATTTGTGACGATACTGCTGTTAACACAGGGTGGGTAGGTGGAGTCATAAAGAAACTTAAACTTTTTTGGAAAGACCACTTCAATGAATAGTTTGTTTGCTTTATCTAAACAAACTTCCGTTTCGCCACCTGTTTGATGCTATTGAGGAAAGAACTGGACCAACAACGTTTGTGGGTGAAATTGGAGAATAGATCAAGAAAGATATTCACCAATTACTGCGAGTCACTTTCCAGCCGATTTCTGTTGATGTACCAAAGATTTCATCAGAAATAGTAAAGAATTTGAGTACTGAACAACGTTACTTTTATGAGGTATGTCATACTCTCACCACGGGAGTGGTAACAAAAGAACTGAACAAGCGCTCTCTGGGAGCTTTACATCACGCTCGCCGGCTTACAAGAGCAAATAGGATATAGCGTTTGTACATTAGCACATCAAATTCATCCAAAAATTTAAAAGACAAGATGAAAATTATAATGCTGTTCTATGCATGAAGATGGTTATACATAAAACCTGATCTAAGAGTAAGTGATGGTACACGGAATTTCTGTTTTTCGTCATCTAAAAGGCTGAAAGGTGAATATCAAAAGATCGTGTTTGCCTGTCTAAATAAAAATGCTGTTTTTGCTCATTCAGAAAACCTGGTAGCTACGAGTATGTTGGCCGACAAACGTCAGGAGGTGCGGCGGATTGATCTTTTACTCATGTGAGCCAGGAAAGGAACGAAACTTTGTGTTTCCACAATGAACTCCCAACACCATCTCTTTTAAAAGGTACAGCCAACTTAGCAAACATAGAGCAAGTACCGCTTTGGTTTGAAGATATTTTTTGTCACAGTAAAGCCGTTGAATAGATGGTTGCTGTAGTTATTCAAGCAGCTGAACTGAAAACTGGTTACCAAAGCAGGCATTGAACAATTTTAAATTGCATACAACCATGAAAAATGTTACCAACTTTTGAAAGCAAAGGAGACTGGGCTTAGAATAACTTATGAACCATATTTTAAGCTTGATTTATTGTTGCTAAAAATATTTGGACACACTGTTTTATTTGATAAAAATGACTTTTTTCTAGAAATGAATATTTTTGTTGTGTTTGTTTAATTGCTTAGTTAAGGTTTCCTGAAAACAACAAAATATTACGTGTCAACATTTACAAGCATTTTACATAATAGAACTTATTTAAGTATCGTAACATAATTTTTTTGATTTTTACTACTGGAAAAAATAATTAAAAATCAACTTAATTATTTATCCCCACGCACTAGAGCATTTGGCAATTTATTCACCGAAGAACTGCTTTTGTAGTGAAAAATCGTTCACCTTTAGTCAACAAATTTTAAAAAACTACGTGCTTTTCGCATGTTGGAAACCAGTTTTGCCATATTATTACAAATATTTGTAAGGCAATCCAAGAAATATAGCCATTTTGCAATTTTACATTTTAATATAGCTTTGAAAAAAGCTTTCCGTGGCGCTTTCATCAGTGGCGTTATCGCGTCAAAAGGGAAGATTTGGAGTGAATAAGTGTTTTATGTGAATAATTTGGACGTTAGGCAATCAAGATCAGCCAATGATAGCGCTAGTATTCTAAAGCGCGTCAAGAAAGATTTCGCAATTGCGAAATGCGAGAGGCGAAACAAGAACGCCGCGATTATCGAAAGAGTTTGAGAGTGTAAACCAACTCTTTCTGTCTGCATAACACCACGCGCCGGGTCTTGATATAAGCAGCCTCGAAGAGATTAAGATGGAAAGAGCTGCGTGCTGCGGCGAGGATTGAAAACCGCTTATTATCATAGTTAAATGCACATTGACCATTATATAAAAGATGCTGACCAATGGCAGAGTCACAATTCGGTTTGATGTCGTTTCGTTTGCACGGTCTGTGTGGTTGAGATCGGCGTGGACGGGTCAATTGCTGTCTTAACCATTGCGGAGCATGTTGCTTGATGTGTTCCTGTAGTCGTTGAGATGTTCGCTCTACGTACCGACTATCACAGTGGCACTTATATTCATATATTGCAAAACTTTTTTGAATGATAGGTAGAACATCCTTGCGGGCCACAGGCAGCATGCGCCTAGACGTAAAAACCAAGCGGGTGCTCACGGAACCATAGCAGCTTTCCACGGCAGTTGTGACTTCTTTTTCCAAGTTTGTAGAGAGATAACCAATCCAAGGGACCCTCATGTACACAGGGCACTTTTCTGGGCCAAATCGCTTAATGGTGAAAACCAGCGATTTTCTTGGCAATTGCTCAAAACAATCGTTCAATTTTTCACAGCTCTTTTGACTTCTTTTTCCAAGTTTGTGGAGGGCTTACCTATCTAAGGGATCCTCAAGTAAGCAAGGGACTTTTTTTGGCCGAATCGCTTAAGAGTGGAGAACTGAGCAATTTTCTTGGCGATCGCTTAGGAAAATTGCTTAGTTTACCAAAGGATGCAACTAGCGAACTGGCCGACTTTTTTCTGCACTTCTTTTTGTTCTCAGCGACAAGTAAGAAAGCTGTAAATACGGCTTTTTTTTTAAATAGTAACAGATGCCTAGAAAATGATGAAATACATGCCTAGAAACTAAGATTTCTCATATTTTTAAAAAATTACAAAGTGGTTGTAAACTTTGTAATTTGCACTATACATTAAATTCGCATTCGCGTGATTGTAAAGAGTTATAGTACAGGGTGACCCAAAAAAACAGAACCCATAAAAATTCTGTCAAATCCTACAAAGATCTTATAAACGTCAAGCACTTTGCAGATTTTAAACTTCAGTTTGTGTACAATCATTCACCAAAGTTTCAGTCTTTGAAGTCACTTTGCATAAAAGTCATATTCTTTCCAAAATATGCTCCAAATGGCCTCCCCAACGTTGGAGGCAAATTTTCATACATCGTGCAAAATTGTCTATTACTCCAACACATTCGTTTTTGGGTATATCACTAATTTTGGCTGCGATTGCCGGCAGTGATTGCTGCCTTCAATTCACCAATCGTTGGAGGATTTTCCAGCACACGTTATCCGTCAGATAACACCACTGATAAAAATCTTGAAAATTCAAGTCCGCTCAATGGGGTGCCCACTCAACTTTACACTTCTTGTTAATCAGTCTCTCCTAAAATTGCTCTCTCACACAGGCTAGGGAGTTATTTGATGTGTTGGGGTGGCCCCGTCTTGCTGGAACCACTGTTCTTCTCGATTTATCTCTTCACACTGTCCCAAAACTTTGTTAGAACTTCCACATAATGCTGTGTATTCCCATTTATAGTCTCTCATTTTCCTTCTCCAACCAATACGGGCAGATGATGCCATTTTCAGAGGTTGCTAGCCATGCTGTGCAATTTGTGGAGTGTAACGGCCTCTGTATTACATCCTACGGGGCAGCTGTATCCCAATAAACATTACTTTTACTGTTTGTATGTCCTGGGAGCAGAAAGTGCGCTTTGTCAGAGAACCAAAGATGGTCCAAGAAGTCAGAATTGGCTTCGACAATGTAGCAAAATCATTTATACGTGATTACACGTGTTTCCATGTCCACCTACGTAAGATTTTGGTTACGTAGGTGCAAATGGTAAAGATGCAAAATTAAAGTTATTTTCAAGAACACGCCTAAAAAACTCTTGAGAGATTCCCAACAATTTACTGCGTCGTCTAAGTGATCTTTTAGGACCCTGCACGACCGAATCCCGTATAGCAATAAGATGCTTCTTTGCGTCCTAGCACTCACCGTCCAACCAGAATAAATATGCCTCAAACCGCTTTAACTAAGATTTTGCACTATCCCTTACTCTCTAAACCAGTGAATCTCAACTTTTTTTTTGTAGGGGCACACTTTTAACGATTTCAAAATTTGGCGGCACACATAGAAAAAGATAAGTTTAAAAATTATTTACTTACCAATTAAAAATTATTACTTAATAATATTAACATAATCACATATCAATAATTTGGCGGCACACTTTTATAATTTCGCAGCACAGTTGCTAAGAATCACTGCTTCAAACTTTTGAATCCAGTCAAAAATTCTGCTTTTTGTTGGGGCATAACGACATTGAAATTTTCTGCGAAAGCTACTTTGTATAAATTGTTAGCGAAAGAGGCCTCCACGCAAAATGCCTTCTCTTTGACCAAAACATGATGGGAAATACTTTTGTTGCAATATTTCATGCAGTAAGTCTACTACAACAGCCTAAAAGAGAAAAGAGGAATAATAAATAATTAAAAACTTTATTCCAAGATTTATAGGTTCTGTTTTTTTGGGGGGTCAGCCGTGTACATTAATTATAAAATTTGTCAAAGTAATTTTGTTATGCAATAAAAGAAAACCACCAGCATTCAAAAACTTAAATCATTCATGTTAGATTTCTTTTAGACAAGAAAACCTAACAGAATTTGTCAAACATTTTTACTGAAGAGTTTAACTTTAATGGATGGGAGAAAGATGACTGAGGCGTCATAGTGAAGTGCAGAGGAGTGGTCAGCCTCGGCTTACACTTTTTTGTAAACACTCTACTTATAAGTTTATAAAAAAAAAATTGTCATGATTTTTAATTTTTCAAAAAAATGTTTTCAAATTGAAAACCATCCTACTCAGTGACCCTTTAGCTAACAAGTCTCCAACACATTTCACACTTGTTTCTCGGGTGACCTTAATTCAAGAACAAACGATAATAGATCACCATTGTATTCATGTCATTCTTACCAAACTGCTCCATTCCCCCCTTCCAATACATAGAACCGCCTCAATGCGTTTAAAACAGCACTGAGGATGACAAACTCCAATGACATCATTTGGGTAGAGTGGGAAAAATAATGCCATAAAATAATTTAGGCCTTCTATGATCAGTTTTTGGGTATCTAAAATGTCCAAATCAAAAAAATGCTAAATAAGTATAAGAATTACAAGCAGTACGAAGCTTGTAAAGACCACTTTTCTTTAGCGATGAAAAGGCCAATGTTACTAAAGAATAACACTGTCATCCCACCAAAGCACTTTTCAAGCAAGTATTCTTATGAGCGAATTCGCAGGAAATAGAACTGTTGCCATGCGTGCGAGAACCTCATTAGATGTTTAAGTTAATGCACTGCACTTTGTTATCAATAATTCACATGACTTGTCTTGCGCTAGAAAAAACTCGACCAAAGCGAGTAAAACATGTTGCTTAAGGGTATAAGTTCATACACAATATGAAACAGATGGCGTATTGAGATTTCTTTTTGTTTTTGTTCTACTGTAAAATGTACTTGGAGGATAAGTTCAGTCAGTATTCCAGTTTTAACCTACTTAAGGATTATTAAAGTGTTGGTGATGATAATACGTTTTTCTGGGATTTAAACGGCTGGATTTTATTCGATTGAATTAGACAACAGTGCGATGAAGGTTTAGACTGTCCACCAGTAAAATCTACAACAGAAAATTCATCTCCGTCGAGAGGTGAATCCGAAACAAACACTTCTGCAAATACTTTGTCAAGCAAGGATTTGCCTATCATTTGCAGGCTATAATTTAATATTTGTTTTCGCATTTAGAACATAGGGAGCTCAGGGTTGCATGTCATACCAAAATCAACCTTGAGCAAAAATGTTTGCTACTGCTCGGAAAAACAATCAGCTAGGTAAGCAGTATTTCATTTAATTTTTTAGTGCAAAGGATAATATTTTTCATTTTTTTAGTTTTTAAAAATGAGGAAAAGATAAACAGTTAATCAACTTAAAAGCATACGTAAGAAGTAACTCTGCATTTCCTGGACTCACAATTTTGTAGAAAAAATTTTATGTTATCAATACTATAAATTTTAGGTTGGTCTTCTAGTCTTTACCTTAATAAACTGCCGACAGTTTCTCGATATTTGAATGAGAGCTGATATTTGTTTCAAGCTGGCGTCATATACAATTTTCTTTTTGTAGCAGAATTTAGATTCGCAACCAGTAAATTCAAACTCATCCATGATGTTGTGTCGAATTACTGTCTCTGTAAAATATCGAAGGCGTTACATCAAAAATATTTGTGTTCTAAAGCATGAATAATGTTTTTAAACTTCAATTTTCATAATATCATTGTTTTCAACATGGATTGTGTTTTATATTTTGTCAGTTGGGCTTATTGTTTGTAAAGTCTTGAGACTGGTCTCGTGCTTTTTTTTGATAAGACCACTTTTTACACCATCTTCTGCGATTTTGATCTTTATTTTATCTTTAGATTTGACCTTCTTTGAATTTGGCTCTTGTGCTTCGTTTCTGTTTTAAAAATAAATAGCTTTGAAGTTAAAGGTGTGTTGCAGCAAACCGCAAAGTTGCAGAAATGTTGTTAGGAATAAAAGTTTGTTTAGCAAAAAACACATTTTTCAATTTCTGTCATAGCTATTCAAAGTGTAGAATGGTTGGGCATAATTTTTTTCATTAAACTTGACGGTTAGCTTAAGCTTGGCTTCCCTGTAGGTTATGTTGAAAGTATATCACGACACCCGTAGCCAGCTTGAGACCAAATGTTCAGTTTAGTGCTTCCATTCTGTTCTACTGAGTCTAATAATTTTGAGAATTTGTTATTCACACTTTTGATCAGTTACTCTTAAAATAATGTGGCAATTGTTTGATAATTTTTAGCAAAAAATTAGGCAAGTTTTTTAAAAAATTTTTTCATATTACCAGAAAAGTAACATCAAAATTTTTCTGAGTATTATGCGCTTCAAATCCCATATATAGATTTAGTGATGTAATTACATAGCACAAATATTAAAGATGTATTTCGTCCCATGGGAAGTGTAACGAATAAGGAAATTTGCCTTGTAAGAGTAGATTTCATATATATGTAAAGTCCTGTATTATTTGTTCGCTCGGCTACTGATTGAAAAAAAGACCTTTTTTCCTCGCAATTGGATTTGCTGTAAGTACGCCTTTATTACGTCATAATCGTGCATGACATAGTAAAATTCCAGATTGATCTAGTGCTTCTAGCTTCTTTGAAGAATTTCGTTGACTGATTACATAATAAGTAATGTTATTTTTTCTTTTTCACGTGATTTCGTTCTAGCGTTTTCTGGATTGTCTTTTTTCGATTTATATGTAAGGCGAAGGATTTTTTTTTTAGTAGTTAGAGTAGTAGAGAAACGTTGAGATGGAGAGAGAGAGAGATTGATTGACGGAGTAGAAAGGGCCTAGTGTTTTTTGTAATAATTTATTGTGGATTCTGTGGATGTGGCAAGTGTTGTACGGTTATTATTGTTGGAATTAGTTTTGGCGGTTTTCTGATTGTCTAGTAAAGTGATTAGTTCTGAGATCGTTGAGCGCAGAAGCTTGAAGGCGTGAAGTATTACATGTATTTTTGTGCATACAATATTCTGTTCTTAACGTGGTTTAAGGTGTTCTTAGTGGAAGGCAATCTTTTCCAAGTTTTATTAAGTTGCAGTCAGACCTAATTATCCGAGCGATTATCATACGTCGCCTCAATTTTAAAAGAAATTTAAGATTGAGATAGAACCGAAAATTCTATTATTGTATTGAAACGCGACAGAAAGCATAAGGTTGTTTAAGTGACGATTTTTTAGAATAAGCTTTTTTTACATAAAAAGATTTTTCGCCTTTTCCTTCAGTGGGAAAAAGGATTGCAAATAAGTACTAATCCAGTAAATAATATAATAGGCCTAGAAACAAATTGTAGAAAGTACAGTTTTTCCAAATGTTTAGTACCGAAAAGTCGTAAGTAATATTGCGCAAAAGGCGCAAGGTCGTAACCAGCAGGGAACGTTCTAAAGGTACTGGTAACTGCTATGATAAGGCATTGTGATATTTTCACCTAAACTACAAATACACGTATTTAGAGCTTTTAATTACGCTCTTTTGTTAAAATAGATTGGCTGCATACGTACGAGCATTAAAAACTTGGAAAAAATTTTTGTCGACATTTATTTGTCTCCAATAGAGACTAGATCCTTTCTGCTAATTAAAAAAGCTATCCAATCTAGCTCCATAGTTATACCGATGTCTAAAATAATCCTTCAAAATAGAGTACGCATTAATTTTTTTTAAGTGGTTGATGAAATATAAGCTTCTGACTTGGAAGCTAATAAGATTTTTTATCAAAGTAGGAATATAATCATTGCATTATTCAAGAGATTCTGATTTACGGTAAGCATTCATGAAGGTGAGTTGCCAATGTGTCCACCATAAACCAGGGTTTTCAAACTAGTTGCTTTATATTGAAATGCTTTAAGACTTATTATCATAGCATTTTCCATTAAACTATAATTTTTTAATCCATTCACCGCCGCAATATCCGACTATCAGTTTTGGCTCAACGCCAAATTTATTTGCATAAAACAATAGATTGAACTGTCAAACAATATTAGTTGTAATATCATGCCAAAACCAAATTATATGGTTTATGAGCTCTATGGTATGAATTTTTTGATTTTCTTACCCAAAAAGAGTTAAAAAAATCAAGAGCCCAGTTGCAGACGACCAAATTTTCCGAATGTTCAACAGACATGTGAAAAAGCCAATTACCTTGAAATGAAATTGAGATATACGTGTTTACCAGGAAACCAAAGCCCTTACCATTAACGCAGTCTAGAAACTATTCTTTTGTGGTATCTTCTGACAAAATTTTAAGCAACATTAAAAAATTTATCCATTAAAATTTTCAAATTACATAGGGGTCTCAAAAAAATCCTCCACAAAATTTGTTTGGTACGTAAAAAAGTAGATTTGGTTTATAAAAATATGATATGTGGCTAAATATTGGTCTCATTTAAAAGATTAAAAAATTGCTGTTCCGCAATAAATAACTTTAAATAGTTTAGGCAAACGATATTTGATATTTACCATTCCAAAGTGGGTACCACACATCACGTCAGTTCAAAACCCGCAAAATTTTTCGACTTATCTTTACTACATTATAATTTTTAGAAAAACTACACCATTCAAAAAAATAAAATAAATTGAAAACATTTCATCACTAAATTTGTTGTTTTGTATCAAGTTTCCAAAGAGATAAAACCTAAAATACGAGTTTAAAAGCTAGCAGAACTTTGGCTTCTCTAAATCAAAATTTACTGTATTCCCCTTGTTTCACGACAAATGGGGGGGGGGGGGTGCAAAACGCTTCTGTTTCATTTTTAGTGAAGAAATATTCTATTTAAACTCAACATCTTCTGAATGTTAAAACAGTTTCCTTTTCAAAAATGCATAATGTTAGATGGTTTAAGATAACCACTAGAAGATGATGACTGATTATATTTTAGGTCATAATCAAACTAACAATATTTAATACCAGTCAACAGAAAGCTCATGGGCGCCAGATAGTCGCAAACTGTAGAAAAACTAAGTTGTTTGGTAAGTTTTGACTAATATACCTTGACAGCTTATTTCCTTAGCATCATCTGCGACCATTTTTAAAAAAACTGGTAGAAAATAAAATCTGTAGTGATCTTTGAGATAAGGGTACTTTAATTTTAAAGACAACAACACCTATGAGAGGGTAATTAGCATAAAATTTGCATATTAAAAAAATCCTCAAGATATAGAGATTTCAAGATATATAACAATTGATGTAGAAGTAAACACATGAGTAATGATTCGCAAACAAACTTGGCGTAATCTATGATTTGGTGGTCTCCCTGGCGATCGCATTTTTTTGAATTTGGCGGTGACAGTGTTAAAAGACTGGTTGAATGCCGCAATGGCATAGTGGTTAGAGCGTCCAATCTGCAGTTAGTAGACCTAAGGTTCGCTTCCAAGTCGAATCATATCAAAAGACTTTAAAAAATAGTATCCACAGCTTTCCTGGTTGGCGCTCGGCATTTTAAGGATGTTACAGTGAAAAAGGCGGTATGTTGGCTTGTGTCCTTGGGCGAGGCACTTAACGGAACGCCCCACCTTTATGTAATAGACTGGTAGCCCGGTTAGGTAGGTAGACAGGCAGCCCGGTAGCCCCATCTTTATATAAAAGACGGGTTGTCATTTTATGTAAAAAACGGATAGTTTTCCGAAGAAAGGATTGGTGACAAGAAGGGCATTTGACCATTAGGAAAATGCCATGTAATGAAAATGCAGATCAGAAATTATCTATTGTGGCGACCCCTAATCGGAAAAAAGCCGAAAAACAACAACTGGATGGACGCATTAGCCTTGCAATAAGTGTTTCCTTGTCTTACCATCATAGTACGAACTCTTAACCTGGGAGAAAAACAGTGCAAAACTTATTGCTCAGTAACCAAAAATGTACAAATTACATTCGTTTATCTCGATTACCATTACATAACATGTAATCAAAGTTGATTACGAATAAAACTACATCGTTTCGCAAAAATTTAAAAAAATGTGCAAACACATCTTCTTTAATAAATGAAAGACAACATTTAAATCTCAGTCAAGTCCCACCAATGCGCATTTGCATTGTATAGATCATAGGTTCTCAGAATGCTCCGTACGGAGCTCCAGGGCTCCGCGATAGAGACCTAAGAGCTCCGCGAGTATTCGTTTGGGGTCAAATCTAGGGTTTTGGACGTCTCGAAGCCTGAACAATTAGGTTTTGTAACAAAAATTTTGAGATAAGAGCGATGCGACAAAAGCCTTCGACAGTCTTTGTAGACGAATTCTCCGTCCAAAACGAGGACGAGGACCTTTTTTTTTGGAGAGCACCATGTCCACGTGCGGTAAAAGGTCTCGATGTGAGGAGGGCTCGCATGACATGAAACCGACACAGGCTATTACAAGGTTCTGAGCACTGATCTTCGGCCACTGGTAGTTGGCGAAGATGGCTGCATGGATATGATGGTCACCACGCTCTTGTCGGACGGAAAATAATGATTGGCTAACATCAATCGGCAAGAAGCAATGTGGGGCTCCGTAAATGATAAAAAATTTATTGTGGGGCTCCGTAAATGATGGTCAACCTCTTCATGGGCTCCATATCACCAAAAGTTTGAGAACCTCTGGTATAGATAACATTTCTCCAAGTCGAATATGGTTACAATTGCGACGAAAATACCGCAATTGATTGCAAATTACCGATTACAATTACAGTGGCAAACATCTCTGCCAGTAACATAGGCTACCTACAAAGCAGGATAACTGCTTTGTAGATGCGTGTGTATTGCAGAGTCTGTTGAAAACGGAAACTAGTGTTCTGATACAGTGGTTCCCAAACAGGAGTCCTCAAAAGGCTTCTCTGAGGAATTCTACAAAAGATTTCATTTAGGTAGAGTGCTTATAAACTTGGCAGTCTTGGGGGAATAAAGACAAGAACATATGCTGGTAAAATTCCATGTCAGAAAGTTGATCTCCGAAAACAAGAATTTTCAATTTGATAAAGGGCCAAAAACAAGGATTTTCAAAAAAGTTCAGTAAAACATCAAAAAATGGGCAAAAACGATTGGTTTCAAAAAGTTGATGTCTAAAAAACGTTTTACTTTAGAAAAGAAAAAAATATCGAAATTTGAAGTCTACTTTTATTTATAATTGCGGATTAGTGAGTTGGGGGTCAGCAGAATTAGTCAAGTCTTCAAAAAGTCCATAAAATAAAAAAAAATGGGAACGTTTGGTTTAATATAATTATTAAACTACTACAGTAGCATTCCAATGTGCTCGGATATGCTTTTAATAAACATTTTTGATGGATTATCTTCTACAGAAAATCAACAACAGCATTGCAAAATAGAGCAATCGCTTGTGCTGTTACATTGTAAGATATTATCAACGCTACTAAAACTTTGGGCACCAGCATGTTAAAAATGATGGTAGCATGCCTACTAAAACCAATACCACTAAATTAATTTCTGCTCAAACATGTGGCTCTACTAAAACTGAAATTATTTTCGACTGGAAACAATTTTTAATTCCGTTGAAATTTTTGCTCATATATGGGACGCCCTGATAGGTCTAAAAATTGATAAAGCAGACCAAGAAACACATGTTATTCTTAGTGGCGTGGTAGAAAGCGAGACAAAAACAAGCAAAACAAAAATTTTTTTTACAAAAAAGTTTTCACGTAAAGCAAATGTGCCGCTCATTGTGTAAAAGTATCATTTCAGAGTCAAACAAAAAAGTAAATGAAATATGCTATCAAAATTTCCTCCACCCAAGCTTTCATAATCTGTGCCAATTTTTACGAGCCGAATAAAAATGGTTGAAATTACTGCTTTAGTTATAGACGTATGTATGCTGATTGAAAGATGCATACCTAAACAACACAGTATATCGATCACTATAACAGAACGCTTGAAGTTAAGATTTAACCCTTACTAGAATAACTGAAATTACATACGTTGTAGTATTTCTGTTTGCATTTTGTAAACAATCTCGCAACAAAAAGTTTCCTTTTGTATATGATGCAATTATTGTCAAGAACTTGAGTATTTCAACAAAAAGTAACACTAAACAAATATTGATAAAAAATAATCAGTTCACAGCTGAGACACAATGTCCACACCTGCAGGTTTTGACCAGCAGCCTATGTTTTGGGCGTACCCTTCTACCACAGTCATCGCATTGTCAGCGTGTAACTTTTCTGCACTCCAAACATCTCATTATGCGACTTGTTTTGACAGCATTTGGTGGTTCTATAAGAACACTAGGCGTACTTCCACCAGGGTGGAAATCATTCTCGCTACGTTTTGTTTTTTCACACCCGACAATTTCCAAGAAGTTGAAACAGAAAAAAGACAGTATTGTGGTTTATTGTATAGATATATTATCTCAATACTAGCCAATTAAGTTTAGTTTGCAAAATTTGGCAATTTTTGAAAATTTTTTTCGTATTGGCAAAACGGTAACATTTTTGAAACTTTTTCTGAGTAGTGTGACCTTTGAGTTTTCCACATAGATTTAGTAATGCAATAACATAGTGTAAAATATTAAAGTTGTATTTAGAAACAGTGCTGTATTAAAAAAACTCGATCAAAAGTTTAAAATGTATTTAAATCAAAATTAAAAGGCCTACAGAGTATATATGCGGATATTGCAGAGAGGTAGAAGATTACAACACGTTGCCAAGTTTACAACATGCCTGTAGTTGATCCAACATGTTACAATTGTTTAGTATTTTGAGCATATCAAAATATGTGGATCTGGAGGAGGGCAAAAAAGTAATTACAAGAAAAATTAATGGCTACCTAAGTTTGTGCTGTAGATTTTCAACAATGGGGTAAATGCAAGTTTCACTTAATTTTTGGCAGCTTTCTGCTTAGTTACATCTCTGCAGCCAACTATATATATGTCCAGCAAAGAGTCCGGAATAATGATGTAAACTTCAATCTCTTGCAGAATGAGGGGGATTTCAAACAGTAAAAACCGCTTTATAAGACAGGTATATTTGTTATAAAGCTTTTAAGGGTTTTGTGACAAATTGACTTCATAAGAGTTTGTCTACCTGTCGCTTTTTAATTAATCATTCCCATTTCTATTTCTCTAAATCAAATCTAAACCTTGGGTTTGCGGATTCCTTGTGAGTAAATGGCAAGGTTTCAGGTAAGTGCTTTGATGAAGTTTAATAAAGCTAATGACAATTTATTTATTAGATGCTTTGTTCAAGTTTTGATCTCATTTTTGATGGTAGCCATCCTTATCTTTGAGCATGATTGCCAAACTATTGGCTGCAATTCCTGATTAGGGTCAACAGTGGTTTTAAAAGACTTCATCTCCAAAATAAGACAAAAGGTTTTCATATTCATCCGTCAAAGAAAGTTGGTTGCAGCAGGCTTTAAAATATTGATTACCAAAAAATGATCTATCAAGGAAAAATCAAAAAGTCAAACGCTTAACAAATTGGGAGGGTCGAGAACACTTGGCCAGTTAAATGGCGACTGTCTAAAAAAACTTAGGCAGTGCACCGTAAAGCTGACAACTTTTCAAAAGGGATCCTGACCACGAAAGTTGCAAATCTACTGTTTTAACCCAATGACGCAACATTGAATCAATGAACCGAGCAATGTATTTTTTCTAAATATTTCTATGTCTAATTAGCTTAATTTTAATCCAAACAGTTTTTAAACTTTGCAACTACCCTGCCATTCAACGCTTTTTATGGTTGTTTGAATTTTTTGTTATCTTATCTGACTATAAAAACGATTTTGGTAGCACAACTCCAATAAAGCAGAATCTAAGCCATTTTTAACCAGTTCTTTTTCAAAAAATCTAGATGCAATTAGGTTAACTGGTGCTAAAGTATCTAGTCAAAAGATCAAATCTTTTGCTTCTACACAGCTTAAATATCTGTGGATTATACTAAGGCTATATACCGGCCTTGATTGTACCCATTACTGGTTTAAAAATGGGCTTATGTGGTAAAGCGCGAAAACGGTAGTTTCACATTGTTTCACACTGACCTGACTCGATGGTTTATATTTTTGCTCTGTGCGTTTCGACACTTTTTTAACGCTACATTTCTGGGCCTATTGGTACAGCATGTATTTTATTTAATCAATGCTAAATGCAACAAAGGATTAGCACCACAATCTCATTTTTTTGGATATTGCAATGCAAAATTATCTTAGATCAAGCAAAGCGTTGAATAACCTCAATAATGCATAAAAATAATCTTAATAGATATAAGCATTAATCTAGGGCTTCTAGGCATTAGGTCTGGTCCAAAAATATGTTGAAAATCAGGAAACGCGATATCATATTTTGTGATTTCTATATCCCCATACTTTTTGGAAAAATAGTTCAAGTTGCTAAACCAGTTTTTGCTTAGGCCTAAGATTGTACTGTAGCTTTTTATTTGTAGTTTGGTCTGCATAAATGTATTATATGGTAGTGTATCTGAAGTATCAGTACTTTGGAGAAATAACTGAAACTCTGAGTCAGATGACCTAAAGCACTACCACTTTTGAACATAAAAATAACATTTAGTTTAGTTAAAAAGCAAATCCTCAAACTTTTGTTTTTTCATTCGTTAATTTTAGAAGTTGGCCTACTATCTTCAATAGTAGAAATATGGCCATGAAACTCTAAGCGTAGGGACACTTGTCGCCGTTTTCTATTTGTTTGTCAAAAAACTGTCAAATTTGCCGTTCAACAAAAGTCATTGTGTGAATTCATGTCACTCAAACTCAAAAGCCTGCGAGCAAAATTGAAGTAATGCTGTAGTTATACAGCTGCTTAGTTTGAGGGTGTGATCCATTTTTGATGGTAACTCGTAAAGCGTTTGCGTAAATTAGGCTTTGTTTTTTAATCAGTTTCTAGTGACATTTCCTTTTTGTTTGTATGATATTTGTTTATAAACATAGAAATAAAAACGAAAATGTATCTACGGAAATGACTAATTTTCAAAAAAATGATATGTGAAAAATAAATGAAACAATCTCAAATTACTACAAGTGATTTTTGAGCCACATTGTGCGGTGTAAATAAGCGGGTTCACTCGATAAGACTTTTAGACTCTGGAAACTATCCAGCGTACAGTATCCAAACATCAGAGTGATCACCGTTCATCTTTGTCCAATGCGACGAGTTGAAAGTTTTTGAATTTCCCCAAATACTTTTTATTTTCGATTACGCCGAAGAGCAGCGAGATGAATCTATGTGCTGCATAATAATCTTAAATCGACAAACAAGTTACGATTCCGGAAAAAGGAACAGCTGGACACAGAAAACAATACGGGCTACTTTATACATCGATAATCATATTTCAACCCACATGATAACCAAGATGTAGACTTGTTGAAAAAATGGAGCATTAAATGCAATATTTAGTTGCTTCTGTTGTGTGGTGTGGGTGTGTGTATGCGCGCGCGCAAAAGACAAGCGTAACACTTTGTGCTTCAGGGAGGGGAACCAATGTTTTTGTCAAGATTTTTTGCCAATTTCAGCTCCAAAATAAAGTAAAAGCCGTTTTTTCTAGATCTAGTTTTTTCTTATTTTGCTATAATTTACTATACGTTTTGCCAATTTTCTAACCTATCTGAAGCTTTATCTTTTATTCACTGTTCCTGTGATATTAGTCGATTTTTAGCAGCTGAGTTAAAATATTTTTGTTTCAAAATAATTCACCAGAAATAAAACCAACTAATTAACCTACGTTTATTTTATAGAATTTGGTTTTTGCACTGCAAAGTTGGTTTATCCTTAAATTTATTCATTAAATTTTTCTGTGCTACCTGTCCGAGATGCACCAGATTTGTCATGGAAACTAAAGAGTTCGAGGCAAGCCCGTCAAACGTAATGTGGATTTGATAAATTTCTTTGCTCCAGGCTGTACCTTGAGAAGACCAGTGTTAAATCGGTGAACTTAATTGATGCGTTACAAAACAATATAGTGACGTTTGAGTGATTGTGATATCAAAGCCTCCAGTTTTGAAATTGAAAATATAAAATAACTCTGCCGTTCGGGACTTTGAACAAAACACTTAACAATAACACTGGAGATTTTCACTTTGAGAGCTGAAGTTTGAAGTAAGCGTTTTTAGTGTATACTAGATTTTACTGAATCAGCACATGTAGTGAAAATAAACAAGAAACCAGCATTATTTTGTGATGGAACGGACCACAATCAAAGGAATTCTAATGGTGGTTTACACGTGGCTGCAGAGGCATAATCAAGTGCAGAGATTGTAAAATATATGAGTGTAAATCAACCCCAAGCAACAGCTAGATGATAGCGAGTCGTATGCTCCTAGTCATTTTCAGTCAGGACCGGTACGAGCAAACAGAAATAACAAAAATATCCTTTAAACTGGCCGAGGTAGGAGCGCTGCAATAGCCATCTACACGCTATGTAGCATTTTAACTCTCGTATGCATTCATCTTTTTTTTGTAGGAATAAAGCGTACTGTCTCATTCAAATTTTTGTTGCACTAGTTCACCAGTCTTCATTGTGCTTCCTTCTCACGCTTGTTATGTCTTTTTCTTGTCTTCGCTGCAACCGACACATCATTCTTTTAAATTTCTTCCTGTTCAGATGTTTAGCGCAAAGCCAGGGTTTCCTGTATGAAGATACTTTTTATTCTCACCTCATTCTTTTCTGTCTTGCTGCAGACTCCTTAGGTCGCCACTTGTTGGCGACTCTTTCTCAATTTACAATCTCTTTGTTGAACTGCGAAGAGTTTCCCTGCACCTGGAACTCTATGGCATTCTACCATGCCCTCATTCAGAGGAAGGGGTCCGATAACACCCACAAGTTTATAGACTTGTCTACTAAATTTAAGTAGACTACTGCCAAAACAGATAGCACACTGCCTTTGTTGGCCATGTTGTTATAGGAAATTTTATGCAAGGTCTCTGAATTACAACAATGTTGTAAAACCGCTGCGAGCAAAAAGATCCGCTGTAGGCGCTTTTGATGTCTATGATTAGTGACTGGCGTTGTATCGATATTTTGCAATGACTTTGCATCAGTTCTGTAATCCGTGTTGTTTTCGTGATTGTGTTGGCACTAAGTAGTGACACTTCAACTCTTCTTTGTGAGTATTGACCCAGAATACAAACCTCCATGAGTGTTACATCAATCACCAGAATAACGCTGTATGTATTTTTACTTAAGGAAGTGAGGGGCAAAACTAAGCTGCTGTGGCACTGTCTAAAAATGTGATTTTTGTCAAAAAGTGTTGCTGTCTGATGTCAAGATTTTTGTTTAAAACTTTCTTTAGCAAATATCAATTAGAAGTAAAGCACACTATGACCAAGTTGTTATTTTAAACGTACAACCTAGAAGTTGTCGGTAGAAAATCATCAATCGAAATCAAGAGAGAAGTCAGAGAGGCATAATTTTTCAAGCGACCTTGCATTTTTGTCCACGACCGTAAACAAGAATAATGCTACTCTGTGATAGGTTTATTCCCCTTAATTGTGATTTTGTCTGGCAGGAGAAGGACAAATCAAACAAAACTAATCGAACAGAAAGTTGCCATAAGGGGCTTCATTTATAGCTTCTTTTTAGTCAAATATTCGCTGCGTTATTAGAATAGCACCAGTAAGCTGATCTTCCAGTTACAAATTCATATTTAAGAACTGAAGATATTCAATGAGAGGAAATGTGGAAAACTTCTTTACAAGCAATGCAATGTTTTGTTGTAATAGCGGATAAAATTTTCAATATTTCTTGCTTAAATTTTTCATACTCTTTATGTAAGCATCGGCTGCATTTGGTCAATCACACAAAAATTCTATTTGTATTGTTTTTCTTTTCTTAAACTGTTGTATGAGACTTTATTTCATAACGCTTTTTTCCCAGGCCTTAGCCTTTTATACCGGATTTCATCTTTTTTATCCGCACAGAGTATGCACACTATCTATAGTTTTTTTTTCTTTTCTTTTTCTAATATAGCTTTGAAAAAAGCTGTTTGAGCCATGAGCTTTTCGTGACGCTCTCATCAGTGGCGGTATCGCGTCAAAAGAGAAGATCTAGAGTGAATAAGTGTTTTATGTGAATAATTTGGATGTTACGTAACCAAGATAGGCCAATGATAGCGTTTGTATTGCAAAGCGCGCGAAAGAAAGATTTCGCAATTGCAAAAGTTAGAGAAGGCGCAGCAAGAGGCCAACTGCCACGATTATCGAAAGAGTTTGAGACTGTAAACAAACTCTTTCTGTCTGCATAACACCGGGCGTCGGGTCTTGATATAAGTAGCTTCTAAAAGATTGAGATGGAAAGAGCTGCGCGCTGCGGCAAGGATTGAAAACCGCTTATCATCATAGTTTATTGCGCATCGATCATTATCTAAAAGATGCTGACCAATGGCGGAATCACTATCCGGTTTGGTGTCGGTTTGTTTGCACGTCTGTGTGGTTGAGATCGGCGTGGACGAGTCAATTGCTGTCTTAACCATTGCAGAACGTGTTGCTTGATATGATCCTGTAGTCGTTGAGATGTTCGTCCTACATACCGACTATCACAGTGGCATTTGTATTCATATATGACAAAACTTTTTTGAATGGCAGGTAGAACATCCTTGCGGGCCACAGGCAGCATGCGCCTAGACGTAAAGACCAAGCGGGTGCTGACGGAGCCATAGCAGCTTTCCTCGGCGGTTGTGACTTCTTTTTCTAAGTTTGTAGATGGCTTACCTATCCAAGGGACCCTCAAGTACACAGGAGACTTTTCAGGGTCAAATTGCTTAAGGGTGGAGAACTGAGCAATTTTCTTGGTGATCTGAGTGTTGATGATGTTTTTAGGGTAGCCATTGTCCAGTAATATCTTCTTGATCCGTTCTATTTCTTCATTGAGTCTACGCTTGGTGGAAATCATTAGAGCTCGATGCACCAATGTAGATATTAGACTTATTTTGCGTTTGAAAGGACTAAAGGACTCCCAACGCAAATACTGGCCAGTGAAAGTGGGTTTCCGGTATACATTGGTCTCCAAGCCAACATCTGTTCTTTCGACGTAGACATCAAGAAACAGTAGACATTTCCCTTTCTCTTTTTCAAAGGTGAACTTGAGGGATGGATGAAGGCTGTTAAGTTTGGTCGAAAATATGACTTATTCACTCTAGATCTTTCCCTTTTTATAAAAGATCTTCCCTTTTCATAAAAGACTTATTCACTCTAGATCTTCCCTTTTGACGCGATACCACCACTGATGAGAGCGTCACGAAAAGCTTATGGCTGAAACAGGTTTTTTCAAAGCTATATTAAAATTCTGTACCACCAACAAGATTTTTCTTTTTCTAGTTAAAACTTATTTTGCTTCTCGGTTTGCTGCTATTGATTTTGTTCATTTCAGCTTCACTTTTATGAAACAGAAAGTATGGAAAAATGCAACGACAATTCAACGACCCTAATAGAGGTTGCGGGGAATATTATGAATAAACATAGTTTTTAATGCAGTCTTTCTTAACTGTTTTTGTAGTGTTTAAGCCAAAACCAATTTTCACTATAAATAAAATATGGCATGGAAATTCTTAGAGAGAAAAAATTCACGTTAGATAAAGGATAATGGAAATGAGCTTACCAAAGAAAAGAAAAAGAGGAAACTGAAAAGAAAGTTTTAAGATGCACTAAAGAATGATTTGAAAGCGTCTGGATTGACAAAAAAGTTATGATAAACTAAGAAAGATGAAATAGAGCGATCTGCCGTGGCCAACATCTAAAAGGAAATAGCAGAAAATAAAAAAACGCTTAGTTCTCTTAAATATTAGTTTGATATGTTTAAAAAAATTGCATTTGAGGATTTTGCAATCCCATTCAACTTTACTAAAGGTTTTGTCAAAAGATTTAAGAATCTTTTTAAAACTTGGCCTCTAATGAATATTACACTGACATGTACGCTCTCCGTCCATTTTCAAATGGCAAAAGTCACCATTTTTTTAGTATTATCGGACAATCACTAACGTAAATTGTAAGCTGGTTTAAATCAATGCATCATTCAAAATTTTACCTGG
The DNA here is from genome assembly GCA_963675345.1 of Trididemnum clinides. Taxonomy (NCBI): domain Eukaryota; kingdom Metazoa; phylum Chordata; class Ascidiacea; order Aplousobranchia; family Didemnidae; genus Trididemnum; species Trididemnum clinides. The sequence continues at coordinate 23,891,877 of OY776305.1, read as the reverse complement.
CACATTTCCCGAAAAGTTACAAAACACCATAAAAGGAGTCACTTGATTACGTGGACCCGGATTGATTAGATATTCCCCATCGTCGTCGGTAGTTCCATTAATGTCGCTGCAGGACAAAGGTATAAGATGAACATCTGTTTAAATTGAAAACTGATAAATCATGGTTGATAAAACCCTGCATGCAAAAATGAGAATATTTTAAAACGGCAAAATAACTGATGAAAACTTCGTACTTGTATGTAACTTCCAACAACACTTTTCTTGTCACAAATTTTAAAAATGTTATTTGATATAATCATCTGTCTAGAGAAAGTACAAAAGCACAAAACTCTATAAAATGTTATCTGTTTCAAGTTTTTGCTAAACTTATGAAGTTACATTGATATTGCTCAGAACTATCCACAATTTTTGCAATTACAACAAAATTCTACTAAACATTTTGAACAACTATACTGGCTATTAAGGATGTTTGTTGCGACAATGATTGCATGTACTCCTCGACACATACTTTTATTAGTTGATCATATTGCTTTAAACTTCGTGGTATTTTTTGCATTTTACCATAATCAATACGCTTATTTTGACTATATATATGAATCACAGTGTTTTCGTTTGTTAAGTAAGACAAAAAGAGATATGAAAATAGAAATAATGAAAAACAAAAAGGAGACTAAAAAGAATAGAAGTTAATGAGTGATCTGATAAACAGAAGAAAGAACCAAATTTACCTCACCTGGCAGAGGAAAGCTGGTTTGAATAAAAAATAGGAAGAAATGTCTTCGATAAAATAAGCTTAACTTTTTCTCATCAAGTTAAAAACAAATTTTCAGGAAGTTTGAGCTCTTTTCTGGTTTTCACAGAAATTGCTTCAAAAAATCGTCACGTCTCACATAAACGCCTTGTTATCACGCCGCAACAACCAGTCGCGGTGACTTTATAACAACGCACGCGCTGTGGTAGCGCTTTTCATTTTGACATAAATATTTAAGTAAATAATATTTCAAATATTTAGTTTAACCTGTTAATGGGTATTGGCATCATATGATGTCGGCACGTGTTACATTCTACCGGCGACTGACATCATATGATGACACACTGGTTTTTAGTTTAATTAGCATTGCCCGTGACATTATATGATATCTAGTAGTAAAACATATGTCTGGCAGCCATCTAAAGCAGTTGCTAAGACAAAGTGCATTAAGGTCAGAGCTGTAAGCACGTGCAATCAGTATTGAGTAGTGACCGCTTGGAAGCGACACAGTCTAAACTGGTGACACTGTGAATGGCGCCGCTCGAGTGAGCGGAGACCGTTAACAGGTTAAAATCTCATGGTAAAAATAATCAAAAGCATTGGAGGCAGATTTATGTGTCCTCATGTCATCACCCTCCACATTTCCAGTAAAATTATTTAAAGTGTAAATACTTAGACTGTGCTCTGCTTTTTTACCTTCCATGACTTTCATTACTGGCAAATATAACTCAACATGAAGCATATTCAATTGATGCTTAATTGTTGATTTAAAAAAAATCTTGCTAAGAGTTTTGTTGCATTTGCCATCAATTATGGATTTTGAAAATAAAATGTAACGCAATTGCAATCGACGAATGAGCAACACCTCCGTTGTTGTGCAGGTAAAAAAGATAAAATGTTGTTAAGTAAAAACGAATTACCAACTAAAAACACTAGCTAAGCTTCCAACTGCAAAAACTTTTGGTAATTCAAAACTAATTTTGAAAAATCTTAGAAAAATTAACACATTTCTTTTTATTTAAGATCTTAATACTGGAGTTTAAAAACAAAAATGTAGCAAAAAGGCTTGTTTATAATAACCATTTTCACGACAAAAAAGTGAGTAATTAGTAGATCAATCCATTTTTTGAATTTCCTCATTCTCGTTTGGCTAGGCAAAGCTTACATTTTTTTGCATTTTCATTTTACAGCTCAGTAGTACTCTCTTCTGCTGATGTCGTATATGAGCTAGGCCTCTTGAATATAGCAATATTTGCCAGCAGTGCTTAGAATCCCATTTATGTCTCCCTGTTTTTTGGAACCGAAAAATTCACTGAATTTTTGTTTGATTTTTAAAGTCACTTCACTATGCATATATAGCATAGATATAACAAATATTATCAAATTCTTTTTGATATTTTCATAGTTTATGGTGATACAAAAATACGTAATATTTTCATAGTAAAACCACAAGCAATCGAGAAGCACGATTAGACTGCCTAGAAGTTCGAAATTTGATATTTGCGCTCAGGAGATTACAGCAAAATAACTGCTACTTCCTAGACAAACAGTCAAGACACTCGATCCGACCAAAGCGTCTTCACAACCTGTTTTGGAATGCACAGCTTTTCCCTGCTAGAAAAAGGTTGAGAAAATTTCTCACCCAAATATGCACTTATTTTTTTGTGGGAGATTTCGTTCTTTTTCCCTTTGGAAATATCTTTTTTCTTCAAGTTAGAGCTTTTTTATCTTTTTCATACTTTCGCTTTAACCCAGAATTTAGGTATAGCTCCGTGATCTTGCTCACTAAAATTCTTTATCAAATCACTATCTTTCAATTTTGACAGATGGGTTTGTCACTTTAGGCTTTTTTGGCAACGAAGGCGACATCCTTGCCAATTGCTCATTCTGTGGCACTAAATTCTTCTTTTTTCTTCAGCTTTTGTAATAAATCTGCGCCATTCTGCAAGCTCTTCCTTCTATCGGATTCTTGCTTGTCCTTGCTGCATTTATATTTTTTCCAGCTTACTCGGGTGTAAAGCAGCAACTCTTTACTTTTTTTTCCTCTATTCTCCGGTTTCAATGTGACTAGGGTCATTCGCTCTTCTAGTAAACTGCTTGAAAGATGGACGCGCTGACTTCGCCTTCACGGTCTCTTGCCGCTTCTATTTTAGTATTCACTGATCTTTTCTTTTGGTTTAAAATGCACCATTTTATCAAGGTTTTGAACACAAAGCTTATTTAAGTCTCCACTGAAAAACTTGTAATTTCTCTTCACGTTCACTTTGTCAATTTAAGTAAATAGTCAGGTAACAAAAACAACATGACTGCGATGGAAGACTTGGTAGTACAGCAAGGATTACTTTTTCAAATTGTCATAGGTTTTGAACCCGGCTTCCCTTGTTTATCGCCTAGCTTTATGTTTACTTTGTTTGATGTTCCCTTATTTGGCGTTGTTTCTCGCACGCCTCGTCCTTAATTAATAGACTTTAAGTAATGTCATAGCCTTTTCGTACCAAGCTTTTACCTGCGATAACCTTTGCTCTTTAATTAATCACTGTTGTGTCCCTAATATAGCTGACCGTTGTCGCCCTCGTAGTCAGTTTAGAATTTGAGTAAATTACTGTTCGAATGAATTGAAAGCTAATGTTATCCGAACGCTTACAAATTCTGTTGGATCGTTTTTAGGTCTTATTTTCGGTCAAGCTATGGTAGGTGAGCGCTTCAGTGAATTTACGCTTGTGCATTTGAGCTATATGTGTTAATTATTTTACAGAAAACCGCACTACATCGTATCGTAGTCTAAATTCTTCGATCTATCCGGCCATTCATAACCTCTTCGTTTTAAATTTATTTCGATTTCATGCTGTGTGTGGAACCTGTAGTACGCGTGATTCTAGAAGACAGCATTAGGCGAGACATCAGGCCAGAAGTTTCCAAAATAACATTTTGCGCTCAGGTTGTTGGAAACTATTTTTAGCATCCCTACTGTTGAAACCATTTTTGTTATCTTCATGGAGCTCACGGGTAATGGTTTTGATTTTTTGAATAAGAAACTGTCGGTTTTGCAAGTGAAAGCTAAAACGCTGATTGAGCAAGATGGCGATTGTAAATCACTGAACGAGCTTTTGTGTGAAATTAACGACACTTATTCTTTACTAAAAAATACCATTTTAAGTCATGAGGAGTCGTCTAACGGAGAATTCATCTTAAGTAATGTGAGTCGTCTGCACTCCGAAAAAGCTTGGTTCGAAAAGAACACTGCGGAATGACTCGCGAAGGTAACGCGTCGTAATACCGACGCCCCTGCTGCAACAAGTGCTACGGTATTAACTTTGCGTAGCGTTTAATCGAATGGCTCTAGTAGTACGTCTCGCAGTAACTTGCTTTTGGCTAAAACCGCTGCAATGTCAGAGATAGCGCGCTAACGTATTCGCCACTTACAGGAAGAGCCTAATTTGCCTGAAAAAAAATTAGATATTCAGCAGCAACGAGAAGATGATGAGCGGAAACTGAAGCAGCAACGAGAAGACAACGAGCGGAAACTAAAGCAGCAACGAGAACGAGAAACTCTTAGATTGAATCACCAGCGAGAGGCACTAAGAATCTTACATTTTTTGTAGGAACCTGAAATCGAAAGACAAGTTTTCGAAGAAGAATTTAAACGCCGTTGTTACATTCCTCCCGAAGACTTACCACTCAAACTTTCAAAGCGGCTGGTTGGGTCATATTTATTGACAAATTGTTAGACTGCCACTTGATTTCACAACCCTCAACTTCACGTTGTCTTACGAACGTGAAATCCGTTGCTCAATCGCCTATACCAGTGGTTGACGTAAAGCAAACTAAACCAAAGATTTTGCTTCAGGATTCTACTGCTCAACCTCGTGCCTTGAGGAGTAAAGCTACAAACAAGTGGGTAGAATCATCACTGACTCTTAAGCCCATACCGGAGCTATTCAAATTTGATGGCAATTTAACTGCATACCTGCGATTGATGTCTGTATTCGAGTCCACCATAGAGAACATCGAAAGCGATGACAAGGCAAAACTTCTTTGCCTTATTCAACACTGCACTGGATAGGCTAAGTCGGTAATAACTTAATATGTTATTATTGATAAGATATTGTCTGCTGCTACAACACAATCATGGTTTTGCCAAAGCCAAACAGATTTTGGACGAAACTCAAGGAAAAAGGAACGTAATTGCTAGATCGTAAATAACCAATCAACTCGAAGGCTAACCTACCAAAAATGACGATTGTAAGGCATTGATTGTTTTAGCGCAAAGGCTAGAAGAGTGCAATACCACGCTGGAGCACTCAAATTACTTTTCGCACTTGAATTGTTTTCAGAACATAACAAAAATTGTGCTAAGGCTGCCATTTGCAATGCAATCGCAATGGCTTCGCTTCGCCTCAAGCATTGAACGGTATGGCCAAGAACCTAATTTTACAGATCTAAAGAGATTATTGTAAACGAAGCCGACGTAGCAAAGTCTTCATTCGCTAGGGCACTAAGTCAAAGATCAAAACGAGATTCAATCCCGAAGATAGGCTCTTACTCCACATCAGCATCAAATCAAAAAGCTAACCTTTTAAAATGCTTGTTTTGCCACTCTACTAAACAGGTTCTTGAAAATGCCCTGATTTCTGACAAATTACTCTTAAAGAGCGATTGCAGTTTATGCGGCAACGTCGTTTTTGCGATAACTGTGAAAAAGTAGGCCAAATCTCTAAATATTGTCATTCTAAAACAGCTTGTACCAAGGTTGGTTGCAATCAGAAATACCATCTGCTTTTACACCGTGATGAACAAACAAACGCTCTTCCTTCAAAAGGTAATAATTTTTCCAACGATTATTTTGTTGATTCACAGCCTAATGGTGCAAATTTTTAGGAACCTCCGTTGAGTCACCTAGCGGCAAAATGTTTTGGAGTTTTATTGCAGTGTATGTCAAATCTGGCTCAAAATCCGTGCTGACGTATGCATTTATGGAGCAAGGTTCTACAATCTCGCTGTGTGCTGATTGCCTCTTGGGCATCTTGGACGCTACGGGGGAGCAGACAAGGTTTTCTCTCTCCACGGTTGGTGAGTAATCGATACTTTGAAATGGCAAAAACATAAATTTAACTGTACGCTCACTGGCCGGAAAAAATTGTTTTTGCAGAACGTGCTTTCTATATTTTGAGCTTGCGGTAGACCCAAGCCCAATGCTTATTACTTCAGAGGCATCCGCTTCGCCACACTTGCGAGATTTGCATTTTCCTGAAGTTGATGGCGAAGTCATTCTGTTAATAGGCGTAGAAACGCCCGAGATCTTTTGGGTATTGAAAGAACTTAGAAAAGTGGAAATTCCCGAGAATCTTTTGCAATTAGAAGTACGTTGGGGTGGTCTTTAGTGGGTCCTAGGGCTCGAATACACGATGCTTCTGAGAACCTTGGTGAGTCTACAATAGCAATTAACTTTCTAAGAACATCTAGACAAGATTTGTTGGGTTCTCAAATTCAACTTTTATAGCGTAAGACCAAGTTCCTACTTGTGATCACAGTATTTCTCTGCCTAAGGAAGATAGATATGCTTTACGGCAAATGCAACAAACAAAGACTGTAGTGGAGGGTCACATCCAATTGGGACTCCCTTGGAGACCTTGAGCTCCACACCTTCTGTACAACTACGACCAAGCTCGAGTGCGATTGTCGCAATTGAAAAAAATACTTAAAAGAAATCCCGAAATAAAAAAGAGGTATGTGAAGTTATAAAATTATATCTTTCGCAAGGCCATGCTCAACTTGTTCCATCAGAGCAATCTACTAGCGCAGGTTGGTGCTTGTCTCACCAACCAGTTATGCATTCGCACTAGGCGGAAAAGATTCGAGTGGTTTTTGACTGTGCAGCCAAGTACGGTGGAGGCTCTCTTAATGATCCGCTCCTCCGCGGACAAGATTTCTTGAGTAGTGTTGTGGGTATACCATGCAGGTTCCGCGTTGATAAAACTGCAGTGCTAAAGGTCATTGAACAGATGTTCCATCAAGTGCTTGTGGACTCTGAGAATCGGCAATATTTACGTTTTATGGGTGGCCAGAGAGAGACTTGACCAAGAAATCTCGTGTATAATACACCTCTTCGGTGTCGCATCTTTGCCCAGTTGTGTGCAGTTTAGTTTGTTGCAGTCTGACGAGGAACAGAAAAACAATTTCAACAAGGAGGTACCTTAGTACTTTTAGTGTCTTCGTTAACTTTCCTTGGATAAGTAAGATTGCCTATCCAAGGAACTTTTATATGGACGATTGCTTGTTTGCAGCACCTAGTGTTGATGAGGATGAGCGTTTAATTGAACAAGTGTCGACTCTTCTTCAACATAAAGAAATCAATATTACCACATGGTTTACGAATAACGAATCTTTGTTTCAAAAGGCGGTAGCTGGATGACTTAAATAATTTGTCTAGCATTGCTGTACAGCGCTGCATTGTACCACCTGACGTAGACCTAGCGACGCTCTCGAAATGCCAACTACATCACTTTGCCGACGCATCATCAGTTAGATACAGTACTGTCACGTATTTGAGGATAGTAGCTTAAAACGGTGCAAAATTTTGCAGCTTTATGATGGGCAAGTCTCCCCTTGCGCCTTTAAAATCTATTTCTATTCCACGGCTGGAATTAGACGCCGCTACAATGGCAACTACAGTTGATACTCTCTTGAGACATAATCTCAACAACGTAGTGACAGACTCCATTTTTGGACTGATTCTTCAAAAATTCTTCAAAAAAGCAAGGTCATTAGCTGGTGCAGAAACTGCTATTGGTGCATCGAACCAGGCTCTGAAATATACCAATACTATGAAAAAACTTAACTTTTGCAAGGCCTTTTTGTTGCTCTGCTGTCAGCTCGATTTGTGCCCGGAATATCCAAATCTTGACCGAATAAAGGACCTTGCTTATCCAACGTGCTCTTGGGAAAGCTTCCAGTCTTTCTGATAACCAAAGCATCCTGCTCAGGCAATTCACCAAGAAAGAGGATTATCCGTTCTAGAAATTCCCGGTAATCTTCTCTAGGCTGTCGTGTACGAAAGAATTTCTTAGGAGACATCAACAGAGATTCACGTACTGGTGCGACATAAATCTCCATAAAAGGTTTATTGATGCAGGTTTATAATTATCTTGCTTGAGATGCGGCCAGGACGCATGAAACTTCTTGAAAATCTCGATTTCAGATTCAGAAGATGGTCCAAATGAATTATCAAATACTGCTTTATTCACCAATTCAAATATGTGGTGCCAACATGCCAACCATAGAAGCTTCTTCCCTAACTGTATTTCAAAAAGGTGACATGGTCCATTTTTTTTGTCCTGAGTTGCTCCTAGTTGTATCGAAACTCATTGCTTTGTCACCTAGTTCTTTGTCGTCCAGTTCGCAATCATTTAGGGCTTTTTTAACTGCTAAAGCCATAGATTTTCCAGATCAACTTGTCAGTTTTGGTACAGCAAGCAACTTTTCTGTACCATTATACAATACAAGTACTGGCAGCCTATTGCATTTGCTCCGGCACGCTGTACTATCTGGGAGCAGCTTTCCATCCCTACGTATAACAATATTAACTTAGGGTCAAGAATGTAAATACTGAAATTGTGCTTACCAGAAGCAGCAGCTTTTTGTCTTAATGTTCTTCTGGACTGACTAATAGTTTTCACTTGATGATCTTCTTTGTCGTATGAGCTATTTTTTGTGAGATTCATGCAGGAAGGTGTATATATAGGCCACGCTGCGTTAGCGCTCACGCTTGGTTTGCAAGTCTTCAGTTAAACTGAGGCCACCACGACGGGAAGACTGCTTGGCCCCACCATCTGTCTGGCACATAAAAATGGAGGCATCTCGTTAAGTGCCTTGCCCAAGGACACAACAAGCAAGCTTGCCGACTTGTTCTTCACACTATCCCTATTTGCTGAGCGCCAAGCAGGGAAGCTGTGAATACCATTTTTTAAAGCCTTTTGGCATAACTCGACTTAGGAAATGAACCCTGGGTCTACCGACTGCAAAGCGGACGCTTTCACCACTATGCCATCGCGCTGGTATAGACTCTGATGATGATGATGTTGAGACATATTCTTCATAGCACACTTGTGCTGCAGAACCTGATACTTTTGCCTCTTCAGCCCGAATTTGATCCTCTTGCTTACGCTTTGCACTTTGTGCTACTTTTGCAGCAATTTCCTTATCAACCGGACGGAGTAAACCTCTTCGTCCATCTCTTTGTGCCAACAGAAAAGCACGTTCTTCTTCGATAGTAATCAAGCCCCTTGCTTTTGCATGCGCTACGTCAAACAATTTGTCAAGATCTGCTGTAAACTTTTCTTCTTCATCCCTTTTCTATGTATCAGTTCACCTTAAAGCCGCCTTTTGAAGCCCTTTCCATCGCAGAAAGGTTTTTTCCACTTTTTCTCTTGCATGTATTTCTGCGTATGTTATGATTCTAGTTTTCTCCCAAAATGGAATATGCATATTAATTACTTCTTTGCAACTTTTTTTCATGGCAATCTTCTCAAACTTGTGAAGATAAAAGAATATGCTAAGGACTTCCCTTGCAAAAGGAGCTTTCTCCCAGGCAGTTTCCTAGAAGTGGGACCAATTAATCAAACATATATGTCCTTTCTGGTTTTGAGTTTTGCACCACTGGTACTATGCCTTCTTGCATTACTCTTTTTATACATTTAAAAAAATGTATAGCTAAAATTATTAAGAACTTAGCAAACTGCAGACAGTGACACTGTTTCGACCTATCAGGTCTCTTCAGTGCAGTTGGTGACCAATAAGAAGCTAGAGGCTTTTAATAAAGCATAGCTTAGACCGTCACACTTGTGGGACCAAATACTAGGTCCACTGTAGTGGATGGTCTGTCAACCTCTGCGAAGCCGTATCACTCGTGAATGAGTGGCGGTTGTCGCAGGTGCACTACGTCTAACAACTGCTAGAACAATAGTGCTGTCACAGCCGAGTGGTCACAAGGTCTTACATGTAGAGTAATGCAAGAGGCCAGGGATGCACTTAGCAAACTGCAGACAGTGACACTGTTTCGACCTATCAGGTCTCTTCAGTGCAGTTGGTGACCAATAAGAAGCTAGAGGCTTTTAATAAAGCATAGCTTAGACCGTCACACTTGTGGGACCAAATACTAGGTCCACTGTAGTGGATGGTCTGTCAACCTCTGCGAAGCCGTATCACTCGTGAATGAGTGGCGGTTGTCGCAGGTGCACTACGTCTAACAACTGCTAGAACAATAGTGCTGTCACAGCCGAGTGGTCACAAGGTCTTATATGTAGAGTAATGCAAGAGGCCAGCGATGCACTTAGCAAACTGCAGACAGTGACACTGTTTCGACCTATCAGGTCTCTTCAGTGCAGTTGGTGACCAATAAGAAGCTAGAGGCTTTTAATAAAGCATAGCTTAGACCGACACACTTGTGGGACCAAATACTAGGTCCACTGTAGTGGATGGTCTGTCAACCTCTGCGAAGCCGACCACTCGGCTGTGACAGCACTATTGTTCTAGCAGTGCATCCCTGGCCTCTTGCATTACTCTACATATTAAGAACTTGATTAGCACATTGTTTAATGATTCTTTGTGCATGAAAGTTAGCATTCTGCTAGTCAATAACTCCTTGGAGTTTGCCTGATTTTTATCAAAGTACTTTATCTTAAGTCACAAACAGAGCACACATGTTAAGTTACCAAAGTGCAAAAGGTTGGGCGTTAAGGTGTAGTAACATGTACAACCAAATTCTGAATGCAATATATTTAGCATCATCCAAGACTGCCACAACTCTTTCTGTCTTTTCACAAAAGTGGTATATTCACTGCAACTGCAACACTTTTGAGATTTTGCCATATTTTATGCAGCAATCAACGCACCAATTAGTTATGATGCATTTTTCTGATTTGGATCCTCGTGTGGCATCTCTAAACATAAGCCAATTTTCTCAAATGTTGTATGTTACACTCTTTTAGCAAATGTATAAAAATGGCGGGTAGTCAAAATGTTAGAGCAAAAAAATTTTTTTCATACATTTTGAGGCCACCCTGCTATACACCTATATTACTCCAACATCATTGCTAATTGAAACTGCAATGATTTCACAATTATGGTCAAACCAGTTGTGGGCTTCACAGAGCCAAATATTTGATTAAACCTAATAGTTTGTTTTACAGGAAACTATCGCTATTAACGGTTATTTCAAGGTTAATCGTAAGTCTTATTTTTTCTGTCATTGGGCTAACGATATGATTAAATGTGGTTTTTATCGCAAATCAAAATATTAATAAAATGGATCTATTTCATCTAAACTATCACGTCATAATAAATAATGAAACAGATGTTTACGATCAATTACACAACGTTTGCTCGACGAAGTTTAGAATAAATTGGAGCTCGTGGCAGCAACCTGTTGCAGCTGTTGAAGGTAGACTCAAAAATATTTCACTTGAAGTGTCCCATCATTCTCACATAACAAAAGTTTTGCTATCCAAGCTTAAGTTGTTTTCAAATTTTTGAAGAAATCAAGAATCAAAATTTTTTAAACTTGCTATTTACATATTATCAAAAAGATATGTTTTTCATATGAACTACAAATTAAAATATCATTTTTTTACAATTAGAGGAAGGACTACCGTCTTTACATACAAGCCACACCCGATAACAACTAAAGCGGGAAAACATAGCTTACTAGAACTGACAGATAACTTACCCAGTTTTCTTTTGACATCACCTAGCTCTTGATTGACAGCATGAATCTTCGCTTCCGATGATGAAAGATTAGCTTTAACTTCAGCTAGTTCGCGATTAACTGCACGAAGCTTAGCTTCTGATGATGAAAGATTCATTTTGACATCAGTTAGTTCTCGATTGAGTCTATCAAACTTTGTTTCTGATGATGAAAGATTTGTTTTGACATCAGTTAGTTCTCGATTGAATGCATCAAACTTTGTTTCTGATGATGAAAGATTCGTTTTGACGGCAATTAACTCTTGGCTGACAGCAAAAAACTTCGCTTTTGATGATGAAATGTTTGATCTGGCGTTTGCAAGTTCTTGTTTTATCTGACCAAACTTTTCATTAACGTTAATAAATTCCTCATTAAACATTGCTTCTGATGAAGAAAGATTTGTTTTGACATCATCAAGTTCGCTTTTTAGCGATTGAGCCAGAGTGTAGTTGAGCCCTCCTGCTTCTCCCTGTCAAAACGGAAACATATGGCTGATACCGGCACCGCTGTTCTATTTATCAGTTTTTTCATTGTATTTAAATCGGAAACGTGATCGAGTGGGTTCGAACGTTGAAGAAACGACGATGATGATCAAAAAATTATGTGTTGAAGCATCAGAATGTGTGAATCAATATTTGCTTGGCGAAAACAATATACAATGTTTTTTGCCTGATGAATTTATAATTTAAAAAATTTATCAGACGCAATACAAAGTTGCTGTAGAAAAAATCGAAAACGCCGAAGTAGGCGTAAATAATTCAGCTAGAGTTACGTTGTAGGGGGAGTCAATCATACCCCACCTTTAAACATAAAAGAACATTGGCATAATTGGGTATGGGCTGGACAATGTAACTTGAGTAGTTAAACATGAAATCCGAACAGATTTTTTCAAAGCGAAAAATGTTTGGACAATAATACACGGTAGGTGCAATAATACACTGTAGATTGGGGGTATGATTTAAGGCGCGTGAGGCAGAAGTTTGTAAGGGGCCCTATTGGACGAGTGCTATGTGTAGATCTGCTTTGCTTTGGAAAATCGGTGCTTGTTTGAAGGTCTGGAAATAATAAATTTGTTGTAAATCAGGGTTTCAGCCCAGAACAGACATGTGAAGACCTTTTTCTTTTTTGTTTTTGAAAGTCAACTCATTGGGGACCAAACTTTTCTACATCAATGCAATTTACACCAAGTTTTCAGAGATATCTAGAAAGAAGAGCCCCTTATTCGTCAGAGGGGCCCCTAAAAAAGGGTCTCAGTCAGCTGCCCCAGTTGCCTTACCCTAAATTCACGACTGCGAAGGCGTAACATTTGCTTTCTATGGAATGTTGAAAACATATTTCTTTCAACATAAACGTGAAAACATCTTTTCCATTTCTTTTTTTGGAGATCAAGTTCTTAAAATTAGGCTTTAAAATAAAGAGTAGATCTTTTTTGTTAGAGACCACTTTTTAGAAAGTAAATGTTTTGGGAGAAGGGCTAAAAAGTCTTAAGGGTTTAGAGTACTTTTACGTTTATGATATAGACCTGTCTCTAAGTTTCAAGAAGTTTGGGCATAATAATCTCCTCTACCCAATGCCCAGTGCATAAGTTTACACACCTTGCAGCTTTTCCACTTGGCACGTAATACTCTAAATAGGACAAATGACTTAAAAACTTAAAAATTGACTTAAAACTTCAAAAAAATTTACTCCATGGACCTAATGACCTTTTGACTAAATAAATTAATTTTTCTTGAGTTTCAATATCAACCCTAACATTTATTCAACGAAAACACACCAATCCTCAACAAAACTTGCAATACGCGCGCCTTATGTGAACAGCCAACTCTACTATCACCAGATTCAAGAATTAAAATGTAAAATCATGCACTGTTTTACATTTTCAAAAGTTTATATCCTTGGCTAATAGATTTTGCAACATAGAAAAACTTCTTTCTACAGAAGCAGTTGTGGGCTGAGAATTTTGATGTAAACTGTAAACAGCAGAAGAAATGTCTGCCCTTTTTATGTTTAATATATTAGAAATTTTATTGTTTTGCATTTTTTTCAATGTAACGGTAAATGCTGCAAGTGTTTTCTCCAAAGTCAAGTTCTTAAATTGCTTGGACTACTTCTTTGATAGTATACTTGTCACTTTCCATCGTTTGTATAAGATTAACTAGATATTGTTTTTTTATTTTTAAATGTTGAGTTGCTAAACCAGTTGTTTGCAAGCTAACTTTTGCTTGAGTCACTAAAAAATTAGACCCTTCAAAACTTTCCGCAATGCTTTCACTTCAGGTAAATTTTTTGCGTAAAATAGGGCAGCATTTAACCAGTCTTCCTATCTTGTAACAACAGGTTGATGCAGGCAATTAATAGTAGCAATTTTGTCTTGTGTGGTTTTATTTTTAACTGTAGCTGATTTGATTTTTGCGACTAGCAGATCAAAATCTTTTAAGTGAGATTTGACTTTCATGGCACGATTGTGCAATAAATGTGCTGCTCATGTCACATGAAACAGCTTAGGATACAAAGATTTTAGTATCGCGCCTGCATCCACCATATATTTTGCAGCATCAAACATAAAAAAACAGAAAAAAAGCAGTCGTAAAAATGAGTGAAGTGAGTTGTTTCTAGGCTTCCAAAAAGAATATTTAAATACTCTCTGCCAAATAGAGAGCTATCAACAATTGGTGTTACTTCTCTTCAAAAACGTTTGCCTAGTGCGTTGGATTAATAGTTCAGATATACTGCCTAACTGGTTTTGGTGTTGGGACATCGATTTATTGAGTTATAAAGGTAATCTACGCGCTTTATATGCATATTCATACGAATGACGTGATTATTTCACAAAGTAATAGTATTGCAAATAATAAAAGTCTTCTCCTATAATTTGACGAGACCATTCCTAGACTCGTTTCGCCCTTTTGAACTCATCAACAAGGCCTGTTCCGTCATCACCAAAAACCAAAACTCCATATTTGCATTGATATGAAAAATGTATTATCTTTCTACTACATTTCAAATTTCTTTTCTACTGCATTCCAAACTCTACTGCCACCACATATTATCTTTATCGTTATCTTAAGCTTCTATTGTCTTTATCTTATGCCACCAAATCTTATCGGCCACCAATACTATATTATCTCTCTGCTGCATTCCAAATTCTGCTGCCATCAATGTTTTGGTGGCTTTAACTTTTGGCATTATGTAAAAACTTAAATCACAAACTAATGCAAAATCTAAATATGTCACATGACTCTTTTGACAGTTGATTCCACTGAAGAATACCAAAAAAGTAAAAAACCATCTGCCAGTGAGCTTACACACTGCACCAGAGTAATAAATCATCCACTTTATTTGATTTATCTTAAACAATAAAAGATAGTCCAAATTAGCTTCGCAGATGCCTCTTCGCTTCATTGAAAATGTTTTTACCCGATGTTGCAGCAAGTATTGCCTTTTCGATTCGTCATAAGTTTGAACCCGATTTCCCTTGTTTATCGCATAGCTTATGTTTGCTTTGTTTCGATGTTCCCTTATTTAGCGTTGTTCTCGCGCGCCTCGCCCTCTATTAATAGACTTTAGATAACGTCATAGCCTTTCGTATTAAGCGTTACCCCCTGATAACCTTTGCCTTTTAATTAATCACTGTTGCCTCCCCAATATAGCTGACCGTTGTTGCCCTCGGAGTCAGTTTAGAATTCGAGTGAATTACTGTTAGATTGTATTGTGAGCAACTGTTAGTCGAACGCTTACAATCTACTGTTCGATCATTTTTTTGGGTCTGATTTCCGGTCAAGCTATAGTAGGTGAGTGCCTCAGTGAATTTACGTTTGTGTAGTTGAGTTATGTGCGTTAATTATTTTACAGAAAACCGTACTGCATCGTTCCGCATCGTATCTTAGTCTAAATTCCTCAATCTACTAGCAACTTCGTAACCCCTTCGTTTTAAATTTATTTCAATTATAATCTCTGTGTGGAACCTGTGGTACGCGTGATTCTAGAAAACAGCATTAGGCGGGACATCAGGCCAGAAGTTTCTGTAACACCCGACAATATTCAGTGTTGTGGCTCCTAATTGTCTCAACTATTCGATTCCAATACAGCCCCACGTAATTTTATCTGCCATTGATTATTGCGCGATATTCGTTTAACTGTGGCAAGAGTAGCAATCTGCACTATAGTACAAAAAATTGGCAAACATTGCAAGTCAAAACAAAAAAGTTAAGTAAGTTTGATCACAGTTATCAGTTTTTCTCACCAATGCAAAAAAATTTGGTTAATTATAAACAACTAGCCGCTTTTTCCGGAGTCTGCCGGTAGGGCCCTCCATCAGTTATGTCGGGGTTTTATATTTTGGTTCAACTGGCCGCACCGGCTTCACCTGTTACAGAATCGGCTGCGGAAGGAAAAAAAATTGATTTCCGCGGCTGAACTGAACTGGCGCTCTTTTGTTCTAGCACGCCTTGTATTTTCTGTTTGACGTTTGGCAGCTTGAGATTAGAATGCAACTCTCAGGCGATTTTTGCCTAAAAGCGGGCGAGATTTACATTCTAATTAGCTGGCCTCTCATTCCAAATAGAATAGTAAATAGTAACGCTTTGAATTTTTAGTCATTTGCTTAATTTTGTTGCTGCGCGAAGCTGAAATTTGTTTCTGCATTCCGTTATAATTTGAAGAAGCCCTCGGTGAAATTTTGCTCTTTTTTTTCGATTTAGAAATTAATTTAACTGCGTTTTTGGATTTGAATTTTCTTTCACTGAGTTCCTGCAATAAAAACGCCTTATTTTAGTCGTTGTGTTTGAAGAAGGAGCGATGGCCTTGGAGTTCCTCCCTGGCACTTGCGCGCAAATTTTCGTTGTTTGGGGATTTGTAACACACCCATCGGGCTTTTGTGAGAGCAGTAGTGAACAGTTAAGGAATTTTATGCACTTTCACAATTCTTCTACACAAACTTGTGACCATCACATTCTCTTAATCAAGACTGGCAATGCTCACAAAGAATCTTGCCCAAAATATTGTTAATACTTGTGAGGAAGCATGGATTGTACATAATCAAAACTGATTGTAGCGGCAAAATAGTGGTTGCTTTTACAATCAAAGAAAAAAGTTATTTAATAACACGCCTATTTTACGATGTAATGCTGCCCCTTTTCTATTTACAGTATATTTGTGATATTAACCCATATGGGACAATTATTCCAATATTGGAACATAAATTAAACGTTCACAACTGATCTCACACATGTGATATCAACAAATACTTTTTTCAAATCTCTATTTAAGAATCGAAAATATTGTTTTATAAAATTTCGTAATGATGGCGTCATAAGTTTTGCTGTAATTAATTTTTACATTCCGCGATCTAACATCTACTCAAAGTCCTCACCTTGGGCGGGAAACAGCAACGTCGTCAAAAAATTTTGAACAGTTATCAATGCAATTTTTTTCTTTAAATTTTCACTATTCTGTAAGTGTAAGTTTTGTTTTGATATCATGTTTATTCGCTGAGCAGCACCTGTTTAAAAATTTTGTTTCAACATTGGAACAATTGTCCAATGCCAATGCCACCGTCATTTCGCGTGCTCGCGTCATGACCAAAACGCCATACCTACAATTGAATTGCTGACTGCATCAAATTATTTATGAGCCGATAATAATGAAATTAATTTTTCCCAGAAACGTTTATGACGATTAAAGGACAGTAATTGTTAGTATTTTATTATATCTCTTTTGTATAAAAGTTACCTGTTTTTACTAAGTTTATCACTTTTTGGTAGGGTAGAAAGTTACCCCACAGGTCATAAGATTCAATTTTTTCAGTATTAACACCAATATTAATTGTATATATTATACAGGGTGGGCCAATAAAATGTTACCACTTTTCAATCATACCCAAGTTTTCAAATGTGAATTTATTCAAAATTTTTATTCAAAGATTTGTGATAAGAAACATTAAACCAACATTTAATATCAATGAATTTTTAAAATCTGAACTCTGTAGGGAAAGAAATAAAGATTTGTGTTCAGTATGCGTCTGAGAGTGGTCCTTGAGAGGGCAGTCTCCCTCTGACAAACATCTGGTCGATTTTCTTGGTAATTCCTCCAGACGCTGTCTCACGATCTCTGTGTTAATGGCTGTTCTCGCAGACCTTAGCCTACCACTATGTCCTTTATTCGCTTTGGTCGCATATCCTGTTTTCCTGAATTTTCAAAGAAGATGTCTGATTGTGAGTACACATGGAGGATTTCTTTCCGGAACGTCAATGACGAATCGTCACTGAGTCTGGGTTACCAATTTTAATTCAAAATATGCTTCCACGATCTTTACTTTCTCCTTCACAGTATATTGTTTTCGATCCATTGGTGTGAGAATTCAGGGTTTTGTTGTTAGTATTTTTGAGAATAAAAAATTCTATTTTGGAAATAGCAAGGATTCAAAAAGTGGTAACATTTTATTGGCCCACCCTGTATACTGTTGGACTCGCCTTCAAATAACCTTTAATTTGTTGAAAAAAGCTTGAAAATTAGTTGTGAAATGAAATCACAATCCGCTGTTTAGTAAATCGATTTTGCGGAAAGGGTGCAGTTTTTTAAAACATTTTCATATTATAATCTGCGGTAGCAAAGATTTGTGCTAATCGTACGAGACGTATTACGACATCATAGTGCGAGTTTTAGACGTGCAAGCGAAAAAAGAGAAGAAAAATGTTTAAAAGTCTCAAAGTGCTTAAATAAAGAATTGTTTGTAGCATAATCAAATAGGCTTTAATTGTTGTAAAGTTGTTTCTATCGAAAGCACCTTATTAATATCTCCTAAAAGAATGTTTAATAGCTTTTGTGCGATCAGGACTTTTTGAGAAAGAACAAAAAACAGATTGTGCAATGAATCGTTGATTGTGACGTAATTTTAGACCACAAACAAATGAAAGTTTTAGTAATGTGCTAAGTCGGAAGCTGGTTTTCGTTTGAGCAAAAAGCAGTTGTCCTCTGTCAAGTAATACAAATTCTAAAAAAATATTTTGGCTTATGACGTCATCATGACGTCATGAATTCCCTTATGACACTCACCACGGGTGGGTGATCAATCATGTCAAGTTTGATGCCTGTCCCTCTAACAGTTTCAGAGGAGTTAAAACAGACACACAGACAAATATGCGCTTTATAGCATAGATTGTTATTACCCTAAAACCAAAGAATTGACCAAACGGCAAACACTTGATTTTTTTATTGACCTGCTAAACTAAAAATATAAAACTTATTCTTTGTATCCATTTCATAGAATCTACATGCATAATGTTTTCGAGCAGCATTTTTGTGTCTTAAGAGAGTTTTTTTTTGTCGTAGCCTACTTAGGGTCCCATTCTAGCCACTTAATATTTGTGTTTGACTCGTATTCTTTTGCTCTTATCGAACTCATTTGTTGATACCAAATCAAACATCATTTTCATTATTGCAATTATTACTTTGTGACAAAAATATTGTAGGTTCAATCACAAGATTTCAGTTGTTGCAACACATTTTGAATTTTAATAATGTCGAATTCGACGGCAGCGTAGCTGGAACCACTCAGCGAAAGTAAATATATTTATTTGGTTTGGGCTAAAACCCGCAAAACAAATGTCAGGGAGCAGCAAAAGTACAGTAGTGGTGAGGACTGAGGAATAGCCTACAGTAGGCGAAAAGTAAAGAGTAAAGCATTACCTCAAACCCTTGTAGTATATTGAAGACCTGGTTCGATTTCCACATCGGTCGCGAGTACAGTGAAGGTGCAAATTAATTTTTGAAGTTACATGCTATTAGAATTAAACAAAATTTTACTAACTGTTGTCTAATATTTTTTCAAATATTTAGGTTTTGGGTAACAATATTATAAAACTCTAGTTGACCATGATTTATCATCAAAAAACTTTATCGAAGTGGAGCACAAGGGAGGCTAGCTAAAAGGAGAAAAATACCTGAGGCAGCCAGAAACACTCAGCGATTGAGTTCGCGGCTATTTCGACCACAAACATCCGAGCATAGAGATGGTTTGGCAAAAGCGGAGCAAGTAGCTTCGGTGAGCTGTGTTAGTGGCGATGACAATTATACTACGCAAAATCTCGGTTGTAGAACAGAAACCATTTACATAAATTTTGTTCAAGAAAGTTATGATAATGCCAGTGAAGCTTCAGTGAGTCTTGACAATGATAGATGTGAGCATTCGTAAGACGGAATTTACTTCCCTACTTGTTGACGTTAACAGTTTCAACAAAAATAAATGATAGATCAGATCCAGGCAAGAATGATGACTTTTCCGCCATTGTCGCAAACTCGGAAATCAAGGATGCCATGATTGCAGCAGGGCCCAAACAATCAAAAGGACCTTTCCCATAAAATCCGCTTCAAAGCGGTTGTTTGTTTTTAACAAATTATTACTATTATGTGACTTAATCAGGTCTAAAACTAAGTTATTCACCAAGCATGGGTTTAATATCACAAAAATGGCCTTCCAAAAGTTGCTGCCTTTCTGCGTAGACTTGCGTAAATTATTATAAAGGATGTAAATAATTCGTTTAAGTCTGTTAACGGCTTCTTGTTTGATTGTAGAAAATTTATCGCTTGCAACATCTTATCCTGACGTTTGTACGGCATGCATGATGTATCTGACAGTTCCTGTTACTGTTCTATAGGCAGAGAGATCATTTTCAAAACTCAAACTGATCAAAACCTTTCTTCGATACTCCATGTCCCAAGGGACACTTAGTGGTTTGTCTCTACTATTGGTAGAAAATGAACAAGCTATAAATTTACATTTTAGAAAAATCATTCAGCAGTTTGCTAGGGTAAAAGCAAGACGGAAAAATGTTGAGTCTCCAATCACCTGCAAGCAAATTACTTAATTTGCATGAACGTATTGTATTTTATTAGTCTGTGTATTTTTGGGTGACTGTCAGGTCACTTTAATTTTTATCAGACTAAACAATTATCTGCATTTTGCTAAAATAATGTAAATAATGCTCACAAAGCATCGTCCCGATAGCTTGCACATAATTTTTTTTTGTGATTACAAAATGATTGTAGTTTGCAACGTCTATTTTGATTTGATTTTCATAAAGTTATCTGATAATTATTATTGCAGAATGTCTTTTACCCCCGCGAAATCCTTGGCATGCCATTATTTCGATTTGAATGAACTGCAATCATAACAATTCTTGTTGAACCGTGCAACGTTGATGAAATATTATTGCAATTGTCGTCTTTCATGTTGCAGGTATGATAAACTTAGATTTTAACCTTTTTTTCTGTTCAACACAATACTTTTTCGACTCATTATTCAACCATAGCTTATGCAAAATGTGTCAAATTTTCACTGCTGTTTTGTTAGCAAAAAATGTAAAATTTTATAGATATAAAAATATAATCAAACCAACGTTTATAACTTTATATTATAACACAACTTGGTTGTATTATTTATTGCAAAGTTGCCTGCGGCTTAGAGAATCATGCCCCGGATTTCCACCATAAAAAACTTTTTGCTATTCTGCTAATCAGAAAATTACTCAATCGCAAAGTTTTCCTATAACGCGGAGTTGTCAAAAAAAATGAAAAAAAACACAACAATTCATTTGCTGAGAAGAGTTTTCAAAATGAATATTATGCACAGAAAAAACGAAAGCCTAATAATGGATGATTGAACCGGAGCCCCAACTGACAAAGTTACGGCTCCGCAAGAGGAACTCTTGCAATGCCAAGAGGTTGACACTGCAATTAGCAAGTCTCCAAAAAATTCATTAAGAAAGCTATCAGCAGAGCTTGAAGTACCACTTACCACTTAAAAAAGACATATAAAAGTTGATTTCAAATTATTTCCATATCGGTCAATATTTGTTTAAGGGCTATTTAAACCGCCGACGTGACCCATGTGGAAGAATTCTCCAGGATTTTCGGATGGTGTTAAAAAAACGAAGAGTCATTTTTAGTAATAAATTTGCCATATACCAGAGTTCTCGATTACGCAATATTGTGTTTTGGTCCAAACGGAACCCACATTATTATGAAGAAGTGGAACATCATCCTTTACGTGTCATAGTATGGGAAGCAATGAAAAGCGAGCAATTATTTGGACCATATTTCTTTGATAGATCTGTCAATTACCTTAGTTATTTAGCCATGCTTGAAATTGATTTATAACACAACTGCAAAGTCTTGAGATTGAAAGCAATTTCTGGTTCCAATAAAATGGGGCGTCAGCTCATTTTGAAATAACTGTAAGAAAATGATTTAATGAAGTTTATCACAGACGTTGAATTGGCCGTGAATCTGCCACCTTGCCAGCTCCACTTGACTGGCCGCCTTAAAATCCTGACCTGACCACATGTAACAATTCTTTATGGTGCTTTATAAAAAAAAAATTGCATATCAGCGCTGCACGAAAACGAAGCAAGCAGTGACAAACGCTTTCGACGAGGTTACACCTCAAATGCTTAGGAGAATGTTAGACAAAACTTGGCGTTGAATCAACGTATGTTATGACAATGATAGATTATAAATAGCAACAATTCAGAATTAGGTGGCAACAAAACGTAAAGGACTTAAAACCAAATTAAGTTTATCAAATCAAACTTACCATACATTAACGTTGAGATAATTCTACAAAAGAGTAATAAGACTTTTGGCCCCACTGGATATCTTTCATTCGTGATGGTTTAATTAAATTTAAATCTATTATTTCATATATCCGCGCTCTGCTCATCTCACCATATACAGCAAGTGGTGAGAGCCTTTCTACTTTTTTATTTTGGGGATTAATATTCTCCTAATTTTGTTAATCCGAGTCTTAAAATTTTTTGATGACGCTTTTTTTCAAATCGACGTTCTAATTTCCTCCCTAAGAAACTTTTAGCTGGCTATGTCATTTAGCTCTAGTTTTTTTACGTCAAGTTTTAAATATTTTAAAGACATTTATTGAGAAGTAAAACAAATTGTTCTCATTAAGTTGCTCCACTTTCTAGCGAGTTATAAACATTGACGGACGTTCTATCAAAAGCATAAGATAACCATTATAATCATATAGATCTACAAGAAGTAGTAATTACTGCAGTTACTAGGCTAACGCATGAGTACTAAGTTGTATCATGTAGGTTTAATCAGTGGATCTCAATTTATTTAACATCTCACATTCTCAAAAAAGAAAAATTTTACTTTCTTTCTATTCTAATCTATAACCTTCAGAAATAATTTCAAAAGTTCACCTAAAATACAAGAAATATTTTTAAAAAAAGTCTTCAACCTAAATTTATAAGCACTTTAAAAGAAGAAAAATTATCTACCCAAAGTTAGGTAACTTTTTACGAGGTCTTCTAAAAATAGTGCCACCTCGTAACATGTAGTGTCTCGTGGGGTGGATTCTGTTATATACTAATTTTGTTTCATACACGTAAATTTAGAAATTATAGTCAATCATGTCAATTAACCCATAAATTGGCAGAAAAACTTGCATCACTAAAAGTTTCTTCTCGTGTCTTATGTGGTGCAAACAACCCCAATTGAGGATCACAATTCAAGAGAGACACAGGACAAAAACTGCTTAAACGTAAAACTTCTTTTTAATTTTACTAAAGTAGGCAAATTCTTAAATACTTTTTACCTTTTTACGAGCAAAAATACCTATCGTTACTTGGCACTTCTATTGAATTAATTTTTGGAGTAAGTAGATTTTTGGGATAATGTAAAGACGCTTCTCCGTAATTCTTTTTCAGTTATAGTTTAGATTTAGTTTTCCAGATTTTAACTTACTTTCTGTCCTCTGACTCCTGGAGGACCCATCTTGCCTGGCTTACCCTGCATCACATGGTCATTTTGATAATTGGAGGAAGAAGAAGCTTGATTCTCATTCTGTTTCCAGTTACAATTAAGGATTGGTTGTTTCTCACATGTATTTGTTGCTCCTTCTTCTTGACATGTTGTACAAACAACCGACAACAGCAATGCAAGCAACTTCATAGTTTGATAAAATTATTTAAAATGTTAATTAGTTATCAAAATAATCTAAGAAAACATAAGTTAGTGATCTCTACAAAAATATCCAGAGAAATAGGTGTTAACCCTCGTTTAAAAAAATATTTTCAAAGCATTAAATATGTTGCAGCAGGCCTGTAGTTTTGCAGCTGGATTTCATTTTCATTAAGAAAACCTGACAAAATTGTTTACAAAAATGCTTTAAAAAAGTGATTTAGAAAATGAATTCATCGAACACTAACACTCTTATGTAATAATTGAAACGTTTAACGGTTTTTATCTGGCTCTCATAAGAAAGTTCAATCCAGAACGAGACAGAGCCGAGGAAGATTTGCTGTTTATAGTTGATGAGACTATCGAAAGGCTTGGGTTTGCTAAGCCTATCTGAAATGGACTGAGCAAGGAACAGAATTTGATCCATTGTAGACCGTCCAGGGCAGAAACAGGATTGGCGCGAAGAGAGAATGGAGTTAAACTTGAGAAAGAAAAGTAGACTCGATAAAATGATGCGTTCAAACAACTTTGAGACGCAGGAGGTGAGAGAGATAGGCCGGAATGAAGCACCACAATCAAGGGGCTTTTCCATTTTATACATGCCAATAATAGAGGATGTTTTCCAGATGGAAGGAAAGAAATGCAAAGACCAGGAAAGATTACAAATGTGTAGAAAAAAATCCATGTCAAAGTGAGGAAGGTGCTTTAGCACGGATAAGCAACTTTGTCTGGGCCAGTGGCAGCGGACGAGAAGAGATATGTGGCAGCCGCAAGAAAATTAGCGAGGGAAAAGGAGGAGCAAAAAGACGAATGAGTTTCCTCATAGCAGGTGACTCGGCGGAGCTTGAAAAGGTAGACTCTGGCTATGCTACGCAGGGCCTTTGGCTGAGAGACAGAAAAGTGGGATCTCGGATAGTCGACGAAGACTGAAGCCAACTGCCTGGGAGAGGAACAGTTGGAAAAGTTAGGAGAGGAGGAAGATAAGGAAGAAGAGCCAGCGACAGAACGCAGAAGAGAGTACACAGATTTAGGGTTAGTTTTGGGTAAGAAAGAAGAGCAGGTCGCCTGCCATGTCTCAGCTTTGTCTTTGGCGATGACAGACGAAGCATGCCAGGAAGCAAAGACGTAAGCCTGACGATCTTTATCAATTCTATGTGCAGCAACAAAAGCCTTGCGTTTTTTACTAACCGCTTCTTCCAATTCAGCGAGCCACCAGATTTAAGATTGGCGTTTGAAATTGCCAAAAAAACGGAAGATTTGGCCGCATTCAGTGTCAGCGAAGTAATGAGAGGAAAGAGAAACAAACAAGTATTCCTTTACAGAAGGATAGTGAAATTCAAAGTAAAAAGCAAAGTCATCCCAGCGAGCTTTCTGAAAATTGAAGAAAGGGTGACGTTTGTTGGGGCAAAAGATCGGAGAAAGAAGGACGGTTAGTAGAATTGGTTGGTGATCAGAACACAAGTTTGGAAGAAGAACTCTCCTACCAGGAGCAAGACAGGGCGAGAAAGAAGCGAGCAAAGGAGATGTCAAAAGAAAAGCAACTGCCATAGGAGCGATGAAAAAAATTAAATATTTCTGGGTCTTTAAAAGAAGATAGAAAGTCAAACGAGATGACCCAATCAAATATTTCCTATCCACGGGATCAGAATTATCATTTGAGTCCCAGAGGGCGGATGGCAGTTGAAGTCCCCCAGAATAAAGAGATTTCTGGAGGAGGAAAGAATAAAGAGGATAAAGGAGTTGGTTTTGCTATCCGCTTTCTTCTTTGTCGTATGGCAGGGTATCTATGATCCAGGTCAGACACAACAAAAAGATTGGGACCGAGAGCTTATCCTTTTATCACTCCAACCTGCTGTGTTGCCTAAATCAGATGCTGGCAGTGATGGAGTTGAGGCAGCGCTTTCTTTTATCATTCAAAACTGTCAGACCCGTTATTCCTTGAGGTGCTCGATGTATGGGACATGTTAAAACAATGTGGTCTGCAGTTGGTTCACTAGCGCCACACTCGCATTTTGCTGAAGGAGCAAGACCCCATTTGTGCATGGACGATCCAAAATGCCCAACGCCAGTACGCAGGCGATTGAGTTTGACTCAAGCTGTTCTAGTCAAACTCATTCCACTGGGTCTTGTGCTGACCCTAGGAATGTAGACACCGGCCGCTGACATATTCTTGGAGTACTCTGTGTCCCATGTCAAGTTTGTCCATTAGGCAGCGCAAATGGCCTACTCAGCTAAGTTGTGCAATAGTCTCCGCGAGGTACGAACAAACGGCCATCTACTGTCGTGGCCAAAAGTGTAGGACCACCTAGTAAAAAAGTGGATTTTTTTAATTTTTTAACTATGGCTTGATATATTCATTTGCCAGTTTGTTGCAGTCACTTTTATTAGTCAATCAAGATATTACTCAAACATTATTAATAGCTTTTTTGTGTTTTAGAGTATATTTCAGTAAAATTTTTTGATAATTGTCAAATTGTTATAGAGGTAAAGTTGAAGAAAATGGGTAAAAATATGCCACTTTCGGAAGTTGAGCGGGCTCAAATTGTGGCTCGGCATAAAGAAGGTCATTCAGAACGATTGATTAGTCAAAAAATGAAAAAAAGCAAGACTGCTGTCCACAACGCAATGGCAAAATTTCGGAATACAGGAACTTATACAACAGCTAAAAAATCTGGTAGACCTCGAAAAACCACCCCAAGAGATGACCATGACATTCGGAGAATAGCAGTTCGTTCTCCAATGAGTTCTGCAAGCAAGATTCGATCATCACTGCTTGCAAAAGGTACCGACATTAGTCGAAGAACCGTAAGTCGGCGTTTGGTTGATGATTTTGACCTAAAAGCTCATAAACCTGCGCATAAACCGAGGCTAACGCAGGCTATGAAAAGCAAGCGCTTGACGTTTGCCAAGAAACACGTGAAATGGACGATTCAGCAATGGCAACAAGTGCTGTTTTCCGACGAATCTACCGTGCAGCAGTTCACCAATCGAAAGCGCTACGTCCGGAGACCATCAGGAAAAAGATTCAGTGAAAGATATACCATTAAAACCATAAAACACCCCCCCAGTGTCATGATTTGGGGGGAATGTCAATAAATGGAACGGCTGGACTCTTTTTTTGCCACCTGGAACGACCATGAATGGTCAAAAATACCTAGATTTATTGAAAAACAAGTTGGAATTGCATATGGCTGTTCATAAATGCAGTGTATTTATGCAGGATGGTGCTCCATGCCATCGTGCCAAAATCGTCACCCAATTCCTGAAGGCCCAAAAAATCAACATCTTGGACTGGCCTGGAAACAGCCCAGATCTGAATCCGATTGAGAATCTTTGGACCATTTTGAAAAACAAAGTTTCCGAAAGGCAACCAACTAATGCTAAGATGTTGGAACAGGCCATAAAAGAAGTGTGGGTGCGTGATATATCACCGGCATATTGCCGAAATCTGGTGGAGAGCAGGCCAAGACGTTTGGAGGCTGTAATCAAAGCCAAGGGTGGTCCAACAAAATATTGACTTTTTGAAAACTTTTAATTGAACTATTAACTTGTGCGTCTAGGAATTGTTAATTTACCGTAACATGCCAATATCTTTTTTTATCAAGCCAATATCTTTTTTTATCAGCGAATGAATAAGTGTTATGGTGTTTTCATCAGAATTTGAAAGGGTGGTCCTACACTTTTGGCCACGACTGTAGACTTTAGTCTCTCCTTGCTAGCAGCCTGCGGCTCAGTCAGCTGTCCAAGCAGATTGTGGCCAGGGTCCAAATAACTGCAATTAGCCAAGGAGAGTGTCGCTCCTTGGCGGCGAAGCTTAGCTGGCTGGATGCCTGAGAGAACTGGAAGGTTGTCTGTTGGAGTGGGATGTAGGCATCCAGTGACAATGCGCAAAGCGTCATCAAAAACGCTGTCAATGAGGCGAGTATGCGCGCTGCGACACCAAGTTGGTGTACAGTACTCAGCAGTTGAATAGATCAGGAATAAGACAGCTGTGCGCAATGTCTTGGCACCAGCGCTCCATTCTGAACTCACAAGTCGCCTCAGCAGCAAAACGACCGTGGATAGTTTCTTGCGCAATGCCCCAAGATGATGATGGTACGTGAGCCCTCTGTCCAGTTTCACACCAAGATAGGTAGGCACTGGGAAAAATGGTAACATTTTACCATTGTTCTTAACTTTAAGCTCACGCTTGGCCTCTCGATTGTGGAGATGAAAGGCTGCCCGTCACCGTTTTAGCATGGCTGAGCTTTAGCCGCCAAGTGTGGAGGTATGCAGAAAGTGTAGTCATGTCTTCGCTCAAAGTTCTTTCCAACACCTTCCAATCTCCAGATGAATAAAGTATCGACAAGTCGTCAGCGTAGTCATACTTTTTGGAGGTTATGGAAGGAAGATTGTAGATGGATATGTTGAAAAGAAAAGTAGTAAAGACTAATTCGTGTGGGAGACTATTTTTCAGGCGTCGAAGCCTGCTTGGCTTGCTGTCACCAGCGGTCAGGGTGAAGCTTCTGTTCCGAACAAGTTCCATGATCATCTGGACCATGTGCTTGTCGGGCTGAAATCTCAGCAGCTTGCGGGTAAGGCCACAGTGCCAAACACGCATAGAGACAGGGATGTGGGAATACTGGGAGATCGGATAATTGCAACCAAATCGGTGGGGGTTTGTAAACGTTGACTATCTTCTATCCATAAACATCGACGCGCAGCCACTCTGTCCCCGATGTAGGTGGAGATTTATCGAAAATGTTCCACTTCAGTCGTTTATGAACAAACGTAGCAAATCCATGCTTCCTGCTTAAGGAAAACCCAGCTAGTTGGTAGTTTGGTAGAACTAATCTCTGTGCAGACGTGCATGGATCTCCTGGAGTGGGATGACGAGTGCGTCACGCTGTGCAGCAAGATGGTAAAGAACGTTCATCTTGCTTGCAGTGAGGTCTTCGATGTTCAGCTGAAGAATGGCAGGTCTTCAGAGCGTTTTGACGATGCGTTTTGATGCATCGTATTGCCCTAAAAAGCGCGTTTGCCACTTTCAAGTTCTTGACAGAACATCGGTAACAGTAGATGCCCTATCTTTTGGGCATATTTGATTTCTGTCTGTCATACGTGTTTGGAGGACAGGCGTACTCACGGACCGGGATACGGGAAAGCATCTGCCTTTTAGTCCTGCTATTCGTTGAAGAAGAGCGAATAGAAAGAGTGTAAACTTTAAGGAATAAAAGCGAGGAGGAGTTGTTTAGTGAGATGTTAACCCCTTCATAATCACAATAGAACTCAAACGAAGAAAGAGAGAATGTGGAAAGTTCAGAGAAGGATAAGCCCTGACTGACGAAAATAATGACGCCGCCGCTAGCGTGCGTGGCATCTGGAGAAAGGATACCAGCCCGGAAGTGAGTGGATTAGATCGCAGAGCAGAGAAATCAGGAATCCAAAAAGAGGAAGATGAGAAAAGTTGGATTCTTGGATACATATAAGGTCAACAGGATGAGACGAAATAAATTGTAGTAGTTCAGTGGTCCTGGCTCGGATACTTCCGGCATTCCATTAAACAACCCTAACGGAGTCAGAGAGGAAGAGGAAAAAAAAGTTATAGAAAAACAGCCAGGAACACGAGAGGATGGAGGAAAGTACAAAGAGAAAAGTCTACCAGTTTACAGAGAAAAATAGCGTTTAATGCGGGGGCGCATAAAATATGGCCCGCGACCACTCTGGATTTGTTACTACTCTCTAACGAACGTTGGAATAAAGTTCGAGCTTGGAACGATGATTTTTCCTTTTTTGATAAAAAGTCTCACTTATGTTAGTTGAACCCCGAAAAACAGTTCTTCTCAAAAAAAGCCCCAGAAGTAGTCAAGATTTCTAGTTAGTTACAGGGGATTTAAACCATAAAAACTTTGCCCACCCCTGCCTTAACGTATTAAACGAACGGCGTCCAAATCCTGGCCACATGCGCCTCACAGGTGATTTCTTGCAGCCTGCGAAGCACCTTTAATTTTTAAGGGTATTTCAATGGCGCTATTTCAAATCGCTTGTAATAAGTATTAAGTGTGTTTAATATTCAAATTTTTGAATTTAAAATTCCTGTGGGAGATCCAAGTAGGCTCAGCTAATGATAAGATCTACATCTAGTTCACTGCTATTGATCACTGATGTGGCTAACCATTTGAACATTCTCAATACGAAACTTCAAGGCAAAAATCAGAATATATCTTACTTTGTGGAGAGCATCACAGATGTTCACAAGAATCTTTTGGCAGAGCTATTTGTTTCCCTTCTTTTATGTGGTTTGGCAAAACATGGTTAGATTAGGTTAATAGTGCTTGTGGGTTTTTAGTCATGGGAAAGGACTTTCTGCCATTGATGCAAATTTTTAGCTAAACTGGGTATTTTATTTTTGAAGCATAGCCGTTTGCATCTCTAGGTCTACTTGAAAACCGAAATAATGTTGCATCAGGTAAATAAATTGAAAGCACTCAAGACCTTTACAAAATAGCTCTTCAAGCCTTGAGGTAACTTCATTTATAACAATTGTCTTTGCTTCTTTACAACCTGGAAGAAAATTGATAGGATAAGCTTGTTTCATGGTTTACAAACAGGCGTTTTTCAATAAATTGACCAAAAAGTTTTCAACAAGCTGCGCATTACTTGCGACTTAGCCCATATAAAATATTGCGACAAAATAAACAAAGAGTTATGTCATCTTTGTTCTTAGTGCAGACCAAGGTTAAATAACAAAAATATTGAAGTTGAAGATCTTTTTAAAAAACATATACAGAGCAAAATTTGGATTGAAGACATGTTTATCGAATACATTTCCAAATAAGAAATAAATTTTGATGGAACATCTTTTGCAGGAAGAGACGTTTCCCAAACCGTCTAAAGTGTCACAAAATGTCACAGCTGCATAGGCTTCCACTTTTAACTATTTCGCAGACACCAACAAATAGGTTTACAAAGATAAATACAGCTTATCTAAAAATTTAAGTCTAATAATTGACTCACCAAGTAGCGGCCGATAAAGTGTTTTTAGATTGTTTTACCTTCACCCCAAACCAATTAATGAAGCAAAATGTGAAAAAAATAGAAAAAATTTAAATGCTTATGTACAATTCGACTTATGTTTAAGCTTCCACAAGACACAAATCTCGAACAATCAAGAACATTGACGACCTGGAAATCAAAAACAGTGACAACTTGAAAATGATATTGGCTTGACTCATTGTCAATGTAATCATTCTCAGCGACCCTGTGTTTATTTCAGCTTCTGCATTCAAGGTTTTACAATGCCAGTAAAATAAAATTCCTGCTTTCTTCTTAGGATGCATTTGCAACGAAGCGGAGAGTAAAAATGAATTCTTTTTTTGTGGCTTTTTGACACTTAAGCAAATCGTCAAGAAGCTATAAAAAAAAGAAATAGCTGCAGCTTTAGTAACTTTGGTCCAATTATGACCAACCATCACCAGGCGAGTTTTTATGACACAAAACATAACAAATCGCACCACGAATACAATAACAGCAACAATATCTAGACTTATTTATGGAACGCTAACTACTATATTTAATTATCATTATAGAAGGATTAGTCGCCATAGCAACAGCACTCTTTTGACACAGAACAATAGTTAGAGCCTGCGAAGTGCACAAAATTAATTTCAACGTTCATCCACTATGGTCAAGCTATTGCTCTAAACCAGGGTAGGCAAACTTTTGCACGCGGGCCAAAAGTTTTTTAGGCCCACCAAAGAGTTATAAATTTTAAAAACGGACAAAATAATTTCTTTTAACAAGTTGTTCCTTAAGAAAAAATGTCTTTACTTTGGATTTGAATCGAAAACGAAAATAGGAAAGAAATCGCTTTCAAGAAGATGATGTTTAAAAATAAACTTTCACTTATATGTGTCTTCAAATGCATGGTGGTCGTAGTTCTTCGAAATTTTCAATTTCTGATGGGTCTTTAACTGAAACGTTTGTTCAGATCTGATCTAAACGCATATGTAATGTCTAATTTGATTTTACTGCTATTTTTCATCGATAGTATGTCCGTAAGGCATTATCCAAATTAGCGTGCCGCACGACTAATTGCTGGTCGTGAGTTCCATTGCGATTGTCTGATATTTTTGTTGTTTTCTCGGAAAGCACCCTTAAAAAGAGATTCGTGAGCTTGGTAGTTTTTGGGAGTTCTAAATTACAGCAGCAATAATTAATATTATAATGTTATTGCTGGGACTTCGGAAATGAATCGGAGTTTTACGACATCTCAAAGTTGAACGCCTCTGTTGTCTTTTTTAGCACTGCAGGAGTACACAAAGAAAATGAGCTTAAATACAAATTTCAATTAAAATGCCATAGAAACAGACAACTACAAATATTGAGAGCGAAAATTGAGGTATTTGTTAAAACTTACTTTCTGCTCTCCCCATTAACCAATACTTTTTCATTTTCTGCGTATCTAAAATTTTTTGAGTAAAAACTCAATACCCGCTTGATAATCCAATTTTCGATCACGTTTGCTTGAAATTGGGTAAATATAGTCGCAACTCACACTTTTTTTTAGTTTTGACGGCTTCATCTTGTGTCATCCAGATAAGCTAGTTCTTAATTCAACTGCTATGTCACAAATTGTTTATTTGTGCCGCAATCTGTAGATTTTACTGTATTTTGCGAGGTGTTTCATAAAAGTTCCAGAAATCTGCTCTCTGTGTAAGCTTTAGTTAAGTTATTAAACTAAGTCAAGTGACAAATGATTTAATAACTTTTTTAGAGTATTTAACCGCAATTTCAACTCACTGCAACATTTATTTTGGATTTCAGGTGTGGAAGTAAATAGTTTACATATTTACTGTCCTTTACAAATTTTATTTTTTTTTGCAATACAATTTAGCAGTGACAACAAAGCAACGGACTAACCTCAAATTTCTAATTCGTTTGAGAAATTTTCCTTTAGAAGCTTTCTGTATGCTTTAACTAGTCTATAAAGAACAGACTTTGTCTCGTTCAACAATTTTTCTCTGACATGAAAAATTCAAAGATGGACGTGAGGATGTTGAGGATGATCAAAGGTGTGGAAGACCTTCCACCAGTAGAAATAAAACCAGTCAGAGGCATGGTCCATTATGAATTTTTGCCGCAGGGTCAAACTGTCGATCAGCATGTTTATAAAAACATCCTGCAACGCTATTTTGCTCAGTAACGAAAAAAGTAAAATCTGTGAGAAAGCGACACGTAGTTACTTCAACACGATAATGCGCCCACACACACTGCCTTGAGCATCCGGAAATTTCTGGCGGAGAAAAACATTACAGTGTTGGAGCAACCCCCCTATATGCCAGATATTGCTCCGTGTGACTTTTTCTTTTTCCTCAAATTTAAAAACATCGTTAAAGGAAGACATTTTTTAAACACAGATACCATCAAAACGCCGTAACAAAAGAGCTTTCGGGAATCACTGAAGAGTTATTTCAAGAGTGCATTCATGTGTGCAAGAAAAAATAGAAAAGTGCATTAGACTCGAAGGTGATTACTTCGAAGCGGACAATGTGTGATTCCTTGATCAAATAAAAAATATGTTATTTTGACTTCAGTTCTAGAGCTTTTATGACACACCTCGTAAAATGGTGAAAAGACGTAACCATGGCTGAGAAACTCGAGATTTTAAAATTGATTAATCGTCATTGAATTGATCGTTACCTGTAATTGTGTGAACAAGTGTAACACATTTAGCAACTTTTAGCCATAGTATAATCGGCCATATTTCTTTGCCCATGAAAGTGTCAAAAATATGTTCCCTAATTAGTAAGCCCGCCCACTTAATGAGCCCAAAATGGTCCGATCACAATGTTGGTTTGATAAGCGGGGAACTAGGCTACAGTACTGCAAAAAGCGACTATTAATCCTCACCACCTCACTCAGCTTCTTCCAACTCAACCTATTAGAGGTTTTTGTATCAAGACTAAACACCTAAAATCCTCGTCAGGAAGGCAATGGAAACCGCGCCTCCTAGAATTTAAAACCGGGATGGCTCAACTTGCAGCCAGCAACGTAATGTGGTGTGGAATTTACCAATGCGCTTTTAAAAAATCAATCTCCAAAAAAGGTCTTGATGTGAAAATTTGATGAGCAATAC
Source organism: Trididemnum clinides (assembly GCA_963675345.1). Taxonomy (NCBI): domain Eukaryota; kingdom Metazoa; phylum Chordata; class Ascidiacea; order Aplousobranchia; family Didemnidae; genus Trididemnum; species Trididemnum clinides. The sequence continues at coordinate 23,858,292 of OY776305.1, read as the reverse complement.
GTAAAATCTCACCTCGAAAATGTTGATTCCAATAAAATAAACGTTCTTCATCTTCTTTTGGGCGTAAAAATACCACCATCCTGTGGTTCCAATCTTACTTTTGTGAACAAAAGTTTTGCCTACAAACTTTGTCTGGCCTGAAAATCTTCAACTAGCCTTAATTACTGTTCCCACACCCCCTTCAAAACTTTCGGCCAACGCCTTTGTAAGCGACGGGTGTTATTTGGACATAAAGAGTTTATTTACAAGCTCAAACTGTTTTGATAATTTAGCCGTTTTTATTTGGTTTTATGCTGGCCTTCTCGCATTTTGCAATAGCGACATCTCTTTTTTTGTGGGGCATTATCATGCAAGCGCTATTATTCGCTCTCCGTGATTACCTACCATCCGAATTGGTGAGAAATAAGAACTTAATCAATGTAGCTCCTCTTTTTTGACGCAATAACACCACTGATGAAAGCATCACGAAATGCTTGTGGTAAAAACAACTTTTATCAAAGCTATATTAGATTTTTAAGGCTGATGAAAATTCAACCAAACGTACCCTGACTCCGATGTCAAAGGTTCAGTATTTAATAATTTTAACAAAATCTGGAGCAAACAAACTGTTCTTTATTCATCTATAACGCTTAGCAATACAGCTTTAAACGTATGGTGTTTGCATTTTTAGCTGAAGTTGTTCAATTAGCTAACGGAAATATGGCAAAGCACCAAGCACTAATGTCCTATTTGTCTCCCGAGACGGCCAAGTCTGACCACTCGCTGCTAATGAACATTGCATGATTCTTGCGGATCAAAACATCTGCTTTGCTCTTGTGCTGTGTCGTGGAAAATAACCGCGCTAACTAAACGAAAAACATTCTACATCTTAAATTTGTATTAAGCATAAGAATCTAGAAAGTTTATTTACTGCTACACTAACAACAAATAGATTATCAATGCAGCGTCGTGATGACGTTCGCGCGTCGTCTCCAATTGAGCGAGCCAACGACGATTTGCTGGTCTACCCAACGTCAGCAAACGACCAATGGCGATGTCGGCTAGATCACAAAGCTTCATATGTGCGACGTCGACTTACCGTCGGCATGACCACGAAATATTCCTTCATGCGCGAGGTTGGCATACGGTCGGCTCTACCACGAGACAAACCTATGCGCGAACAATTGTACAGTTTCCTATCAAAGCAGTCATGACCAGGACTGAAGAGATCTGCAGACACCTTAGACAATAGGTGCAGATGCTCTTGGGCTATGAGGGAGAGGGGTGAAATCCTTATATTTTTAGCATTTTAATTAAAACTAATTTGATAACTTTTATTAATTTATTTGTAGAAAAGCGGCCGAAAAATGTAATTTGTTTTGAAGGAAAACGAAAGTTTTGTGGATTGATGTGTCGATTTTCTTAAATTTTTCGAAGCTCATGGTGACCCGATCGTCGGCCAAAACGGCCAAATTCAACCGCTTTCAAAAATTAATCTCAAAAAAGTTTTCACGTTGATCCCCTTTAAACTAAAATGCAAGATCTCCCCTTTAGCTGTAGCTTAAAAATCATTCCCTTAACTTGAATTCGATATCCGTTTACAGCTGACATGAGCATTAGTTCAGTGGATAAGACAAAATCAAGTAAGACTTTTTCGCTCATCTGAAAGCCACGGTAATATAAGTACTCTAGATAGGCCTACTACGTGGCCTGCACCATTGAATATTGTGATAACAAAAGTATAAACCTTTTTCGACCTCCGATATGTCTACAGTTATCATGCATAACAACTACAGCATTACTCGTATAAGCTAGGAGTTCAGAAAACAGCAAAGTTTGGACTACTTTGAGAAAGAATTTGGACTCGGCCGAACAAATTCGTTTATTTGATGCCAAACGCGTGCGCAGCTCGTGCTCTTTCAATCATCATACTTGCGTCTCGAATTAATTATTTTTTTGTCTTCATTATGCTAATGAAGTAATCCAAATTTGCCAGACGTTTATATCAAAAACAGGAACTGAGTTTTACATGTAAAGCTTTTTTTGGAACATATTTAAATGATTATGAAGTGTAATCATCATTTCCAAATTTGGCCGTAATTTTTCTCAAGTTATCAGAAATGAAAAAGTTCATGAATCTCCTTGCCCTCAGGCGAAGAGCATCCTTGCTATGCGACTTACAATATCAAACGAGTTTGGCTGGGATATACCCTTAATTATCAAAAATATCGTTTCTGTAGCCTGTGCACGAGGTCCCACAACAGCGGTCATTATCCATGATTCATGGCTGTAAAAACGAATCAAAACAAAAACGAATTAAAAGATCAAAAGCTTAGCAAGCTGAAAGAGCTCTTATTTCATGACCACTAAACATTACATGAAGTTTATGTATTGCTAAGCTTGCTTTACACATTTAAATATCGAGTTCTTTTATCTGCTATTATTTGCAAGTTTGACCCTCAAAAAAAGTAAACGTCTCCAACTGCTTGGTGTTTTGCTTTGGCTTTGGTTTGCCAAAAACAAGCTTCATTTGTCAATTTTTAATCAATTCAATATTAACTTTACGTGCGTGCAGTGAATTTCTTCCAACTTTGTTCTCTCGCATCTCAGACAACCTTGGCTGCACTTTGTCAGGTCTTTGAAGGTCTCTAGAGCAGTCAAGAAAAATATGAAGATTTATTCGGCAGACAGGGTTTGAATGTAAACTTGCAATCAAAAATTAGATGTTGGACCCTAAAAAAAACAAATTGTAGAAAGAGGAAAATCTTTTTGAATTTTAAAACACAGATGGTCCTGTTTTGTCTTTAGTAATAAAGTATTGGTTTCAAGCTTTGAAGAAAGATTATCTGAATTTTGAAGAAATATCCCTTCTAAAAATATATTTGAAGAGAGTCAGATAAGTTGGGCTTTGTGGTAAGATGATCATTTCCTATAATTTTTTTAAAGATATTGCTGCCATTTAACATGCAACATCAAACGTTGCATACAAATGCCTTATTTAGCACACATAAAGTGAGCTTCTTCCCAGCCAGGAAAAAAACATCAAAATGACTTCGGCGCGTCGTCTTGAATTGTTCGGAGCAACGTCGCAATTTAACGTTGTTTTAACATACGGCTCGATGGCGTAGTAGTGAGGGCAGTGCTCGGGGTAACTTGAACTCTCAGGAAGGTCTACATCCATTTCGACCTAAACCAAACGGGGTTGGGAAGCGCACCACTAAGTTGAGGCGGCTAATGATTGATGCAGCTGGTCGTTTTTCTATACCTTCCTCCTCCTCTTCCCCTCTGACTCTGTCAGCGCTCTTCAATGGAATGCTGGAGGTTTCCGTGACAGGATTACTGAGCTACTACACTTTATTTCGTCTTATCTTGTTTGCCTTAAATGTATTCAGGAATTTAACCTTTACTCATCTTCCTCTTTCCGGATTCCTAGATTCTCAGTTCTGCGATCTGATCGCACCCACTCCCGATGCAACGCACGCTAGTGGCTGTGTCATCATTTTCGTCTGGCACAGCTAATCTTTTTCTAAACTTTCTACCTCTTCTTTTTCTTCGCTTGACCCCTACTCCGATCATGTAGGGATCAACATCTTACTAAACAACTCCTCCTCGCTTTCATTTTTCAATGGTTATGCTCCACCTATTCGCTCTTCGTCGACAGATAACAGAACCGAATCCTTTTTTCTCTCTATTTTTGCCTTCTACAAAATCTCTACATCCACGGGTACTTCAACTGTTAATACTCCCCCTGGGACTCAAAAGGTACTTCTGACCCCCGTGGGAAGGAAATATTCGATTAGGTCATCTACTCTGACTTTCTTCCTCTCAATGACCCAGACATACCTATTTTTCTCCATCGCTCCTCTGGCAGCCGCTCCTCCTCTGACCTGTCTTTTGGTCCTTTCTCTCTTGCCCTGCCTTGCTTCTGGTAAGTGCTTCAGAACTTGGGTTTTGATCACCTACCAATTCACTAACCGTCCCTCTTTTTCCAGTCTTTAGCCCCAACAAACATCTTCCTTCCTTCAATTTTGAGAGAGCCCGTTGGGATAACTTTGCTTATTACTTCGACTCTCACTGTTCTTTTGCAGAGGAATATACGTCTCTTTCTCTTTCCTCTGCTGCTCTCTTTATTTCTCTGACACTGAATGTGGCCAAATCTTCCGTTTCTTTCGGCCGCATCAAACGCCAATCTAAAGCCTGGTGGTTCGCTGAAATAGAAGAAGCGCTTAGTAAAAGACGTAAGGCTTTCGCCGCCGCTCACAAAAACGATCGTCAGGCTTACATTTCCGCTTCCCGACATGCCTCGTCTGCCATCACCAAGGTCAAGGCGGAAGCATGGCAGACGACTTGCTCTTGCCTCTTACTCCAATCTAACCCTAAATCTGTAAACTCACTTTCCTTTGTTTTGTCGCTGGCTCTTCTTTTTTCTTTCCTAACTTCCACAACTGTTTCTCTCCCAGGCAGTTGGCTTCGGTATTCGCCGATTTCCTAAGATCTCACTTTTCTGTCTCCCAGCCAAAGGTCTTGTGTGGCAGAGCCAGAGGCTATCTTTCCAAGCTCCGCCGAGTCACGTGCCCTGAGGAGTCTTATTTGTCCCTTTGCTCTGCCTTCTCTTCGGCTAAGTTTCTTGCGGCTGCCACAAACCTCTCTTCGTCCACTGTCACTGGCCCAGACAAAATTGTCTATCCCATGCTAAAGCACATTTCCCGCTGTGGCATGGATTTTCTCCTACACATTTTTAATCTTCCCTGGACTTTGCATTACTTTTTTTTCATCTGTAAGACATCTTCTATTATTCCCATTCATAAAATGGGAAAGCCTCTCAACTCCCTTGCTTCCTTCCGGCTTATTTCTTTCACTTCCTACGTCTCAAAGCTGTTTGAACGCATTATTCTATCGCATCTACTCTACTTTTTGGAATCTAATTCCATTTTTTCTTCCCACCAGGCCGATTTCCGCCCTGGACGGTCCACTTTGGATAAATTTTTTTTCGTTTCCACTCCATTTCTGATGGGCGTAACAAACCAAGGTCGGGCTCTCGGACAATTCTCACTACTATCAACTTTTCCAGAACTTTCGACTCTGTCTGGCACCCCGCACTTTTCCACAAACGTAATTTGGATGGCCTCCCTCCTTGCTTTGCTCGTTGGACTCAATTTTCCCTTTTTGATAGGCGTGCTTGAGTGGTTTTACAAAATCAAAAAAGCCCCTCCTTTCGAGTACGTTGAGATGTTTTGCAAGAATCCGTTCTTGGCCCTTTACTGTTTCACTCTTCATCAATGATCTTTCTGCTTCTATGCCTTCTTTCCTCAGTTACTTTATTTATGCTGGCGATCTGGCCATTTAGTCCTTTCCAACTCGGTCCTTGCTGCGGCGGAAGCCACACAAGGAGCTATGATTTGACTGGAGCGCTGGTCTGGGTACAGGTGTCTTTTTCTCAAAATCTGAGGCTTCCTTCTTTTTAGTGGATCCCCCACCAAGCTAACCACCAGCCTAACCTCCTCTTACTCAACTCTCGCCCCCGTTTCAATCCCACTCCAACCTTTCTTCGGATCACCTTCGACCACGCTCTTTCGTTTTCTAAACATGTTTTTTCGCTGAAGGCCAAGTTTTTCTCTCGTCTCGAGGCCTTACGCTGTATCTCTGCTTCCTCATGTGGGCCCTTTCTTTTCTACATAACAATTTTTTTTTGCCCCTTTTCATTTATGCTTCACCCGAATGGTTTCCTTTTCTAAGCGTTGCCAATATTACCAAATTGGAACGCTTTTACCGAGCGGCTATCGCCATCTCCGGCTCCCTCTCGCCCTCCCCTATCCCACTTCTTCTCTCTGAGGCGTCTCTAAGTTACTTCGAGTCACTCTGACTCATTTCGCTCTGTCATCTTATGAACGAGCCCTTCGTCTCCCAACCTCCTTTCCCATTCAGGTTTGGCCATGCATGGAGTGAAACCAAGACTCAGCAGATCTTTCTGGAGAGCTTTTGCGTGCACTCATCCGCTGATGCTTCCTTCTACTCCTAGGGAGGTTCTCTTTGCTTACCTTTCTTCACCTCCTTAGAGCCTGCCATCCTTCACTGCGGAGTCCACTATTTCCTCTCGATGCTCCCGCTCTCTCTCGCCAAGGTGCGACACTCGCTCACCTTGACTCTCCCCCACCTCACGATCTAGACAAATGCCTCGGATCCATTTTCTTTGGGCAAAGGCGGTTCTGGCGTATTTGTCTACTGCTCTCTTGGTGGCGCTGAGGCCACTCTCTCCTTTTCAGCAGACCCAGTTTGTTCAAGTTTTTTCGCTGAAGCCTGCACCATGCTGCAAGCTTTTTTCTGGTCTCAGTAGGGCCAATAAGTCTACTGCTTCTTTTTCTCTCCCTGTCCTTGCATCTTGTTTTCTCCTTCGTTTTTCCTTTTACCTCAAGCTCTCTGGCCGATCTAGTAGAAACTTTCTTCTTTCTTCTTCTGTTCTATCAGACTACTATAGATGCCAGGACACTCGTTTCTCCCGAGTAACGACGCGGCTGTTGAGCTGGCCAGACGGGGAGCGCTGCTTGTGCCCACTTTAATCCCCTGTAGTCTTTTTACTCTCATCTCTGGTATACTCTTCTCCGACTAGAAGTGTACTATCTCATCCAAATTCTTCGACTCACAGTTTCCTTCGATCTCCATTAAGGAACTTAATGAAGATCTAAGGGATTAAAATCCCTTGCTGTGTTTTTTCTGGTCTTTGCTATCACGGGCACAGCCTTCTGTCAAGCTGTTAGCTCTCTAGGATTGGCAGAATTGAGAATCCTTCTTGCAGCGCCTGTGGAAAGCTCTCATCTCATTCATTACTGTCCAGCTACGGAATCTTTGTGCCGCTCGCTCTTTGTTTCACTACGAACTCTGGAGGTTTTCTGCTATGCTCCTATCCCTCCGAACTGATCGGGTTGCAACAACAAGATGGCGTAGTAGTAAGAGCGTCCGTTTCGAAGTCGGTAAACCTAGGTTATTCCCAAAGTAGAGCATACCAAAACTTCAAAAAAATGGCATCAACAGCTTGTCTGCTTAGAGCTCAACAGAAGTGATAGTGTGGAGAACAAGCAGGCAAGCTTGATTGTAATATCCTTGGGCAAAGAACATAACGGAAATCCTCCATTTCCATGGGGCAAACACGTGGCGGGGCCAAGCATTTTAACTGAAGACTTACTAGCAGAGCATGAATTCTTACGCAGTGTATGTGCACATTTCTGCACAATGCTCAGCACGATAGCTCTAACGACGACGGTGGTTTTGAAGACAGTTTGCTCAGCTCGACGGGAGTACGTCAGTAAACAATCAACGCGACGTCGACTTTACCACGAGGCAAATTTATTCTGCACTTTCCAGCAACAAACGATTTGCGCCGCTCGCTTTTTGGCAACTCTCTCTTTCTCTACGACCTCCGGTCCAGGCCTTGGAAAGTTTCCCGGCTTTTGGGGCTTTGTGGTCCTCCACGATACCCCCATCCTTCGTAAGGGGATGAATAACCTGTTGACGGTCTCCGCTGACTCGAGCGGCGCCATTCACAGTGTCACCAGTTTAGACTGTGTCGCTTCCAAGCGGTCACTACTCAACACTGATTGCACGTGCTTACAGCTCTGACCTTAATGCACTTTGTCTTAGCAACTGCTTTAGATAGCCGCCAGACATATGTTTTACTACTAGATATCATATAATGACATGGGCAATGCTAATTAAACTAAAAATTAGTGTATCATCATATGATGTCGGCGCCGCTGTGGTACAGTCACGCGTTGACATCATATGATGTCAGTCGCCGGTAGAATGTAACACGTGCCGACATCATTAGATGTCAATACTCATTAACAGGATAACAACAAGAACAACGTCAATTTATTGTACAATTGCCCTGCAAATACTCTTGCAGCAAAATCCACAACGATCTACGGCTTTAAGTTTATTAAAAATTATGGTTTAAACATCAGCAATCCAGGAAAAGCAATGTGCAATAGTGTACTTCAAGTTCTAAAACTTTTGAATTGGTATACGGTTGCTTAGATCAGGGGTGTCAAACTCGCAGCTCTCGGAGCCTTTCTATGCGGCCCACGAGACGACCCTAAAATTTCAAATGAATTTCAGAAATGTTGCAACGGATCATCGTCGAACAAACGTTTAAAGCCCTGATCACGGGCCATACTTGAGGGGTACAAATTTTTGCCATGCGGAGATAACTTCATTGATGCTGGTGATTATAACCTATTTTTTTGGAGATCGACCTTACTTCGGGAAACATTACAGAGATCGTTGCCCAGGGAAGTGGTGATTCCCACGAGTTTGACACCCCTGGCTTAGATAACAAACTTCAATAATTTACGAAAACATATTTTTAAAACCACTTAACATAAGCTCCCCTTAAATGTCATGAAGACAACTGGACCAAGTTTGTAATCTGACAGCTAATTGCTTTTTTATATACGCATTCTATCACACCACTTTACGCAGTATTTTAAAAGCCTTTTAAAACCAATACATCAATTTATAATCGAGTAAAATCAAGCAAACGTTATAACACTTCAAAGTTTATTAAGTCAGATGACATTGACTACATTATCAAAAAACCACGGTAAAAATCACTTACTACACCGGTAGTTCTCAAACTTTTTTTGATGCGACGCATTCAAAAAAGTCGCAGGACTTTGTGACGCACCAGACACCATTATAAGGTTTTAGTTCGCCGTACTGCGAAATTAATGTGACCCAAAATCTAAATAACTGTCGTTAAGCACTACGCAATAATACAAAAAGCCTAGGTGAGCAGTGCCCATAGTTTTTCAGCTTTTTCTGGAAAATCAAAAATTCGAATTGTGGGGCTCATTTGCCTTTCATATTAAATTTAACGGCCAGATTGTTGGTTAGCAGCAGCACAATAATTATTCTGGCACAAATGGAGCCATTTTAGCCGCCGACGTTACCGAGACAAGAAACCTGAGAAAATATGGAAAAATGACTTAAAGAATTTATCATTAACATCTAATCTACACTCATAAGTTGCTGATACATCAAAGTCTTCATGATTAAAACAACAAGCATCATCAATAAGTTTATGCTCCCACTTTTTTGTAGTGTAAGTACGGGATGAAAGGCAACACAGGTTCACAGCGTCAACTGGAGGGCGGCAGTCAATGTCCAACTGGTAAATACACCATCAACAAGGCCAACTGCCATCGGTGGGTATCCAAAATTTGCTTCTTACGACCTGCTCGGTAAGCAACTTCACTATGATAGCTATTGAGACATACCTTTTTAATACTGAGTTGTCGGAGCTGGAGCCTTACAGTAGAAGAGCTCAGAAGAGACAGCGGCTGTTAAAAATGATCAGAATTTTGCATCTCTGTTATAGTCACGTTTAACAAATGGAAGCTTACCAAAGCTTGAAAATTAGTTTCGTTTTTTTAGCAAGTCTTCCACATCATCAACTATTTTCATCAAATCAAGAAACTTTGATATTGATAGGAAATTCTGGACAAGACGGAAACACATCTAGACGCTTTAAAGATTCTTGCGGCAACGAGTTTAATTTGTTTGTTGCATTTGTAAAAATAATATCTCTGCATGTACTCGTTCAAAATGTGCTGCAAAACAAAATTTAGGTTAACACTGTGCGCGTCGTAATTTACACAAAACTTTTAAAAGAAATCTCAAAACAATAAAGAAGATTGGTTTTAGGTCGAAAGATGCCTTGGATCGAGCGGTGTGATGGGACGGGGACAAAGAGCAAACAATTGCTGAAGCAGTGGGGTAAATCCGGCCAATTCTGTTGACCTTTTAAGGATCAATGTAACACATATGTCACACGATTGTTGATTGCTATACCATTGAGTCATATTAACCACTTCTAAATTATGACAATCCGTTTTTACCAAACACTTAGAGAATTTTTTCAAATGCCCTTAACTGGGATCTTTTGATCCTAAAAGGGTTAAGGGAACTAAACCGGACTGAAACTTAACTACTTACTACTAGCACTTTTAGTCAAAAAACGTGAAAATATTATGCAAATAAATCATTTCGACTCATTTACATATATTATGCACACTCTCAAAGCGAAATTAATTCGCTATAACTTTACTTGTTATCAAATAGCCGTTTGCGTAAAGCTCTGTAGTCCGAGTGAAAGCATTTTTTTGAAGGACCAATAGTTTCTTATCCATATAATATGCAGGATTATTTTGTAAAAAAAATATAGGTAAACTTAAACGAATAAATATATTTACTGAGGTTTTCCGGAAGGCCGCCCATGGGCGCTTATTTTAAGTGGGCAATTATATGGTGCTAATAACTGAGTTGAACATTACCGGTATTTATATCTGTCACCTTACACAATACAGTCAACGTTACACTGTGGCAGGTGTTGCCTTACGCGGCACATGCAACATTTCAAAGTTTAACGCTACACAGGCAATATAGGGCAGTTGGCTGGTCTAATATAGGTAATAGCCAACTGCCCTATAACAGCCCGGGCGTTTATTTGGTTCACGTCTTGTTTTCCCAATTTGTCTTTTTTCCAATTATCGGCCCAGGACGGCCTTCCAGAAAAACTAAAACCCGGTATCATCTTCTTTGAGAGGCTTTGAGAATCGATATCTGAAATTATTTTCCTACAAGCGTGACGATTTTAACTGCTTGACTCCAGCAATCAATTTGTAAGTTATTATAACGTCATAAACCCCCTTGTGATACTTATTCCAGGGAGATAATCAATAAAGTGAAGTTTCATGCACTTAAGTCCATAAATTAAAACAAAAAGACAGAAAAAGAAAAAATCTTCGCTTTACAGCAATGGTTGCCAACAAGGATACCAACATCTCTGAGGAAGATAAGCAGATATTTCCAAACATATAGGCGTCAAAGTCGGTCTTCAAGTTACTTTGAACACAAAATTAGCCGCTTTTACAGTTAATTTTCAAAAATAAGAAGTCAAGTTTGTTTTGTAGCGAATATAGTAAATATGGGGAGGAGAAGAATAACCAGAGATCGAGCAGGGAGTATAAAAAAATTGGAAACCACTGCTTTACAGTATTGGCGTAAAATATAACCTTCGGCACCGAGCGCTACTTTCAAAGAAATAAAAATTCTACCGTCAAAACAAGCTATTGCGTATTCTGAGCCCGCGCTTATCAGCCGGGTGTATAGTACATACTGGGATGTACCAGAGTCTTGCAAATATGTACCAAATAATCTGTATCAGCGAAGGTTTTTGTTTGGATCATCAGCGCGCAACATGTGGTTTGTGGTGTGAATATCAGGCTTTAAAAACATTGATAATAAAAAAAAGTAATCATAATATTAATATCAAAAATTTGTCAAAATTTTAAAAATATTATTTTAAAACATAAGTGTTCGCTTTTTGTAGGAATAGAAAAAACAATTTAAACGTGATTAGAATGTAAACAATTTTTAGAAAGCGAGATAGTGCGAACCACTAATGTTCTAAACCAGTGATTCCCAACCGGTGGTACGCGTACCACTAGTGGTACGTGAAGGTCTATCAGGTGGTACGCGAGTTGATCATTGTTTTGAAGGTTAATTTTTTATTTTCAGTTTGTAATATTCTATTCCAACTAGTACAGCATAGTTTAACACTTTCGCTGCTGCAGGTGCTAGCGCTTTCTGAGTGTACTGCCGCGCACGCTATTTAATCAACTGCGCGAAACCCGATATCTGGTATTGCGGCAGCTAAAGTGTTAATTGCGTAATCTGCTACTTGCAGTCTTAAATCGTCAGTAAATGAGATCTATGACGTAATAAAGAACGTTCTTGCGTTTGGTCATATCAAGAAACTTTTGAATCACAGTGAGCAGTGAGTATTGTAGCACGTGCAGCAAGTTATCGCAAAAATTTGTTTAGTAATTGTGGCAAACCTAAAGGATAGCAAACGCAAAGTTAAATTTGGCCACTTCAGTCATGTCCAAGCGAAATTATGATCCAAAATATATTAAGTATGGCTTTACTTCAATTGAACACAACGCGGAAATTCTACCACAGTGTGTGGTTTGCCTAAATACGTTTTGTAATGCGACTATGAAGCTTAGTTTAACCGACGCGATGGCGTAGTGGTTAGAGCGTCCGCTTCGCAGTCGGTAGACCTGGGGTTCATTCCCCTTTTCGAGTCATACCAAAAGACTTTAAAAAATGGTATCTATAGCTTCCTGCTTGGCGCTCGGCATTTATGGGGTTGTGGAGAACAAGCCGGCAAGTTCGCTTGTTGTGTCCTTGGGCAAGGCACTTAACGGGATGCCCCCGCCTTTATGTGGAAGACAGGTGGCCCATAAACCTCGAAAAAGGCAACTCCCAAGCGAGTGCGGACTTCCCGTCCAAAGTATAGCGATACAATTCGCTTTCTCGTGAATGGAGGATAAAAATGGCAAATAAAACAAAAAACAAAGTTTGCTAAAGCGGCATTTGGAAAGGAATCACTCAAATAAAATGAACGCAGACAAGAGCTACTTTCAGCGATTGGCTGACAACGTTAAGCGTCAACGTATGGATAAAACGGGCCAAATGCAGCAGAAAAGTAAAGATGTAGTTGCGGCTTCTTATGAAATTGCTCTTTTAGTGGCGAAAAGAAACAACCTCATACTATTGCAGAGTCTCTTATTCTGCCTGGAGCTAAAATTTTAGTGAAGCGAGTTTTCGGAGAGCAAGCAATCGCAAAGTTAAATGCTGTTTCCCTTTCGGATAATACGATCAAGCGTCGAATTGAGGAAATGTCAGATTATATCACCGACCAAACACTAGCAGAGATAAAGGAATCAAAGTTTGGATTCGCAATACAATTGGACGAATCAACAGATATTACCAATTATTGTCAATTACTTGTTTATGTCCGTTATGCTCAGACGAATATAATGAAAACTGAATTACTACTGAATCACGAAGTTTCTGCAACTACGAAAGGGAAGGATATCTTTGATATCTTGGATAGTTTTTTTAAGAAGAATGGACTAGACTGGAAAAATCTTGTTGGGTGTACCACAGATGGAGCTCCCTCAATGCTTGGTTGTAGGTCTTGGTTTCAGTCGTATGTTAAAGCTGTTTCGCCGAATGTCACGTCTGTTCACTGTATTATTCATAGGTTCGCCCTATGCACAAAAGTGCTGCCTGCGCAGTTGTTAGCTTGTTTAAAACAAGTAGTGAAAATTATAAATTTTGTTAAGGCATCAGCCTTAAATACCCGGTTTTTCAAGCAGCTGTGTGAAGACTTAGGCTCAGAACATACCAGCCTTCTTTATCACACCGAAGTCCGTTGGCTTTCTCGCGGGAATGCTACTAAACGTCTGTTCGAAATGAAGAATAAGATGCTATTGCTTTTTAAAGAGTTGGGTCACCCGTATTCCAAGAATCTTGAAAACGACGAATTTGTTCAAAGATTAGCATACCTTTCAGACATTTTTGAAGCTTTGAGTATCGTAAATCTGTCGCTTCAAGGACGAAATGGGACAATCGTAGATTTTGTTTCAAAGCTAGGTGCTTTCATTCGAAAATTAGATTTGTGGAAAAGGAACACAGAAAACAATCAACTTGGGATGTTCAAATGTTTGTCATCTTTAAAGATGAAGTGTTCTTTTTCTGAACAAATCGCTAGTCATCTTGCATCACTTAAAGAGGAATTGGAACACTACTTTCCAGAAGCGGCCAGTTATGAATACATAACAAATCCCTTTTCAGTTAATCCACACGACTTGGCTGTTGGAACCGGTGAGCAGGAAGAATTAAAAGATTTGCAAGAGGATAATGAGGCAAAGATATGACATAGAGATCGTCCCGCTATTAACTTCTGGCTTGACTTTGCTGCATCGTACCCTACGCTGGCCTCTCGTGCTGTTTCACAGTTGTTAACATTTCCATCAACGTGGGAATGTGAGCAAGGATTTTCGACCTTTCTAAACATAAAATCAAAAAAGCATAACCGATTAGTTGCCCCTTAGCACGAGTTTCGATGTGCCGTCAGCGAATCTATTAAACCGCGTATCAATCGTTTGGTGGACAACAAGCAAAGTCAAAAATCGCATTAAATTTATTTTGTGTATCTGTTTTTTATTGTTAAGTTTGTTGAAATTGCTTTTTGTAGGTTTTTAGCGTTACTTTTGAAGTGGTTAGACCTAGACTTGTCAATGCTTTACAGTCTTACAGCCAAATTTGATTAAAATAAATTATTGGTACGCGCATTCAACGCATGACGTTGTTTTGGTACACGATGGCAAAAAGGTTGGGAAACACTGTTCTGAACAATATAGACTATCGTCACGACTATTGACGAACTTCAAATAAAAGCAATTTACAATTATCTTAATCTAATTTTCCTCATCGATGTAAATAGCTGCAAAAAAAAATAGTTGCTTTGTATCGAAAAATTATGAGTGTATTTTATAAAACCTTTAAAATTTCATAAAATTACACACTAAATTTCATAAAACCTTTAAAAACTTATTTTAATGCGAAATGCAGTCAGAACTTACATTGTCTGGATTTAGTTGAGCTAACAATATCTGTTTGTATTTCAAAAAAAAGCGCTTCAGCTAGAGTGACAACATAAAACGATTGACTACATCTAGCACGTTTAATTCGATTAGTAAAATTAACTAAACGAAACGCTTTTCGCCTCATACGACAATCATTGATGCTGGTTTTGTGGTTTCTACGCAATATGACTGCAGAAGACAGAAGTGCTAGCGTTATTTTCCAGATCAACATTGAAACGACGGATATTTTAACTGAAGACCATTTTTCTTGGATTTGAGCAACAGCCATTGCATTAAATGCTATTAAACTTTATTTTATCTGCCATTCATTTTAGACAGTAAAATACAGTGTTGCTCGTGCACAGGCTTTTACAACTTCCATTGCACTTTTGTAATCATGACCGAAAAAATTCGTTTTACATTTCACGCTTTACACAAAAGTGGCTACGTTCTTAGGCTTTAAAAAGCTCACTAAACTTGAAAACTCAGGTTCACATTTCTCCTAATGCTGAATCCTCGGAGATGAACTGTGAATACCATTATTACAGTCCTTGGTATAACTCAACAGGGGGAATGAACACAAGTTTATTGAAAGGAAAGTGAACGCTCTAACCACTACACTACTTGAGCAGTTTAAAAAAAGGTCGACAAGCCCTGCTTAGGCCCTAAATAAGCCGAATAAAAAATTTATTGCGTAGTAATAAAAACGCTAATCATATTAGTAAGTTTTCTAGCCTGATCTAGATACGCAATCTAGTTTGGTTGCGTTATATTTAGATTGTGACAACCTTAATTTCAAAGCACTTTGATTACTTCCTAATATCGCATTAAAATTTCTAGTAGCATATGTTGTGTAATCACAAAATAACAAAGAAAGCACTTACATCAAAGTGGTTGTCATCGCGGATAAACCAACGAAAAGGCAATGATGTGGCAGGCAAAGAAACTAATTTTTTTGAAGTTAAGTGTTTCTGAAAAAAAGTTAGAAAAAGATCTTAACTAATAAATCGCTACCAATATTTTGATGAGCAGTAATGTGGCCGACAGCTTTACAAGCTCTTTAAAGAATCAAGAACATTGTCACATTCCTGACGTACATGTATATATCATAACCAGCAAACGTTATTAAGCAACCACTATTATTTTACTTCAAAACTTTTAATATCAAATTATTTTAAGGTAATGATATAGACTATTAGTGTAAATTTCAATTAGATCAAAATAAAACAAATATTATTAAAAAAACAATTTTCAAGCAAAGTTTTAAAAGACAGTAGAAAAATAAAAATGTCCATTTACACTGGTAGGTTTTTGTTTCTTGGCCATTGATGTTCTTTGAGATTTCAATCGACTCTTTCGTGGAGGTCTAAACCATGACAAAGAAAATCGCACTGCTTTTAATGAAAATTAATCATTGACAAGAAATAAAAAGAATCTTACGAGTGTCACAAAAATCAAATCAAAAACCGATTTTTTGGTATATCTTGTAGAACAGGAGTTCTTAAACAACGGAAAATAATTGATGTTGCTGGTGGAAACTTAAAATTCCTTTCAAGACAAAGATTCACTAATGACTGGTCGCGACACAGTGGTGCATCGTATTCGAATTGTGTGGGCGATGCAAGGTTACTACCTTAATGCTCTTTATGGATAAGGAAACTGAGTTGTTTTGACCACTTTTATTTTTTGGAGATAGATTTGTGGAGCTTTTTTGGCCTTACTCGTGACATCGTTTAATTATTGAATTGCGTAGTTCTTTTTATCTTCTTCTTCTTTCGGGCAAGATCTTTGAATTTTGAAAAAGCGATTCAAGAATATGAGCTTCTCATTTGCAATTTTTGCTAGTCTTTAGTTATACTTGGCCACCAGTACAAGCAGACTGCTTAGTTAATTTTTTAGTTTTTAGTTAACTTAGTTAATAACCAAAAGAAATATCACCTGTGACATCAAAAAACGTATATCGCTTATTTTGGTTGCCCATTAGATGACCAAGATAAGGCATGAGCACCCCATAAAATTGCAATAAATGCTACAAGAGCTTCTACAACTGGTTGAGCGAGCACTCTCCGTCTATTTCATTGGTTATCCAAATGATGTGGCGTGAACCAAAGAACCACTTCCTGAATTGCTAATTTTGCCTTAGAAAACAAATATTTTTGCTTCAAACGAAGACACAAAATAACATATCCCAACTTGGATTCAGCAAGGTCAGTTTCTTATGATGAATCAATGCCACCACAATTGTCTCCTCGAGATGCCTTGAGTCTATAGATACCAGCGCTGATGAAGACACTAATGCCTGTGATACGGTTTTTGGTAACTTCACTGATTCGAGGTTTGACGTAATAGAAAAACGACATCTTGTTTTCTCAGCAACATCTACACAATCTGGTTAGAAATTTACGTCTTTCAAAACAGAAGGCCGAGATGCTTGCATCAAGATTAAAAGAACACAACTTGGTTGAAAAGATTTTACAGTCACTACAGAAAACGAAATAAAAATTAATCTCTCGCATTTAAAGTTGAAGGACCTATTTATTATCGTCAAGACATATACAAGAACAAATTCAAACTTTAAGCAAAGTTCACGTTGCAGGTGAACGGAGACTTTTGTTGATTTCTCTTACCAAAGCTTAAAATCTGTTCTCCTGCACATTGGCTATGAAAAACCACCTATCCCTATTGCACACTCTGCCTAGTTAAAGCAATCCCACGATATTATTGAGATGTTGTTGATTACAATTCGTTACTCAGATTATCAGAGGAGCTTATGTGGGAATCTCAAGCTCATTGGAATATTGATGTGAATGCAGAGGGATTTACCAAACACTTTTACTTCCTGTGTTTGTGGGACAGTTGCACCGCTCCAGAGCATTACGCAATAAAAGAATGTCCTGCAAGGAATCGCTAAGTTCCTGGAATGACAAGTGTTCGACATACCCCAGTAGTGAATCCTAATAAAAAGTTAATGCTACCTTTACATATAAAATTAAGTTTACTGATAAATTTTGTAAAGCAATGGCCAAACAAAATTCAAATGGTTTTGGATTTCTCCGTAAAAAATTTCTCAAGCTAAGTCAAGCAAAATTGAAAGAAATTTTTGTTGGTCCACAGCTTCGAACACTTTTTGGATACCCTGATTTTAAAAAATCTTTCAATGCCTAGGAGCTACGGGTTTGGCATGCTTTTACGTGGCTATGTTCAAAATTTCTAGGCAATTTCAAGGCACCTTCATATCAAATTCCAAGAGTTAAAGATTTGACGGCAGCCTTCAAAAGCTTGGGGTGTCGAACGTTTATCGAAATGCACTTTCTTCACTTAAACCTCGAGTTTTTTTCCATAAGTCTAGGTGGAGTGAGTGATAAACACGGTAAAAGGTTTCATCAAGACATCAAAGCTATGGAAGAAAGGTATCTAGAAGTTTGAAATCAGGTTATGATGGGAAATTGTTGGGCGTTGTATCGTGATGTTTCAACTCAAGCACACAAGCGAAATCGTATTGCAAGCATTTCAAGACTTCGCTTGACAGCACTGCAATATGAATGAGCCAGGCAAAAAACATTCGAGAGCATTAAAATAGCTCAAGCTAAGTCAGGAAATAGTAATTCAAGTCTACCTATAAACAAAATAGTAGTGGTAAATTGGTCACTTTTCCAACCTATGCAGTTTCTGTCGCCAAACTGGCTGTTTAAAGCTAACATAAGAAGTGTATTTACGGAGTAGAGGCATAGTGCCATGTCCCTTCTATGGCTAATTTGTCAGCGTTGAGGTAGTGCATTTTTAATTTAAATGTTTAATTTTATGTTTTCTTGCAATAAAATGTCATTTTTTAAACCAATAGTTGAATGCTAACTACAAATTTTTAATAAATTACGTTAAATTTTTTCTCATATCACCCTTGGTCTTGGCTGCAGCTCCCTGCCCTCATGTTTGCCCTTCTTTCATAGCTTCTATATACGTCACTGCCTACATTAACATAAGTAATGCATGAATCCGGTTAGTTTGTTCAAACATTCTTACCGCAGAGTTAACAAAAACCAAAATATAACTATATTAAGGTTTTGGAGTGCCTGCTATCTCCAAAAATAGCCTCTCCCATAACTACAGATTGTAATGTGCTAGAAAAAAAAATCAGATTTAGAAGCACTGCTACTACACTATTCAGGAAGTTGCGGTCTAACTCTTGCCGAAAAAAATATTATTTTTAGACCTGTATAAGATTTTCAAGTGCACAACTCGGCCCGTGAAAAGCCGTACCATTAGTATACATGCATAAAATCAATTCATCAGCACCTGTCAACTGGTGACGAACAAATTTTTTTATCACTTGTGGATTTCGAAGTCGACGTCATGAAAGCAATCTGTAGTGGAGCTTCAGCAGCATTCAAATCATTTACAAATTATGCACTACTATGATAGAATACACCGATTTTGAGTGATTTTGAAATTTACTTAGGGAGTATTTAAATATCTGTTTTTACCTATAAAAAGAACTTCTACAGATATTTTGTTATTTCGGTCATCGTTTACAACTACTGCCCCGGCTTCTAAATAAAATTTATTGAAGATCGCAGTAACATCACCTTACCAATTTTTATTTCCACAACAGCTATTTCCCCATGAGAAATCTTTGGGCAAAACAGATTGCTTTGAAAATAAAAATTGCTTTCTTATTATAACTCAAATCTTTAATTGAAAGTTAGCTGTAAATATTACCACTCAAACATCGTTGTCGAACACTTTACAAGCAAAGTGAGAATAACTTTTCATATATATATTTGCTTTGGAATGACTTAAACAAAAAAATGAGCAGTAGTTCAGCAATATTAAATTCATGATTAGCACATATATTAAGATTGAGCCATTTGTTTCTTTAAGTAATGCAATAAAACGTATATATACAGTAGTAACAAAATACCGCACCTGTTTTAACATCAACACTTCCATGACGGTTATGGATCAAAGTTTGATCGCACTGCTTTAGTATATCTGCAGCAGTCTCGGTAGGGTGGCCAGCAGGCTTTTAAAGTCCCATCACCTATTTTCAGCCTCTTTGTTAAAATAACACTGATTTCATTGTTAGCAAATTGCGCCACACAATACATTTTTATCATCTTCTTCGTCTTATTCCCGATTAGGGGTCGCCACAGCAGATATCTGCATTTTTATAACATGGCATTTGTTTTGCGGTTGGATGCTCTTCCTGCCACCAACCCTCTATTCGGAGGGAAAACTGGGCCACCTGTCTTCTACGGGCGTCCCGTTAAGTGCCTTGACCAAGGACATAACAAGCTAACTTGACAGCTTGTTCTCCACAACCTCCCCTAAATGCCGGGCGCCAAGGAGGGAAGCTGTGAATACCATTTTTTAAAGTCTTTTGGTATAAATCGACTAGGGGAATGAACCCCAGGTCTACCGATTGCGAAGCGGACGCTCTAACCACTAGGCCATTGCGTCAGTCAATACATATTGATCTTATGATTAGTAAACAAACTAAAAAATAGATTAACATAAAAATTAGGCCTATCTATAAGTTATTAACTTTTTTCACACTACTAGCATATCCAGACTATATGTATGTTTGCCTATATAATTGTTTCTCGGGTTATAATTGACCAATGGTTCTATATATTACCATTCAATGTTCCTTTGAAAATAACACCAACCAAAAAGACAAACTAAAGAGCAGTTAACTGCATTCTAAAAACAAATAGGTCATTTATAGAAGACTATGCTGGTTCTGGTTTCAAAGAATAAATGTTGGTTGGAAAAACAACAGATTGATTATCATAAGAAAATAACACGTTTGTATTTAATATTAGAAACTTTAGCACCAAATAAAACATCTGAAAGTTTTGAGACCAAACGGAATCCAAAGTTTAAGGAGTTACAGGGTTATGAGAAAAAATCATGGAAAAAAATATCTTTAAGAAATATTTTAGCTAAAAGCAAAACAGAATCAGAGCATGAACAAAACAAAATGTTTGTGACAACAGAAACATCACTGCCATTATTAAAACAGTGGTCACCGGTATTTATTGAAATGACACAATCGTTGTAACAACATTTCTTATGCTTGTGCATATCCTAAATTTGTTCTGGTAAAGAATCCTGGTTGTGTTGATGTGGTAATTTATACTCATGATCATTTGTATTTGAGCGCTTTAAGCAACCAGCACTTTTGGACACTCTCATTATTGATGGCAAAGCATTGTTTGGCTTATTGACCATCTGTGTAAGCTAGCCTAAAACGTTTTTAAAGTCAAAAACTGAAAAATTTTAAGCTCCGAATTTTTCTCACATCACCAGATAAGTGAGTTAAGCCACGAACATTGTAGGTTAAAAATTTAGGCCCATAAATTTCTCAGCAGTGTTCAACAAAAGAACACAATTGGTTGTTCTCAAAATCGCAGTGACCTTGGCAAACAGTCACTAACCAGAATAGTAATGCCTAAATAAAGCAGCAGAAAATTAAAGTACAGCACATTATCTGCAATTCTTTTCAAAACAAGCGGGCCAGTAAATAATAAGAACTGTCTAAATTCGGTGGCTTTCCATCACTCAATTTCTGTTGAACTTATTGGTTTTCGAGAAAATTCTTTTGGAATCTATACTCTTAGATTCGAAAGATATGACGATATTAGCTGAATCATGCTAGAACTCAGATGACTACCTAATATATTTTTTATGCAGGTATAGAGGAACTTTTTCATGACATTTTTACGCAAAAGGTGCATTTAGTCTAATGTAGCGTTTCTCAAACCGAGGGTCGCGACCCAAATGTGGGTCGCCAAGGCTTTATGAATGGGTCGCGAAAGACTTTACTAATAAGTTTGATTAGCTAAAATGACGTCTCCATGCAGATTTTATTGCTCCTTTCTTAAAATCGAGAGCAACTGTTACATCTTAGAGTGAGTAAAAATCAATCCACATTGCGCACATCCAATGTCACATCATACAGGTAACTTTTTTCTGTAACTAGGTACTTTCATTGAGTAAGTTTGGCAGGCCGGTAGAAATCCTTATTTCTCTCAAATTCAGACCAGGAGGCAAGGCAAGGCGAGAATAGTAGTGCTTGTATCTGCATCCCAGACTATAGTAGACAAGGAGAAGCTTGCCAACTTTGTTCGACACAACTGTTTTGTTCATAAATATGGAAGATTGAAGGCAATTGGAATTCTCTGCAGTAAGTTTGGATAAATTTTTTTCTATTTCCAGAAATGTCAAAACGTAGCTATGAGCCTGATTTTGGAAACAAGGCTTTACATGTATTCGCAGTGAGGGCAATGAAAAGCCACATTGTGTCTTGTGTTTTCAAATTTTGTCAAACGAGTTGTTAAAAGAAAAGAGGGACCTTCATTCATGCCATCCTAACCTTGAAGAAAAAAATTTAGGTTATTTTCAACGAAAGGAAAATGCGTTAAAAAAGCAAAGGCTTGACAACACAAATGAAAATCAATCCATTCTCATTCAAAAGAAAGCCATTGCTTCATCTTGCACTGTTTCGTATCTAATTGGAAAGTCGAAGGCAGCTTACCCTATTGGTGAAACATTAATTAAGCCAGCAAAATGTTAGTTTTTTTCTAAATTTAGAGAAAGCAAAAATGGTAAGCTGCTTAATGTGAAGGTAAGCTGATTGTTGTCTGTTAAGGGGCTGAGCGGCTAATCGTTTAAACTACGATTTCGATCCCGCGCTCCCTGTTCAACTTTTAAATGTGTCAGCTACGCTGTTTGGCTTTTGAATATGCTCGTGGGGTTTCTGGTAAGTAGCAAATTAAATGGATAAATGAAAAATATTCAATCGAAGTAAATCATCAACCGAAGGGCTGATTTTTGGCATTTCTGAAAAAAAAATTAGGTGGAGTGCAATTACTCAAGTCGATTGTCATTGTCCCGCGAATAAACAATCAATAAAATATATCTATCCATTCATATATATTAATAAATAGTATAATGAATTACCTCATTTAAAATACCAGCCAAATCACGGAGTGAAGCCAAGTTTTTGCTACTACTTAAAAAGACGATAACTGATTGAAGTTGAACATCTACAGTTTTTATCAGTGCGTTTGCAGTATATGCATTTTTTACACAAAGAGCTACTCTGTGTGGAGCACAATGCAACTCAAGCAATAAAGGACAATGCTGCTTTAGCTGCTTGAACACTCCGTTTCTACAACCATGCATTGTGCTTGAACCAACAGAAACAAATAGAACGCACTTGTGTAAAAGAATTTGTCACTTGCTAAAGGATTCAACAATTGCTTATCGAAGCAGCAGTTCCCTACTGAAATGGCAGTAACTCCCAAAGGAGTGTACGAAGGTCATAGCGATTGTCTAAAATATGTGCAAATACTAAAGTAGTTTTAGCAGAGTTATGTCGGTTGCTTCATCAATTTGTATTGAAAAATGTGGAGCCAAACGTATCTCTTTAGTATCCATTTCTGTTTGGCCAGAGTTTATTGCTTCAAATATTGTATAATTTGAATAATTTGATCGATGGTCGCCTGCTAAGCTTGCAGAGTTTTCTGTAGCTTGCCGCAGTTGGGTATCAGTTAAGTTGTGTATCGCTGAAGCAACGTGCAGTGATCTTTCTTTTTCAACACAAAACAATACATTCATTGATAAACTAGGCAACAAAGAACATTTTATACTAAAATAAAGTGACGGCTAACCAACAAAAAAGTCTTACTTTTGGTTTGAGAAGCTGCTCTTGTCACTGTTGCGTTCAAAGCAACTTTCCAATTACAACGCTCTCGCGTTGCACATAAAGAAAGTTGATGTTGTTTAGAACTCTGGTGTTCTTCCAAATAATTAAAACGCCATCCGCTCGCTGGCCCGCTCGTAAGAAGGGCAAATTTGTTTTTCAATTTTGCCTCTCTGCATAGATGGCAGAAAGCAGTGAATGATGAGTCTTGATATCGAAGCCATGAAAAACTTTTTAACCACGAATGTCTGAAGGAACGTTTATTTACTGGCCTAAAACAAATTAAAAACAATAATTATTTATGATTTTGCAAATAATTAGCATTGGGTTGTCATGCAAAGTAAGTGCTTTTTTCCCATAGAATTTACAATTAGTGTTGAGTTTAACTAAGACAAGATCGGGAAACAGCTAAATTTGTTTTCAAAGCAGTCCTCTACAAAAGCGATGAGTTTACGGGAATAGTAAGAAATTACAGTCCAGTGCAGCTTATTTGTAGCAAAGTATTACAGAGCGTGGTCGTTGACTGGGATCAACTCTGCTCTACAGCCCTGCATAATTTAACTTGCTATAGCATATGTTTTGGCTGAGCACAAAACCTTCAAACTATTTTTTGATCAAACGCATTTTTCGCGATCCAACTTAATGGCAACACATTTATCAATCTAATAGCGATTATTGCATTACACATAAATATACATTTAGATTAGTTATGTATGTATACATATGCAGGCCTATGCGTATAGCCAGTCTTTTTTATGTTTTTAAATATAGGTTTTAGCAGTGGAGGTTACATATAAAGATAATCTGTTACATTGATATACATTCAAAAATAGTCAACGCGATGAATATTGATTGATTGGAGAGCATTTTGTCGAAAACCGAGATCTAACCCTTGATTACGATATCAGCAGCACAAAAATTAGTTTACACGTTACTGCCATAATTAGGTAGCTTCAGCAAAAATTGATTTCGGATGAGATTCTGGCCACAGTCCCCATCAAATACTTTTGAAAATGAAGCCATGCTTTTGTTAACGAGACGATCAAAACCGGCAACACCAACGCCTTGACCGCTCGGCCACCAAGGCACGTCAATTTGATGTACGAAAGGCAGTAGAGAGACGCTGAGACCTTGTGCTTAATGATCGAAAGATGTGGGATCAATTGCACTATCAACTGATGAGCAAAAATTAAGTAATTATTCGCCAGAACAGTCACAGACTCCATCATACTATAGGATAGCGGTCTTGGAACTATTATTAAGAATGGATTAATAAAAAATTACAAAAGTATCCATTGAGAACCGAGATTTAATCCCCGATTACTATGTTAAACTCAATGACAATCAATTGGCATGACACCGCTATAATTAAGGCAGCATCATTAAAAACGGATTGTGGATGGAATTCAAACCCACAATCCGCATCAGCCATTTAAAAGTGTGATATTAGGCTGCAGGCAATGGGGCGTTCAAAACTGAAACCCCGGTTTAACCTACTGAACCCAGCTCTGTAGATCACAAAGCACAAAGTCTCAGCGTTCACATGCTGAAACCGCACAACTAATCAGCGTGTTTTGGTGGTTAAGTTGTTATAGACGACGTTCTTTGGTTGAACGTCCCGTTACCAAAAACCTAAATTTTTCCCCCAGGAAAGGTGGTGTGGATTGTCGATTTGAATTCTATACGAATTAAGTTTTAAATAATGTTGTTTAATGGCAATAACGAATTGACTGATTTTTATTGAGCTAATATTATGATCGAGAATTAGATTTGGATTTTTGATAAATCATTTATCTCATGTTTTTCATTCTCGCAGTTATCATATGATGATATGTTTTCCTAGAAATTTTGTTTTTGCTAAATTTACAAATCAGTTTTCTTAAAAGCCAATGTGTCACTTTATTTCTCGACCGATTTTTAAAATTTTTTTACTAAAATAAGCGTAAGTTCTTTCAAATCAAAGGATATATAATTTCTACGACAATTTTTTGATTTTCTGAGCAAAAAAAAGTTTTTAAACCCCAAGAGCCCAATTGCAGACTGAAAAAGGTGCCAAATATTTACCAAACACGCGCAAAAGCCAGCTAATTTGAAAGCAAACTAAGGTTTACTCGTTTACCAGCAAACCACAGCTTTTACCATCAAAACAGTTTTGCACTCTTCTTCTGTTTTATCTGCTGACAAAATATCAAGCTAAATTAAAAAATTTAGCTGTAAAATTTTCAAATTATTTTCGAGTCTTAAAACAACCCAAAAAGTGGATAAGGTAATTAAATAAAAGTACATTTGGCAAAATGTAATATATTGCTGACTACTGGTCGCATTTGAAAGCCCAGGAAATTTGCTTCCCAGCAACATATAACTTTAGATAGTTTAAGCTAACCGGTTTTTGATATTTACTGATCAAAAGTGGTATCACACATCATTTCAGTTAAAAAACTTTCAAAGTTTTACCACCTATCTTCAGTAAATCGAAATTTACAAAAAACTACACCCTTTCAAAATATAAAAAAATTACTGAATCATCTTGATTAAAGTTTCCAAGAAGACAAAGCGAAACTATTAGTTTTGAAACCTTGCTATAAAGTTAGGCTTTTGCAAATTGAAATTTACTGCCTTCTTTTTTCCACAGGAAATGAAAGAAGGGAAAAGATTTCTGTGTTACGTTTAGTAACAAAACACCTATTTTCACTTAATGCTACATGCATTTTGAAGAAATTTCTGTTTCAAAAATACATGACGTCAGATTCTTTAGAATAACATCCAGCTTGTTAGTGACTGATCAAAGTGTAGGCCTAAATCTAAATCACAGAATTTAGTACTGGTCAACAGTTTACTTCATTGGCCTTAAAAAAATTCCAAATTGTATAAGCCAAGATTTTTTATGTAAGTTTTGATTGGTTTTCATTCAAAGCGTTGTTGTTTGTCATCATCTAGCAACCATTTTCAAAAAGTTTAATGGAAAAGAGAATTTTGTAATTATCTTTGAAGAATAACTACTCTCATTTCGAAGACAACCCGACTTCTATGGGAGAGAAAAATTTACATAAAATTTTCATATTCAAAAGTATTTATTTCACTTGGATTAGTTTATTATAAATATCAAAGAAAATTTTGTTTTAATGGCATAGGGCAATTGATTTAGAAGCAAACTGATGAGCAATGACTTGGAAAATAAAATGACTCGCAAACACACTTGACCTACAAATAAAATGGTTATTCGACGCCTTGAGAAAATCTTTTGTCAAGTTGCCTAAGAGCAAAAGATTATAAAGTAGTCTTGATATTAGTATCCATGGCCCCCAGCTATAGCTTGATTGTCTCGCTGGCTGATTTGGCGAATTATTACTTAATTAGTGCACATTACTTTAAAAGCGCAAATGATCCCGATCTATAAATCATTAAGAGGAAAGGTCTTAGCTTCATCTACCATTTGCGTACGTAGTTGGCGTGCTTTTATGGCCGAGTGGTTAAGGCGTTGGTGTATCCGGTATTGAGCGTTCCGTCACCAATTGCATGGCTTTATGCCCCAGGGTAGCCGGTACTGATCGTGAGTTCAAATCCCATCCGACGTTACGTTTTACTGATGTTGTCTTGTGGCGCAGTCGTATTGACTGATTTTCATTGATGTTAACGTCATAACCAAGGTATAAATATCGGTTCTCAAATGATCACTCTCTTATTAAGCTTAACCACCTAATGTAACATATCTAATTTGATTGCACTGTTAATTTACTAGATTCTCCACATGTGCAATAGTGAGGACTTCGAGAAGTAGCTCCTCCCCAGTAAAATTGTCGTGTGCCATTCCGAGAGAGCCAACCTGCATAAAGTGTGCCTGGCCAGCTGATAAAGACGCCGATGCTTCGAAGCTTTAAACCAATTTTCAAAAATAAAATCACATAGCTGCTGCCAAATTTATTTGTTAACGCATAAGCTAAGTGAAAACTTTGCACGATGCTCATAAATATTTAAGTTCTACAGGATTCGAGATAACGAAGCCATGAAAAATCTATTTTTATTTTTTAAATTAAAACAAATCAAAAAAATGAACAATATGTAAAATTATTGTCTTAACTCTACAGCAAAGTTGCAAAAATTAGCACATGGATATTGTTAAACACTAGCCGGCTCTGCCGGCGTCGCCCGGCAGGGGCCCCATTTCGGCTTCACGCATGGGGTTTTTGTGTGAGCAGTATGAAAAAGTGAAATGATTTTTATGCACTTTCCAAATTCTTGTACGCGAAATTGTGATCATCATATTCTTTTAATCATGACTGGCAATTCTCAAAAATAACCTTGCCGCAAATTATGGTTTAGGCTTAAGGGAGAAGGAATTGAAAACCAATCAAAACTAATGGTAGCGGTGAAATGATGATTGCTTTCGCAATTACACGAATAAACTATTTAGTGGTATGTCTATTTTGCGATATAGTGGTACCCTTTTTCTATGTCTATTGGCCGCCTATTTATATTTGTGGTATTAAGTTGTTTTGGCTGCATTATTTGTCTTGTTTCCGGCATAGCGACAAAAGCGGCTATGACTTCCCCAAAATCATTCACCATATTTTAGTAGGCGCACATCAGGCCGAGTTATTTTCAAACAAAACGCTCAGAAATATTTGAGGTAGGCCTCTTTTTGTTTAAAAGGAGCATGAAGTGACATGAAAACTGAACTGTGTGCCTTTAACCACTTTCGTGCAAGTAATAAAAAGGTCTTGTGTATTAAAATTTGTTGGGTTTACATGCCATGCAAATGCAATGTAACTGTTAATACCCTTATGACACTCACCACGGGGTGGTGATCAATCGTGCCAAGTTTGATGCTTGTACCTGTAGCAGTTTTAAAGGAGTTAAAAACAGACAGACAGACCAAATTGCACTTTGTAAATGAGATATACAACAGCGTCGCCCGAAGAGCCCCCATCAGTAACCTAGGCATCAAAAGTTTCGGTTCAGCCGACCAAGCTGGCTCCTCCTATCAGGCTCTTGTGTAAAGAGTTACCAAAAGTTTATGTGTTTTCTGCACATAAGATTTTCACGACTTTTTGTGCTTCTTTTCCTAATAAAATATCTCGTTTCAAGATCCTGGTTCAAGTTTCCCCAGAGGTGGGTTAAGTTGTACAACCATCTAGGGTACGTTGAACCACCTTTAGAAGTCAGTCATATGGAATTAGTAAAAGCAATATAACAGTGCTATTGCGTAAACTTGAAACAAATACGATTTATGATATGGTGTATTGAAGTCTTCAATTATATGCAACAAGAACATAACGCCAAATACATGATCAGTTCTCAAGGTAGCCCAAATTACTCGTATTCAAGTTAGTCTGTGATCAAATATCAGAGTGCATTACATCAAAAAACGTCAATTGACGTTTCAATGATTTAGATCTATTGGAAAGACAAACTTTTTTGCCTGCTAGTAGATCCAATATTATATAAGAAAGGGAGTATCTTGACAATCGTGGTTCAGCTTTTCCCACACTTTGTTGTTCAACTTGACCCACATGTTGTCACCAAATTATTTACTAAATTTCTATAAAACTGGTTTGACTTATACATTCAGAAAGACGAGATACAATACTTTATGAAATCTCCTTCCCCTGGCAACTAGTTTTCAAAAAGTTGTTCTGTAAACTGGCCGTAATAAACTCAACATTTTGTTTCCACATTTCACTTTCACAGCTCAAATGATCCCCTAATCTCAGGGATGGCAACACTTTTCGTTTATGCGAGAGATAATAGAACAGTTGCGTGTTTGAAAATTGTTTTGTCTTAGTGGAAGAAAATAATTTGTTCCAAGGAATGCTGAAACGTGGTGTTGTTACTTGACCATTTTTCTCGAAATACAGCTGGCGAATATCATGGAGCTTCTATCGCAAGCAAACGCTTCACAATTTGGACCAGAAATAGAATGTAAAAAACAGTTACTGAAAGAGTTGTGGCATAAAATGTTCGTTGCAGTACAAGACGAAATGAGATGAAAGGCCTTCTGGGTCGAGTAACTACAGTCGCTGCACGAAGAATTTTCAGTTTTGAACAGACAGGCCCTCAATACTAAGTTCGTGGCAAGGGAAGGCGGGAGAGGACAGAGTAAGCTTCAACAGGAAACACGAGTTATATAAAAGAAACTAATGGACCCTACTGTCAAAAGATTTAGTTGTGACAGAACGCTTTCAATTTGAGAAAAGACGAGAGTTAATGCCGTGGGTGGAGAACTTTGTCTGGGTGATTAATCTGTCTCTACATATTCCAAAAGAAATGAGTGGCGAGCAGACATCATTAACAGCAGAAAAAAAGAATATTTTTAGGTTGTACTTCTGTTTAGCAGGTCCTTAGTCTTGATATGAGGAAGAAAGACGGTAGGCGAAAAGCTCCTAAATGAGATGACAATATCAAATCAGTTATTGCGACCGAAGAGAGGGCAAAATCGTTTGCCTAAGAAAAAAAAACAAGGAGAGGACAGGGGTGAAGGTGAACCATCTTGGTGATGATGGTAGCGCCGAGAAAGCAAAATCTTGACAATCTTGACGACGTGGTAAAGGAAACCTGTATGGAGAAAAAATAGAACTTCTTGTCAGTGCTATATAAAGGAGTCGAGACACAGCGTAACGCCTTGAAACAGGAAAAAATCTTGACTATCAGTAAAAGTACCTATTTAAAAAAGTAAAAGTACGGTTAAAAGTGTCATGAATGACTACAGATCGTTACTTTTTACCGCTTCGTCATTTTTTATTTTAGTATTTTGTTCAGTTGAGAGAGGTTGCTACTCATATTAAGAATTGGTTATTCATTTCAAACCAGCTGTTAATTAAATACGGTCTGTTTTATGAACTACTGCATTTCTGTTCACCTGACTTGTAGTATCGAGGCTAAACATAAAACAAATGTCTCGATCTGCTTCCAATAGTTAACATGTTGCTTAAACTGATTGGTTTTGATAAATATAAAATCAACCATAAAGAGGAATCATGGCAAAGTGTATTTTTCAAGGCATCAGAACTCATCTATCTTACGCTCTAAACGTGTGTCCTTGGGTTGTTGTTGCTAAGAAATATTCGATAGCCTCACTCACCACAAAGAAGCTGTAAGTAGTAAAAAGTCAAATAAATCGCTTCTTGTCGTTACGGATTTATTTTTGACGGATAATTCCAACCTTGGTTCAGTAGCTAAATGCAATCACTCATGTTGCTGCGACGAAACAGAAGAAATTTTGCTATAATTTTCTCTGCTTGGTTGCAACGCTTACAGTTGAAATACACTCTGCCGGTAGTACAAGTAACTCCAAAACGGGTCCGCGTTCAAGTTGTTCGGCTTGATAATTGCTATTGCCTTCGGGGTACACGAGAAAAAATAATGTGATTCACTGACTAATCTCTAGTTTTTAGACTGCAAGCATGATAAAGCAAATAGAGAGTAATGGAAACAGAAAGAACCAGATGTAAAAATTACCTGTAGCAGAGCGGCGGAAGGGATAAATGAAAAATCTAATACATAAAGTGCAATCCAGTCAGTCTGTCTGTCTATCTTAACTCTTTTAAAACTGCGAGGCGTACAAACACTTGGCACGATTGATTGTCTATAGTAGCTGAGTGTCATAGGGGTGCGTGACGTCATCATGACATCATAATTAAAGATAATTTTTTAAAACTTGCAGTTTTGGACCAAAGAATGCGATTTTCGATTTAGATGAAAGTCAATACCCGACTTACCAACTCCAACAAATTTCGTGTTTTTAGGATGTCCCACGACGTCATAATTGTAACATTGGTTTTCTTTATTTTCTCCAAAAATACTGATTGCAGAGACGTGATTAAAAGCTTTCTTGGAAAATCTTAGCAAGGTGCAAAAATTAAACTCAATTGGCAGAGCAACAACAAATTTTTAAGTATTTTAAGCCTTTTTAAGCGTGCTTCTTGCTTTTTTTCTGCGCCCTTTAATTCGTTTCATGATATCACAATGCTGCCTGATTCGATCAGCACAGTCTCTCGCTACAAGATTATTTGATTAGTTTTCAATAATTACAACATTTTTGCAAAATCACTTTAATTAAAAACTGATTCGTGATCTTATTTTTTCAACCAATTTTCAAATCGTATTTTTTTAATTAAAGGATAGCCTATTTTCATTCAATTCCGATAATATATAAAATGTACATTTACCACTAGCTTTCACAGGTTATGTAGTGTAACTTTTTATTCCTCTCAAAAGATGGTTAGCTGAGTACAAATTGATTAGTGTAAAGTATAACGGTTATCATAAAGTAGTAACAACTAGTTTCGTTGGAAAGCTGGAGAAATTTTGCTTTCCAGCAATACGTAATTCTAATTATTTAGGCTAAAAATTAGTTTACAATGGCTGATCAGAAATTGGTTGCCATACATTATGTTACATTTTCAGCGGAACAATTATATTTCTATCAGACCTAAAAAGACTGGATTTTTAAAAAAGCGTGTGCATTTTGACTATTTTTCCGAGCAAGCATTGCTCTTTAGCACTATTTATCTACATTTTCAAAAAAGATTTATTAAAAATTAAAGATTTTAAAAGTTTTCTGATGTAATCTATCGGTAAAAAACGTACAAAGTTTTACTGGCTATACTTCAAAAAATTGCAATTTCTAAAAAAAACCTTAGTTATTTGGTAGCCGACATGTTGACAATTTTTTCTCAAAACATGTTTCTTTAGCACTATTTATCAAAATTTCCTAAAAGATTCAACTAAAGACAAGGCCTCTAAACATTTTAAAAAATAGCCTATTCCAAACAAACAACTTGGTGATCTTCTTACAAAGCATATAGGCAAGAATGGCCCTGTTTTGTCTTTTGCAACAAAATATTAGTATCGAGCTACATATCATCTAAATGTTAAAGCCAGTTTTTTTTTGCAATTTGATGAAGCGGACGCAGCCATCTGATTTCACATTCTTTACTTTAACATTGCTAATGGGTGTGACAGTAATAACTTAACTGTAAGTGCATCGCTTCGGTTAGTTTGCTCTTTCCTTGGCTGCGTTTATGCTAGTATCTTGTCACACGCGCGTAGCCAGAAGTTTTTGGTGGTGCAAATATGCATTCAGCAAATATGCAAAGTTGTAAATAGTGATCCTAATGTTTAATTGGCTACTCCTAAACATACATATATCAACTACTTTGGCGCCTCTCCTGCTCCACGACTTTGAAATCACGCTTCCATGCGCTTCATAAAATAAACAAATAAACCGTTTGAAATTGTTGACTGTTTTAATTGCAAACAACTCTTGTTCGAATTTACCAACAAGGCAAGTAAGACGTACCAGAAATGCGAGAAAATTTTGAAAGAAAATGGCGGCTCTGCGCAATCCCCTGCAAGGTTTAATCGATTTCCTCAAAATACGGTGCTTTTAGTTTCGGAACGACAATCGGCTGTGTCAACAACATATTAGCTTTTGATTACTATTTCACAAATATCAATTGAATGAAGCCGGCTTAATTGATATTTTTAGACTCGACATTACTGATGGAGGCGCTGCTATTGTAATAACTTAACCGTGAGTGTTTGATTTTGGGTCAGTTTGCTTCTTGCTTGGCTGAGTTGAAGCTAGAGCTAATCAACATACGCCCACCCAGAGACGATAGCTCATACAAATACCCATACAGTTACAAAAAAGTCTCAAGTAGTGGGCCTAACATTCAATAGTTTTGTCCCGAAAATACTAATCAATTACTTTGGTGCCCTCCCACAACTTTGATGTGCTTTCAATTCAAGCACTTGCTAAATTTAAAGGAAAAAAGTTTGTTAAGTTTTAGGACGCCTATGATGAAAACAAGGCAAATAAGACTTTCCCAGGGGCTCGAGAAAGTTGAAGACATGTAGTGGGTATGCACCACCCTCCGCCAATATTTTGTTTATCAATCAAGTTTCAAATACGATAGTGTGAGCTACAGTATGTAAAAATTTTTTTGAGATTTAGCTATGTAAAAAAAGCATAACTTTTTATTAATGTTTTCAAAACTATCCATTGGGTGAAACCGGCTCGGTCGGCCGAAGCAATGAGTTAACCTCGACATTACTGATGGGGGCCCTGCAAGCGACGTCGGTTAGTATTTTATAAACTACGCAAGCACATTCTTGTAAAATCATTTGGATATATTTTCCTGCTTTTTGTTAGAAAACAAGCTTTTGCAGTAAATTTATCAATATTAACGAGGTTTTGTATTGGGCGCATTATACTGTATGTAGCAACCATTCTATTATATCTTATTTAATGTGTTATTCAATTAACAATGCTGGAGGCAGATCCCTCTTGATAGGAGATCACCTTGAAAATTGCTGGCTAGCAACTAGCAACTCATGTGTTATTCAATTAACCATGTAATTTATTGTGCATTGCAGTATTAAAGTTACGCAGCAAAAATTTATAGTTTGTATCAAGTTAAAGGTCGGCTTAACTAGTGGCAATAATTGAAATTATTAAATTGGCGTTACTTTTGACTGGGCTATACAAAGCAAGGTGCAGTAGAACAGTCGAATAAGCTGATATACTGTAACAAGCAATTATCACGTTCATCAAAATCACCATGGCTGCCTCGACAACCTTTCCACTTGGGCAAATTCTGGTTCAAAAAAGTAATAAAGCAAGCGGATCTTTTTCTGTTTTTGTATACTTTGCTAACTTAGTTTTTCAAGATGCTAATACTTTCAAAGCCTTTAAGCCAAGTTTTTGTATTTTAACTTATCTTTTCAGTAAATATAGAAGTGCAATGTTACAATCATATATTGCAGTTTATAATCAGTTTTGATTCTATAGTCTTTACTTTGTTGCTGTGTTCAAAAATTGCTTGCTTATTTCATTGAATATATCAAAACAAATTCATCTGTGATTTTGAGAATTATTTTTGGTAAGGTCTACTTTATTATTTTTCTAACTTTAAGTTTGAGTCTAATGCTACACATTTTACAAAGCTTTAGTCATAAGTTTGGGCTCAAATTAACCAAATTTTTTGTTAAATAAACAAGAAGGTTGCGTAAAGAAAGACTCGAACAAAAACTCTGCTAATTCTCATTGGTCACTTCTTTCTGACATACGTCCTAGAAACCGATGGAATACCTAAACAGTTGTGAATATTTTGATTAAAAAATTATTAGTGTCGCTTGCAAAAATTTTTACGAATTATATCAAGCTGAAAAATCTTTAAGGAAAACCTTTGAAACTACGCAATACACGAAAAAAAATGCATGATTGGTTACATCAGGAAAATATGAAATTAAATGTGATGAATGTGATAGATTCGATAAAAACCGAAACCGTGTTCAGAGCAGAGAAGCTGGATTATCGGTTATATTTTTAGTGTCTCAACATCAACAGCAGTAGAGTGCAACAGCGCCGTTAATACCAATGTGCAATTTTCTAGGCTGCAAACAACAGGAAGCGCTGACTTGGCAGAAAAAATTACCACCAACATACCCGAGCTCGGATAATGCCAACCTTTACAACTTTTGATTGTTGATAGACGCAGAAAAATCTGCACCGTGATTGCACTCGCTGCACTGCTTTCTCAACTTTCAAAGTGGCCAAAACTTTTTTGCTATGAACAATGTACTTTCTTTTATTTTCTGGACGAAGTTTTTTGTTCATTGCTTTTTCAAAAACAATACTATATACAGCTTGGAAAAACCGAAGTTAATTCGAGCAAATGAGGGGACCCAATGTATGCCAACCCCTTTCTCCATCCTCGCCAGCATCTCCAAACTGGAGTTCAGTAACTGGTAGATGATCTTTGTAAGTAAGAAAACCTTTGTCACTTCTTTCATTTGAGTCATTGTGATCACAGTTGCATTTGTTTTGCCGAAGGGAACATGAACCTGCAACAAAAAATCTGTTGTGCACTGCGTTCACAAATCACATGATGAATTGTTTCATTTTGTGAGTTAATATAAATTCGATTATTTTAGCCTGTAGAAATGCATTGCAAAGCAAACTGATTCAACAGTAGAACGATTGATTGAACGACTGTAAAGAGTTTTGCTACTGTCTTTACGGTGAGATATTGTTATTAACTATGCGTATTTGATTTGTTTGTGAGCATGACTTACTAAAATACAGGCCTGGACATTGCACAATGTTGTTGAAAATCTGGGGGCGTATGGTGACGTCACAGTGCGTTTGACCTCAACTTGTGGGCGTTTGCTCGTTTTCGCTGAAACTGATTTAATGGTCAATAATTTGTCGTTGAAGTGACAGATGTTTTTTTAAATAACATTTCTGGCAACTAAGGAAATCAAAAGAATTAGGTTTTAGGGTAAATTTCAGTCAAAGTGTTGTATTAACACGGAATTAAATCTGATTACAGTTATCTAAACGATTGTAAGCAGTTTTGTTCTTTATTTGTATGAAAGGATAACATGTCAGTAATAGTAAACGTTGGAATAGTGCAGACTGTAAGACTAACAATGTTTGAAAATGTAGTCATACCTATGTTGCTTAAAACTGTCAATTAAAATTAAAGGCTTAAAGACTCCTCAAGAGGACTTATACCAATAAAAAATATATTTATTGTATAAAGCTTTACAAGTTTAACCAGTCCATTTTAATTCAAAATGTTGAAAAGCTGCTCACTTTCCATTTGAAAATGCTGAAATAGTGATAATACATTATGCCTGGTGTCCGTAAAGTTACTACAGAGTTATTTGTGATAAAAAATAACATCTTTAGACTTCTAAATTTCCTTAAGCTTCCAATTTGAATATTTGTAGCAAATGAAATTTTTTGCATTGATTGTTACAGTATTTTCTGAGATTTTTAGAAGTCTGAAGGTGCTATTTCTGTTACAAATAACTGTACACTTTATAGTAATTTTACGAACACCCTGTATATAGTAACAATATTAACGAGTGAAGTTGACCCTGTTATTGCATTTAATTAATTCACCCTTCTACCCAGGTTACTTTACTGAGTAACATTGTAGGGTTGTTCGATAGCGAAATATCTTGTATGAACACCTTCTATTAAGCGTTTCTCTTGTGTGCCAAACATTAATGATTATTTTTACGCAAAAGCAGTAGTGGCCCCATTATAGGTCAGAAATGGGTAATGAGAATCAGTGTACAATTTTGCTGTCATGTTTTTACCAGATATAGTTAAAATTTTTAATTTACTTACGTGATTTAAAAATGGTAAAAAGATGCCGTGTACACACCCGCAATAGAAATTACAATGAAGAAAATAACGTTGCCGTCTTTCGCTTATCAACAAACGAAGAATAACGACGAGGATGGTTTGCTGCTATTCCGCGTGACAATTTACCAAACGAAAAAACGCTGTTGTGTGAGAACGGCATTAGCCTGAACACTTTTGAAGTTTTAAGCAAAATGAAAAATTACGACCTCTCAATCCACCTCCAAAATTTACGTGTGCTCCATCAAATGTCACGGCATTCACCCAAGCACTTCCAAAACCAACAAAAAGCCTTCATGTTCCTCTTGCAATCAAGAAAATGAAGAATTGCCCGAGTTTAATAGAATGATAGTCATTGCTAACCACAAAGACCTCAAAATATGCTTTCTGGCAAACGGCTTTCTATTCTTTCTTCCAATGCAGTTGTAGTGTTTGAAGCTAATAATTCAGTCGATAAAGTTTGAGAAAGAAACAGAAATACTAAGATTTGTTAGCGTAGAAAGTAGAGTATTCATTCTCGAAGCTTTTCGACTGACACTTTTCAAGAGAATCCGTAAGAAATAGAGTGAAAAGATGAAGTGAGTCACTTATATAGAGACACAGTTGACGAAAAAGAAAAAAGGGAAAAAAGGCTCTATCATGATTGGTAAAAAGAAGCGACCAATAGAAGGAGCGGAAACTAATGTGTGATTGTTAGACCATAAACAAATTCCTTTTGTTTGCATAAATTTGGTTTGGATGTTTTAATGTACGTGGCTTCAAGGGTGGAAAGGTGAAAAAAAGTACGGCCACTGGCAAGAATAGAAAATTTGTTGTCATTATATTCGTGTGCGCATGTAGGATTTTGTAAAAGATGTTGTCCTATGGCAGAAAAGAAAGTTTCAGTTTTAAAGCTTCTGATTGGCTTGCAAGAGCGGGCCAATGTGCTTCGGTCCTGAGAAATATGCTTCTGGAGAATGGTTTTCGGCACGTGCTGCTTAATCCTCTGTTGCAGCCTTTGAGACGTACGACCCACGTACCGACTATCGCAGTGGCACAGAAATTGATAAACAATGTTGCTTTGATGAAAAGCGGGTAGTACATCCTTTTTGGCTACAGGCAGAAGTTGTCTAGTGGTGTAGACAATGCATGGTTCAACTGCAAAGTAACAGCGTTTGACGGCTGTTTTAATTTGCATTTCGTACCTCAGCGAAACATTGCCCAGCCATGGCAAGTGAAGATAAACTGGGCATTTCTTCGGACCGAATTGCGTTGGTCAGCGAAATTGATTCATTTTCTTGGTCATAACAGTGTTGATTATAGCTTCAGGGTAACCGTTGTTCATAAGGATTGATCGAATATTAGAAAGTTCATTTTCAAGAGTAGAACTACTCTTTATTCTTGCCCGTGGCCGTACTTCTTTTCACCTTTCCACCCTTGAAGCCACGTACATTAAAACATCCAAACCAAATTTATGCAAACAAAAGGAATTCGTTTATGGTCTAAAAATCACACATTAGTTTCCGCTCCTTCTATTGGTCGCTTCTTTTTACCAATCATGATAGAGCCTTTTTTCCCTTTTTTCTTTTTCGTCAACTGTGTCTCTATATAAGTGACTCACTTCATCTTTTCACTCTATTTCTTACGGATTCTCTTGAAAAGTGTCAGACAAAAAGCTTCGAGAATGAATACTCTACTTTCTGCAATTTTCAAATTCTGTACCACAAATCAACTCTTCAAATATTTGTTAGCGTATTTTTGAGGAAATGTGAGATGTTGTATAGGTTCGTTGTGGTCTACGAGATACTTAAATATTCACTGGTGGTTCCATATTCAAAAAGCAGTGAGATATTTGCATTGTGTGGAATCTTCTCATCAGCAATTATTCTGCTTGAACAAGTCAAAAGTATGAACAGCTACTTGGTTATAAAAAATGCATGTACATACTCTACAGGTTGCTATGTCAGATGGTTTGAATATCTCTCCATACCAGGAAGCGCATACCGCAGGCTGCACCAAGACTTTTGTTTACCAAGTGCCAAAATGTTCACAAAACTGTATCAACAATTATCGTCGGAAAACTTGAGCTTTATTGATTGATAAAGCAAATGACAAACCTGCTTTGCAATATCATAGCGAAAATGTATTAGGAAAAGCAGTCAACAAACAGTATTTACTTACTAATACAATGCAGAGTTGCAAGTTATCTTCTTTATTTCTTGTATGAACAAACCATGCAGTTTGTCTCAGTAATACAAAGTGCTGGAGAAAATTTAATAGCCATTGTTTGTGACGGCAATTGAGTTTACCGGTTCTTTTTCTTATCTTTCATATCATAGCTGATAACAACGGAAGACGAAAGAAAACATCCTTTTTTTGTTTGAATATGTGTACTTGTATAAAAGCATTCGAAGTAACTGGCTACAGAAAAAAACTAGAAGATCCGTTTCAAATTTGGAAATTAAATTTTTTTTTATTGTCAGATATTAAAGTTCTGCGTTTTCTTGAAAAAAAGATACTGGACAAGCAGTCTAAACTATGTGACGTTTCTGTGGCTCTCAATCTCATACAACGCCAAAAAGTTTCTACGTGTTTGTAAGTGTTTTCTGACGAAAAAGCTTGTGCTCTTAAAAACCCATCAAGGAATAAATGACGATATTGCTGGCACCGTTACTATTCATTAGAACTGTGGTTGATTTTTGGAAAATCATGCATGTTCACAGTCCAATGGCCCATGGGTATTTAAATGTTACTCGACGTTCTGTTATCAAAACTGGAAGTGATGACTATTTAAAATATTTGGTCAAAATTGGCGTACGTGCTGAAAGCATGTATCCAGCTGCATTTGGACCACGAAATAAACCCTGACAAAGATCACTCCAGTTAATTTTGCTCAAACTTGCTTTGGATTAATAGATTTGGGAAAATTTCATTTGACACTTAATCACAAATATTTTCCATAAGAAAATTTGGCAACTGATACATTGGTAGAGGAGGTCAGCAAATAAGGACAAAGGTTCTGAAGGCGCTTATTTTATTTCTGTCAGATATGCAGGTAGTGAAAAAGTATAAAATGATTAAAATTTAATTTCTTCTTGCACAGCATGTGGGGTTTCGAATCTACCCTTAAACAATAACAGCGAAAATTGCTATTTCGTACTTTAAAAACATATGTGCAATCTTGTTAATGAACTTCTGCTTATCAAAGCGAATGCGTCAGATGACCTAAAAAGAGCTACTTGTTTATATTTCTAGCAATGTAATAAAAAAGAATAATGTTATTTATGATAACTGTCACATGTATGCTTGATATGGATCATATCTCACAGATGTGAGCAGAGGAAAGTTTCGAGTTCCTAAAAAGCGGTGCGCCAGTGGTCGTCTTTTGTTTTTACGAAGTTGCGCATTTCACATGTATGTCGCCACTTAACAATATTTTTCACATGAGTTCTGACTATTCTAATCTTGGCACGGGCATGAACTACTCTAGTATTTTAATTAATATTCATTTTGACAACTACTGTGATATATTTCTCATGCCATCCGATGAAGAATCCCGGCAAAAGAAGTAAAATTAAGGTTATAAACTTTGTGAGGGTCAATTTTACAAGTCAGCCGATTGAGAGCTATTTCATTGTTAAGTCACAATACGCCTTTAGATTTTTAATAGCATTGTACGATGTGCAGGCCTGTATCATAGTAAGCCATGTTCGTGAGCAATTGCAATCAAAAGCATATTACGATCCAACAATGTGTTTAGCATGTTTTCAAGTTCGATTTGCCAACTATCACAAAATTTCTTCGGGGAACATGCAACGGGTAATAGAAAGTAAACTGACAAGTTACAGTGTCACAGCATTATCATAGCAAAATGAAAGCTTTCATTGAACTTTATGCAGAAATCATTAAACTGGCGATGACAGATTCGATCAATGACTTGTTTATATATTTTGATTGGAGATTGATACGAGGAAGGGGAAAATAATTTTTTTAATTGTCTTCAAGGGCAAAACCACCAAACTTTGCAAATAGTGGCCTAATTTTTGCAATAATTTTTCATAAAATCGTCATTTCAAAAAGTTTACTAAAACACACTTTTTCTCTAATAAGTTTTATTATTTTCGATGTTTTGATTTTCTTCAACTTTGTCAGTGAAGAGAGCAAAATCTACTGAAATGTTTTAAAAAACATGTTTTTTAAATGTTTTACATTTTTCCGATTTTTTAAGTAGCTATTTTATCACGTTTTAAGTCATTGACCTATGGTATAAATACGGTCTCTTATGCTCTCATCTTAGTAACTTTATTGTATGTAATTTACCTGATTCGCCACATGCGCAGAAGTTAGGGCGCCGAGAAGTAGCTCCTCCCCAGTATAATTGTTGAGTGCCATCACGTGAGAGCCAAGCCGCACGGCTTCTGTGCTTGACGTTGATGCAACGAAGCTAAAAATATTTGTTTAATAGAGCAATTAATAAGAGCAATCAAACGCCAATTTCAGTCGTACGTTGGTGAGTTGGTTTACACATGCATCTTCTTAATCCCTTTATTTGTTTTTGAAGTATGCAGAACTGCAGCCATGGAAATAAAAACCTTGACCAAGCCAAGAGCCTATGTATAT
Source organism: Trididemnum clinides (assembly GCA_963675345.1). Classification (NCBI taxonomy): domain Eukaryota; kingdom Metazoa; phylum Chordata; class Ascidiacea; order Aplousobranchia; family Didemnidae; genus Trididemnum; species Trididemnum clinides. Next base: position 23,817,353 of record OY776305.1, on the reverse strand, counting down.
TATTTATCAATTTCTTCTGCAGTCAAGTGGTTTTTGGCAATTGGTATGGCATAAAAAGTTTGACAAGTATGTATTTGTTGGAACATTTTACTTACCAGGCCAAATCAACCGACTGAAACTTTTAATATAAAGAACCAGCCGTTATATGTTAAACGAGATTTTCAAATTGCGGTGCGGTAAATAATTATAATTTCACGCATTCACAATACATCTTTATGTTCTCTTACAAACAAAATTTTTGCCACTTTTACTCCAAATTGCACTATTACACAATATCCATCATTCACAATCGTACCGGTTAGGATGGTATGAACAAAAATTGATTTGATGATGGAAACTTGGCATGCTTTGAGGAAGGCGTTTTATGGTTATTATGCTACACAGTCGTTGTTGAAGAAAACTTGAAAAATCTTTTGTCATATTTAAACTCGAAATTTTTTGACGAAAACAACATGGTTTGAAACAGCGTTTTTAGACTACAAACTTTAGGAAAATGGTTTGTTTTCTTTCATTTTTCACAGTTTCAAGCCAATATAACTGAAGCAGTTTAATAATTGCTTCTATTTGCGGAAAGGCAACGGACCTGTTAAACATAAAGCAATCGTATAACCTTGGTTCATTTTTTAATTTTTGACAAAACCTTTGTAATACTGATCGTTGCTTCCGTATTTTTGAGCTGTTGCGTTCCACTAGCAGTATTCCTATGGATTAATTTAGATGTTCATATAAGTTTCAATGTATTATTACCAAAATTTTATTTTTCTTTAATTCGTATTTTCTACAATCCAATGCGAGATAATGGTTGTTGTTTCACCAAATGACGTTGAACAGGCCGGAGGTGTGAAAAGCGTTAGCTACCAACTGCATGGATTTAGCGATGGTTAAAATAAAAACTTTGTTTTGTGTGGTCTATCTGAAGCGCTTAATCAAGACTCGGTGGAATGTTGCCTTTGTGCATGGCAAGTCGAAATTTGACTTGTTGCCACAAGCAGCAAATTGTACCATTTTTTGAAAAGAGCCGGAGTCGGCCAGGCTTTGTACTTAGCTAGTGTTCGCCGTGTGTAAATTGTTACAGCAGTTATTTTGCCACTTTTTTTGGGGAACAGATTTGCAAGTTGCGCTTAAATAGATTGTAAATCCAGACCCTTGCCTTCCGCGCTTTGTAAAACGCCATGATTATACAATACCTCTTATGACTTCTGCTTGATACTGAAAATATGTTTACACATCGTTTAATTCCGCTGCTGTTGGTAATCGTAAAAGCAGTGCACAGAATTCCGTTGTTGCGTTTGCGTTGTAGCTTAGTGGGTCTCGATTTCATTTGCAGGGAGTTTTGGAACCTTGCCGGTTAACCTATTTGTTGTTGTTAGTACTGCCAGAACTAGAGTGGAATTTTTTCACGTAAAAGTAAAGTTTGTTTGAATGGTATGATATTAAAAACGCACCCGATTTATAAACATAAAAAAGCGTGTATCATACCCATTTATCTGCAAACAATATATTATCGCTAAGTCACAGAAAAATAACTTCAATAACCCAAAACTTAATGCAATTTTACTTGAAAAATCCCTTAAAGATTATGTAAAAATTTGTTCAGATGACCCTTTTTGAAGCTGCAATTAAATTTATGCAGGGAAAGACCTGAGATGGTTGTTGCAGCAAGTATTGCCTTTTCAATTCGTCATAAGTTTGAACCCGGTTTCCCTTATTTATCGCATAGCTTGTGTTTACTTTGTTTCGAAGTTCCCTTATTTAGCGTTGTTTCTCACGCCCGTGGTCCTCTATTAATAGACTTTAGATAACGTCATAGCCTTTCGTACTAAGCGTTACCCCCTATAATCTTTCCCTTTTAATTAACCACTGTTGCCTCCCCAATATAGCTGACCATTGTTGCCCACGAAGTCAATTTAGAATTTGAGTAAATTATTGTTAAAAGGTATTGCGAACAAATGTTAGTCGAACGCTTACAATCTACTGTTTGATCATTTTTTGGGTCTGATTTCCGGTCAAGCCATAGTAGGTGAGTGCTTCAGTGAATTTACGTTTGTGTAGTTGAGTTATGCGTGTAAATTATTTTACAGAAAACCGTACTGCATCGTTCCGCATCGTATCTTAGTCTAAATTCTTTAATCTACTAGCAACTTCGCAACGCCTTGTTGTTAAATCTATTACAATTATAATCTCTGTGTGGAACCTGTGGTACGCGTGATTCTAGAAAACAGCATTAGGCGGGACATCAGGCCAGAAGTTTCTGTAACAATAGTTGTCACTTAATTTTAAAAAAATTGGCTGAAAACGTGACAGACTCAGAATAAATCCGTGGTGTCTTTGACTTCAAAACCTTCTGTAACTTGCACCTCCTGCGTAGATAATCACTTCTTGCCTGGTGAAGATCACTTCAAAAACGCTGATCTCCTTACGGACACCAAACACCACAGATACCACCTAGTCGACCTGCGCTAACTAGGTTAATCATTCTTGAACGCGCTAATGTTGAACATTTGATTTCCTGTTACAAATTGATGCATGTACGGCAGCGTTTTTGAACTGTGTACCAAATTTGGAGAGCAAAAGTCTTACCTAATGGACTGTGCTAACAGCGCGATGCAAAATGCCTCTCTTATTTGACAGCTGATAGTGAATCTGCCGGCTTGTCGCGTAACTGCCATAAATAAACCCATGAAATTTGCGAAATAGATTATCTTAGAATGTATATCTGTATCGCCAAAATGGTAGTAATCGGTAATGTTGGGCCTTTCTATTCAAATGTTTATGCACTCGTTGCATACATGTCGAAACAGTCACCGGTCTCAACTTAAATGAAGCTTTACTCGCGTTTTCTCAATTGACAAATCTTTGTGGAGCAGTTGACATTGTTTATTTGGACAATTGCTCAACTTTTTGAGTTGCTGCTGATGGACTTTCTTCGTTGCTAGGCTCGACAGAGCTTCGTGATTCTCTCCAAAAGCGCAACATCAATTGCGTTATTTATTGAGGTGGCAGTTGGGAAAGCATGATGAAACTATTTAAAGACCCTCAAACGCGTTTTGGATCAGTTCCGATCTAAACCTTCGCTCATTTTCCTGCCGACCATCAAGTCAGACGCGGTACACACAATAAATGATCACCCGCTTACTTCACTTAATAGTAAGCCAAATGGCTTGGCTGCAATTATCCCTTTGCCGTTTCACGGGCAAGGTCTTGCCCTAAAATAATCACAAGTGCTTTTCATGATCGGAGGATATTGTGTAGTGATTTTCTATACAGCTCAACTTTGGCTCATAATTTTTGGTTTTGTTCGATGCAAGGTTTTCTTGTTACTCTACCGGTTAGAACTAAATGGAAAGTTACTTGTAATAATATCTGCTTTGGCCAGCTTGTCCTGTTTGGAAATGCGAGAACATATCAAAACGAGGAGTTTACCGCTTGGGCCCTGTACATCGTGTGCAAAAAGAAGACAGCAATCTGTAAAGCAACTGCTGCTGTGTTGAAGGATGGCGGGATGGTACAAATGAAATTTAATACATTCTTCATGATATATCAAAAATTGCTTCTGCTTCACATTTTATTTTGTTTTATCGCGTGTTTCACATTGTGCATTTGTGACAGCAATACTTCCATTTTATGTTTAAAAATGTACAACTATTATGTAGAAACGATCGGACTTCAACTTTTTACAAACGTATTCAGCCACTTTTCATTTCTCTTCACCTACCGCACTATCTTAAATGAAAGTTAATAATAATGGTGAGCCAACATGAAAAAAGTTTTGTATACTTGACAACTCCTTTACTGTTCCTTGAAATATTAGTAAATTAAATCATGTTATTGTTGTGCCTTGTTGCTTTATATGCAGTGGTGGATATTGGGTCAGGCAAGTGAGGCAGCTGCCTCGGGTCCCCCCTTTTTGGAGTTGTCGAGGGGCCCCCTTTCAAAAATGACGTGACTAGTTTTAGGCTATTTTGTGGCATTTTGAAATGGGTCCTTAGTCTCAACAACTGTGGAAGTGGTAACTAGAAGTGACTATTTTGCCTTTGAAGGCATTTTACACTTGCAATCTATTTTGCCGTTCAACCTTTGTGTGTCTTCAAAATTGGCTTATTTCCTGCAGTGCTCATAGTATTGTTTTGGAGTTGTGGATGGTGATGCTAACTATGAATAAAATGGTTAGAAGTTCAAATCTTTGCAAGCAATGTACTTGAACAGAGGCAGTATGCATTAAGGAAGGGATGGCAGTTTGTGGATGCAAGTGGGAGTGTAAGCTAAAAGTTCCAATTTTGTCAAATCATTTTTTGTCAATTTTAATACATTGTAGAGATTGACTAATCACAAATCACTTAATGTCACGTTTTCAATATGTCACTGCAATTGACCAATCACAAGCATTTAATGGAAAATAGAGTGCAAGGGTAAAATGTCATTGGCGGCAAAATAGCCACTGCCCAAATAAAAACCAAACACAAAAATTTATTTTTTCTATTACTGTTTTGGGCTGAAGGCTTTCCAGTTCTTTTGACAAAAACTGTTGTGACAATGTGGGTGTAAAATAATTTTTAGGGTGGAACCTCATTTTGCTGGTGTGATCAAAACAACTTATATTTTTAGCTGTTTGAGCAGACCAGACTTTGCCTGTGAACTGTGATAATTTATTTATGAAGTCGGTCCAGTTTTCAGTTGTATCAAAGCGTGAATTAATTAATTCATTTTTTCATAAGCAGTTTATTGATGTTAGCGAGATACTGGTGAAAGCGGAAATAGATTTGCTTTGAAAGAATAATCGGACAGTTGCGTTTGTGGTGCAAAATAGTCGTAATATTAGAAATATGCAAGCACAAAAAGTTTTTGCAAGATTTAAAAACATTAAGTGTTAGTAGTTTGACATCTTTGTACTGCTGTGTTCTGATTAAGCCAATGATGCAACGGCAAATTTGCTACATTTGCATATTTATCTTTTTAGAAAAATTTGTGAAGGAGAATTAGTTAAGTCATTATTCATGATTGGTATTTGCCACTATCTTTGGTTATGATAGTAAAACAACAACACATTTTAGTGGCTTTAACGCTTTATTTGTCTGGTGACTCCTCCAAGCATGAAGTCTACTACAATCATATTTATCAAAAAGGTTTGTTTATTCAAATTTATTTGTAAGTTATCAGTTCAATTAAGATAGTAGTCCTTGATTTGTTGTATACCTTACCTCATACCAGACAGTTTAAGCGCATCAGTTGAAAAAAGAGTGTAAAAGTATTGTATCAGAACGAAGGAAAAGAAAGAAATTAGGAACATTGATGATGCAAAAGTCTAATGGACAGATTTATTGTAATAAACCGCCCTACTACTACAGAACTGAGAGATAAAAAGTGCATTTTCAAGCATCCAAGTTATTCGTAGTAATGAAACAGAAAATGATACCAGTAGCCCTATGTGATCAAATGTTAGTGAATTCAAAGATAATAATGTAGAGGATATTGTTATTGGTAAATTGATTGCTTACCTGTGCTCAGCAAAAAACAAGGCAACGACGATTGTAACTAAACTTCCCGGTTTTTTTCAATAGACCAAATGCAATTTAACCAGCGCCAGCATTTAAAATTTCAGATAACTTCTATCTCAATGCATTACGATTAAATTCAATGGTTTTTTTGCTGACATAGCGTTTATAGGCATGTGAAGACTGCTATTTTTAGGAGGTTTAAGCTCTGTCTAGCAGTACGCTAGCTAAGCATATTGTCAGCCCTTATCTCACAGTAGGCTGTGGCAGTGTAGCAATTGTTAGTTTTTGATGCGTTTATTGGCATGTTTGTTTGTCAATTTTTACAATCGCCGTGAGTAATACTCCATATGATTACTGCACAATAGACCTATGTGGTTTCAGATGTTTTGACAAAAAAATGGCCTATGTTGCTGCATAACATCTGAATATTCAGCACAATTCTGTTTTGCGGTGTGTTTCATGGCAATTAAGTCACACCAAGTTTTTAAGGCACTTGTGTTGCTGCAAATCATTTGAATATTCCCTACAACTGTGCTGTTATTGTAATGCTTTCGAGAGCAAATTACTCCAATTTTTTTGAAGGGTGATTAACTGTAAAATGCGGTAACTAGTTACTGCAGAATAGCGTTTCAACGTTTCTAACGTATCTGTAGCATTGTAGAAAGTAGGGTTGTTTAATTGCAATTTATTATAGCTACATCAATTTTTCGGGGCCCCTTATTAGAATTTTGCCTCAGGCCCCCAATTTTGAATATCCACCACTGTTTATATGGGTGTAGTTTATTCAAAACCTCCCAGTGTGTTCTTGTTTCAAAGTGGCCGCTATTTTATGCACCAGGGAACTTTTTTAACAAGTATATTTTTGACCGAATTTGCTGGGAATCGAACTGTTGCTCTGCGAGCGAGAGCCTCGTTTGCCGTTTAGTTACTGCATTGCACTTTATTATCAGGTACTCGCCTGCTTCGTCTCGCATTAGAAAAAGCCTCGCGAAAGCAAGAAAAACATGTTGTTTAAAGGTTTCAGTAATTATATATAGAAAAGAAGTTACACTGTTTGGTTTTCAAATTTTCCTCTGCTGTAATTAATTGTAAAAGATAAGCTCAATTAGTTTTCCGGAGCTAACCCATTCACGTGTTGCCAATGGTAATATATTCTTCTCGGCTTTTAACCACTTAGTTTTATTCGAGTGAATTTGATAGCAGTGCGGGGAATCACTGGCGTGCGCCAGTGACATCTACAACAAAAAATCATCTGCCTCGAGAAGTGAATCAGAAAAAAATGCTATTCCAGTTAATGATTTTGCAAGTCCTAGCGTTAGCAGGCTATAAATCATTACTTGTTATCGCATTTAGAAAACTGAGAGCTCAGGGTTAGATGACAAATTAAATCAATCTTGAGCAAAGATGTTTGTTACTGCTTGAAAAAAAATAGCTGATTAAGAAGCGTTTCATTTAATTTTTTAGAGCGACGAATAATATTTTTTGCTTATATATTTTTATTTTTACCATTAAAAAAAAGATAAGCAGTAAATCAACTTACATGTATCAATCAATCAATCAATTTTATTTTATTTTTGCCCAAATCAGCATACATAGAAATAAATTTGACAGCAGTGGACAAAAAACGGATGTATACCTAAGGGTAGCTTTGCCTTTCCTGGACCCATATTTTGCAGAAGAAATTTTATGTTATAAACAATATACAGTAAATTTTAGGTTGGTCTTTAAGTCTTTACCTCAATAAACTGCCGACAGTTTTCTGATATTTGAATAAGTGCTGATATTTGTCTCAAGCTGACGCCATATACAATTTTCTTTTTGTAGCAAAATGGAGGATTGCAACCAGTAAATTCAAGCTCTTCCATGCTGTTGTGTCGAATTACTGTCTCTGTAACATACCAGAGGTGTCATATCCAGAATACATATGTTTTAAAACAGGACAAATATGCTTAAACTCCGATTTTCCTAATAACATTATTTCAAAATGGTTTTTGTTTTGTATTTTGTCAGTTGGGCCTATTCTTTGTGCAGTGCTGAGAGTGGTTTCAAATTTTTAGACAAGACCACTTTTAGAACCACCTTTTGCAATTTTGCTTTTGTTTTTATTTTTAGATCTGAACTTGTTTTAGTTTGGCTTTTACGCTTGGTTTCTGCTTCAAAAAGACATAACTTTGAAAGTGAATTTAATTTACGTACAACAGACTGCAAAGCTTAATGTTGTTAACGGTGACTGAAAATTAGTCCGGCAAAAAAACACGTTTTTCAATTTTTTTTATTAAACTTGATGTTTAGCTCAAGCTTGGCTTCCCTGTACATTATGTTGAAAGGTATAATCACCACGCGTAGCCAGCTTGAGGTAAGAGGACTTCTTTGCTATAAAATTTATTTGCTCTTCCGCCTCCAAAACCATCGTATTAATTGTACTAAAAAAACATGTTTTTAGTAATTCAATTTTCATGTGGTTCGTAGTCTTTCAGGAAAATCCAGCAAAATAACATCAAAAATTCTACGCCGTTTCTACGATAAGCACGTTTGGAGATAATAAACAAAACTGATTTTAAAGTCAAACGTTAATTATGACATCACCTTTTTTCACAAAAATATGAAATTTCTTGAAATTGTTTAGTCGGATGTTACCTATTGTTCAAGCAAAAACTAACTTCTTCAAGAAATGAAATGCTTAGAAAATTGTTTTTACTTATGATATCATTAGTCCACTTATGACACCAACCCTGGGGTGGAAATCTATTGCGCTTCGCTTTATTTTGCATGCTCGAAAGTTTCGGAAGAGTTGAAGCAGAAAGACTGACAGCATTGCGGTTTAGTGTATTGATATATTATTTAAATGCCAGCCGGTTAAGTTTAGTTCAGTGCTATTATTTTGTATCACAGAATTTTTAGTTTTGTCAATTTCTTATTGACATTTTTGATCAGATATTCTCAAAAAAATGTGGCAATTTTTTGAAAAATTTTAGTGAACAAATTTTGGCAATGTTTTGAAAAACAGTAACATTTGCCAAAACAGTAACATTTTCAAAATTTTTTCTGAGTCGTATGCCCTTCGAGTCCCCTGCATAGATTTGATGATGCAATAATGTTGTGTAGAATATTAAAGATGTATTTACAAACAATACTACAACGCAAAAAATTTGACCTAGAAAGATTAAAACGTATTTAAATCAGATTTGGAAGGTCCACATATTTTGAACTTATAGTATTTTAAGCTGCTGCAAACCAATTATCTTGCATGACAACATTCGATTAGTTTTAGCCCTAACTGCAACTACCATGACTTGGTTAAAATTTTAATTCCAGACCTAACAAAAGTCAAACTGGCCCTGGAGAAACATTCAAATTAGAGACAAATTCTTATATATAAACCTTTGCATTTATTCTATTAGTCCTTTATATGGACAGTGCAGAGCGGTAGAAGATTACAACACGTTGCCAAGTTTGCGACGTGCTTGTAGTTGATCCAGCATGATACAATCGTTAAGGCTACGCTGGAGAGCATTTCAGGATTTGTGGATCTAGAGGACAAACAAGTAGTCACAAGAAAAATTAATGGCGGCCTAAGTTTGTGCTATGGCGACCTTACGAGATACAAACTTTGGTTCATCGGTGTTTTGCTGAAATCAAACATCGTAACTCATAAACATTCTCGCTCTATTCGCGCGCTCGTTATTGCATATCGTTATTGTAAATCATTCGTTGACCTTAATATTAAAATCATTCGTTGGCCTAAAAATTGGTCATAAAAGAATATACATAGCTACATATCATGAATAATGTCCGCTCTCTTGTTATTATGCAATATTAATGGGTGAGTAAGCCGTATGGCCCGGTGTAGTTCCGTCTGACGTACGGCAGAGTGGCCTAGTAAACAAGTTTATAAAAAGAGGCATTAACATTAAAAGGCATTCATTCAATTCAAATAAGAGGCAATGCAATTCATTCAATTCGATTCAAGATTCATCGCAAGTCAACGTTCATGCATTCGACGTTGTATTTATAATTGAAAATAAATTCGTTCTTGGAGTCGGACGTGCTGTGGGAGCTCAACAACTCAGTAACACCAATACAAGAAACTAGATCCTCACAATTTGGTGACTCAACGATTCACCACCCCACAGTGCCTTGGAATTTCACTTGTAGATCTTCAACAATGGGTAAATGCAAGTTTCACCTAATTTTTGGCCGCTCTCTCTTTAGTTACGTCTTTGCAGCCAACTAGATGTATGTCGAGCAAGAAGTCTTGGAGAAATGATGTAAGCTTCGAATTTCAGTAAAATGAGGGGGATTTCAAACAGTAAAAATTGCTTTATAAATCGAGCATATTTATTTTAATAAGCCTTTTAGCGTTTTGTGACAAAGTAACTTCACAAGAATTTGCTTACTTGTCGGCTTTTCATTAAGTGTCTCCTATTTCTATTTCTCTAACTCAGACCTAACTCTGGATTTGTGGATCCTTTGTGAGTCAATGGCAAGATTTTAGGTAGTCCTTAAAGGTTTTGATGAATTTTACTAAAGTTAAAAACAAGTGATTTTTTGTATGTTTTGATCTTATTTTTGATAGTAGGCATCATTAGCTATGAGCATGACTGCGAAACTGTAGGATGCATTTCTAAGCAGGATCGACAGTGGTTTTAAAAAACTTCATTTGCAAATCAAAACAAAAGGTTTTCGTTTCCATCCGTCAAAAGTGGTTGGTTGCTGCAGCTTCAAACTGTTGATCACCAAAAAATGAATCTATCAACAAAAAATTAAAATATCAGAACGTTGAACAAATTGATGGGGTCAAGAGTACTTAAACGGTGACTGTCAAACTAAATGGAAGTGTACTGTAGGAATTGCACCTTTTTGAAAGGGGTCCTGACTACGAAAGCGGCAAACCTACTGTTTTAACCCAATGATGCAGCACTGGATCAATGAAAAGTGTATTTTTCTTCCATGCAACTTTTCTAAATATTTTTTTCTCTAATAATTAGCTTAATTTTGATCCAAACATTTTTTGAACTTTGCAACTACTCTGCCATTCAACAATTTTGATAACTTTTTTTAATTTTTTGTTGTCTTATCTGAGTACAAAGACGATTTTTGTAACACCACTCAATAAAAGCAAAATCTAAATCATTTTTAACCAGTTCTGTTTCAAAAAATCTAAATGCGATTGGCTAACTAATGCTAAAGTACAGTATCTAGGCAAAAGATCGAATCGTTTGCTTCTACACAGCTTAAACTTCTGTGGGTTACACCAAGGCTGTGTAATGGCCTTGATTGTACCCATTACCACTTAAAATATCGGTTTATGTGGTAAAGCGTGGAAACGGTGATCTCAGTGTTTCACACTAGCGTGACTGGAAGGTTTATATCTTTACTTTATGCGTTCCCACTTTTTTTTAGCACCTTATCATATCTGGGCATATTGGTATTGCATATATTTTATTTAGTCATTGCTAAATGTAGCAAAGGATTAGCACCAAAATCTCATTGCTGCATATATTACAAGGCAAAACTATCTTAGATCAAGCAAAGCGTTGAATAAGCTTGTTAACCTACAGAAATAAGCTAAATAGATATAAACATTAATCTAGGAATTTGGTTTGGTCCAAAAATATGCCGAAAATAAGGAAACGTGATATCATATCTTGTAATTTCTGCAACCCAATACTTTTTCGAAAAATTAGTTCCCCATTGCAAAATCATTTTTTGCTTAGGCCTATTATTGTACAGTAGTTTCTTTTTGTTTGATCTGCACAAATTTGTCATAGGCAAGTGTAATTGTAGCATCAGTATTGTGGAGAGAGATTTGAAACTCCAGATAATCTTCAGCAGTCCCACCTCTTCAAAATAAAATTGACATTCAGTTTAGTTGAAAGCTAATTGTTCAACCTTTGTTTTTTCATTCTTTTATTTTAGAAGTAGGCTTACTCTCTTCGGTAGTAGAAATAAGGCCATGTAATGCTAAGTGCAGAGACACTTGCTGCCTGTTTCCACTTGTGGCCCACTCTTAAATAAATTGTTTGCTTGCTGAGAAAAACTGTCAAATTTGCCAGTCAAGAAGAGTCGTTATGTGAATTAATGTTACTCGAACTCAAAAGCCTGTGAGCGAAATTCTAGTATCGCTAACAACAATCTAACATTACTACAAGTAATTTTTGAGTCACATTGTGCGGTGCAAGGAAGTGGGTTCACTCGATAAGACCCTTAGACAATGGATACTGTTCAGCGTACAGTATCCAAACACCAGACGGATCACTGTTTACTTCTGTCCAATACAACGAATTAAAGATTTTTGAATATCCTTGAATACTCAGTTTAGAGAAACCGTTTTAACAGATTGCGCCATATTTTTAATAAGGCCGAAGAGACGAGATAAATCTATGTGCCGTATAGTGACCCCAAACCAACACACAGGGTACGACCGCGAGAAGAGAACAGTAGAAAACGCTTGGTGGTATTTTATGCATCGATAATTACTTTTCAACCAACATGACAGCCAAGAGGGAGACTTGTTGAAAAAGAGCTATTTGTTAAAAAAAGGGTATCGAATGCATTATTTCGTTTCTTCTATTCTCTAGTCTCCATTTGAGATGTGTGTGTGTGTGTGTGTGTGTGTGTGTGTGTGTGTGTGTGTGTGTGTGTGTGTGTGTGTGTGTGTGTGTGTGTGTGTGTGTGTGTGTGTGTGTGTGTGTGTGTGTGTGTGTGTGTGTGTGTGTGTGTGTGTGTAAAGCACAAGTGTAACTCTTTGTGCTTTCGGGAGGGGAATGGGGCACTGAAGGACAACTTAATTTTTCATGTAATTGCTCCCCGAGAGTAATGGTCCTAAAAGAGGTGGGGACAAAAGAAAATATTGGGTGGGGTTGCGATATCAAATTAATACGATATGGGTCCAAGGGCATAATACTTTCAAGAAAGATACCGTTTTAGGTTCATTTAAAAAGAGACCATGAGTAATCTCTCGCATCATCCAAAAACCATCCTTGCCCAATTCTTTGCGTTTTCTTTTATTTTTATGTTGTTGTTTGTGAAAAATCACTTTTTCTCTTTCTCTTTTTGTATACATTTTATTCTCTCTTTCTTTTTTCTTTCTTAGCTTCGGTTTCATCCTTTGAAGTGTTACTTTGAAGATCTGAACCAAATAAACTCACCATTGAACGTTTTTGCTCATATGTAGTACTTTAAAGCTGCTCAATTAATTTTGACAAAGATTCACATAAACAAGCTTAGAATCTGCAGATGTGATTGAAATGTTTTTTACTTATAATCATAAAAATATAGCAATCTATATGAGTTCCACAAAATATTCAATTTTTCGTTTCAACCTGAATGTGAAACCTGAACTGGAGGCGAACTCGCAAACGTTTACTTTAACACTAGAAGCCCCAAGGTTTTGACTACCTAAAAGGACCGAATAGATCATTTTTGACCCATTAGTTAAATTTGCTTTTGTTTTGATATATTTTTTGTTGTGTTAAATCTACATAACATAGACAATTAAAAGCAGTTATTTACTAGAATTTTATTGAAAAAAATTATAATTTTACCCATTTCACAAACTTAGCTGTTGCAAAAATACATATAGGCTATAGGCCAATATACTGTACTGTAGGCTATATGCTTATATAATGACAAAGCCAAATCAACTACAAAAAGTCACAAATTTTTGACACACTTTGAACAGGTTACAACTAACTTCTTTGCTTTTGTATGAAATCCACAGCAAACTTTTTGCATTCAATGCAATAGTTATTTGATTTATTCGGACAATTATCTATTTGGCAGTGTTTGCGCTTGCGAGACCTTGGTGAATTTATAGAGTCAGAACATTTTGGGTTTGATGTAGGTTCATGTTCAGCAAATTTGTTATATCTGCATTGTTCTTTCACTAGTTCTAAAAGAAATTGTCTTCTTGAAATTGAACTTTTGGTAACTTCTTTACAGACAATGAAGGCATTTATGCAAGCACAATCAATAATGTTGAAGAAACATGCAACTGGCCATCTTCGAGTTGCTGATTTGCATATATGGCAGCGAGACATTTGATCTAATACATCGACTCCACCTTTAGTTTTGTTATAATATTCAACTGTTTCAGGGCGTTTTTTCTTGTGATTCTTGTCAATTGACACATCTTTATGCATTGAACTTAGAATATAAACAATTTTGTTCTTCTTTGCTTTGTATATGGTAAGTGAACAGCCTGAATCGGAAAGAAGTATTTCTGAAGAAAAAATAGGTACCGTATTTGCCGGTGCATAAGTCGACCTTTTTCGATCAAAAATCGACCTAAAAAAATCAACCTCGACTTATACACCGAGTCATGAAATTCAACTTTGTATTCATCGCTTCAAATGTGATGGTAATTACTACACTTCACAAAAAGTTATAAGCCAGTAAAAGCAGAATAATGTGGTTGCCCTTACAAGGGCGCGTAATATCACAGGGTTACAAAGTAAATTGTATTCAAAATGGCGTATAGATTTCGTCAATAAATTTCGCATATTTCTGGTTGAATTTTAAAGTTTAAGATAATGAAACAATTGAGCTCGACTTATACAAAGGATATATCATAAAATCGTAAATTTCCGTCGAATTTTAGGGGGTCGACTTATACAACGAGTCGACTTATACACCGGCAAATACGGTACTTTTTTATTGTTGGCTCTACACTTGGTATTTCCTTTCTTTGCTTAATAGTTGTTTTTTTCAAGTTTTGGCGTTTCAGCTAGTTTGATATTTGTGAAAAAGTTATCTGTAGTAACATTGTTTCCCTTTTTGAAATATGGTTTCAAAAAGGAAAGACACAGATCAGTGGGAAGATTGTTTTCCTTTTTGCGCGATGTATCCTTTCCTAAATAAAGTTTTGCATTGCACAAATATTTTGATTTTGAATCGGCTAATAGCCAAAATTTCATTCCAAATTTATCTGGTTTATTTGGCATGTATTGGATAAATCGACAGCGAGTTTTACAAGGGAAAAGTTGTTCATCTATTGTTAAATTTAGATTTGGGACATAGCACTTTTGACAGTTTTCTATAAAGGCATTTCATGTTTCTGAAATAAGGCAAAACTTTTCTGACTTTTGTCCTGCTTTCTGCGCGAGTGGATATGATATCAAACCTTTGATGTTTCATTATGCTTTCAAAGCGATTTCTGCTCAGCGTACTCGCAAAAATAGGTTGACCCCATTCTTTGATCCACAATTGTTTCACTGGAGTATTTTTTCTCTCTAAAACACCACGAGTAATTTGCAAACCAACAAATTTCTCCAGTTCTTCTAGAGGGCAATTGAAATTTTTATCATCAAGGTGTGCAGGATGAATCGCATACTTTTGCATTAATCTCAGCATTGTTTCATCTATATATAATTGGAAAGCACTTAAAGGACTTTCTTTCATCACTTATCTGCAACTGTAAGCTGTTAGTCCTGGTTTTGGGGTAAACACATTTTTGGAAGGAAATCGTCCACTGCAAGTTTACCCTTTCTGGAATCTTCTACATATAACTCCACTGCGAGTTTGTACTTCTTCATTACTTCTTCTTCTTCTTCTTCTTCTTTCGGCTTCTCCCTATTCGGGGTCGCCACAGCGCGAAAGTATTTTCCACTTCTCCCGGTCGACTTCGTCTCCTTCCTTAGCTCCAACCCTTTCCATGTCTTCTCTTGCCAAATCCATCCACCTTCTCCTTGGCCTTCCTCTTTTCCTTCTACCTGGCACCGCCATCTCCATCATCGTTTTTCCCACGTAGCCTTCTTCTCTCCTTTTCACGTGGCCATACCAGCGTAGCCTTGCATTACGAAGTTTGTCTCCTAGCTTTGCGATCTTGGCAGTCCCTCTCACGTATTCGTTTCTTATTTTGTCCTTTCTTGTCACTCCCAGTGCCCATCTCACCATTTTCAACTCTGCAACTTCCATTTTTCCTACCTGTCTTTCCGTCATTGCCACCGTTTCCATTCCATAAAGCATGGCTGGTCTGACAACACTCTTGTACATTTTACCCTTAACTCTTGCTGATAATTTCCTGTCGCACAGAACTCCAGACACCTTCTTCCAATTTATCCAGCCTGCTTGGATCCTTCTCCTCACTTCTTCCTCACATCGTCCATCGCTACTAATTGTTGAACCCAGATATTTGAAATTTTTTGCTCTCTTTAGCTTTTCTCCTTGCAGCTTCAACTCTTCTCCATCATCCACATCCCCAACCTTCAAATACTCGGTCTTGCTTCGGCTCACTTTTAGGCCTCTTCTCTCCAGCGCATTTCTCCACATCTCCAGATCATCCTCTAGCTCCCTGCAATTTTGCCTAGACAGCACTATGTCGTCTGCAAACAGCATATCCCATGGTGCGTCCTTCCTGATGTCCTCCGTCAGCTTGTCCATGATGATGGCAAAAAGGAATGGGCTGAGTGCTGAGCCTTGGTGAAGTCCAACACCTACCTTGAATTCCTCAGTCAACCCTGCTGCACTTCTCACAGTTGTTGTCGCTCCGTCATACATGTCCTTAATAATCGTTACATAGCACTCTGATGTTTCAGCTAACCTCAAGCATTCCCACAGTTCCTCTCTGGGTACCCTGTCGTATGCCTTCTCCAAGTCAATAAAGGCACAGTGCACCGCCTTCTGCCCTTCATTCCACTTTTCCAACAGCATCCTCAAACAGAAGATTGCATCGGTGGTACTTCTTCCTGGCATGAACCCAAATTGTTGCTCACCAATCATCACCTCCTTTCTTATCCTTGCTTCTATTACCCTCTCCCACAGTTTCATAGAGTGACTCATCAACTTGATTCCTCGGTAGTTCTTCATTACTAAAATGTGAAAATGAACTTAATTGAACATTTGACAAAATTTCTTGCTCAAGACATACTACTTCATCTTCAATAATAGAGTCATCTTCCCCACTATCTTCAGATGAAAAAAGTTCAATCAGTTGAGTTTCATCAAAGTCACTTTCATCACAAGATGAGTAAATGTCATCACTTTGTAAAAGTTTGAGGGTTTCATGAAAGTTTAATTTTTTCACCATTAGGGTCAAAAATATTTTAGGAAAAGGTATTAAATCAAACTTATTATCTAAAAGATATAAATAAATGTCAATTGAACGAACTTCACTCTTTGGCTCTTTGGAAGGTACCAGCAAGTCCCAAGTTTGGAACAAAACTAATTGTTCTAAAATGTAAATAAGATTGCAATATGTACCATATAATACACTAAATAATTGATTGTAAGTATAAGAAATGCTCTTTCTTTTCTAGGCTTCCTATACAAATATATTGAAGCAACATTAAGATTGTTTATATAAATGGGTCAATTTTGACCCTTGCAGTACTTCTAGGTATATCAACATATTTTGGAAAAGGGTTTTACATTTAACAATTATGCATATACTATATAAAAGTATAAACCGAATTAGGAAAAGTCACCCAGTTTTGTTGAAAAAATTTGTTCACTGATTGAATGATAGCAATTTAAAATCATAAATGGGTCAAAAATGATCCATTGAGATTTCTAGTGTTAAGTGCAAGTTAAGCGTAGTTTTGAAATACGGTCTTATTTAAACAAAGCAATAGAAGTAATTTGCTAGTTTTCTCATCACAGGTGTCGTCCCTGATGACCGAATTGGCCACTATGTAGCTCTTTAGTTATTCTATTTCCTGCCAGTAATTTTGCTCTCTCCTGATTGTATCAGCGTTTGTCCATTGCTTTATGTCATCACCCTGCATTCTTCTTGGTCTTGTATGCTTTGTTTTCGGTTCATTCTGTCCTCCAATATTATCAGATGCAATTTTTCAAACGATCCTCACAAAATATGCGCACGAATCTAAGTTTGGTTTTAGCCAAGTCATCCTCCCAGTTCTTCTTCACTTCCTGTTCCTTACAGAATATTTTCAATCTTCACTTTTAGCACCACATTTGAAATGCATTGATTCTTCTGCAGATTTTCTTTTTGAAGATCCACTTTTCACTAATCTAACGCGTTACAGATATAAAATAGCTTGTGAGTAATAGGGTAAGTTGCAAATTTCTTTTCAAATAGTTTTTGAGTTTCCAAAAGTCGCCGTTTGCTTCGACCATTAACGTCTTTTCATTTCTTCAACGTACCTGCCACCTTGGGTAATTACTGTCACGAGATATATGTAAGCCGATTTCTAGTATGGCGAAACAAATGGTATTTCTTTTTTTAATGCTTTTTCAACTAAAGAAGTAATAGGTGGTGGGGAGTGTTTATCTTTTGCTTTTCGCTGGTGGGCTCACAACCCTCCAAAAAAATGCTGAAAATAATGCTATATCTACGCGTGCAATAGGAAGGTTGCACGCACGTGATCAAACGTCATCAAAATGAGCTTTCGAAAAATCTGGCTGACCAGATTCAGAGATTTTGCATTGAATTGAATTGGAGTAATATTGTTTTTTGCAAATCAAATGAAGAAACGTAACAGTTGTTAAATGAACGTTAAATATGTTGTTTTACTGATGTTAAGGAATGAATCTAAGGTCAAAGTAAGATAAGAGGTGCTAAGGTTTGCTTGTTATTGCTAATAGTTGGGCTAATTTTATGGACTAAACATGCTGGCTTATTTGTAGCCAGCTTCTGTGAGGGTTTCATATTCAATTAATCAGCGTGTTTCGGAATGCTGAGTTTAAGATAATTGTCATGTGTATCTTATACAGTATATTTAGTGGCATAAGCATTCTGAAAAGTTGAAAACTTAAGTAATACTGTAGCCTAAATGACAGGGCAGACTTCTGTACCGTTTGTCATATGCTGGATTAGTTATTGTTGGATAAAATCAGTAAGTTCTTGAAATTTTTTGTCAATAGTAATTGCAGGCCAGTCATATTGATATGTCAGATGTAATTGTGTGACCTTAACTACTCCTTAAACAATTGTTTGGGCTATTACCTAGGCTGCTGGACCAAGGGTAATGTAAAAATTACGGTACCGATTTATTCATTCATGCGTATGAGCTCATGCTCTGTTTGCATGTCTTTCGTCACATTGGGTCACCACGACGGATAGACTGCTTGGCCCCGGCACCTGTTTGCTACATAAAGATGGAGGCATACCGTGAAATGCCTTGCTCAAGGACACAACAAGTAAACTTGCCGGCAAGCTTACCGTACCGGTAGCAATGATCAAATAATGGTTGTTTTTGCTAATGTACCGACTGGTGTCTAATTGGTGTAGTTTATTTTAAAGTGAGAGAGCAAATGGTAGTTAGATGGCACTTCTCCTAGGGGCATTTTTTAAAAATTAGCACACTGTGTTAAGCTTATACTAGCTAACTAAAGAATCAAATCTCAACCAAATTGCTTTTGGTCAAATTTATTTGTTACCGAGAATCCAACTAGCAATAATTCATTCCAAATTTTAATTAATTTCTCATTAGTTTTCAAAATAAACCCAAACGTTGGTGTTCGCCCTATACCTCTCCAGCATAAATTACAGCTTTTGGTCAGCCAGTTTTTTGGCGCGAAATGTGTGACATCATATGCAACCTTCCTATTGTGAGGGGGGCACGAAAATTGTCGGCAAATTCATTTTAAAACATTAAAATTAACACAAGAAATTTGGGAGAAAAAAGTACAGCATTATCTGTTTTTCTCCTCTTCCGATGATTACACGTATGGTATTTGATTTAAAGCCTGAGGCCTAATTTCAACTCTCAGAAAAAACAAGTCTAGATTGCTGTCCGTCAGTTGAGTTGCCCTGACGTAGCTTGTTGTCAACAAACTTCAAATCGAGGTGTTTGAATAGCCTATTACCATATTTCCCAATTCAGATCTGCTCACTCAATAAAGCTTTTGGTAAGACCGCAAGTATAACAACTATTAATAAAATTTAGTAGCAAGATTCTCAAAAACTGTCAATTCTTTCAATGGAAAACAATAAAATTTTTGTTCACGATACCATTGTTAGTGACTTACATTGCCCTTTGCTTTTTAATACTGCGTCTGTCAGGAATACAAGGTAAAAGGTCTTTAGTGGGAAAGTTACGCACTTTTCTGGTAGATCTCAAAGCATTAATTTATCTTAAAAAGGCTCGGCTCAGGGTACTTGGCCCGCGGTTTCATTTGATTAGAAACTGAATGAATTTGAGCCTCCTGGCAAAAAGTTGCCCACCCTTTAACTAGAATACCTGCCAAAGTAAAAGAATAAGTGTGTATGACTGTGATCAGACCAGCAGTGATGTATGGTTTAGAAACAGTTCCACTGACTAAACGCCAGGAAGCAGAGCTGGACGAAGAATTAAAAATGCAGCCTTTTTCAATTGGTGTTTCAAGGATGGATAATATAAAACAGCAATATAATCTATAAGTTTCGAGGAACAACACATGTGTGAAGAATGAAATTCCATTTAAAATTTTGTTATCCCACTTAACTTTTTGAAAAGTTTTATCAACATTGAAAATCTTTTACAACTTGGCCTTAAATGAATATTATTGCATTGACATGTATATAACACAGGCCAATAAAAAATTTTTCGAATACAAGATGAAAGCGATTTAAGAGTAAATTGGGGGCGCTGAGTTCGAAAATGACGTTATTTTTTGCAGATTGGCTCTAGCTTTTGAAATATTTTTAATTTTTTATTTATTTTTTACCGTAATTAGGGCTACTTATAAATGGATATTTATGTAGGGCTGGTCAATGAATAAAATGTGTTTTCAGTGTAACTGATCCATATTGATCTGACATAAAAGATTACTGACCCAAAACAGGCAAAGCTCTTAATTCACGGAATGAATAAAGGATGCTATACATGTATAGTAAACGCGCCACGTTCAACATCATAAAAAACTACAAAGAATTGTATCGGTCCATCATTTGCAAAACACAGCCTCTGTGACAAACAGTTGCATGGGGATATTCATAGACTTAAAGAAACATTGACAAGCATGTACATTGGATTCCTCATCCCTTGGAAGGGGCCGGTTAACAACAACAACATTTCACCTTAGATTTTAACAGTTCATCTGAAGAAAGTTCGCTTATATGATTTCCGGCTATGGCTTTGTTGAGTACAATCACGGATCAATAATCTGCCATCATGTGAGAGTCCCAACGACCTTTGTATCTTTCATTCATCGTCCTAATGTCTTGATGGAGCCTCTCACCTTGTTCCTTGCTAACATCACCAAGATTTTCAGGGAAATAGTCTAGATCAGGGGTGGGCAAACTGCGGCCCGCGGGCGGCATGTGGCCCGCGACAAACTTTTGTGCGGCCCGCGAAAGCCTCAAGCAAATAATATTTAAAAAAATTAATTAATGTAGAAGAAATGTGATGAGATGCATTTTTCTCATTGATAGATTTTGAAAGTTAAATGTGCTTGCATTTTTAATTGAATAAAACTACTTTGATTCATTTGTCCAATAATTGTTGGTTTTTGATGTTATACCAAATTTAAAATGCAAGTCAATTAGAGTAATATACCAATGTGTTTATTAAATGTGCGGCCCTCAGCTAGCTTTCGTGACTGCGATGAGGCCCGCAAGCCAAAACAATCGCCCACCCCTGGTCTAGATGGCTAAATAAGTAGTGAAGTTTGATGCTCATCCTTACACCAAGAGGTTAAACGTTTTAGAGCATCACATCCACAAGATTCCGGTAGTTGCTAGCTATTGTGTTAACTAAAAACTCTCATATCACTGAGACATATGAGCACCAGGAAGCCCTCTCAGCCACTGTCATACGAACAGTAAAGGTTTGATCTTGCATCAGTTTGCGAATTTGGGGTCCATCAAAAATATCTGCTTTAAGTTTTTCCATGCTGAGACCAGGAAAGGTTTTGGCAATATAATTGAAATAATCACCATTTTTATTAAGAGCCTTCCTTCATAAATTGTTCTATCAGACCCAACTTTGTGTGAAGCGGAGGCAGGATAATGGATCCCGATTAACCAGTGGCTCATTTATAATAATTTCATCGCATAATGCAAGATCTTCTCGTACCTGCCAATCCTTCTTTACCCAGAGCTGATCAGTAGCGCAACTGTACCAGTAACAGAGAAAACAAGAATGTCTGGTCTACCCCTTGCTGTACTAACAAAAAATTGACCATTTTAAAGTTTGCGCATGTGGCCCAGTTGTGCTCACTGGGGCGCAGTTTCTGCAAAACCATCTTTACATTCAGATAGTGTTCTTTAACAATCACGAAATGTCTGATTGGACCACATGCAAACTTGTTGCCATTATAAAGTAACACACATTTCAAACTCAGTTTGAAGCTGTCTATAAACAATCTCAATTCATCTGGGTTGTGCTCTGGAAGACCCATTTATGAAAGGTGGCCTTGGATGTTGTTGCAATAAACAAAGTCATCTTCCATAGTGAAAAAACGAATCAACAAATCATCTTTATCACGGTCGAATGTAATTTTAGTTTCCGAATCCAGTATGCCATGTTCACCAAGACGAGATGCAAAAATCTCAGACTATTTCTTGGGTAGGCCGAGGTTACGAACTACGTCATTCAGTTGGCCTTGACTAAAGGGTTTTGGTTTTGCACTGAGCAAAGATGCTGCAGCAGCTATGCTAGAAGAGCTACAAATACTACAGTCGCTGCTATTAGTATTATCCATCGCTTCTAGTAGCATTGCATTTGCAGTATGGTCAGGTAAGGCAGTGAAAACTGGAACTGGAACTTCAGCGCAATGTGATATGGGTCGCCAAGCAGACTCAATATTAGGAAAATACTAATCTTTTTTCTTTCGGTGATCTTTCTTCCATCCAGACCTATCCATCATGCAAAAATAACAATCATTACGGTGATTTTTGAACTTTAGCTATAATGTTGGAACCCCAAATCGCATCGAACTGACTTTGCCTTGGGTCCAAAAGCGCAGCGTTTCTGTACAATGTTTTCACACCTTGTGGGGTGCCTAATATTTGTCTTGGTCCCCTAATAAATGCCAAAATAGGCTTCATAAGCTCTCTTGGTAAAATCTCTCACATTGAATCGGTAGTTTGCCATTATATATTCACCACAAATGTATCAAAATACGTTTGGATTGTTTCGACATTGCCTTCGCTTAGTGCTCATCTCTACTACTTTTTCATATATAGCTTTATTCAAGGCAATGTAACTAAATTTTCCTGCAAATAAACAATGTAGCACCCATTAAAATGTTCGCCAAAAAGCAGTAAGTCATCGCTCATTATGTCTTGAAATCCACAAAATCTAGAACTTTAGTTAGCTGGATGATACATGCTTTCAACACTATGCTGCCTTTAGGTCTTATCATGGTTGTTTTAAGGCACAGGGGAGGACAAACAAACCAAAATTGATAACTCTTCTCCAAGAAGGAATATAATCGTAATAAAGAGAAACTTTTCATAGGAGTAAGTCGTAAATTTTATGGTTATTAGCTGATATTTGGAAATAGTAATGCATCAAGTTTAATTAAATGCATCAAAGTAATGCATCAAATTTAATTTAATTTTAATATTTATCAATAGTAATGCATTAGTAATGCTTCAAACCACATCAAACTTTCATGAATCATCAACATTTACATTTTGTTTTTATACAACTCGATATACATACAGGCTGTATGAAATAAATGGACACTAAACTTTGAATGGAAAACCAATAGTATTACATTAAAGAAGCTTCGCATGCTTGAGAATGCACCGTGCTCAAGCAAAATTATATAAAAATGAAAGTAAAAATACCTCCAAAACTAAAGCAAATTCGGCAAAAATTAAGTGCCTTTTTCGACTGCCCTTCCCCCAATTTAACCCCAAAACGATTCAACATCCCTTGCCTTTTGATAAAAAAATTTTTTTATTGGCCTGTGTTATCTTTATCTTATGCTTTCAATGGGATTAAGTATGATGAATAAAATAATAAACGAATATAGTATAAGCTATAAAAAACCGCACATGTGTGTCAAATAAAAGACTAGGTGAGGGAGGCAAGATTGAAATGGTTTGAAAATTCTTTTAGAGAAAATATCTAAGTTGGTTAAATCATAATACAAATGAACCTACCAAAGAAAAAAAAAACAGGAAACTGAAAAGAAAGTTTTTGGATGTAGTAAAGGATGATTTGAAAGTGTTTGGATTGATAGAAAAACATGCAATGGAGTGGTAAAGATGAACAAAAACGATCTGCCGTAGCAACACCTAAAAAAAAAGATCCGAAAAAAGAAGAAAATTATAAAAACGCTTTGGTCTCTTAAATATCAGTTTCCATATTTTTGAAAAAATTGCATTTGAGGATTTTGTAATCCTACTCAACTTTACGAAAGGTTTTGTCACGAATAAAAAATCTTGCAAATTTGACCTTTAATGAATATTGCATTGACATGTATATTAAGGATGCACTCCGTCATTTTCAGGTAGCGAAAAGCACTACCGTTTAATGTTGTCAGGCAAGCACTAACATAAATCGTAAGCTTGTTTAAAATAATACGTTATCCAAAGTTTTACCTGGTACATTTCCAGAAAAGTTGCAAAACACCATAAAAGGGAACACTTGATTACGTGGACCCGGATGAATTACATATTCTCCATTGTCCTCGGTAGTTCCATTAATGTCGCTGCAGGAAGAGGGTACAGGACGAATACCTGTTTAAATAGAAGACTGATCAATTGTGGTTTTTTAAAAAATTTGGGAAGGCACAAAAATTTTACAGCCCATTGAAAAGGTGCAAAAACGCAAAACTTTCTTAAATTTTATGCTTTTCATATTTTTGCTAACTTTTTGAAGTTACGTTGATGTTGCTCAGAACTATGCGCAATTTTTGCAATTAAATAGCACTACTAAACGTTTTGAAAAACACAAACACTTTCTGAGATTTTTCAAAAAATATTTGCTTATTGCCTATTAAGAATGGCAGTTGCGACAATGGTTGTATGTTCATTTTATTTAGCTCTTCTGGTAATGACAACATTTATTTAAGTTAATACATGCAAAAAACTTCAATGTTCGTCAACGTTTCCATCAGCTGTTTTTCATTAGGACTAATAATAAAAGAAACGAGGGAGAGGCGATATAAACAGTGTGCTCCGCAATCGAAAGAAAAGAGCAAAACAAAAAGTTTAAAAGCAAATAATGATTATTTGTAGATTGCGCCAAATTATCATAAATTTCAGAATAAAAGCAATTTTCCTAATCATTGATTGCATTTTCCGAATTATGAATAAAAAAGAAATGATTTAAGAAATCGGCTTTTAGTATAATCTGTTTTAACTCTTTCGCTCCCGCGATTATCGATTGATGATTTTTGCGCTATAAAGGTAAAAATTTTACTGTGATCCCAGTCAACTCGGTGATTTTTGGTAATGACAGGTTTAGCCAACGCTGTTTTTTTATTGAAGTCGTTGTCATCAACTTCTGCCAGACTTGCTGGTCTTAAATCCTTTTTATGCTCACCTCGTCCAGTTTCCCCAATTCATAACTTTCGACAAGGAATCTGGTAAACTACGCCAAGTCTAGATGACCTTTCCACAGAGTATTTTGACTTCGTTAAAATGTCTTTTAAAGTGAAATACGGTTTGTTACAAACCAAAGTCCAACGTTTCTTAAAATTTTTGATAAAGTTTCAAAGTATCCTGAAACACAGGGCAGCGCAATACCTGTTTTAATTTCCCTGTTATTAGTGAACGATGAATTTGTTTTTTTCAAAGTTTAAACTGTGCGTTTTAGAAACCATTTGGGATAATCGATCTTTTTCAAAGCTTCCATAATTTTAGAAGTTTCGATGTTTTATTTGCTTGCTTGGAATTTAACCGTGATTGAGATCTATTTCAAAAGACTCTACCAATTCTTGCTTCTGACTCATGAAATGCGCTTAGTTAAAATGTAGATATCTCATAGTGTGCGTTGGCTTTTTATAAGAGGTATGAAATTGTTGACCTCATGTTTAATGAATTTTATACTGGCTTCAATGTCATTAATGTGGTTGTGAAATTCATCAACTTCTGTTTTTTTAATAATAACAAACGTGCCATAAACATATCTCCTCTAAAATTCAGGTGGGTTTGAAAAGGTTGACATTGCTCTTTTCTCTACATTTTTCATTACTAAATTTGCAATTATGACGGAAATGGACGAGCCAATTGCGACTGCAAACACTTGACGATGAAATTTACCACGAAAATGGCGATACGTATTATCAAGACACAAGTTTAATTCAGTCACAATATCAGTCAGAGTTGAGTCAGATCTATTATTAAGAGTGTCATTCTTTTTTAATCGTTCAAATACAACGGTTTTGGTTACATCAACTGGTATTTTTGTAAACCAAGAAATGACATCAAACCAAACATGCACACTCATTATGATTGATTGTCAAATTTTTTAGTTGTTCCACAGATTTACAAGAATTCTTCACAGTGAAACCATTAGCGCCGACTAGCGGTGTCAATAAAACAGCAAAAAACTTGGACAAATTACAAAGCGGTGAATGTATAAAGGAAACAATAGGTCGAAACGAAAAGCAAGTTCTATAAATTTTGGTAACCCATAAATGGATGGATCAATGAAATCAGTGCTGTGCAAATAACAGTATTTAAGGATTACCAAAACTTATAAAACTTTTTTTAGATGTCTGTGTTACTCGAAAAGCCAATGGGAGTTAATGACAAGGATTTATAAAAAGCCAACGCACACTATGGGCTGGTTTCCATTAGGCGTAAATTGCAGACGTGGCGTGAAAAATTCTTTGTTTCTCCATTTAGTTTTATGCCCGCAGAGCTCACGCTACGCCGGCAATTTATATTTATGCCTAATGGAAATCAGCCTTAACAAATATTTAAATTTTAACTCAGCGCATTCCATGAGTCGGAAGCAAAAATTGGTAGAGTCTTTCAAAATAGAGCTCAATTACGGTTAAATTCCAAGCAGGCAAATAAAACATTAGAAACTTCAAAAATTATGGAGCTATAAAAAAGAACGATTATCCCAAATGGTTTGTAAAACGCACAGTTTAAACTTCGAAAAAAACAAATTCATCGTTCACTAATAACAGGGAAATTAAAGCACGTATTGTGCTGCCAATGTTTTAGGATACTTAAGAAATTTAGGACAGCTTATTAGTACTCTGTCCTGCTAATGTCATACATGCGCTGAGGCTCCTGAATGTAGCAACATTTGTAAACAGTGCGTAGAATCCTATTTATGTTTCCTTGTCTTTTGGAAGTGAAGAATTCACTGAATTTTTGTTTGATTTTCATTTCCACTGTACTGTACATAAAGATATAACAAATATTCTCCAATTCTTTTTGATACTTTTAGTATTTATAGTAAAACTACAAGCGCTCGAGGAGCACGATTAGACTGGCTAGAAGTCCGAAATTTGATATTTGCGCACAGGAGATTGCCGCAAAATGATTGCTACTTCCTGGACGAACAGTCAAGACACTTCGTACGATTAGAGCATCTGCACTATCTGTTTTGAAATGCGCAGATTATCCCAGCTAGAAAAAGGTAAAAAAAATCTCTTACCAATTGTGCTCTCTCATTTTTTGTGGGAAGTTTGTTTTCTTTCCTCTTGGAAATAACTTTTTTTTTAAAGTTGCAATTTATTTTTCTTTTCCATGGTCTCGCTTTAACTCAGAATCAAGATATAGCTCCGTGCTCTTGCTCGCAAAAATTCTTTATGAAATCGCTCTCTTCCACTTTGGGCACATGGATTTGTCTTTTTACGCTTTTTTTGGCAACAAAGGCGACTTAGTTGCCAATTGCTCGCTTTGTGACACCTAGTTTTCCCTTTTTTTAGCTGGTTAGTTTGCTTCAGTTTTTCTGATAAACCTGCGCCATTCTGCAAGCTCCTTTCTAGTTTCAGCAGCACAAATGTTTTCTGTGCTTTCGTTTCTTCTATCGGATTTTCTCTTATACATGCTGCGTTTTCATTTCTTTCATCTATTCTTGTCCCCAAACTTTCTAGCTTGTGTGGCAGCAACTCTTCATCTTTTGTTTTCCCTCTCTTTTATGGTTTCAATGTGACCATGAACATTCACTTTTCCAGTAAACAGCTGGGAAGGTGGATGGGATGACTTAGCCTCTCACGGTCTCTTGCCGCTTCTATTTTAGTATTTACTGATCGTTTTTTTCGGTTTAAAATGCACCATTTAATCAAAATTTTGAACACATAGGTTACTTCAGTCTCCGCTGAAAACTTGTAATTCCTCGTCACGCTCGCTGTGTCCGCTTTGTTTTTCTGCTGCTACTGACTCAAGATTGATTCGGGCCTATCTATTTAGATTTAAGAATGTTTCGTGTAGCGCCTGCGTTCCCAAGAAAAAGGACAAAATCAAAATATTATCACAAGAATACTCATTAAAAGTTATTCACCTCATCGAGCACTCAAGAGATAGAAAATTTGGGAAACTGCACTGTGATCCCACGATCTTGGGGTCAGCAGTCACCCATACAAGTTAATTAAGGTCGGCGAAGCCATAGTTTAAACCAGGGTGAGCTGCCGTGCAATCGTCATTTTCGTTTGGCCACAAACTTATCTCATCTCGTTCTTTCGTAAGCTGAAAGGGACTTTTTATGCCATACTCAATTAGCTACTGTTTATATTTATTCAATCTTTGGCCCAGGCTATTGAGAGTTGCCCTACTCCGGTGGTTTCGCGGTCTTCCATTATGCCTTCAAACTAAGAAAATAGTCAGGTAACAAAAACAACATGACCAAGATGGAAGGCTTGGTTTTGAAAGGTTGATGACTTCGTGTTGATAAAATTCAAGAATAATTATGATTTGAAAATTAACATTACGTAGAACCAAGTGATGTAAAGGATGAAGCTGATTTCGATGACACATTTGTAAAAAAAATGCAGTAAAAAGATTTTCAGAAAACACAGCATATTTGCCCGCCAAAAACAGCAGCGAGAGCTTTCTTTCTAAAACTGGCGTGATACTTCGATTACCATGGATGCCTCTACTCGTAAGAAAAAGCCGAACAAAAACAGTACTGTTCAATGCAAAATGCTGTTTCAATATTGTTCCAACGTGTTTTGACGCTGCATGCTGAACAACTGACACATATATCCATCCAGCATCCCTACAAATTGTAACCACAATAGTTTCACAAATATACTCAAACCAGCTGTGGACTTCACTGAGCCAAATATTTGATTAGATCTATTAGTACCATTTATAGGAAACTATCCCTATTAATCGTTATTTCAAGCTTAATCGTAAGTCTCATTTTTTCTTTCTTGGAGCTAATGATATGATTATACTGTATGCGGTTTTATGGAAAATGAAAATACTAATAAAATGGATCTATTTTATCTAAACTATTACGCCACAATAATTTAGTAAACAGATGTTTACGATCAATTACACAACGTTGGCTAGACCGATCTTAGAATAAGTCACAGCTCATGGCGACAACCTCTTGCAGCTGTTGAACGTAGGTAACTTGCGTTGCTTCTTTGACTCAAAAATATTTCACTGCAGGTGTCCCATCATTCCTGACATAACAAAAATTTTGCTCTCTGGACTTAAGTTGTTTTCAAAATTTTGAAAAAATCAAATAATAAAATTTCTCGATACTGTATTCACGTATCATCAAAAAGAGATGTAATTTATACGAACTACAAGTTAAAAAATCCATTTTTACAATTAGAGGAAAGATTACCGCTTTCATAATCAGGCCATTTTCGATAACAACTAAAGCGTGAAAACATAGCTTGCTAGAACTTACAGATGACTTACCCAGCTTTCTTATGATATCAGCAAGCTCTTGATCGACAGCATGAATCTTTGGTTCTGATGATGAAAGATTAGCCTTAACTTCAGCTAGTTCTTGACTGACTTTACGAAGCTTTCTTTCTGATGATAAAAGATCAATCTTGACGTTAGCTAGTTTTCGATTGACTGCACGAAACTTAGCTTCTGATGACGAAAGTGTTGTTTTGACATCATCAAGTTCTCTTTTCAGCGATTGAGCCAGTTTGTAGTTGAGCCCTCCTGCTTCTCCCTGTCAAAATAGAAACATATGACTGATACTGGCACCGCGTTTCATTTATCAGTTTCCTCATGGCGTTCGAATTAGAAACGTGATCGCGTGGGTTCGAACGTCAAAGAAACGACAATAATGAATAAAAATTTTGTGTTGAAGCATCAGAATGTTTGCGTTATTATCTGCTTGGCGAAAACACTGCGCGATATTTTTTGCGAAATGAATTCATATTTTGGAAATTTATCAGACGCAACACATAGTTGCTTAAGAAGAAAAAATTGAAAACGCCGAAGTAGATGTAAATAACTTAGTTAGGGTTGCGTTGTAGTGAAAGTCAATCACACCCGACCTCCAAACATGAAAAAAACATTCGCAAATGGGGCATGAGCTGGACAATGTAACTTGGTAAAGTTAAGCATGAAAGCAAACCTGATTTTTCTAAAGGGAAAAATATTTGTCCGATAACAGACGGTAGATACAGTAGCGGGTGAAGAGTTTTAGGGGCTTGAGACAAGAATTCATAAGGGGCCAGCATTGGGCAAGTGCTTTTGCAGATCGGTGCTAGTTCGAAGGTCTGGAAAAAGTAGATTTCTTGTAAATGAGGGTTTCGGCCCAAAACAGAAAGTGAAGATCTTTCTTTCTTTTGTTTTCGAAGTCAACCTTTTGGGGACTAAACTCTTGCACATCAATGCAATTTGCACCGAATTTTTGGAGATATAAACGTACAAATCTTCAACAAAATTTGCAATGCGCACGCATTGTATAAGTAGCCAACTCTACAATCACCAGAAGCGAGAATTAAAATCTAAAACCATGTACTGTTTTACATTTTCAAAAGCTTCTATCCGTGGCTAACAGATTTTGTAGCATGGAAAAACTTATTTCTACCGAAGCAGTTGTTGGCTGAGAATCTTGAAGTAAAATGTAAACAGCCGATGAAATGTCTAGTCTTTCCATGTTCAATATGTTAGAAATTTCATTGTTTTGCATTCTTTTTTGAATGTAGCGGTTAATGCTTCAAATGTTTTCTCCGAAGTCAAGTTCTTGGATTGCTTGGCCTACATTTTTCATATTGTACTTCGCAATTTCCATTGTTTCTACAAAATTAACTAGATATTGGTCTTTGATTTTGAGAAGTTAAGTAACTCAAGTAGTTGTTTGCAAGCTAACTTTTTCTTGAGCTACTAAAATACTAGATCCTTCAAAACTTTCCACAATCGCTTTCATTTCAGGTAAATTCTTTGCATGATATAAGGCAGAATATATGGATACAAGTGCCACTGTGATAGCCGTACGTAGGGCGAACACCTCAGCGGTTACAGGATTGCATCAAGCAACATGTTCCACAATGGTTAAGACAACAATTGTCCCGTCCACGCCGATCTCAACCACACAGGTCGTGCAAACGAAACGACACCAAACCAGACTGCGACTCTGTCATTGGTCAGCATTTTTTAGATAATGATCAATGTCATTAAACTATGATTACTTAATTATACAAGCGGTTTTCAATCCTCGCCATAGCACGCAGGTCTTTCCATCTTAATCTCTTAGAGGCTACTTATATCAAGACCCGGCGCCTGGTGTTATGAGAAGAAGTTTGTTTACAGTCTCAAACTCTTTCGATAATCGCGGCGTTCCTATTTGGCCTCTTGCTGCGCTTTGTTGAGTATTTCGCTATTGCATTTCTTTCTTGGCACGCTTTACAATACTATCACTATCATTGGCTTGGCTTGATTGCCTAACGTCAAATTAATCACATAAAACACTTACTCACTCTAGATCTTCCCTTTTGATGCGATACCGCCACTGATGAAAGAGTTACGAAAAGCTTATGATTCAAACAGCTTTTTTCAAAGCTCTATCTAAATTCTGTACCACCAACATGATTTTTTCGTATTTACTCTTTGCATCCACAACTGTTACAAAATTCACGCCGCAAAAGCTTACAATCAAAAATTAACTTTATTGAAAAAACTTGCCCCACTAATCAATTAGGAATGTAACTTATTTGTAATGATAGCAAAGACAAAGGATACTTGCATTTTATTATTCGATAGTTTAATCCCAATGTGATAATTCAATTAGTCATTGTCGGATTGGGTTTGGGTAAAATTTAATCAATTGGGACATGGGTACACCACCATTTGTTAACTGAGCACCTATTCAAAAAAAGTCCCCATGTGGCTACCAAAGGTTTATGTTCTCAAATTGCAGGTGATCACAAGATCATGCACGGTGGTGTAGGCAGAAGTTTATAAAAAAAGGAATTTAAATTGGCTATTTTTCAAAAAACTTCTTAAATTTTCTGAAGGCTGTATCATGTAACTCATACGCACCAAATGATTAAAGTTTTACTCATTGCTGTCTTAATGCAAGAAGATCCCCTTAATAAAATTTACAGATATTGGTTGCTGTTTTTTGCCTAAAGCAAAACTGATCTACAAAACCAAACTGTAAGAAGGCAACAAAGACGTTAATTTATCACAAAATTAAGTGAAACAAAAGTTGACAAGGTGTTTCGGTGATCTTATTTGTGACATCATTAACTGTTGGAACCAATATCCCTAACATATTAACCAAGCCAAACCATTTGAACAGTTGAATTTCAAAGTTTTTAAATCTACCAAGAGTAGTAAAAGATCTTTCATTAGTAAAAGTTTTAACTGGTACCGTTGCCAGAATACAAATGAGCATATAAATATTTTGAAATGAGTACTAATGACAAAATAACAAAACTTCAAGAGCACTTTTAGGCAATTTTCTTTGCCAAGAATGAAAAGACACCGACTTCACCCAAGCAACTATGATTTAAATGTAAAAACGTTTATACTCTTTGCAAAAACTAAAAAATTTATCCTATCTGTCTTGTGAAATAGATAAAGGAATTTTACAGGGTGGTCCAAATGTTATGTTACCAATGGTAAAATCAGTACAACACATAATTTAAAGTATGTATGAAAATTTAATTTATTTCTTGTATTGATTTTACCGCGAGTAACATGTAAAAAAATTTACATGTAAAAAATAAAAAATTTAATAATTTTGCTGCATTTTTGGTATTTTTAAACCAGTTTAGTTGTTAAATTTGTGAAACGTAATTTTTTTTATTTGCAGCGTTTTTTAAATTTTTAGGGTTTATTTTATAATTAGCAATTGAAGCATGTGTGACACAAGCGATTACACTTTGGAAGAAATAATTGTTGCAAGTGTCTGGATCCACAAACGCCCTCAAACGGGAAAATCAATGAGACAAGTGCGGGATGACTTTGTCACGAATAAGTAAATTTGCTTCGTTGGAATAATTTATATGTGTATAGTTTCTGTAATTTGTTGCTTTCGTTCTGCTGTAATTATTTTATTCGTGAATCTAGAATTGTCCCGAATCTAAGCTTGCTTTTATATTTTGGTTGTTTTTGCAAAACCTTATTTTCTTTCCAGTTGAGATTTGTATTCTACGTGCCTTCTTTATGAGTAATAATGGTAGATCATGTGTTTACATTCAAGACTGATCTAGAACACACTTTTTGTTCTCGATGGTTTTTGATTGCCGATATGACGTAATTTACCAGTAGGTGCTTTTTTTTGTCACGTGATGTCGTTCTTGAATTTTCTAGATTGCGTGCCATTTATGTACAGCATATACGGCGACGAGATTTTTACAGAACGAGAGATGATGGCGCTGCAGTGATGAGCGGGAAGTAATCCGGCTTGCAAAAGAAGATCTAAGATGTAGTTGTGTATTGTACATGCTTGCCACGTTAATTGTGCTTCGCAGAATTCAAAGAAGTTTCCAGTATTGCTACTCAATGTGGTTTGCCAAGACAGTTTTTAAACAAGAGAGTATAGAGACAACAAAAACCTACTTTGATGAATTATTCAAAGAAATAACATTAAACAATTCTAAGAAGC
Organism: Trididemnum clinides; assembly: GCA_963675345.1. NCBI lineage: Eukaryota > Metazoa > Chordata > Ascidiacea > Aplousobranchia > Didemnidae > Trididemnum > Trididemnum clinides. The sequence goes on along the minus strand of OY776305.1, from coordinate 23,784,019 downwards.
GATTTCGCGTAATGGTGTTTCTTCCAATGATGTAGATACTTTCTTGCCGACTTAATAATCGCTTAGAAGGAATGAAATCAGTGGTGACGACATATCGAGTTTTGGAACCGAGTTTTTTATCAAGTGCTTCTCATTTGGAAATTAAAACTGAAGCAAAAAAATTTTCTAACGAATTTGTTGATAACGTCTCTTTTTTATTTCCTAGCCAAATGCTTTCCATTAAAACGTCGTTTAAAAAGAGATTGCACATTTAAAATCTTCCAAACAAATGGCTTCTTTTTAGATTGTAGAAAATTTATCGCTTGTAACATCTTATTCTGACGTTTTTACGTTATCTGACTGTACCTGTTATAATTATAATTGCTACGGAAGAGAGATCTTTTCAAAACTCAAATTGATCAAAAACTTTCTTCAAAGCTCCGTGACCCAAGAGAGACTTAGCGATTTGTTACTGCTATTGGTAGAAAATGAACGAGCTAAAAATTTGGATTTTAGAAAAATCATCGAACAGTTTGCTTGTGCAAAAGCAAAACAGAAAACTTCGAGTCTCTAACCACCTTCAAGCAAGTTCGCTAATTTCCATTAACGTGTTGTATCTTATTAGTTTGTGTCTTTTGGGGCAATTGTGAGGACACTTGAATTCTTATTGGGCTAAACAATTATCTGCATTTTGCCGAAATATCGTTAATAATACTCACAAAGCACCTTGCCCCAATAGGTTGCACATAATTTTTCTGCCATTACAAAACGATTGTAGTTTGCGACGTCTATTTTGATTTGATTTTCATAAAATTATCACATAATTATTATTGCAGAAATCTTTGGTATGCCATTATTTCGACTTGAATAAACTGCAATCACAACAATTTATGTTGAACCATGCAAACTTGGCAAAATATTATTCCAATTGTCGCCTTTCATATTGCAGGCATGGTAAACTTCGCTTTTAGCTCTTTTTTCCTTATTCAACCCAATACTTTTTGACTCATTATTCAACCAGAGCTTATACAAAATGTTCCAAATTTTCACAGCTATTTTTGTAAGCAAAAAATGTAAAATTGTATAGATATACGAATATAATCAAAGCAACATTTATAACTTTATGATATATTATAAGTTGGTTGTATTATTCATTGCAAACTTTGCCAGCGGCTTTGAGATTCATGCCCCGAATTTTCTCCGCAAAAACTTCTTGGTATTTTGCCAATCATCCCACGACTTAAATTGAAAAGTTTTTTGCTATAACGCGGAGTCGTCAAACAAACAGAAGCAAACACAATGTTTTGTATGCTGAGAAAAGTAGCCAAATTGAATATTACGCACAGAAAAAATGCGGCCCCATAATAGATGACTGCAATGGGTCCCAACTGAAAAAGCTATGGCCTTGCAAGAGAAACTCAATGCCAAGAGGTTGACACCGCAATTAGCAAGTCACCAAAAAAGTCAATAAAAAGGCTATCAGCAGAGCTTAGAGTACCACGTACCACTTCAAGAAGGAAAATGAAAGTTGACCTCAAATTTTTTAATATCGGTCAATGTTTGTTCAAAAACTGCAGATGGCGATTTAAAGTGCCAACGTGACGCATGTGACAGGATGCTTCTGGAATTTCCCATACGATGTCAAAAAGACGAGAAATTGTTTTCGGTGATGAATGTGCTATATACCGGAGTTCTTGATCGCGGAATATTGTGTTTTGGTCCAGGCAGAACCCACATTATTATGAAGAAGTGGAACATAATCCTCCACATTTCATGGTATGGGGAGCAATAAATAGCGAGCACCTGTTTCGACCATATTTCTTTAATGGATCTGTCAATTATCTTAACTATTTAGCCGTGCTAGAAAATTGCTTCATTCAAAATTGCTTCGCCAGCTCATTTTGCAATAATTGTAAGGGAATATCTTAAAAAGTTTTTCTTAGTCGTTGGATTGGTCGTGGATCTGCCACCTTGCCATCTCCACTTGACTGGCCGCATCGAAGTCCTTACATGTTGCAATTCTTTATGGGGCTTCATAAAAGAAAAAATTGCATAGCATCACTACACGAACACTGATAAGTTGAAGCAAGCAGTGACAAACGCTTTTAATGACGTTACACCTCAGTTCTTCAGGAGAACGCCTGATGGAACTTGATGTTGAATCAACATATGTTATGAAAATGATGGGGCACAAACTGGTTCAATTGACTGATAGATAGCGACAATTTAGAATTGGGTGACGGCACCTAAAGCCAAAATAAGTTTTTCAAATTAAACTTACCCTACATTATATGTTAGTATCAATTTTACAAGGAGGTAACCAAACTTTTGGCTCGCTTGGATATTTTCCATTGGCGGTAGTTTGATTAAAATAGATGTAGTATATTTTACCTGGTTACCGATACTACTCAAAATAGGACTGTCGAATAAATGCTGTTGCAAAAAACATAGGTCTGAAGAAGTTTCAGTAAATTCGTTGACACCCTCCTTTGACTGACAACTCTTATTAATCCCGACGAACGCTGCAATAAAACATGCCTCAACTAGATGCTACAGGAAAGATATTTTAAAAATTAAACTCGGGTTGGATCATTAAGTTGATGAAGCTATGATTTCACACAAAAGTCAATGAGCTTTAATTCGCAACGATACTTGAATAAATCAAAAATGAGCTTAGAGCTTTTGTTAGAACGGGTGTAGAACGCTTTTCAATTTTTATCGATGAGCATTTAAAGAAACATAAAAAATCACTAAAGGAATGCGCACTACTTGTTACTGTGCTCTGTAAGGCAATTCCTAATCAGCTGCCTTCTGCAGCCTGTTTTGAAAAATGATTTTTTTGCTCCTTAATACTAATATCAATGGAATATCTAAAGGAGCAAATTTGGAAGCTCTTCTCATTGCAAAAAATGTTTGGCTACGAGAATGAAAATTAAAAAGCGAAACACCATGAAAAAAATGAGAGTGGATTATAAGATTACAAGATTGACAAAATTTCAAGACTGACGAGTGTAAATTTGGTTGATGATAGATATGTCACTTTTGCAAATTCATTCTTGTATGTATGGTTTTTGGCACGGTAAAAATTTACGCCAATAAGCAAAGAAGAAAAGTTCAAATACCTACACTTGTTCTAGTGAAGAATTACAACAATTATTTAGGCAAAGTAGATCTCGGGCAAATGCTTATTCCATTAAACCACCCGTCATTCAAAGCTTTAATCTTCGCGTATTTGCTTACATCCTAGATTTTTGCATCTGCAACTCTTGGTAGTTGTCTGTTGATACGAGGATCTGACTGAACCATACAACAAGTCTTTTGAAATATTTAGGTTAGGAATTGCCACAAGCCTTCCTTTCAAAATACAGTGCCCAAATATGGTCGTCCATCAGTTCAAATTTCTAGTCACTTTGCAGCTCTAAACAAAATTAACTTTTAAGCTAAATTAGGTTGGCGGTCACTATGCAGTCAAAACAAAATGTTTGGTGTGACAAAATATTTCATTGGCCAGTTCACATAGGTAACAAATTCCCTGATAGTCTGAAGTACTACTACTGCTATTACTATTACTACTACTTGTTAACAATGTGATTGTTTATCACTTACACAAGTGATTCTCAAAAATCATGTACGTGGTACAAAATTTTAGTGTAGCTTTGAAAAAAGCTGTTTGAACCATAAGCTTTTCGTGATACTATCATCAGTAGCGGTATCGCGTCAAAAGGGAAGACCTAGAGTGAGTAAGTATTTTATGTGATTTAATTTGGACGTTAGGCAATTAAGACAAGCGCGCCAAAGAAAGATTTCGCAATAACGAAATGCTAAACAAAGCGCAACAAGAGACCAAATAGGAACGTCGCAATTATCGAAAGAGTTTGAGAGTGTAAACAAACTCTTTTTGTCTGCATAATACCGGGCGCCAGGTCTTGATATAAGCAGCCTCTAAGAGATTAAGATGGAAAGAGCTGCGTGCTATGGCGAGGATTGAAAGCCGTTTGTTTTCATAGTTTAATGCACATTGTTGACTTTCTAAAAAATGCTGACCAATGACAGAGTCACAGTCCGGTTCGGTGTCGTTTCGTTTACACAATCTGTGTGGTTGAGATTGGCCTGGACAAGTCAATTGTTGTCGTGATCACTGCGGAATATGTTACTTGAAGCGATCCTGCAGTCGTTGAGATGTTGGTTCTACGTACCAACTATCGCATTGGTACTTGTATTCACATATGACAAAGCTTTTTTAACTGGTTGGTAGAACATCCGTGGGGGCTACTGGCAGCATGCGCATTGACATAAAGACCGAGCGGGTGCTGACGGAACCATAGCAGCTTTCCACGGCGGTTTTGACTTCTTTTTACAAGTTTGTGGAGGACTTAATTATCCAAGTTTAACTACTTATGTGACACAATATCCTACTAAAATTGCATCAGCCACCTGTCCGTCACCAACATATGGTTTGCTTTCACGAAGTACCTGTTCAAGTTTAATTAAATTGATTTTATAGCATAGTTAGTTGTGTATAGCCTGCTGTTTCAGATCTTAAAAATGGGCAAAAAATAGTCATTTTTCGAGACAAAAAGGTTCCAAATTATGGTTTTAAGTAAGAAAGGCTACTCAGAACGAGAAATCAGTTTGAAGATTTGTTGCAGCAAGACTGCTGCTCATACAGCAATTTCAATAGTTATGGGAGTTATAAAGACTTGAATAGAAGTAGGAAGCCAAATTAAACATCACCCGAGGTGATCTGATGATGAAGCGCATTGCTTCCCAACAAGTTTGCGAGCTGGTTTATATGATCTAAGACCAAGCTGAAATCTTAAATCCGAGAAACTGTGGTAATGTGAACATCTGTTCCCTTTCGAGGCAACCCAGCACGAGCTTTTCCAAAGAGCTTGTTGGGGAGCATACAGCAATTCTCTTCATAATCAGACCATCTCTGGGGATGCTTTCATAGGCATCCCATTTCTTTTTCCACCTCAGCTTGCGCCAGATCATAAACTGGCTTTTGAGTTTATAAACCAATTCCTTGTAACTTCATCCAAGACCGCTTGACCTTTTAATCTGATTGGTTTCTGGTGTGTGGCGCACGTTACGACAATGAGGTATGCGGTCTGCTCAGTTTCACCACGATGGCAATTCGGTAAAGAAGGAAGACCCAATTTGTGCACACAAGACAGAAACCATCCAACACCAGTCTGGATACGGCTTAGTTGTACCCAAATAAGTGTGGGTAGGCTTAACCATAAGGGCTTAGGACCAGCTCTTGAAAAAAAACGCTGGGTTTGGCTGAGCTTTCCAAATATTCCGAGCTCCATTGACAGTCTGTTCAGGCCGCCTGGCGGATATCAAGAGTCGAACTGGGATTTAGTTATTTCAGTGAAAGGGGCACAAATGGTAGTTTAGATCAATATCTCTATTTTATACATCCGGCGTTCTGATGATCTCACCATATATAGCAAATGGTGAGGGTCTTTTCACTTTTTTATTTTGGGGATTAATATTTTCCTGATTTTGTAAACTTGCATCTCAAAATTTTTAATAATGCTTTTTTGAAATCGATGTTCTAATTTTTCCCTAAGAAATTTTTAGCTGTCTATGTCATTTGGCTCTAGTCTTTGTACGTTAAGTTTTGAATATAATGAAGACATTTATCTCAAGTAAGAGAAATTGTTTTCATTGGGTTGTTCCACTTTCTAGCAACTTAAACATTGACCGACGTTCTATCAAAAGCATAAGATAGAAATTATAATCATGTAGACCCACAATAGGTCTACAAGAAGTAGTAATGGCTGGAATTGCTTGGCTAACGTGTGAGTACTATGTTGTATCATTTAGGTCTAATCAGTAGATCTTAATTTATTTGACATCTCACATTCGCTAAATAAAAACAATTTTCACTTTCCTTTCTATTCTAATTAAAACCTCCGGTAATAATTTCAAAAGTTTACCTAGAATATGAAAAATGTCTTCAAAAAAGTCTTCAAGCTAAATTTATAAGCACTTTAAAAAAAAGGTCATCAACCTAAAGTCAGACAACTTTTTACAAGAGTCTTCTAAAAATAGTGCCACCTCGTAACATATAGTGTTTCCTGGGGTGGACCCTGTTATATACTGATTCTATCACCACACACATAAACCCAAAAATTGTAGTGGATTATGTCAATCAACCCATTAATTGGCAGAAAAATTTGCATCTTCAAAAATTCCCTTTCGTATTCTACGTGGTGCAAGCAACCCCAATTGAAAATCACAATTTAAGAGAGACGGAGGACAATACTGCTTAAGGATAAAACTTCTTTTTAATTTGACTAAAGTAGGTTGATTCTCAAATACTTTTTGCTATTTTCGAGTAAAAAAATGCCTATCGTTACTTTGTACTTCTCCTGAATTATTTTTTTGAGTGAGCAGGTTTTTGGGATAGTTGAACAATCTCTGCTTAAATGTAAAGGCGCTTCTACGAATTTCTTCTTCAATTATAGTTTGGATTTAGTTCTCCAGATTTTAACTTACTTTCTGTCCTCTGACTCCTGGAGGACCAGCCTTCCCTGGCTTACCCTGCATCACACGGCCATTTTGATAAGTAGAGGGAGAGGAAGCTTGATTCTCATTCTGGTTACAGTTACAATGAAGAATTGGTTGTTTCTCGCATGTATTTGTTTCTCCTTCTTCTTGGCATGTTGCGCAAACAACCAACAACAGCAATGCAAGCAACTTCATAGCTTGATAAAATTATTAAAAATGTTGATTAGTTATCAGAATAATCTAAAAAACCCGAAGTTAGCGATCTCTACAAAAATATCCATATGTGTAGATGTTGGCATTCATTTAAAAAAAATGTTTCCAAGGCATTACATATGCTGCAGCTGTCCTGTAGTTTTGCAGGTGGATTTTATTTTCACTAAGAAAATCTGACAATTTTATTTAAAAAAATTGCTTTGAAAAATGGTTTAAGAAATGGGTTCTTCGAACTCTCTTAAGTAATAACCGAAAAACTTTAACCCTTTATCTTGCTCTTATAAGAAATTAACGCCAAAATGAAGCAGAGATTAGGAGGATTTTCTATTTATAGTCGGTGAGAATATCAAAATACAGTAGTTGGGCTTCGCCATCGTCCGAAATTCAAACGTTAGTGGACCAATTGCAGTGCGTAGATAAATTCTTGTTAATTTTTTGCTCATTACTTAGCACTTAAAAGAGTTTGATTAATCCGTTTTCTAAACCTATTTTGAAATTTTTTACCACTTAACAACTGCTTGAATTTATTTACAGAAAGCTCTGGATGCAAGCCCTCAAAAGGTTACACCAGAGTTTAAACTGCGGCCCACTGGATGAAGGTATACGGCTCGAGAAAAAATGTGACTCGAGGTCAGCGTTCACCAATTAATTATCCAAAAGCAAAAAATTTTTCTGTTCAAAAAACGTAATGATCCGTGAAATCTTCGGGTTGAATAAATTATTAGCTAGCGTGCAAAAACTTTGCACGTCCTTGATCTATACCAGGGATGCACAAACAGATGCTGTGAGTAATAGGCTGTGCGTCCACTCACATTGAGTTTGAATTTCTTAGAAGGTATATCATAAACAAGAGTATTTTTACCCTAAACGAGAACAAAAGGAATCACTTTGAAAAACAATATTGCTCACGATCTGACAGTTTTGCGTTTATACGGCTCATCCACATCCCCACTCCCTTCCCCTTCCTCCAAAATAAAGAGTCTTTATCTTTTCACGAAACCAAAATAACATAAAGAAAAAATTGCTTTTGATTAAAAAGTTAACCTTCACAAGAAAACAAATCTTTGAACGAACAGAAAACTTTAATTTGACTCACCGTCGGCCTTGAATGTAACCATTAAGAATTAGTGACAAGGTTGAGGTTGTGGTCTTTATTAGAAAGAAGGTTTAGCATCTTTGATTTATATTACAAAGCACATGCATGTTTGTCTGCCTGTTTAAATATTTCGAAACTACAAGGCATGGAAACAAGAAACTTGGCATGATTGATCACCGCTGACCTTATATAACAACTTGAAAATTATTTCTGCCATTAAGCTACGGACAAATTTCGAAATTCAAAATTTAGAGTGAAATCAACATGAAACAATGTCCGTGGGTAAAAAAATGTTTTTTTCCTGAAACTTACTAAATTTGAATTCAAAATGTGTGTGAAAACTCATGGTCTTTTTTACTTAAGCTGGCTCCAGAACACACAAGTTCAATGAAGTACAACGTTCCTGAGCTTTTTAACAGTGATTTCAAACGTAGCAGAAGTGTGTGCTAACGTGGTTTGGGTACAAAGCATTTTAGTTACAGTGGTGATGACAACGAAATGGAACTTCTTAAAAATGAGAATTGATATGTTCAAATATTTCGACACCATCAAGCAAAAAAATGTTTTCCTTAAATTAGCTTAAGCTTGTTGCAATGAAGATAAACACAGACTAATTCGTACCCTCCTGGAAAGAAGAAACCACAACATTCGTATCAACGCAGGAATATGAGGAAACTTTTGAAACATACAGTGTATTAGTTCACCTCATGGGGACAATTTCTTCATAGGGATTTTTACATGCTATTTTTTGTGGCGTTAGCCTCCGAAGGAGACCAGTTTTCTAGACCCAATCTAACATATTAAATTCAAACACGCTATCAAAATAAATGTAATGCCCAGACTATATGCACTTTCTAGACAAGTTAAAAACACTGCACGTTCACTAAAAGCAGTGGCTTTTGAGAACTCCACTGATCACAATCTACACATGAATGGGAACAACACAGTATCTACGCATACGTTTGTCGTCCCTAAAAATGAAGCTGACGCGAAAGTTCCGCAATTGGAGAAAAAAAATAGCAAACATTTAAAATCTCAGGCTTTTTGTTACGCAACACTGGCTGCACTGCTGACCTCACGTCAAATTTTATTTTGTTTAATGCAGCCTTTCGGATCATAAAAGAAACTAGACATCTACTTTTACAATCCCTCTTAGACCGTTGGCGTATTTAGATCAAATTTTCGGAGGAAGGAGCTGAGCATTTTGAAAAAGAAGACGTTTTCAAAAAACCTAAAGCAAGAATTTTGCCAATTTGGTCTCCGAGCAGACGTGAAAACCTTTTTATTTTAAGGAAAATTTTTTCAAGGCAAAATTTTTTCCGATTTTTGTTTTCAAACACAAATGAAGACCTTTTACTTTTGATATTCTTTGCTTATGTTATACCGTCTGGAAAGACATCGCCTTTTATCTTCTTCTCTTTCAAATAGCCTACATCACTGTCTACGGCTGCTTTTGGATTTACAAATCGTATACTGCACGGCAATCGTGAAGTACAGCACCAAAAGAAATAATAAAAACAAGTGTCAGTAGATGCCTACCACCGCAAAAATCTACTTGTCACTGTAGGTCCCATTTGGCCAAATAATCTCATGTTTAACAAAACTTTTAACCACACTTTCAGTAGAGATTTACTATTACCTAATGCGGTCGTCAAACTAAGATGAACATGCTTGGTATTGCGCTAATGCAATAGTATCTTTTATCTTATGAGATTAACAAACTAAGATGAAATGTGTTTAGGTATGTATTAACCTGCACCCTTCCCGCCCTTTTATAGGGCTCTCGACTTTGCAATTGCCAGCATCAAAAACTATCAAGGAAAAAAGATATGTCATCGCACCAAGTTAATAGAACTCATTATTGTTGTTGCTCGATCCCTTTCGAGGGTGGAATATGGAGAAAGACCATGGACCCCCAGAAACCGGACAACTATCCAGGGCCTGAACCAGAGATCGCAGAGAAACAGGAGGCTGTGTTCGTTGCAGTGAAGACGAGAGAGCACATAGCAAGCGTGACGAGGGGGCACAAGTTTCTCAGTGAAAATCGAGGAAACCTGTGTGTCAAAGAATTTGATGAGACAGTACGCCTCCAGAAAAGACAATAGAAGAAAGAGACTACAAGGAATTGCAGAGCGCACGAAAAGCGCCCCCGTTTGGCCAGCTTATCAGCCGCTTCCTTCCCCGATAGAAACAAGTGTCCGGGGGCTCATTGTAGTCTGATAGAACAGAAAGATAGAGAAGACAGCTTCTGTCAGAGATATTGAGGTAAAAAGAAAGACGGAGGAGAAGAAAAGGGGAAGGCTTGTGAATACTGCTGAGACCAGCTAAGAGCTTGCAGAATGGTGCAGGCTTCAGCGGAAAAATTTGAACATACTGGGCCTGCAGAAAAAGAGAGAGCAGCCATAGTGCCACAACGACAGCAGCTGGCAATTACGCCACAGTGCTTCTGCCAAAAGGAAAAGAAACAGAGCCATCTGTCCAGATCACCAGATCGTGAGGAGGGAGAGAGTCAAGGTGAGCGAGAGCCGCACCTTGGCGAGAGAGAAAGAGGGGGATCAGAGCAGGAGCATGGGGAAAAAGGGTGGACTCCACAATGATTAAAGTCAGGTTTCAAGGAGGAAAAATAGGGTAAGCAAAGAGAACCTTTCTAGGGGAAGAAAAAGGAGGCGTGAGAGTGTGAGTGGTCGCAAAAGCTGTGCAGGAGGATCCGCAGAGTCTTGGTTTCACTCCATTTCCGGCGAAACCTGAAATGGAAATTGTGAGGCGAAAGACAGGCTTATAAAATGACCAAACGAAATGAGTCAGGGAGACTGGTAGAGGAAGTAGAGACGCTTCAGAGAAGAAGAGGAGAGATAGGGGAGGACGAGAGGCAGTCAGGGACGATGCGACGTGCCGCTTGTTGAAAGTATTCCAATTTGGTAACATGGGTAACGATTAAGAAAGAAAACCATCCGGGTGAAGCATTAGTGAGAAGGAGCCGAAGTAGAAAGTTTTATACAGCAGAGAGAGAGACTCCTTAAAAAGGCCACATAATGAAGCAAAGATACAACGTAAGTTCTTGAGATAGGGAAAGAACTTGGTCTTCAGCAAAGATATATATACGATGCATGTTTAAAATAGGAAAGAGGCGATTGAAGGTGACCCTAAGGAAAGTTGGAGCCGGATTGAAACGGAGGGAGAATTGAATAAAAGGAGGTGTGGCTGGATTGGTGGGGATCCACTGAGAGAAAAAAGCCTCACATCTGTTCGGATTGATAGGAAAACACCAGTATTCAGACCAGCGTTCCAGTCAAATTACACTCTTTGTATGGCCGCCACCGCAGTAAGGGCCGAGGGGCAGGAGGACCAAATATCCAGATCGTCAGCATAAAGAGAGCAGCTGCCAGAAGAAGGCAAGGAAGCAGGAAGATCATTAATGAAAAGAAAGAAAGTACAACGTCAAGAATGGATCCTTCCGAAACACCTCCACTGACTCAAAAGGAACGACTTTTGTGATTTTGATAAACCACGCAAGCGCACCAATCAGAAAGGAAAGATTGAGTCAAGCGAGCAAAGCAATGAGAAAGGCCAGCCAAAATAAGTTTGTGGAAAAGGGTGTAGTGCCAGAGTCGAAAGCTCGATAGTAGCGAGAATTATCGGAGAGCCTGGCCTGGGTTTGTTAAACCCATCTCAAATGGACTGAGAAAGGAACAGAATTTGATTAAGAATAGACCGTCCAGGGCAGAAACCGGCCTGGCGGGGAGAGAAAATGAAGGTAGACTCCAGAAAGACGAGTAGACTCGATAGGATGATTTGTTCAAAAAGCTTTGAGACGCAGGAGGGGAGAGAGATAGGCCGGAAGGAAGCAGGAAACTCGAGAGGTTTTCTCATCATGTGGATGGGAATAATAGAAGATGTTTTCCAAATGGAAGAAAAGGAATTTAAAGACCACGAAAGATTAAAAATGTGTTGGAGAAAATTTGTGTCAGAGAAAGAAAAATACTTTAGCATGGATAGGCAACTTTGTCTGGGCCAGTGGCTGTGGACGAGTAAAGGTTTGTGGCAGCCGCAAGAAATTCAGAGGGGAAGAAGGAGAAGCAAAAAGACAAATGAGACTCCTCAGGGCACGTGGCTCGGCAAAGCTTAAAAAGATAGCCTCTGGCTCTGCTACACAGGACATTTGGCAGGGAGACAGGAAAGTGGGATCTCAGGTAGTCGGTGAAGACCGAAGCCAACTCCCTGGTAGAGGAACAGTTAGGGAAGTTAAAAGAAGAGGATGAAGAGCCAACAACAGGACGCAGGAGAGAGTACACACATTTAGGATTAGATTTAGGTGAGAGAGAAGAGCAAGTCGCCTGCCATGCCTCAACCTTGTCTTTGGCAATGACAAATGAGGCATATTGGGAAGCAGAGACGTAAGCCTGACAATCTTCATTAGTTCTATGAGCGGCAGCGAAAGCCTTACGCTTTTTCTAACTGTTTTTTCCGCTTCAGCTGATCACCAGGCTTAAGATTGGCGGTTGATGCGGCCGAAAGGAATGAAAGATTTGGCAGCATTTCAGCGTTAAAGAAGTGAAGAAAGCAGAAGCAGAAAAAAGAGAAACAGGCGGGTATTTCTCTGCAGAAAGACAGTAAGAGTCAAAGTAAAAAGCAAAATCATTTCAATGAGCTCTCTGAAAATTAAAGGAAGGGAGACGTTCGTTGGGGGTGGAAGGCCGGAAAAAGAGGGACGGTTAGTAGAATTGGTTGGTGATCAGAACTGGCAATCACATTGGACTAGAGAAGAGGGAGCAAAGGAGATGTCAGGAGAAGAGCGACTGCCAGAGGAGCGATGGAGAAGAGTAGGTATGTAATTGGTGATCAGAGAGGAAATGTCAGAGCTAGTGACAGAGATCAGAGAGGGTGAGAAAAGAAGGAGCAATGGAGATGTCAGGAGAAGAGCGACTGCCAGAGGAGCGATGGAGAAGAGTAGGTATCTGCGAGTTATTAAAAAGGAGGAGGTCAAAAGAGATGACCCAATTAAATACCTCCTTCCCACAACGGTCAGAAGTACCTTTTGAGTTCCAGAGGGGGTAATGGCAGTTGAAGTCCCGCAGATGAAAAGATTTCTGGATTACAAAAGAATGGGGGAGAAAAGTAATCGGTTCTGCTATCCGTCTAAGAAGAGCGAATATGGGGAGCATATACAATTAGGAAAGAGAGGGAGGATAACTTGTTTAGTGAGATGTTGATCCCTACCTAATCAGAGTAGGGGTCACGCAAAGAAAGAGAGGAGGAAGAAAGTTCAGAGAAGAATAAGCTCTCCCTGACAAAAATGATGACATCGCCGCTGGCGTGCGTGTCATTGGGAAAAAAATGCCAGATCAGGAATGGGTGCAATCAAATCGCAGAGCAGAGAATCCAGGATCCGGAAAAAGGAAGACGATTTAAGGTTGGATTCCTGAATACATATAAGGTAAACAGAATGGGACGGGATGAAGTGTAGTTTACAAGTGGTCTTGGCAAGGATACCTCCAGCATTTCATTGAAGAACTCTGACGGAGACAGGGGGAAAGAGGAAACAGTAAGTATAGAAAAATAGCCAGGAAAATGAGGAGTTGGAGAGGGTACAAAGGGAGAAGATACGAGGTAAGAGAGTAAAAGGTTTGAAAGCGAAAATGGGGCGGTAGTGCTGCTTAGTAGAGGGGAGCAGATGAGCAAAGTAGCACAGCGGAGGTATACAAGCTGGAGGAGTCCGAGGATGACGATAAAGTGTTGGTAAATGAGAGATCTCCAGAAGAAACAGGGACGCAGCAGGGAGGGAAGATACAGTAGCGATAGCTGCCCAGAGTTTTAAATCTAGAAAAGAAGAAAAGTGAGCACCTTAAATGGACCTGTTTGGAGCAGGTACAGCGTTGCACCGACTTATACCTCCAGGTCACATTTCCAACCCACACTGAACAGGAAAAGACGAGGACAAATTAGGATGAACGCCACCGCTCATCAAGAGAAGGAGAGAAATGAGAAGATGGGCAAGAGAAAGGCAGGAGAAAAGAGAATAACAGTCGACGGATTGCAAAGAGGCTGTGTGCTGCCCTTCTGCGATCGTTTATAGTCGAAAGAACGGCAAAAAATGGTCTGTGTGAGGGGGATATTCGTGATGATTGGGATCCTTGGGAAGGCCAACAGCCATTTCGACCCAACCAAAACGGGCTCGGGGACCCACCACCATGCTGAAGCGGCTGTTGATTGGTGCAGAATAGAACTTATTCAATCAGCAGTTGATCAGTAAGCTGGCCTCAGCCCTATGTTTAGCGGGCAGTAATTGAGACATGCGAAACGCAATCGAAAACGTTGCAAATTGGAATGCATTTTTGAAAGATTGTTTAAAACCAGGGTTTAGAACCAGTGACTCTAATGGCAGAAACAGGTGCAATATTAATTATAACAATTGCTTTGACTCGCTTTAACTATGACTTTGTGACACCAAATATTTTTGACACGTCATAATAATAGCAGTTACGTTTGATGGCAAGTCTACCAGTTTACAGAGAAAAATAACGTTTAATGCTAATGTGACTAACTATTTGAACATCCTCAATACAAAACTTTAAGGCAAAAATCAAAATATATCTGTTTTGTGGGAAGCATCAAAGATTTTTACAAGAAATTTTTGGCAAAGCTATTTGTTTTCCTCTTTTTGTGTTTTGGCAGAACCTTGTAAGACTAGGTCAACCTTGCTTGTGGGTGATCAGTCATGGGAAAAGGACTTTTTGCCATTTATGCAAATTTTCAGCTACACTGGCTATTTTGTTTTTAAATTTAAAGCATAGTGGTTTGCTAAAAGTAGAATTGAGGTCGCATCTAGTAAATAAATTTAAAGCAGTCAAGAATATTACAAAATAGCTCATCATGTCTTCAGGCAACTTCATTTATAAAAATTGTCTTTATTTCTATTCGACAAGGAAAAAATTGATAGGATAAGCTTGCTTCACTGTTTACAAACAGGCGTTTTTGAGGAAATTGACCAAAAAATTTTCAACAAGCTGCGCATTACTTGCGATGAGCCCATATAAAATAAACAAAGAATTATGTCATCTTTGGTCTAAGTGTAGACCAAGCTTAAATTTAAAAAAATATTTAAGTTAAAGATCTTTCAAATACAGAGCAAAATTTAGATTGAAAACATGTTTATAGAATACATTTCCAAATAAGAAATAAATTTTGCTGGAACATCTTCTGCAGGAAGTGACGTTTTTCAAACCGTGTAATACTCTAAAGTGTTGCAAATTCTAGTGGTGTCACGACTGCATAAGCTACCACTTTTAAGTATTCCGCAGACACCGACAAAAAGACTTACAAAGATAAATATAGCTTATCTAGAAATTTAGATCCAATAATTGATTCACCAAGTAAACGGCCAATAGAGTGTTTTAAGATTGCTTTACCTTCACCTCAAACCAATTAATAAAGCAAAATGTGAAAAAAAATAGGAAAAATTTAAAATGCTTAAGTACAATTCGACTTATGTTTAAGCTTCGATAAGACACAAATCTGGAACAATCAAGAACATTGACGACCTGGAAATCAAAAACAGTGACAACCTGAAAATGATATTGACTTGACTCCTTATCAATGTACCATTCTCAGCGACCCCGTGTTTATTTCAGCTTCTAAATTGAAGGTTTAACAATGCCAGTACAATAAAATTTCTATTTTCTTCTCAGGATGCGTTTGCAACGGAACGGAGAGGTAAAATGAATTCTCCTTTTATGGCTTTTTGACACTTAAACAAATTGTCAAGAAGCTATAAAAGAAGAAATAGCTGCAGTCTCAGTAACTTTTGTCCAACCATGACCAACCATGACCAGGAGGTTTGTTATGACACAAAACATAACAAACCGCACCACAAATACAATAATATCAACAATACCTTGATTTATTTAGGGAGCGCTAACTAGCCTACTGTATCTAGTTATCATGACAGAAGTAAGTAGTTGCCATAGCAACAGCACTCTTTTGACACAGAACAATAGTTAGAGCCTGCGAAGTGCAACAAAATTAATTTCGACTTTTTTTCATTATGCTCAAGCTATTGCTCTAAACCAGGGTAGGCAAACTTTTGCACGCGGGCCCAAAGTTTTATTAGGCCCGCCAAAAAGTTATAAATTTTAAAAATGGACAAAGTAATTTCTTTAAACGAGTTGTTCCTTTAGGAAAAAGGGCTCTACCTAGGATTTGAATCGAAACCGAAAATGGAAAAAAAATGGCTTTCAAACAGATGATGTTTAAAAATAAAGCTTTCACTTATATGTGTCTTCAAATGCATGGTGGTCGTAGTTCTTCGAAATTTTAAATTTCTGAGTATGATGGGTCTTTGTCTAAAATTTTGCTGAGCCGTGATCTAAACGCATATGTAATGTCTAATTTAATTTTACTGCTATTCTTCATTGACAGTGTGTCCGTACTACATCATCAAAGTTAACGTGTCGCGCGACTAATTGCTGGTTGTGGGTTCCATTACCATTGTCTGATGTTTTTGTTGTTTTCTCGGAAAACACCCTTAAAAAGAGATTCGTGAGCTTGGTAGTTTTTGGGAGTTTTAAATTACAGCAGGAATAATTAGTGTTGTCATGGTATTGCTGGGACCTTGAAAGTGAACCAGAGATCTACGACATCTCAAAGTTGAACGCCTCAGTTGTCGTTTAAGATTGGGGAAAGCAATTAAATGCAAACTATATCCGCTTAATTAGTGTGGATTTTTGTAAAACAAAAAAGTACAAACCGTCTTGCTAAAAGTTGGATAGCATTGCTAAACAAAAAAATAAGTAATGCCAATAATCAAAACAATTTAATTAACCAGTACATTACGTAAAAGCCAAGGAGCATAAAAGAACCACAGGGTTATCATGTCAAGATAAATTACTCCCCGACTTTGGCAGGTCTTGCGCTACAGGAATTCACAAAGAAAATAAACTTAAATACGAGTTTTAATTAAAATACCGTAGAAACAGACAGCTACAAATATTGAGCGAAAAAATTGGGCCATTCCTTGAAACTTACTTTCTGCTCTCCCCATTACCCAACGTTTTCTTGTTTTTTGCGTATCTAAAAATTGTTTTTAGATTTTACTGCATTTTCAAAATGTCAAAGAAAAGCAAAGACGTAGCCTTATCGCAGAAACTCGAGGTTTTAAAATTGATTAGCCGTCATTGAAGTGAGCGGTATTGTGACTGTGTGTACAGTGTAACACATTTGGCAACTTTTAACCATCGTTTAGTCGGCCATACTCGTTTGCCGATAAAAGTGGCGAAAATTTGTCCCCTGGTTAATAAGCTCGCCGACTTAATGAGCCCAAAATGGTCCGGTCACAATGTGGGCTTGATAAGCGGAGAATTAGGCTACTGTACTTCAATAAGAGATTTTCAATCCTCAACCCAGCACTCAGCTCTTTTCACCTTAATCTATTAGAGGTTGTTTGTATCAAGACTAAACGCCTAAGATCCTCGTCAGGGGGCAATGAAAACCCTGCCTCCAAGAATTGAAACCAGGGTTAGCTCAACTTGCCGCTAGCGACGTAAAATGGTGTGAAATCTACCATCGCGATTTTAAAAAATCAATCTCCAAAAAAGGTTTTGGTGTGAAAGTTTCATATGCAATACGTAAAATCTCACCTCAAAAATGCTGATTTCCATACAATAAAAGTTCTTCGCCTTCTTTTTGGCGTAAAAATCCCCACCATCCTGTGTTCCAATCTTACTTTTTCAAACAAAAGTTTTGCATGCAAACTCTGTCTGGCCTAAAAAGTCTTCAACTAGCTTAAATTGTTGTGCCTCCTGACAACCTAAAAAACTTTTTGCCAACGCCTTTGTAAGCGACGGGTGTTATGTAGATAGAGAAGGTTTTTTTACCAGCTCAAACTGTTTTTGATAATTTAGCCGTTCTTATTTGGTCTCCTGCTTGCCTTCTCGCATTTAAGCGCTATTTTTTGCTCTCATTGATTACCAACAATCCGAATTGGTGAGAAGCAAGGATTACTCATCGAGGCTCCTCCCTTTTGATGCAATAGCGCCAATGATGAAAGCGTCACGAAAAGCTCATGGCAAAAACAGCTTATATCAAAGCTACGAGTATATTAGATTTTAAAGGCTGATAAAAGTCAACCAAACGTACCCTGACTCCGATGTCAAAGGTTCAGTATACAATAACTTTAACACAATTTGAAGAAAACAAATTGTTCTTTATTCACTTATAACGCTTAAAAATGCAGCTTTAAACGCATGTTGTTCGCATTTTTAGCTGAACCTGTTCAATTAGCTACCGGAAATATGGCAAAGCACCAAGTGGTAAAGTCCAATTAATCTCCCGAGACGGCCAAATCTGACCACTTGCTGCTAATGAACATTGCATAATTCTTGCGGATCAAAGTATCTGCTTTGCTCTTGTGCTGTGCTGTGGAGAATGGCCGTGCTAACTACAACGAGAGCGTAATCAAAAATATTCTACATCTTAAATTTGTATTAAGCATAAGAATCTAGAAAGTTTCTTTACTGCTACACTAACAACAAATAGATTGTCTTACAATTTTACAGATCGCGTTATTTATTTCTGTAAATAATATTTAAAGTTTAAACACAATAACTGAAAGATAAATGTCAAAGAAGAAAGTGCAAGCAAGATACGATAAAGACTAACAAAATTAGCAGCATCTTGAAGTGAGTGCAGATAATAAAAACTTGACAATTTTTGGAAAGTGACAACATGATGGCAGTCTTCCAATCAAAGCAGCAATGACCAAGACTAAAGAGATCTGCAGACAGCTTAGACAATAGGAGCAGATGCTCTAGGGCTAAGAGGTATTGAAAGCCCCATATTTTTAGCATTTTAATTAAAGCTATTTTAATAATTTTTATTATTTTATTTTTAAAAAAGTGACTGAAAAGTTTAATTTGTTTTGAAGGAAAAGAACAGTTTTGTCGATTGAGAGGTCAACTTTCTTAAATTTGTGGAAGCTCATGCTGACCAGATTATTGGCTAAAACGGCCAAAACAACTGCTTGCAAATGATTGTTTTAAAAAATTTTTTCAATTTGATTTCCCCAAGTTAAAATGCAAAATCTCCCCCTCTAGTTATAGTCTGAAAATCATTCCCTTAACATTTATTCAATCACCGCTTACAGCTGAGACGAGCATTAATTTAGCGTATAAAACAAATTCAAGTAAGCCACGGTAATATAAGTAGGTAGGTCTACTACGTAGCTTGCACCATTGAATTATTTGATAACAAAAATATGAACCTTTTTCTACCTTTGATAAGTCTACGGTTATAATAAATATTGACTACAGCATTACTCGTTCAAGTTTGTATCCCAAAATCAACAGATTTTGAGCAAGTTTTAGAAAGAATCTGGATTCGGCCAAAGAAATTGGTTCTTCTGATGTCAAAATGCCTGCGCAGCCCGTGCTTTTGCAATTACTTTCATCTCAAATTAATTAGTTCTTATCTTCATTATACTAATGAAGCAATCCGAATTTTCCAAAGACGTTTTTCTCGAAAACAAGAACTGAGTTTTACATGTAAAGCTTTTTTTGGAATATATTTAAATGATTATGGAGTGTAATCATCATTTCCAAATTTGGCCGTAAGGTTTCTCAAATTACCAGAAATGAAAAAGTACATGAATCTCCTTGCACTCAGGCGAAGAGCATCCTTGCTACGCAACTGACAATACCAAACGAGTTTGGCTGCCATAAATTTGATCCACTCGTGATACACCTTCAATTGCCAAAAATACCATTATTTGCAGCTTGTGCATGAGATCGTACACCAGCGGTCAATATCCACGATTCATGACCTTAGAAACGAATAAAAACAGAAATCGATTTAAAGATCGAAAGTGCAGCAAGCTGAAAGAGCTCTTATTTTATGACAACTGAACACTACATGAGGTTCACGTATTGCTAAGATTGCTTTTCCCTTTAGAATATCTACTTTCTTTTATCTACTATTATTCGCAAATTTGGCCTTCAAGAAAGCTAAACGTCTCCAACTGCTAGACTTTTTGATGGCTTTTGTTTGCCATAAACATGCTTCATTAGTTAATTTTTATTCAATTCAATATTAACTTTACGTGCGTGCAATGAATTTCTTCCAACTTTGTTCTCTCGCATCTCAAACAACCTTAGCTGCACTTTGTCAGGCCTTTGAAGGTCTCTAGAGCAGTCAAAAAAAATATGAAGATTTATTCGGCAGATAGGGTGTGAAAGTGAATTTCTTTGCTTGAAAAGATTCGTGAACATTATCTTGACCATAGGTATGGCTACTAGTAGGGATTGTTTACAATGATTGATGAAACTTGGTACAAGCTATGCGTCGAGTCATTTTTAGAAAAAGGCTCTGGTTTCCCAATTTTTAAGTTCAGAAAAAAGCAGATTTTTCCAAATTTCACTTTTCAATATTTTGAAACACTTTGAAACGCTTAAATCACTTATTCATTTGACTTGTATTCAGTTTCCCTTAAGGTAGATGTAAACCATACATTTCCAAACACTAGAAGATAGGCTACTACAATTGATAAATTGCTAATCCCTCACAACAGAGGATGATGTAAAGATGGCTTTGTTTTATCGTTTGCAAAAAGTATTACATCGAGTAACATTCCTTTTAAACTACAGATTACCTGAATCTTTAAGAAATTTCCTTTTCAAAAATATATAATGTTGCAAAGTTTAAGTAATAGTCATTCTATAATAACTGATGAAATATGGTGCATGCAAAAGGCCTGAATTATCTTTAGTATTGGCTGAAACCACTCAAAACTTGGGTGCTGGACCTTGGAAAAAACAAAATGTAGAAAAGAGAAAACCTTTTCAGATTTTAAAGCATTTAAACGTTTACAAAACTTAATGATTCAGGTAATAATTTGGTACTTCAACAAAAAAGAAGGGGTTTAAGATAGTCCTGTGTCATCTTTAGCAATAACATTTTGTTTCAAGCTTTTGAAGAAATGTCATCTGAATACAGTAGATTCCGCTTAATTGGGCCGCCGGTTAATCGGGTCAGCCGTTTAATTGGGCCAAATTGTGAAGAACAAAATCCAATCAAAGATAATGCACTACGTTAAATCCGCATAATCGGGCCACTATTCCGCTTAATCGGGCCACAACTGTAGTCAGACATACACTGGTGTAATTGCAAAACCGCCTTTGTAATGTAATAGAACTCAATATCACAAAGCCAACTATATTATGTAACAATTGAACAATACAGGCGCAACTTATTTTGTCATTTCATGCCCTTGGACATGGTAATTGTGTTTTCTGGCAAATTTTGTGAAGTCCCGAGCAGAGATGCCACAAAAAGAATTAACAATTGCTGAAAGGGTTGTTGTCCTAAGAAAAATTAGACAGCAACCTCCAAACATTAGTCATCGCCAGCTAGCTGAGATAACTGGTGTACCAAGAACAACCCTGGCACAGATACTGCAAGACTTCGGGTAATCGGGTCAGATGCTTAATCGGGCCAAATGGTGCTTATCCCGACGTGGCCCGATTAAGCGGAATCTACTGTATGCTTTTCAAAAATATGTTTGGGGAGAGTTAGGTAAGTTCGGCCTAGTAATTTCGGTCTTGATTATTTTCTATAATTATTTTAAAGATATCGCTGGTATTGAAAATTCGACATTAAATGTCGCATAACCATGCCTTCCTAATGCACTCAAAACGTGAGCTTCTTTGAAGCGTCGAAGTGACGTCGGCGAATTCTTGAATTGATTGGGCCAACGTCGCAATTCGACGTCGTTTTAACAACCGGCTCTAGAGTGTTCGCTTCGCAGACGGTAGACCTGGGGACATTTCCTCACGCCGAATCATACCAAAAAACTTCAAAAAATGGTATTTGCAGCTTCCCTGCTTGGCGCTCAGCATAAAAGTGATAGTGTGGAGAACAATGCAGCTAAGCTTGCTTGGGCAAGTCACTTAACGGAATGCCTTTATCTTGATGTTGCAGACACCTGGCGAGGATAAGCAGTCCAACTGAAGACTTGCAGAGCAGAAGTTCTCAAGGTGTGTATCTACGCCCTCCTGCATAATACTCAACACAATAGCTTAAACGACCACGGTTGTTTTATCGGCAGTTTGCGTTTCCACCCAACGTCGGGAGTACGTCACCAAACAACCAACGCAATGTCGGCTCCACCACAAAGCAAACCTAAGTGCGACGTCAATTAATTGTACAGTAGCCCAACAAATTACACTGACAGGAAAATCCACAACGAACTACGGTTTTTAGTTTAATAAAAATTATGATTTAAATATTAACACTCCAGGAAAAGCAATATACAGTAGTTTACTTCAAGTTCTACATCTTTTGAATTGGTATCACGGCTGCCTGGATAACAAACTTTTCAATAATTTACGAAAGCTTACTTTTAAAACCACTTAACTTAAGCTCCTCTTAGAAGTTATGAAAACAACAGGACAAAGTTTGTATTATGCCAGTTAATTGCTTTCTATATATTCACCCTCCCACACTAGTTTACGCAGTGTTTTAAAAGCCCGATACACCAATTTATAACCGGATAAAATCAAACAAACGTAAAAACACTTCAAAATTTCCTAGGTCAGAAGATGACACAGGCTACATTATCAAAAGACCACCGTGAAACTCTTTCACTGCACAATGATATTAAAAACTACTTGCTCAGCCAAGTTCTGACTAAGCCTGTGTGAGCAGCGCCCACAGTTCAAATTTTTAATTTTCCAAAGAAAGTCCACGATTCAAGAATAGGATTATCTGTTACGCCGAACTCCATCCACTTCTGTAGGAAGCGAACTTGAGCCACATTTTGACGGCTGTGTCAACTATGTAATCCGTGGCATGCGCTGTCCCGTAATTTTTCTCACTGCTTTTGTAAAACATAAAAATTACGAAGGTATGATTTCGCTATTCGTAAAAGACGTTATATCTTCAACCAACATTGTATGTATTGCTCAAGTCTGACAGAAGGGAACATATTTTATAGTAGTAGCTGCTGGTGCCTTAATCAATGATATATCACATTCATTTCAAATTTTTGTATTCAGCTGATGGCGCCAAAACTGCACTAAAGCAATCATTTAAGTTTCGGCTGTTAAAAAATTAAAAGCACATAGTATTTGTATAAAACAGACGTAATGAGGGAGTGAGGATATATATAATTGTAAGTAGTCACACACTAACAATAAGAATGCACCAGATCGGTTTCACCATTTTTGGGGCTCTTCAGTGATGCATATCCAACCTGAAGAAAGCTGCCCTTCAAGATGTAGACCTTCCATCGATGGTTAGTACCGCTTGACCACCTGGCTGGACGCCGTTTCTGATGTTTTAGCTGCTTTTTGTGAGTGTCGTGTCACTCTTGAAAGCGTGTGTTGGTCACCATTAAAAGTGCATTATATTTGCGCAAAACAGATATCTTGCAATTCGCCTACTTTGTTGAGTTGTAAAATAGCAGATCCACGCTTGCTTCCTTTCATCTTAAATTTAACGACCAGATTATTGGTAAACAGCTGCACCATAATTATTTTTGGCACAAATGGGGGCATTGTGGCTGTCGACCCTACCGAGATAAAAAACCTGAAAAATATTAAAAAACGACTGAAAGAATTAACTTCCAAATATGCACTCATTAGTTGGTGATACATCAAAACTTTGATAATTAAAACAGCTAGCACCATCATTTGCAAGTTTACCCTCCCACTTCTTTGTGATGGAAGTACTGGATGAAAGGCAATACAGGTTCACATCGTTAACCAAGTCAATTCTAGAATAAAGTGTCGCAGTCAATGCCAGACTAGAAAATTTTACACCATCAACGAGGTGGACTGCCATTGGTGGGTATCCGAAATTCGCCTCCCACAACCTGCTCGGCAAGCAGCTTTCCTCGCATAGGATATTGTATAATGTAGAAATTCTCTCTATACCAAGGGATGAATCTTTATTCTTTTGGACAGCCAGGGACTAGAATTGACCTTTTTAACGCTCTAGACCTGAAGTTTTCCGGGGTTGTTTTGTCGCGTCAATAGAGTTTTGGTTTTATCTCAACTTTAAACTTCCTTTTTTTTAAATTGAGGCGACTTATAGTATCGCTCGGATAATTAATTCTGATTGCAATTAAACAGCTAGGTGAAGTTTGATTTCCATTATGTACTTAACCGCAATACCTTTAAACTAGTGAATCCTTAAACCAGTGGTTCTCAAACTTTTTTGCAAAGGAACCCTTTGTCATTATTGGTAGTAATAAAACGGAACCCTTATTTAAAATAATACTTAATACAATATTAGAAATGTTTTATTTGACAAAGTTAATGATTGACCGCCGTTCGACAAGCAATCTTGGGATATATTCGCAAGATTGGCAGCTATGTTTGGAATTCACTGCGGAATTCTTTATGAATGTAGTTTAACGGAGCTCGTGACCTTGCTTCGTGGAACCCAAGGGTTCCGCCGAGCCCATTTTGAGAATCACTGCCTTAAACCAAGCACTTCTCGTTGAAGAGCAGAACAGATATATTTACAAAATACTCAAGACTTTAAAATTTCTTCACTTCTCGATCACATAAAATCAATGTACTCTAATGTCAAGACAGAAAAATTCTATCAATCAATTAACCACTTGATTCTTGTCACACTAATATTCCACTACAATATTCACAACCAACCACCACAGAATAGCACGCTATCCGTCTCTGTGTTACTCTACTCTCTCTTGCATTCTCTCTACACTCTGCGTGCGTAAAAATCTCGTCGCCTAAAATGTATAAATGGGACGCAATCTAGAATATTCAAGAACGACATCACATGACAAAAAAGCACCCACTAATAAATTACATCATATCGGCAATCGAAAACGAAAAGTGCATTCTAGTTCAATCTTGAACGTAAGCATCTGATCTACCATTATTTTGTCTAAAGAAGGCATGTTACGATGAAAATCTTAGTTGGAAAGAAAAAAAATGTTTTATAAAACAACTGAGATATAAATGCAAGTTTAGATTCAAGATAATTCTAGATTTATCTCTGAAATTCAAACTGCCTAGCAATTAAGGCAAACCAATGTAAAGAGAAAGAGATCCAGTTTTTAAATCCGATTTGTATCCGTTAACGGAGGGGCCAGATTTATCTCATGCTTCTAAAAATGTTTATATACAGCATTGTGCATCTTCCCTCTGTCGGCGCATCTTCTTTTTTTAGTCCAATCTGTTTAGTAGATTCACTGCTCAAGAATGGTAGCGCTTGCGTTACCTTTGTTTGCCAAAGAAAGATTTCCGCAAATGTAAAATGTGAAAGTCTGGAAATTTTGCAGCAGGAGGTCTAGATTGGCGTTTACGAGTCAGTTGCTATGATAATGATTTAGAATAATGCTGCTTCAAACGAACCTGTAGCCTTTGAAATGTGTGCCTTACGTATCTTCCAACTCAATAAAGAAACTCGTACCAAAGGCAAATGCAATGAAAAAGGGCAAATGATTTTCATAAAACGCAAACTCAATGGTAAAATGCAACAGGTCAAGAAAATACATACTACGGGATAATGGCGGCCCTGAAAAGGTCGTCAATTATCATATTACCAAGAAAATAGCTTAGTTCTCTCCCCATATGCGATTTGATCTGCTAAGTGCCCTGTGTCTATAATACTTTCATGCATTGGCAAGCTCTCCGCAAATTTGAAAAACATGTCAAAACACCCGTGCAAAGCTGTCACAATTCCATTACCACCAGCTTAGTCTGCATAGGAAATAAAACATGATCGCAAAGATATTTCATCAACCATTCAAAAAAGCTCTGCCATTTCGGCAGTGCCAGTGCGATAGTCGGTACATAGGGTAAACATTTCAGCAACCACAGAATCGTATACAGCAGCATTGTTTTAAATGGTAATGATAGCAATTTACTCGTTAACGCAGATCTCAACATGACAGGTAGTGCAAACAAAATCTAGTCAAACCGAACCGTGACTATGCCATTGGACAGCATCTGTTAGACATATGATCCCAACGGGAGTGCGAAATGAGGTAGGTGGGGTTGCAAAATGTAAGCAAATTTAAAACTTTCGGTGCATTTCTGAGATCAAAATGTTTTCATTTGCAAAGTTACCATGTTTTAGAAAAAAATTTGCAATCGCCAAGTCTTTTGTCGAATTTATTGAAGCGTGTTGGGGAAAACTTCAAAGTCTTTGAAATGACAGTATTTCAAAATCCTTTATGTGCCACATGTACTTTGCACCTACGTACTTCACTTCGAGTCGGCGCAGCAATTGACTTCAGAGAAAAGGCCGGACTAGCCGCTAGACGCTTAATTTCAAAGACGTTGTAGCTTCGCTAGTCCAAAAGTTGTGGTGATTGGCGCTGTTACAAGCAAAATAAAGTTAATTCAGAGATAAAACACCAGAATACAATAGTTTGCTGATGGTACTGTGGCAAGTTTACTCATAAACTGATGTGCCAGTCTAGGCCAGTTAAGTCCTGTTGAGAAGTGCATTTGTTTAAAAATACTAATTTACTTATTTTTGTAACTCAAACGCGCAGATATTTAATTCAGCTTCAAAATCATTAACGCTTCTTCATATCAAAAAAAAGAAAATGAAACGATGACTACGTGCACTTTGATTTTACCTGCACTGGCAAAGATGTTTGGTAAAATCTTCAGCAGTGTATTCTGTGCCCACGTTGTATCCTCTAACTCTAATTCAAAACCATCTAAGTTAAGAAAGCACTTCCACAACAAGCATTGTGAAGCAATGTTGCAGGCAGTGATATGAACTCTCTAAAAATCAAATAAGCCGGTTTTAAATCTTTGGAAACCCTTCTGAAATTCGACTTTGATTCCATTGACACACCACTACCGCTGGGTTCGTTCAAAGTGGCATACAAAGAACCTGTAGTTAAACCCTAGAAGCCCCATTAGATTGCAGAAGAGCTTATTAAACCTCGTGCGTAAGAAATGGCAGCAATTCGGCCTATGCCTGGAAAAGAAGTATGGAAAAAAGCTTTAGTTGTTGCCGCTTTCAAATATCGTCATGCACAGCCGAAGAGATAAGTGACAACATTTTGAATCAAGCTATCTCACATATCAAATCTAGATCTATGAAAATCTCTCTGCAGTTGGATACATCAACTGATGTATGGAAATGCAGTCAGATTATCGCATTGGCTAGGCATCTCATGACAGTGCTGCTGTGAAGGCAGAATTTTTGTTTTGCGAAGAGTTAAAATCAATTCCTCAGGGAAAAGAAGTGATTCAGTTAGCAAAAAGAACCTTCTTTGCCAAACATAATTTAAGTATCGCAACTATTGGCTCTGTAAGTACTGACGGTGCACCTACATTGTTGGGCAAGAAATCTGGATTTTATTTATTTTTAATTTGGCTAGTAACAATCCGGGAATACAATTTTGCTCTTCCACACGGAAATTGATTGGCTCTCCTGGGGGAGAGTTTTAACCTTTAACACATAAAAACATGCTTTTTAAACTACTATTCGCTATGTCACATAAGAATTTTACCGCTAGCATAACCACAATTGGTAGGAATTGCTCTTATTTCTTTCCTACGTTATTTATAACAACAATTTGTTAGCCGTTTATTATTAGGTTACGAGTGTTTCTTTTATAATGTCGGCTAAAACAACATTTTTTATTCCAATAAAAATAATAGAGGCTCTGCCATGTTGGTATAGCTGACTAATCCTTATAATAATATTCTTTTTTTCATCAGTTCCTTCTTTTCAAAATAGGAAATTCGCCCCTTGCGTTATCAAGAATCAACAATTATTTCTTGAATTTGTATCCAGGTTCCAATAAAAAACAAGGAATATATCCAAGCGCCAAGTTTTAAATTGCAGTTAATGGTGGCAGGGATTGCACTTGAGATGTGATGTCCTCATTTGTGGAAATTTAAACTTAAAGTTTGTGGAAGAATGTATAATCAAAATGAGAACATAAGCAAATTATACAAAAATAGTATTTAAAAAGTAAGGTATAATTAAAGTTTACGTACGTAAATTATTTAAGCTGAAAAACGATGGAAAAAAAGAATATCTATGTTTATTATCTATATTTACAGCAAATTTAAACAGGATAAATAACATGAATCATATTCAAACATTGTTCAAAGTATTTTCCATTGACAACCGCTTGTCTCCAGATGAATTCGTGGAGGTAGGAAGGGAATAACGTGTCAGACGTACCAAACTGACGTCGGATCTTACGTTTGGCCCTCATCCACATATTTTCAACTGATTGGGTGTGTACCTCGTTATCATCGGGGTCCACAAAGTGCTCTTGATGAACAACAGTACTGTGGGTATACATACCACCTCCCCATGTTTCATACAATACAAATACATACAATCCGAAACTAAAATTAATTTAAATAAGAATAAAATACTAAATTAAAACAAAAATAATTTACGTATGTAAACTTTAATTATATCAAAAAGTAAAATTTAACCTTGATGTTACAAAGCGAGAACTCCAGAAAAGAGAAACTGTCTTCACAGTATTACAAAAGAACTTCTGATGCCTTACCTGCTCACAGAATTTAAACCAGGGTTACCAGATTGGACTACTTTGTGCAAGCATTTGTGCTAAAATTTTACGTTGGATATCAAAAATAAAAGGACCCAGTGGAGCTATTTTTTATGAACTAAGTCTGTAAGTGCTGAGTCACAATTAGTACCGTATCTATATTTTTTATTTAAAGCTGGATTTTCTTCCAAAGTTTGATGTTGTTCCAGGTTTGGTATTTGTTCTAGGTTTTGTCATATACCTGAAAAAATGCTTTGTTGAAAAAGTAATCAGAAATTTGTGAATGCAGTTGCACATTTCTTGAGTCAAGCTCTTGTTTTTTAATAGCTGGCTACAAAAGTTTTGATATGCAAAATCTCTTAGACCAGTTTGTTTGTATCCTGATGACATAACCATGAGGTCACATCAGTTTTGTTTGTGTCAAAGTATTAGTACGTTCGTATATGTTGATGGTTTGCAGTTTTTGAGGTAAAAGCAGCTATTCTAGTGAGAAAGATTCTTGCAATTTTGCATTGTTAACACTTATAAATCAGGTAGTGGTTATTTTGCCATCAATATCATTTTACCCTTAGAGACTATTTGGCCATCACCATTCATGAATGTTTATTCAGCCATAATTGCTACAATTCTGGCAGTGACCCAATTGCAAGTAGATAGCGCCTCTGCCCTGAAATGCAATGATTACAAGTTAGAATCTCCACTCGCAGGGCACCTAGACAAAAACAGTGTGCACTAGAGGAAGGTTGATATGTGAATGTATGGGATAGTGTATTCTGGGAGGGAGTTACAGTGTGGGGGAGTGTAGACTGCAGGTGCAAATTTTTTTTTTAGGCAGTGGCTATTTTGCCGTCGATGGCAATTTACCCTCAGAGACTATTTTGCCATGAGTTATTTGTGATTGGTCAATCTAAATGACGTACTAAACCTGTGACTTTTGGTTGTTTCTGATTGGTCAATTTTAAAAATCAATTAAAAAAATTTTGCACCCCCAGGTCTCTATCCCCCACCCTGTACACTCCCTTCCAGTGTACACTGCCCCATACATTTTCATACCAGGCCTGCCCCTTCGGTGTACACTGCCTTTTTTTTAAGGCAGTGGCTATTTTGCCGTCAACGGCAATTTACCCTCAAGGACTATTTTGCCGTGAGTTATTTGTGATTGATCAATCTAAATGACGCACTAAACATGTGACTTTTGGTCGTTTCTGATTGGTCAATTTTAAAAATCAATTTAAAAAATTTTGCACTCCCAGGTCACGTACTAAACATGTGAGATTGATTAATTTGACTGCTTACTACCACTCCCGAATAAATAAATTATTTAGCCAAAAAGTATTTTCTCACACAGGTTCAAAGCTGTAGGGTAAACTCGAGTCAAGAATTAAAGAGCATGCACTGGGTTTCTTTTAAAAAAGCATATAAACTAAAATCATTAAAAGGTTATTAACTCTTGCAAAAACTTTTGATTGTGTAAAAAACATTTATTGTTGTTTGTTTGTTCCGTTTCCTTTTTTTCATTGTTATTTTTTTTATCATTTGATAAAAACTTGAACTCAATTTTTTTTTACATAATGTACTCAAATTATAACAGTATCACTTACTGGATTTCGCTTATATTGCAATCTGCTGAAATCAGGGAGCATCTCGACTCGATAACCAAAAGGTTCCTTGATGCTCCCTGGCTTTTCCTGCAAGTGTTTTTTTTGTATTATTAATCTGATTATTGTGTCGGTGCGCAAAGCAATATCAAATAAATTCTCTCTCTCTCTCTCTCTATCACTGCCAGCATCTGATCTAGGAAACACAGCAGGTTGGGGTGATAAAAGGATAAACCCTTGGTCCCCATCTTTTTGTTGTGTCTGAACTGGATCATAGATACTCTGCCATATGACAACGACCAATCAAAAACAACCAAAAGTCACTTGTTTAATACAGTATTACAATTGACCAATCACAAATGTCTTACAGCAAAATAGTCTTTAAGGGTAAAATGCCATTGATGGCAAAATAGCCACTGCCCTGTAAATAATTCTGCAATATGCAGAAATGCCAAATAGTAAATTTAATCTGACATAAGCAAATGTTTTATTAGATTATTGTGTCAACGAGCTCCCTCACTTTAATTGTTTGCTGAAAACGTAGTTTGTCAAAAAATAGTTTAGGGTGACATGGGGTAATCCCTGACTTTGTAAAATGTCTGACATTTTTCAAAAAGTTGGACAAAGGCTACAATCAAATAGTATAAGTTGGAAGCAATGCACCAAGTATTATTTCTACATCAGAATGTATAAAACTTTCAAATAAAATTGCTTTTTTCCAAGGAAGTGGTTATTTTTACACTGACAGCATTTTACCCTTGAAGACTATTTTGCCGTAATCATTCATGAGTGTTTATATTGCCATAATTGCTACAAGTAATGCTGTGGGGCATGGATAGTGCACCTGCCTTGAAATGCAATGGTTACAGGTTGACAGCCCTGGTATGTGAATGTATGGGGTAGTGTACACTGGGGGGAGTGCACATTGGGGTGCAAATTTTTTTTTAATTTAATATTACAATTGACCAATCACAAATAACTCACAGAAAAATGTCTCCAAGGGTAAAATGCCATTGACGTCAAAATAGCCACTGCCTTTTTCCAACATAGATAAGTTGGTGGGAAAAACCACATGTAAAAAAACCAGCGGTAAAAGTACTTCAGACTTGGTGGCAAAAGTCAAAGATCAAAAGTGGCATTCTTTGCTACAACTTTTTTGTTGACAGTTTAATCCATAGTTGCCAATCTTTTTAGATTGAATAGTGAAGATTTTGATCCAGTTTGTTGTTGTGCTTGGAGACACAGGCTGCTCAAATAAAAATCCTCAATTGCAAATGCAAATTCATCAGTAAATTTTTTTGACATTACCCCATCTTACCCAATAGCTTGCTATAACTCCATGCATTGTGCTCTATACTGATGTTTTGAGTGAATACGCAAAGAATAGAATTTAAATATCTTTGAAACATTGAAAAATGTTTAATGGAAAAAATGTTGATAGCCTAATTCACCAGACTGTAAACTTATAAAAGGCATTGGCTTGCACAAGATAGGGTAGTGTCAGATAAAATTTACTAAAAAATTTATGTGTGCAATCAAGAAATTTTATCTGAGCAAGCTATGGCTTATAGCACAACAACAAAATGGATCAAAATCTTCATTATTCAATATCTAAAATGATTGACAAGTGAATTAGCCTGTCAACAAAATATTGTTGCAAAGAATGTCATTTTTGACATCCAAAAAGTCAGATGTTTACTGTTAGTTATTTTTTACATGTTATTTTTCTGCATTGAAAAAAGGTGTGGTTTGGAAGGAAAAAAGAAATTTTATTTAAAAATATATATTTAGATGTAGAAATATTTGGTGCATTACATGCAACTTATAAAATTTGATTTTAGTCAATGTCTGACTTTTCCTGAATATGTTCCACATTTCCAATATCAGAGATTTCCTCATTTTATCCAGTTTTGCTATCAATGGCATTTTACTTACGAAAGCTATGTTGCCATCAGACATTTGTCATTGGTCAGTTTTAATGACATATGAGACATGTGACTTTTGGTGTATCTGATTGGTCAATATTAATGACAAAAAATTGTACCTCCATTATAAGCTCCTCCTCACTGTACAATCCTCCATACATTTGAATACCAGGGGTCCCATCCGGTCCCTGCCAACCAAGATTCTAACCTGTAACCATTGCATTTCAAGGCAGCTGAACTATCCACTATGCCAGGGATGTCAAACTTGTCGACTTCTGGGGACCACATTGCATATATGAGCAATCGTGCCGAGGGCTGCATGAAGTTTTGGATTTGGAGGTCACCTCTTCTCTGGGCAACAATCTCTGTAATGTAGCCCAAAGAAAGATCGATCTCAAAAAAAAAAAAAGGTCATCACCTTTCCAGCATCAGTAAAGTTATCTCCAAATGACAAAAATTTGTACCTCTCAAATATGGCCCATGATCAGAGCTTCAAACGTTGTTCGACAATGATCCATTGCAATACTGCCAAAGTTCATTAGTAATTTCAGAATCATGTCACGGGCTGCACTGAAAGGCTCCAAGGGCTGCAAGTTTGACACCCCTGCACTATGCCACAGCTTCACTGCCAAAATTGTAGCAAATATGCCTATTCAAATATACATAAATGGTGACGGCAAATAGCCATTTCATTTTTTAAATGCTTTGCTTCAACTAGAGGTCTTGCAAAGAAAAGTATCAAGACCACAAAAATATTGGGAGAGAGAAATTCTTTAGAATCTAATCACTCTAAATAAGAAAGTTTGGCCAAATTTGTGTTACTAATATTTAAGATAATCTATGTTGTTACAGTTTTGTTTTAATAAAATTACCTATCCTGCGTTAAATGAAATGGCATTGACTGTGATTTTATGCCAATTGATGCATTGGCTACACAAATTCTAGCAAAGTCAACAGTATTCTAAATGTGGAAAAAATATCAAAAGTTTTCCTTACTGCCTTACCTCAGCCCGGCATCAGTTCAGTCTAAACATTTTTACACCAAAATAGTGTGATATGTGGATCAGAAGGAAGACATTTGTGAGATGTAGACATTGCCTTCTGTTTCCTGGTTAAACTTTTGTTGGGTACTGGGGAGACCGGAGGAATAGAAGTGCTAAAGCTCTGTGCCTGGCCTCATCCAATATTTATTAATGATTTTTATTATTTTGACACTGCTTCTCGGACAATGCCAAATTGATGCAGTTGTTAAGTAATTTTGTGACAAAAACTGAATAATTTGTTTACCTTCATCATTTCTTATTTGGGAAACCCTACAATATAGAAATTTGTATTGATTTGTGGAATTACTAAATCATGGAAACACAAAATTTTATAATAAACATGAAATTTCAGAAATTCAGTTGAAAACAGGAATTACTGACTTTTAGAAATACAGAAAAACTATTGACTAAAAAAGTATGGAAATTGCACAAGTATGAAAATTTATGGATGTTGATAGAAACTAAGAGTATAACCACCCAATTGGGTAAAATGAGGCAACTGTGTGGAGTTTAACTGAGCATTTCCTTATTTCTACAATTTCCATAAATTATAATTGGTGTTTTCTTCATACATCAATAATTCCATAAATTTTCAAATTTTATTCTTCTGCCGTTTTCCTTTCCTGCATAGGTTATAAATCAGCTATGTAAAAAAACGCTTTACTTTCTGTAATCTACTATTTATTGCTAGGTGGATTTTTGGGCTGTGAAAAGTATTTTGTTGGAAATTTATCTTTAGTTTGGGCACTGTTTAAAATTTTCTTCTGGCAATCCTGTTTAGGACTGTCTTTTTCATGCTTACCTAGCAAGGCAACTTAGGTTTAATTAGTTATATTCAATAGCTTGGAATTGTTGATATGTTAAAGTAGAGTCAAGTGTTAGCCAAAAAGTGCATAGGCTATGCAAGTCAGGCATGTCACCTTAACCATGTCTGTCTGTTGAGCACAGAACCTTTGACTTAGGCTCCTGTGTTTTTCAAATGTGTGTTCCTTGCCATATACAAGTTCTTTTTTAAATATGCGTATATGAATTAATTGCAAAGTTCACATCATAGTAGTTGTCTTTATTAGTGTATGTCTACAATATCCTGCATTGTTCACTATTCACTATAGGTTAGGGATATGGCTAGGGTTATTTGACATCACATCACATGGTTATGGACATTGTCAACATCACAAAACCTTGTGAACAGGTAGTATTTAGTAGGGCTCCATCATGCTGTTGTGCAAAGTTATTTTACTCTTTATTTCTGATTTCTGTTTTTCATAATTGTCGAGTTGTTACAGCTATGTAATTTGATCAACATGTTAAGCTTAGTATTTTAGATGCCTTGCAAGCTTTTAGAGAAGTGTAAAGTAATTTATTTCTAAATTTTTTTAGAGAAAAGTGTTCTGGTGTGTGAGGAAATTAGAAAATTTTCTTTTGTTATGCAAAAATGACCAGTAGTGCCACTGTTGGTGGTTTTTTGATCTACCAGACTTTGTGGTTTGTGATTTTATCATATTTGATAATTTTTCATTACGATCTTGTGGTTTAAAAAATCTTAGCAATTATCTATTAGCTAAGCTGAATAAAGTTTTATCACTTTACGGGCAACAAAGAAAATACTAATTTTCATTTTTTTATGTAATATCCTTTATAATGCGTTCACTCTGTTTCCTCAGCATCATCGCCAACAAAATCCACAAAACAATGACTTTTTATGGTTTTGTACTATTTGCAAGCAGCTACCTACATTTGGTTACAAATCGGCTATGCATTTTACATTTACCCTACCGTTTAGGCATGCATTACAGCAGGAGACCTATGCCTACCAGCATATGTTGAATGCTTTGCTTTGTTTCCAATCGTTACCATAGTTTCCAGGTTATTGATCAGGTAAATACTGAGGGGCGGCCCCTCATTGATCAAGTTTGTTATATTTGGTTATTGGCCCCTCATTTGGTTACAAATGGAGTCTGTTTGTTATATTTTTCCAGGCCCACTATTTTAACGTAAAATAATTGAAATCATGATAAGAAAACATTTTCAATTTCCAACAATAGCTCGCTCTTTCACTTCTGCCAATCTAAATTAGTGACAGATTGTTTGATTATTATTTGCCATTTTTATCCTCCATTCACGAGAAAGCGAATTGTATCGCTATACTTGTATAGCCTCCCTCACCTATTCAGCAAGCATTTATAAATATTTTTCATGTATATTATTTTTTACTTAAAACATTTACTTCTATGATAAATATACTTAAGTATACACTTACCCAGCTTTATATGTATATGCACACAAGCACTTATAACAAAACAAGTAAACCGTGTTAAAAAAAAGATAATTTTATTGGACTTAAGGAGTTGGAGTTGGATAAAAAATTCCGACTCCAACTCCCAATACTCTTAGAAATTTGACTCCCAGCTAAAACCTCTGATTTCAACTTCCCAGCCCTAAATATGACGTTGCTTAAATTCATACCAATACATGGAATTGAGGAAAATATATTTGCAAACATAAAGTTACTGAATCACAGAAATAAAGGTGACTACAAGAGGAAGTATCAAAATTGAAAAAACATAAAAATTTATGGAAGTCATTAGATATTAAAAACATAACCACCCAGTTGGGTTAAATTAAGTGATTGGAGTCGGTTAAACTATGCATTTCTGTAATTTTTGTAATTCAGTAGGTGTTTTTTCTATTTCTTTGATTTAGCATTTCCACATTTTTGTAAAGTCAGCAGTCATCTGTTGGCCTACAATCCTACATGTCAGTAAAGTCATTGCAAGCCACAGTGCAAACCAAAATGTAGGCATTTTCAATGCAAGTGCCAATTCTGCTCAAGCATGTTACATGCAGCATCTGACATGTTTAACACTCAGTGTATTGCTCGATGCTGCCGATGTCTTTTGTATCACTCTTGGATTAGTATTGTCAGATTAAGTGCATAGGAGCAAACCGAGTTCTGTAGCTCTTAGCTAAAATTTTATAACTTACAATAACCATGCTTTACACCTATTAGCCAATGGCTGTTGTTTGACTGGTTAGTGTAGAATAGATGTAGGTTTGATTTCCACTGCCAGCATAGTTTTTAACATGCCAATATTTGAAAGATATCTAAGTACAATTTTCTGTCTATTAAGTTTGAATTCTGTATTGAACTATTCTGTGTTCATAGATGAATGGCGTTTTTGTAAAATGAGTAAAATACAAGTTGTTGATCAAGTTGAAGTCGAAAGTATTGCACTTGGATACAGCGCCTCCACTTTGGGTGTTAATGAAGCTTGCAATGCAAACAATTCAGAAGAATTTTTGAAGCCAGTTTCTCTTTTCGACAAGTCTAGTGTCATTGATCATTCAAGCAATTCTCTTTTGTTGTCAAGCAAATATTCTGCACCAACAAAGCCACCAATACATCTAAAAAAATGGTTCATTCAACCTGTTTCTGGATCTCAGGCAATCAAAGTGTGTGGAACTAAAGCATCTGATGGAGTTTTTCATAAAAGCAGCTCTATTAAAATGAGGGTATGTGCTTCTATTTTTGAGGCAAGAACCGTAAAATATGGCTAGTACTAAAGATATTGATCAGCTAAAAAAGCAAGTGCAGTATTTCTGAGGCATGTCACGTACAACAAAATGTTTTGAGCGCTTCAATGTCATGGTAGAGGAAATTGCATTACTGTTGATCTGTAATGTTCAAACTAGCTGGCAGACCTTTTTTACTTTCTAGAAATAATGCAGACCACCATCAACTTTTAAAAATGAGAAAAATTGCAATAAGTTTGCTCTGCAGTTCCATATTTTCTTGTATGACGGCCTTCTAGCGTTTAAAGTGCATACCTTTCTCTTGGCATACAGCGCTGTTTTGGTATGTTTTTTTAGCCATGTGACAAGAATCAGTGTCAAAATACTCACTGCCTACTCCTGCTAATATTTGTAAATTGAATTGCGTTAACAACACTTTAAATGGGTTGGGTTCACACCTGTAGAGGAGGTGCAAAGTTAGTTTTGTTGCCATTCATGTCATCGGAAGCCACTGTAGCAAAGTCACAATTACAACCTACATGACATCTAGGATACCACCGTGTAGATGACATCACTACCTTCAAATGCTCTGGTATTGTCGATCATTTCTCTTGTTACAAAACTTTTGTTTTGTAGCCTCATGAATTCTGAAAACCTGAATTAGCAGCCATTTGGTTAACACCAACAAATTTTTTTTGTTTTTTACAGTACTGCAATACAGGGTGTGTGTCATGTTTGCATTTTTTACATTTTTTGGAAGGTAGGTAAATTCAAAACAACAATGCATATGTAGGGTGTTTCAAGAAAAAGTATCCATTTTGAAAGCACCCTTGCTTAGTAAAAGCATTCCTGAACCTGAGAAAATTAAATATTTGTATTCAGCAAGATCTCACAATGGATTTTGTTTTTTAATTGACCAAGATTTTGAGGTTTCGGATGCATAAATTCTGGCTTTGAGATAACCCCATAAGAAAAAATCCAGAGAATAAAGTGGCCATTCAACATCCTTGTGAAGCGAAATCAATCACTGCAGAAAAAGACAGCAAAGAAGTTTTCTTGTTTCGTTAGCTGATGGGTAGCCCCATCAAGTTGAATCCACTGTGTTTTCATGGCAACACAGTTATTTCTTTGCCTTGCCAGATTTTGTATCAGTGGTTGGTAGAAAGTGTCAATCATTTCTTCATAGTTAACCTGATTGATTGTGATGGCGTTACTTATAATTTTAAATTATCTAAAACAAAACTATGATTATTGACCATTCATTTTGCACTATCGTATCACACTTATTTCAAAATTGGTACATTTTTTGAAACGCCTTGGTAAACCCGACGTAATGGTCGTTTTGCTTTTGCACACCATGTCTAGGCGTTTGGTGCAAGGATTAGCAACGTTTCATCCTCACATCTGTTTTTTAAATGTCACCCACCTTTTTGGCTGTGATTATGTTCCAACTTTCGTCTTAAAGCCAAGTTGAATACCGTTACAGTATAGATTTTCCCAATGTAATAAAAGAGATGCATGCGGCCCTGAAACCGCAGGTTACTTACTCCTGGTCTATTGCAAAGCATTGGTATCAGTGATCACTTCTTTAATCTTAGTTAAAAGCTTACTGCTTCCCTTTGTTAGTCTCACTTTGCTTTGAAAGTTATTGTTTGAAGTTAGACTATTTTTTAACTCATTCGTGTCCAGTGCATGCTCATAGTTTGTTCGCATTTAGTTGTCAAGCACCAGATACCGCTGGCTCACAAAATTGTGCCATTTGCTCATTTGCTTGTATCTGCAGTTTGGCTATTGCACTTTATTTTCAGGTCAATGAACGATCTGTTCTCTCTATAAAAGGCTCGTTGTATATATTAGTTGGTCCTATACAACACGCCAAAAATATGCCTGGCTGGTTTGAAGAAAGATTTTACAACGGATTTCCAGCATTGTGGAAAAGTTTTGTTGATGAATATCTTGAGTGGTTGAGTCAAAGAAATAGTGATGATGATTCGGATGGTGATTACGCGCTGAATTCTACAGGTAGTTAGCAGTGTGGGCATAAGTCGTAAACACCGTACACTGGTGTATATCTTACTTAGATCTGAAGTTCGCGCCACTGTTTGAAATAGGGCCATTGACTTTTTGTGAAGATGAAATCTGCTATTGTGAGATTAAAAACGTTTTTACGTCAAGTTATTGCATTTTAGTTCATTCATACTAATAGAAAGCTTGATTTGCGTGATAGACGTGCATGCGTAGGCGCTGAGTTTTCTTGCGACAAAGCTAAACCTTTGCGTTTCTGTTACAATAATTCAAATGATTATAGCAACCTTAAAGTTTGTAAACAAGTAGCCTACCGATTACAGATTGGCAGGAGTAGTAGACCTGTCTATTTCAGTTTATAAATGGCTATTGATTGCTGTTCCAATTAATTTTATGTTCTAATAAGACTTGAATATGTTAAGGTTCATGTGCACTCTCAAACTGTCAACAGCATTTGCAAAAGTTATTTTTAGGTGTTTCAAAGTATCTGATTAACAGTGGATTTTCTTTATTCGACCTAGCAGCTTATTGAGTTTCAATTTAACCATTTACCAAACGCCTAATAAGAGGTGGAAAATGTTTGGCAACCGATTTTTTTTGTTTTCAAGTAACGACATATAGCGCTTGAAGCCATGAGCCCTCCCTAATGTCTTACACTTAGCCGCCGTAGACCTATTAAGCTATTTATAAATAAAGTGTTTTTCGGCTCTCCGATTTCATTCAATTGTGTTCTCTTTTTTCTCAAACTTTGGATTTCATTAACAGTAATACTTCTAATCTTTGTTGCGAAGAAAGCGCACGAAAATTCATTAAAGAAAAAGAAAAATTCATAGTCGCAAATATAGGCGTGGTAGGTAAACACAGTTTTCAAGTTAAGTAGAAAAATTAGAAAATCTAATTGTAATTACTGTTCATGAAAAACTACCGGGTCTAACATTTAGACTCTAAAGAAAGGTCTATTTCCCGTGTTTAGTCTGAAATTACGGGGGCTATATTCTGGTAAAATTTTTCAAAGATGCACTGCCCGTTTGCCCTTGCCTTTTTGCACAGCCCGTTTGCGTCACTGCGTGCTGGTTCAGCCTGTACCAATTTTACCAAGTTTTCAAAACGATTTGCCTGAAGATTTGGTGTGACCACCACTTCTGTTGAACAAGTTTTAAAAGTCCAAATCGATTATTAAACTTTAAAAGATAGAATGGTAATGCTTGAATTTGAGTTTTGCAAAGGTGCTGGTGAAGTGTGCAGCGAAATAGCTCGAGATCAAATATTTCAAGAAATGAGTCCAGAGCTTCATTTGCTTTGCTGCATAGCATTACCAATTCCTTTAGCAACTGCTTGGCCAGAACGAGGCTTTTCTACACTTGATCAGGTCAAAACCAAGCAACGTAATAGACTGTTAGGTGCTACCCTAAACGCACTAATGAACGTTTCAATTAATGGCCCACCACAACTCACTGATGAGGATGCAAAGGCGGTAGCTGAAAAGTGGCAATATACAAAAAAACGACGGCAAGTGACAGAACGAGCGTTAAAGATGGTGGGATTTAAAGATTTGGCAGATGGTGATGATGATGGCCCAATGGAATCGGTTCTATTAGATAAGTTTAAAACTGACAAGTTTTTATTATGAACTCTAATTTGCTAACAAATTTTTTGGTTGGTTTATCCCTCCTCTTCCTTGGGATGGAGGTATGGCGCGAACAGCAACCCAGGTTTACTCCATCAACCTAATTGAATTAGGCTAGGGGAAAAGTGGCAGCCCATTTCGAACCAATCGTGAATGCAAATTGCCGGCTGGTAGCCCCACCATCAACAAGGCGGACTGCCGTTGGTGGGTACCCATGAGTCGCCTCTTAAGACATGCTGGGTGAGCAGCTTCACTATTCTAACCCGGTGAAGCACGGGTAACAATAATAAATTTTCGTTGAGACAGTTGTTGACTGCAGTTTCATTTACAAACTTAGGTAAAAAATTAGCGGTCTTTTAAAATTGCTTGCCTGTTCCTCTAGCCAAACCTTAAAAAAACACTGATCATGACTGTATTGCTCATCTTTTTCATGAACAACAGTGTATACATATGTGCTAAAGCAAAAATTTTGCTTTTTATTAAATGTTACCTAACGGTATTACGACGAAGCAGCTGTATTTGAAGCGCTGAAGAAAAAATGCTTTCAAAAAGAAAGTGTTTATAGGGACTTTACTAAAGCTTGAATTGTTGTAGAATTTTTTATCGAAAACAGTTATTTAATTCTCGTCACCGCTTTTTTCCGCGTTTAGGTTCAGTACTTTTAAAGAAAATAAGAAAAAAAATTTCTACAAACAAATTGATATGGCGTCATCTTACCACACCCTAAAGGGGTGCAGTTTTTGCAAGATAATTAATCTGATCCTGGCTTTCGTGAGCATTAAGTTGTTTTCTTACGTCGAAAGACGACGATTTTAATAAATTTTTCCTGCACTATGACGTAACCAATCCCTTTATGATACTTGCCCCGGGGTAGTGATTAATCTTGCTAAGTTTAATGTTTAAAGCCGAGTAGGTTCGCAGATTTTAAGTCCATGAACGTACGCACGTGCAGGCAGAGCTCTGCTTCGTGTATTCGATTTTAATCAATCATTTATTTGATTTAGTTAAATTTGTCTTCAGAGCAGTGCATTGAAGACAACCTTCAAATAAAAATGCTGGAGGTAGTTCACCGCATGGGCAAAACGATGATCTTGTCAATCAGCTTACGTCATTTTGCTTTAGTCCTAAAGTAAAGGTACTGAACGTAAACGCGGAAGAAAGCTTTTACGAGAAATGTTAACAAGCTGCTTTCAATATCCAAAAAGTTTAACCGCTGCTCAAATATTTATTAAATAAAAATGTTGTGGGCTTTTTGTTAACAAAACTTGTCGTACGGTAAATATCTCAACGCTTTTCAATAACCATATTTTTTACATGTGGCCGTTACATTAAACAAGTTTGCTCACCCCTGGAATATGCTATATGGATAGCAATGATTTTTACTTTATCAAAGTCAGTAAAACAAAATATTCTTATTTCTGTGGGAACAGGCATGAGCGTCATCATTCAGTTTCTTATGTAAGGCCAGTTGATTTTTTTGATTTCGCTTCATCATATATGCTGGGTCCGGGACAGAGGTGCCTATCGTCAACCATTTGCTGTTGCATCACATAGCAAATAAGCGCGAAGTTTTGCCTTAAAAAGTAAATTGCTTTTTTTCTTTAAATACTGATTACCTATAGTCTTCAGAGGCTATTAAACTCTGAACTAAAGCTCCAAAGTGCGGCTTGTCAACCTGCAAATTTGGGATCGCGAAAAAAGTTGCTTTTGAATCTGTACTTAGAGTGCTGAATTGGAAAAAAGATGGTCAAGGAGTATAATGACCTTTTTTAGAAGAATACCTTCAACTTGGAAAATTTTGGAAACTTTTTGGTTGATGACTTATGTTTCTGAGATCAAACTCAAATGAAAAGATTTTTGCAAATTTCGTGGGATGGTTTAAAAACTTTCCTGACATGGTGTCGCAAAGTAAATAAGACTTGGGTCTAAATTAGGAAATACTTCTGTAGAATAAGCTGCTTATTTTACTCGTAAACGGTAAGGAAGTACTTTTTAAGTAATCTTTTTTTTGCAGATACCCCGCGATTGAAGGATGTGTCAATCAAAGTTACAATATGTCGGTGGGTGTTACATATTTATGGAAAGCACATTATTGTTGAGGGTCTTGCACTGGGTCCTGATGGTAAACCTTATCCGTATCGAACAAGTCCTATATTGGATGTAATAGGCAAAACTGTGCTATACACCACGAGTCGAAATTATTACCGGATAAGTGGACCTTTAAACACTGAAGCCAGTGTGCAGAATGGAATTCCTCTTTGGTTTGTAAATAAATTTTCTTGTGGATTCCCAAGCAATTGGCGCGATTTAATTGACACGTACCATAATTACATGTCAAGTCAACAAGACAATCTTTCAAATTCAAAGTCAATTGACGCTGTTGAAATGATGTCCTTACTTACCTGTGAAGGATTTGCGATTAAAAAGCTGAAAAACGACTTGGTAACAAATCATTCTGGAACGTTACTACCAGAGCAAGATGATGAACCAGTTGATTTGAAAAGCGATGCGAACCAGTGCAGCACCACTGTTAACTTGCCTGATACAGCAAAGCAAAGAAGAATGCCAAAAACACGCCAAAATGCTTTAGCGTCGTCTGCTTTAAAGTCATCTTGCATTTCTTCTACGTCTGATTCATGCAGGAAACAAACGCTAAGTTGCAGTTCTGGAAATAAAAAAACGAAACAACGGAATCGTAAAACTTTGAAGTCTTATGCGCATAGTGCAAAAGAATGTGGAAATATAATAACACCAGAGAAGAATCAATCGAAGAAAAAGAAACAAAAAGAAATACTTGACCATGGCAGCGGTCCAGATAAACAGTTGGTCCCTTTCTGTACCCCTCCACCGGGAAAGTCCTTATATAGGACCAGAAGCGGACGTCATGTTTTTCCGCCTCTGCAATATTGGACTTACCAGCGTTTAAATACAGAATGTGATGAAAATGGTAATGAAGTGGTCGTCTTCCATCCTGGTAATGAGGCTGTCTTGCCACAGTCTTCTCCTGCTTGCGAGCTTTTAAGGAAAGCGGATTGGATTCATCGAGAGTTTGAACAAGACCAGTTACTCCACTCCCCACCGCTTCCCGTGAGGAATTTAAAAGTAGTCAGAGCAAAGCGAAAGCTGTCAAATTGTGTCAAAAATATCTTAGATGAAAGTTCTACCGAAGTTCATGATGTTCTGTGCCGCAACATGATTTCTTCCCGCTCAGCAAACAATTCATCTCCATCTTTCTCGAAGCAATCCAAACCAAGCGCTGATGCGCTCATTCAAACACCTGTTATTTTAAAAAAAAACAGACGTATTACTGTAAAAAAGTTAAATAAAACTGCCTTTGATGAAAAAAACGTTGCAAAACAAATTGAAGATCAACTTCAAGTTGTTTCCCCAAGCAACACCAATAAGAAAAAGATCAGTATCCAAATTGAAAATGACAAACCTCCGTCTGGTGTTTCGCGTTATAATCTACGTAGCACAAAGACTACTGCAAAGTTATCTGCACTGACTTCAAAAATATTTTCGAGCGCATCTTGTAATGCTGCTGTAGTGGAAGCCCAAAAAGCCGATGTGGTAGTTGAGCAATCTAGTCAATGTCCCGAAAAAGATGGATCTGTAAATGCGAAATGTAAAAAAACAGACCGATCATTAATCGCTAGCTGTTTAAAGAAGCAATGCTTGGTTTCAATGGCGCAGTTAACAGAAAACGTCTCACAGAATAGTTTCCGTAGTAAATCAACGTCGAGCAATAACGCTAAAAATCGAGTTCGAAAGAAGAAGAGAGTTGTTAAGAATTCTAAAAACACAATGAAACCGAATGAAAAAGAAAATAACGTGCCAGGTAGTGCTGTTAAGCCGACAATCAACGCAGCCTATAAACGAAAAATTGAAGTAACTGGTGAAAAGCAATTTCTTAAACCAAACAAGAACGCTCAGCGCAAAGGGAAATGTGAAGAGGCGAACAAAGTTTCGGTTAGCGAGCCGAACCGTGGCAATGAAGGGAGTAAATCCGCTAAACAACGTAGTGTGACGTCAGAAAGTGAAAACCCGCTGAAAATATCAACTCG
Organism: Trididemnum clinides; assembly: GCA_963675345.1. Taxonomy (NCBI): domain Eukaryota; kingdom Metazoa; phylum Chordata; class Ascidiacea; order Aplousobranchia; family Didemnidae; genus Trididemnum; species Trididemnum clinides. The sequence goes on along the minus strand of OY776305.1, from coordinate 23,739,893 downwards.
GCGCAACACGCTGAAGCGTAGAAATCAAGTTCGAGAAATCCTGACGGCTTTCAATGAAAATAGAAGCCAAGACATCTTCTCGTCTGTTGCCGTCACCAATCCAGTCAAAAGCGATCTTTTTCAGCTCAATATCGACCGTGACTTCGTAACACCATATACACCTGTCAGCAAACTTCCAGTTGGTATTGATGGTTCGATGGCAACTCCGGCCTGGTTTAAAACGCCATCTGGTCAAGGAAGCTTGGCCCCTGGCCACACTGTGGAAACTCCAAATTATCTACGAAACCTCATTGATCATGTGACCACTGGGCCACAAACTGCAGAAATTGCTGATCGATGCATTGTTCAAATGAATCGAGGCCACAAGAAACAACTAAAAGCATCAAGAGCTTCTAAAACCAAGCTAGCAAAAAAAATGAAATTCGAAATACCTGTGGACATATTTCACGTGGAACAGGAGGAGCCTCACTCCTCTGATGACGACGATTACTTTTCTGAGTAATGCGCTTTGTCCCACAGAGTAGCACGCATGGAAATTTCTAGAAAATGCCTGTGTAACTGCTGATTTTTGCGAGCATCAAATCCAGAAAACACTTTAAACGGCAATCTCTGCATTTCCTTTTCAACCGTTTCTCAAACTTCCTGATGAAACTCGCACGAAACATATCAAAATGAGTCCAAAGATGTGATTTACAAAAAGCTCTGACAATCTGAAGAAAATCGCTCCGAACTTTATTATGTGTCGTCCCGCAGCCATCTCGCTGTGAGAGAGTTTTTCATTGTTCTTGTTTCAGTACTCACAATTCGGGTTCAAGTATCCCCCACTTTTATCGGTATTTTACTGGAAAAACACCGGAAATTTATGGCTCGCTTGGTTTCAAACCAGGTAGTTAGAGAAGATATATGTATGTACATTTCACTTCAGCAACATTTATTCTGGTACCTATTACAAAAACCGAAAATGTTTTGGCGGACCGTATTACTTAGAAACAGTAGTTATAAAAATTTTCTTCGGTGGAGTTTTTTACTGACACCTAATAAACGTTTATCTTTAAATTTTCAGTGATTTGTTAACTATTTAATTTTGATCTATTCAATCCAAGCAAACCAACAGCGAAATTATTTGGTTTTCCGTAAGCAAATTTTTCAGCAAAATGTTCGGATTGAAGCAGTCTTTGACAAGTTACTAATGATTGGCAAGAGTAATTTTGATCTGTCGGAGCCTCTTTGAGGGGTGCCGTGCACTCAAATGAGCGAACCAGCTTACAATTTGCTCACTTTTCTTATGCGCCTTTACTATTGGTGCTGTCAGAAGAGTCGTGATTTTATTCTTTTTAGCGAGTGTGTAAATGCTCTAGAACGAGCTGTGAACTTACAAATTGATTTAAAACTGAAACATTCAGTCATTTTTTGTGAAGATGAGGTTTGTCAAAAAAAGTTGAACTTTAGGTTCAGTGTAAAAGCTGGTTTCAATTAGACGTAGATTCAGGGTTGCAAACTCGAACTCGAAAGAACTCGATCTTTTTGTCGAATTCGAACTTGAGCTCGAAACTCAAAATTTTGTGAAACTCGAACTCGAAACTCAAAATTTTGTGAAACTCGAACTCGAAAATATTTAAAGCAAGTTCGAGTTAACTTTTATTTGTACAATATCATTACAACTAAATTTAAAAAGAATAAAATCTTTTTATTGGAAATTAAAGATCTTATGCAGAAAGTAGGCTTAAGCCAGGCCTTTTCTAAAATTGTCTAAGCCCAACTTAAGTCATCGATTTCGTATGCAGAAAGAAGTTTTTGCGTTAAGCATGGCTTAACTGCTTGTTTTAGTCAGATTTTTATAAGTCATCATTGTTGATGGCTCAAATCGCGACTTATGTACGCAATGACGCAAAACCCTAGTTATTGTATTGCTGTTGCTAAATTTGGGCAATGGGCCTCAGGTAGCTTAAATCAGTAACAAGGATATGTGGCATGCCGTATCACTTACTGTAACCGCTTTAACCAAATTTTTTTGCAAACAACTTTCATTTGTATCGCACCATAATAACATACATCGTGTCACCTGCCGAGATGACGTCACAAAATGTATTATACAGTGTAGTATGCTTTAAAAAGTTGATTGCCACATTAAAGTGATCCAACAAATTTCATCCCATCCCCAAAATTCGCTTCTAGCAACGTCATTGCCACTAAAGCGTGCAAAGCCATGGCACTGAATTGAACTTTTGAACACATGCCTTGGAGTCCCATAGCAATTGCAAGGTTAAAACACTCCACAGTTTCTCTTTTGCCATTCGGCCATATGATTTTTCTAGCCTTGAGATTTGCGAGACAAGCATGGAGGTCTTAAATTATCAAAGTTGCTTGAAAGCTTGTTTCAGGGTAAACATTTGATCCGTTGTGCTTCTCAGATGAAAGCTTCAATCCTTATTGGCCTAGCTTTTCAGACATTTTTCAATAAGGATTTCAACTAGGTTTAGATCTCAAAGTCACACAAAAATTTTTTGCTAAACTTATTTTTTAGGTCAGTAGGATAGGAAAATTTGATACTAATTTAACTTTTTAGAAATGACGTAAATTTGGCCAACTCCATTTTGACATTTTGCTTCTGCATCAGTTATTTGACAACATTCTACAATGTAACACTGGTTTTCGAGTGACGTTGTTGTCACCTAGAAGCTGCCGGTTAGAGGCTGAAGGATTGACCTTCATGGTCTGGTTGAATTCATATTCAGCGTTTCTCTCTGCCAGTCAGAACAGGTTCTATCACTGCAGATTAAGGCGAACCTAAGTCACGTGACAAATTAAAAGGAGCCAGCACCATTCTCCTGAAAGCAAATTCTTTGTCAACCGATATTGTGTCAGGTCATGTTCTAGATCGATCGTTGATGAAACAGGACTGCCTACTAGTCAGAGTATCTGCTTATTTTGCTGCTGCCCATCGCGGCTTATCTGATGGATATTCCGCTATGCTTTACCTGCCGACCATGCAGAAAGCTGGCAGTAGAGCATCAATGAAATATGAAATCATGGAAACACGAAAAACTACCAACTGAAGTACAAAAATTGAACTAATACAGAAATTGGTAGACCTCGATAAAAAAAAAGAATAGGCCTATAATCATCCAATTTTATTAGATTGAGTTAAACTATGATTCTCGGAGTTTTATAGCTGGACAATAATAAAATATGTAAATTCGGATCGACTGAAATTTATATTGAAACATAACAATTCTGAGTGATAATCACGGAAATTCAAAAATTTATACTACAACATGAAATTAGTAATGTAGTCAAAACCACTTAAAAACAAGAACTAAACCATAATTTCGCACAAGTCAAAAACCAAAGATATTGTTATATGTATGGTTAACGACTACCAGATTAAAACTTATACAAGGTAAATGGCTCGTTGCAAACTGCAGGTGTAAAGAACTGAGAACGTTGTAGTTTGTTTAGTTTAATCTAAATCCGTGCAAAATGTAGCCTATCTAATAACGTTCAAATTACTTTGACATTACAGCTTGCAATGTGAAAGCCTATTTCTTAGCAACAAATAATTTACTCAAGCTAAGAGCAACGTTTAGGTAATCCAATTTTTATAGAGCAGTCGATTTCTGTTTTAAAGAAATATCAACAATTAATCTTGCGGTACAATTTGGCCCAAAGAACTTTACTTCTTTTATAAGTGAAATTAAGATTACATGTCTTGATCTACTGCAACTAACAGCATCGATAAATTTACTACCTGTTTCTGCGAAAAATCAGTCGTGGTATTTACTACAAACGGAACTACTACACTCTTATTTTTCCTATTTTAGTCAAGCTGGCATTGCAATATCAGATTAACTTAAAATCATTTCAGCGTATTTCTATATTGAACATAGAAACAAAGAACCAAAACGAAAAAATAATTTTGGTAATTTAACCTGAAAATAATTCGGAATTTGATCGGTTTAGACTTACTTATTAGGGTGCTTTGAAAATATCAGTATAGGCAAAAAAATAACATTGTAGTGGTACAGTTAAACCTGCAAATTGCCTAGAAGTTCCTATCTTTTTTCTGCCTACTCACGATGTCACGCAAAAGAACTTCTTATCAACTTTTGTATTTTGCGGTCGCACGGTCACAACTGAAAACAGCCGTCCTTTCGGAATGCCTAACAAAGACTCGGATTTGCTCCTGGACTTTGATTTTCGTAAATTTTTTAAAACTTTTTAAAAATCTTGTTGGTGGTACAGAATTTTAATATGGCTTTGAAAAAAGCTGTTTGAGCCATAAGCTTTTCGTGACGCTCTCATCAGTGGCGGTATCGCGTCAAAAGGGAAGATCTAGAGTGAATAAATGTGTTATATGTGAATAATTTGGACGTTAGGCAATCAAGACAAGCCAATGATAGCGCTAGTATTGCAAAGCACGCCAAAGAAAGATTTCGCAATTGCGAAAGTTAGAGAAGGCGCAGCAGGAGGCCAAATGCCACGATTATCGAAAAAGTTTGAGAGTGTAAACAAACTCTTTCTGTCTGCATAACACCGGGCGTCGGGTCTTGATATAAGTAGCCTCTAAAAGATTAAGATGGAAAGAGCTGCGCGCTGCGGCGAGGATTGAAAACCGCTTATCATCATAGTTTAATGCGCATCGATCATTATCTAAAAGATGCTGACCAATGGCCGAGTCACAATCCGGTTTGGTGTTGGTTCGTTTACACGATCTGTGTGGTTGAGATCGGCGTGGACGAGTCAATTGCTGTCTTAACCATTGCAGAACATGTTGCTTGATGCGATCCTAACACATTTATTCACTCTAGATCTTCCCTTTTGACGCGATACCGCCACTGATGAGAGCGTCACGAAAAGCTTATGGCTCAAACAGCTTTTTTCAAAGCTATATTAGAAAACTTTTTAGTGTGAAATGATTTACTGGTAACGCAGTTACCATAGAAATAAACACGGTTTTAAGACATTTCGAAGTGTAGCAGCGGTTTTTAAGACTTTTTGGTCTTGAGACGAAAATATTTTCAACAGTACAAACCTTTAAGGTTAAGACCAAGATCACAAAATCTAAAACCAAGACCGAAACCTTGAAAAAATGGTGTCAAGACCGGTCTTAAGACCTACATCACTGCATGAAACTACGAAAATTTATTCTAAAAATAAAAAATTAGGTTGCCAAAATATGTAAAAACAATCAAGTAGCCTAAAGAAATATTGTAGCCTCGGTCAGTTTGCGGAAGCGGACAACTATAAGAGTAAAATTATCCTATGGGCAAAAATTAGATAATTGAATTGAGTTAAACTATGCATTTTTGTATTTCTGGAATTTCCGTAATTTAGCGTGTTTTTTTTTTCATTTCATTTCGAATTTCTGTAATTTTGCATTTTGTTGTTTTTTTTTATTTTGCCAAATTTATCCTCCATTTACGAGAAAGCGAATTGTATCGCAACGTTTTTGGAGAGTAAGTCCACACTCGCTTGGGAGTTGCTATTTTCGAGGTGTCTGGGTCACCTGTCTTCCACATAAAGGTGAGATGTCCCGTTGAGTGCCTTGCCCAAGGACACAACAAGCGTTGTTCTCCACAACCTCTCATAAATGCCGAGCGCCAAGCAGGGAAGCTATAGATACCATTTTTTAAAGTCTTTTGGTATGACTCGACAAGGGGGTTAACAGTCCCGTAGCACTCCAACTTCGGGCCCCCCCCCAAAGTAAGCGCAAGAGCCCCTGCGCACAGGTCATATCACTTTAGAGGTGTAAAATTGAAAAGCTGCATTAAGAAAATACACCACAATTTGTACATAAGTAAACAGGCTAATGTCAGAATAAAGCATGCCGATACCGAAGGTGCAAGTCATAAAAAATTCGGCACCGATGCCAGAGTTCAGTAGGACATTTATGCAGACACTGCGAAACGAAAGCAATGACACTGAGAAACATGAAAAACTTATAAAAACACACTATCATTTAAATAGTCTGGAGCGAACCTTTTTGTTCGCAAATGCTGTTATGACATTGTCATAATCAAGAGATCGGGCGCAGTCATTTTCGATTGACAACATGGCTAATGAAGATAGTCTACAGTTTGTCTTAGACGTTCTATTAAAAGTTTTGATCAGTTTCAATTTGCTGAAGCTTCTTTCAGCGCTGGCAACAGTCACGGGGCAAGTTAGTAAGATTCGAAGTGCGATGTACACATTCGGATACAATTCAAATAAATGAGTCTTTAGAAGATAGTCCAGAAAGTCTTGAGCCGTATTGAGATTGCGTTTTTTTTGTAAAATTAAAACAAACCGCTGTAGCTCAGCGCTCATTTCATCAGAATCAATGTCACCGAACTTTTTTTGGAACTCTTTACAGCAAGTAAGAAGAGCATTTTCTTGTTGCACAAGCAAAAGTTTGTCTCGTGTGTACAAAAACGAAAAGGCGGAAGAAACCTCACGTAACAAATTAAAGCGCTCCTTTATTGACATAATAGCCTGGTCTACTAATGAATAGAAAAAGTTGCTTTTAAATTTCAGTTCAGGAGTAGCTCGTTGTTCTTCTTCATCTTGGTAATCAAACAATCTTCTTTTCTTTCCACTTCTTGACGGAGGAAAAGAAGGATCAATATCCAATTCCTGTGCTATTTCAACAGCAGATGTTGCGGCACTGTCATAACCCGTTGTGCGATAGTTTTGCAAAAACTTTTCAGTTGCCTGGATTTCCGTTTCCATTGTATGAAGGGAGACTCCATACGATTGAAGAATCTTGCTTGCTTTATTGACTTGGAATAGGATATCATACCAAATAAACACCGACAAAAGAAAACTCCATTTTGATAAATGAGCTATCAACGATTTTGTTTCTGAGGCAGCTCTTCCATCTTTTCTTTCTATGGAAATGGCTTCCAAGTCTTTCAGTGCCAGCAACACCTCTTTTAAATTGTATCGAAGAGGTTTGATGCATTTAATTCTGCTTTCCCAACGAGTATCAGATTGTGACTTTATGGACAGCTCCACATGTTTCTTCAAAATTTCCCAACGCTGAGCAGAGGAAGAAAACAGCACATACAACCTTGTAAGTACTCCAAAAAATGTCAATGCTTCCGTCGATCAATTAGCACTGTCAACAACAACTAAGTTAAGGCTATGGTTTGCACAGGGCACGTAAACAGCTTTGGGATTGATGTCTAGCATTCTTGCTTGGACCCCAGAATGTTTTCCTTTCATGTTAGCACCATTATCATATGACTGACCTCGACAATCAGACAATTCGAGTTGCAGTTCGGTCGCTTTTTCTAAGAAAGCGTCCAACAAGCCTTTCCCACTACTGTCACTTATTCTCAAGTAGCCAAAAAATGTTTCTTTAACAACAGCAGCTTCTTCATTACATAGTACATAACGGAGAATGACAGACATTTGTTCATGATGTCACATATCTGGAGTGCAGTCCAAAATTATAGAAAAATATTTTGCCAATTTCAATTGCTGTAAATTTTCTTTTTCAACTTCTGTCGCTAGCAATTCAATTAGTTCATTTTGTATGGTAGGACTCAAATAGTGATCTTTAGTGTTTTTATTCTTGATTCTGTCTTGAAGCTCTTTTAGGATCGGATCTCTTCTTGCCAAAAGCTCAAATATACCCAGAAAATTTCCATTGTGAGGAGATCCTAAGACTTCTTCAGATCCTCTAAAAGCAAGATTCCTTTCCGATAGAAACAAGGCAATGTCGATAAGTCTCTCTAAAACATTTCTCCAAAAACGTCTTTCATTGAAAAAAATATTCATCTCGCGTTTGTCGATAGTGGATGAATTTCTTATCCCTTCAGCTAGCAACATCCATTGACTGCAACATTCTTGGTGGGAAATGCCGTTTTCATGGTCTTTCAGTTTTTTCGAAAAACCCTCCCATGTATTTATACCACTACAAAAGGGGCTTAGTGTTTTTCCAAATAGCTTACAACAAAAGCAAAAAACTTGATCTGATTCCCCACAATAAACTAGCCACGACCGTGAAACACTTTCACCATTAGGTAACACACGTTTATAATGGTTGGAGGAAAAACGTCGCCTTGGAGTTGTGTTATTATATGGAAAATTCATTATTAGTTGATGTGGTCCACGCTTTACTATATCACATCGTTGAGCATCAGAAATACTTTCAGGCCATTTACATGGGTCATCAGGGATAGGGGTAAATTGAGATTCAGTTATTTTTGATAGTGAAGGTTGCGTATTGGCAGGTAAATCACAACTTACATTTTCTGGAAATTCACAATCACTTTGATGCTGATCGTCATAGTCTTCTTTTTCTTGTACACTATAGTTTTCTTCATCCCTCTTGGTACTAGTGCCAGGTCTACTCTGCTCAGTAATCTTGAAAAAATCTGTCATCTTGGGCAATTTCGCTACAGCATCTCGAGCAGTGGCTGCTTCTTTTCTCTTTTGAGCACCACTTTTTGAACGTTTCATTCTATACAATGTCAATAAAATACTTTATCTGCACTCTGCAGTGTATATATATTGTCCCGGTATTTCTAGCCAAACAGAATTCCAGACCATTCTATGATTGTTGCGTAACAACGGCATTGTTACGTCAATCGAATATTCAAGATTCTACCAGAAAATCAATCGAAATATTCTAGATTGTGCGAGATAAAATGACGTTGCATTCACTTATGATGTCACAAGCCAATTTCTTCCTACAGTTTAAATCGGTTGTAAACAAGTCTGCTGAACTGAAAATAGTCACGTAGCCAAAAAGCAATTTCAGACTAACTTGGGCCCCCAAAGTTGGCCTGGGCCCCCCCAATTGGGGGGTTTGGGGGGCGGCTGCTACGTCTCTGGGGGTTAAAGTCAAGGTCTATCGACTGCAAAACGGACGCTCTAACCTCTACGCCATCGCGTCGGTGGTTGCCCAAATAAGTCCGAGAATTAGCCATTCGATTTCCAAAAATTCACGTATTTCTGTACTTCTTTGGTTGGTAGTTTTCTAGTTTTTCTCATTTCAGTAATTTCTTGTTTCGCAAAGGATTTCTTTCATTCCATGTTTTTGTGAAAATTTCCGTGAGGCAGTAATTCCGTATTTCGATACAAATTTTCTGTAATCTTTTGCGAAACTTCTGTGATATTTCACTTTTGTCCGCATTTTGCGTTTTAAAGTTGGATGAAGGAAAATTTAAATCTCACGGCTGTGACCCACCGGTAATCTGACTACTCCAGAAGCTATTTATATGTTTTGTTGCATTTTTATCGTTAATTAAGTCAACTGACAGTAATGTCACAAGGGAACCTAGTGGATCGCCCTGCCATACTGATACCAATCCTTAATTGTATCAGCAATGATTGCATAATCTGATAATGACTAACTAGTACCGTACTAGTTTTTGGAAAAGTAGTGTTCACTGTGGAGCAGTTTACAATACTTGTTTGTGCTTTGTCAGTAGTACTGTGATTTTGAAATAGGTAGCCTAAGGTCTTTAGGTGTTGTGGCTAATAACAGTCATACTGGTCATCTTTTTGTTCTCAGCTGAAAAAATGTTTGGCACTCTTGTAGTTTTAATTGCACGTTTATTTTGGGCATCTTTAGGTTTCTTACCTAAACATCAATGACTATGATGGCACATCTTAAATATTGTCACTTGATTTTGACGAGTTTAGTTTGTGACGCTAATCCTCCACTTGGTACCAGTAACTACCCTAACCCCTGCTAAAAAAGTAGGTGTCTTGGTCATGATGTTTGCATATAGTACATTACCAAGTTTTTATTGAAATATTGTTGGCTAAAACTTCAAGAGAACAACATTTTAAAGTTAAACTTAATCTGCACACTTGTAACCATTCTTATCACTTATCGCACTCTTCTATACAGCCTGCATGAAAGTTAGCATATTAATGCAAATATTTACCGATATTATTGTGTCAGTGCATAGGTGTATTTATCATTTTATATCATGTCAAAATCAAATGGTTTTGGAAAAGAGCAACAGTATGGTGAAACTATTGATCAATGTGTGACGGACTTGGCTGTCAAAGTAGGTATGTATTTATAAACATTATAGTGTAGTAGTGTGGTATGCATTACTTTGTAGCAATGATGGTAAGACCAAAGTTCATACAATTTTTGTTTTCCATAAAACCATTTATTGCTCAAAACAGAATTTGGAATCAAAATATAAAATATACCATACTAGAAGTAGTATAATTTGGCATGATAAAACAAATGCATGTATACAACACTTAAAAAACAGTGCATGTGCAAATACAAAAGGACTGTTAGTATGAAAAGATGGTTTGAAGACATGACAAACAATTGCAAATTGAATGTGGGAGAATGACTAACTATGCTATTGGATGTGTTCTCATACATTACATATACCAGTGCAAAATGCTTGATACAAAGATAAAACTACACAATGCAAAATGCAATGTAAAATAGCATTATGCAATCATCAATGCAATGGGTTACAGCATTGTAACATTCTCATAAGACTACATGTAACTTAGCTTTCTGAAACCTGAATAACTGCATGTTACTACAACTTTTTATGAGTAACAATACTGTACTGTAAGTATTATGTTAGCATGGTATACTTAACTGATTGACAATGTGTGATCAACCTGAATAATTGAATACATTGCATATATAAGGTATTTTTTTGCAGGGACCGGTGTTATTGTTGGAGGAGTATTTTCATTGTTATTTAAACGTATGTATTGGTATGGCTTTAGCATTTTAAATAGGCATTTGGCTCTTTGTCAGTTTCCAACAATGTTTGCAAATTACTATATGAACATTCTGAGTTTCTCTAATTGCACATATTTTAATTCATTGCTGTTGATATGTTCAAATGTTTCCATCTCTTAGAGATCTTTTGATGAAACGAGACATATTTAGCCACTAAAAGTTGGAGTAGCAAAAGTAAACAAAAGTCACTTAGGTATGACAGCTTTGACAAGCAACAGAAAATACCTGGCATGTGAGGATTCAGCTGCATCTGTAAATACTGTCATGACATAGATATCTGCTATCTTCACCTCATTAGTTTACCCACACTCACATTGTCTTAAGCAGCTGAAAGGTTTTGGCTGAGAAAAATGTTACAGTATTTGAGCAATTTCCCTATTCACCAAACCTGGTCTTATGTGCTATTTCTTCTATCCCCAAAGTTAAAAAGATCATCAAAGGGACAAATTTTTCAAAGGAAATGGTTATTTTGCCACACATAGTTAGTGTGCCTTTAAATGCAATATTTATGGGTGCAATTCTTTGCAGGCTGGGTAATTCCATAAAGGCTTTGCATATCACTAACTACTAAAAGCCAAATATTTAACTGTCATTGAAGTTGGTGAGTGCAAACGTTTAACAGCTCAATAGATTGCAAAGGTAAAATGCCTTATTTTGCAAAATAAACTACAACCAATTACATTTTTCAAATGTGGATGCCTGCAAAAGTGCTGTAGCAGTGGGGCTTTATTGGATCTTTTAGGAATGTGTTGATGTGCTGCAAAAAAGAGTTGAAAAGTGTGTTAGATCTGAGGCAGGTTTCATTATAGGGGACAGTGTATAGTGTTTTGCTTAATTGTGAAATAAATTGTTATTACTTCGGACAAAAACCTATTGACACACCTAACATATATTAACACTTTTCACTTCTGCAATCATCATATGATCTTTTTTGGGGGTTTCTTGCAAATTCGTTTTCCTTAACTTTTAGTTTACTATAAAGTTAATTTGTGATCTCATTTCTCAACCGATTTTCAAAAAATAAAGCCTAATCTCTGCCTAATGGAAAGATGTATAATTTGTACCTTGATTTTGTTTATCAAAAAAAAGGTTAAAAAGACCAAGAACCCAGTTGTAGACGACAAAAATTGCCAAATGTTCAGCAGACATGAGTAATAGCCATCTACCTTGAAATCAAATTGAGATTTACATGTTTACCAGCAAACCATAAATGGAGCAACTAAGTATCTTAAGGAGTCGGTCACCCTGTCATCTTATAAGCATGCCTTCCTACTCCAATCTCTTTTCCTATTTGAGTTTTGGCCAAACTTGAGAGTGAAACTAGGACTCTACAGCTCCTCCTGAGGAGAATTTGCATTCACTTACCTGCTCATGCTTTTTTTTCTTTTCTTTGAAGGTAGTATGCTTGCCATTCCTTTCCTTCTTTAAACCTTTGAGTACCAAATAATTTTTTGCGTAGTTTCTGAGATTTCTAATTTTTTAATGAAAAATTGAAATTTCAAGAAATAAGTTAAAATATTATGTTTTGGGAAGCTTGTGTATTGTATTTTTCGAATGCAAGTTTGAAATTTAAAAATTCAATGCAGAAAGCGACTGCAGTCGCTTACGGCAACTAATAGTACATAATGGGAAAGTGACTGTAGTCGCTTATGTCAATCAAAGGGTTAGACCTACCTTTCATCAGTGTGAAGTTCACTCTATCTACTACATGTTTTCACTCTCACCCTTCTTTTTCTTGCCAGGGTGCAACTCTTGACCACCTTTACTCTATCCTATCTCAAAATCTCATAATTTAAATAGATAACAGTGTCCTTTTTCCTTTTGTCAAAAGGTGTTGCTACATTCTTGCCAATCACTCGCTTTGTGTTGCTGAGGTCACTTCTCCTTTTTGGCAGATTTGCTGTGGTCAAGCTTTTCTACTAAAAATGTGTCATTCTACGAGAGCTTCTGCTGGTCTTTGAAGTACCTACTAGTATGCCACTTCTCTCCCTTTTACTTCTTTCAGATTCTGGCTCTGTTCTTGCTACGCTTTCTTCATTTTGCTTTTTTTTGTCTTTCACTCTCTGGCACGTTTGGCAGTAACTATCTTTTCTCTTTTCCTTTTTTATCAGGCTGAAACATGTCACTGGTCACTCATTTGTTTTGGGTAGTAACGCAGTCAATGAATTGGCTACATGAGTTGTGCTGCTGCAGCCACCTAGTCCCATGTAGTCTCTCTTCACCTCTCATATCTACTCGTTTTTTTATTTTTTTTTCTACTGCAGGTGTGTTCTCTCATCTAAATTCTTCAACACAGGTTTACTCAGTACTCACTGAGGACCTTGTGTTTCTTTGTCACACCCGTTGTATCCTTTCTCGTCTTTGTCCAATGAAGACAGTCTTCAGTTAAATTCTTATCTCTCTAAAATCGGCAAGATTGAGAATTTTTTATATGGCACCTGTGATCATATGACCCATGACACTTCATCTCATTGTGTACTGTCCAACTTTGGACTCTGTGCTACTCACTGTTAAGTGACCTCTTTTCTCATTTCCACCTCTGTTTCTTACCTGTGCTTCATCAGATTGAAATTGTGAAGCTGCTCACCCAGCATTTCGTGAGAGGCGACTCTTGGGTACCCACCAATGGCAGTCTGCCTTGGTGGTCGACTGGCTACCAGTCAGTAATTTGCATTCATGACTGGTTTAAAACGGGTGGCCACTTTTTCCCTAGCCTAATTCCATTAGGTTGATGGTGTGAACCTAGATCGCCATTCACGCTGTATCACCATTCCAAGGAAGAGGAGGGGCAAACCAACCAACCTCTGGTCCAGGCCTTGTGAGTTGGCCATCTTTTATAGCTCAATGTTCTTCTGCCCTGCTCTCATTCCTTGGAAAGGGTAGAGTAACATCGATAACAACAAGTAGTCAATTAAGTTGTGTTTCAATAAAAATAGGCTTTGGAGAAAAGTTTCTGTTCTTGCTCTGTGTCACACATATGCATTTTCATTTCTTGAAAATATCACGATTATTTTGTTGTCTGCAACTTGAGCGATGACTTTTTTTTGGAGATCACCATCATTTTGGGCTATTTCCATTGATTTCTGGGCATCGTTGCTGTGTGCCGGAAGTTGCTGTCAACTGGGTCTTGCCTGCTTAAATTACTTTTTCATAATGGTGGTCCAAGTGTAGGCTATCTTTTGGTGGTCCATCGTCTCAAAAAGGTTGAGAATCGCTGGTATAGATGTTACATTTTGTCGGCAGCAAAGCATTAGAGCATTGCATTGCAGCAAAGCATTTGCAGTCAAGAGATTGCGAGTTTATTGCCCCCATTCTTGTTAGTTGTGTTCTTGGTAATGACACTTACGGCAACTTCGCTAGATTATTTGCAGATTTATGGTAAAAATCCGTTGTGCCAGCAACGCCTGCAACTCCAAAGCGCGTCTGAACATAACGATATTCTATGTGCATAACCACCGGAGGTTTCCCCATTATCACGTAATAAAAATATAGCAGCAGCAAATGCAACTTACTACAAAATTATTGTGTAACTTATTCAAAAAAAGCTTTTAATTAAAATCGATTTATTGATAGCGAATCAAAGCAAATCACATGTTTTCAGGCTTTGCCACTTTATAAGCATAGCCTCCTTTCTCTTTTTAAGTTTGATTTTGTTTACTTTTTCTATATTATTTTCCACTCTAGTTATGTTACCTTACATCACTAGTTTTATATGCTGAAACATGGCATTTTGCTATAATGATTTGAAATGTTTTAGGTGGGAGGTGGCCGGTAACCCTTGGCGCTGGTATCGGGTTGGGAATGGCTTACACTGGATGCGAAAATCGTATTCGATCTATCAGTCACCAGTCAATCGCTAAAGAGGTAACTTGTCAGTAGAAACGAATATTTGGGGCTAGCTACAGTGTTCAGGTATCTGAAAAAATGCGATTTTAAATTTCAGGAAAAAGATTTTCACTTTGAAAAAGGTATGCAAAGTATCAATAAAACCAGAAAAAACCTGTAAAAATTTTCTAAACGGGGGGGGCTCCTTTGGCCCCCGCACTTTGGGCCATGGTTAGTAAAGGTAGCCACCATGATGGGATGGCGTAATTGGTTACGGCACTGACTCCGTTTAAGTCTTGCTCTACACCTATATTTCATGATCATTCTTTAATGGTTGGGATAGATATGGATTTGAATTTCTTTTTCCGCATTAAGTTATAATGCTGAGAGTTATAGAACCTAGAGGTTGATTCGATTATGTATCCTTTTTGATGCATTAAAATGTGACAAGGATTCATTCTGATCATTTTTAAAACATTAAGCTAGCGTTAGACAAGCTGATTCAGAAATAGAAGGTACTTAGATATAGCACACTGTACCGTCGACTAGTGTGTTTTTTCATAAAATTTGTATTTTTTGATAATTTTGTTGGTATTTTGTTCTGTTTGAAGATTTCAAAGCCTCAAGTCAAAGAAGCAATTGAGGTTCCACAGCAACCATCATTAATCAATTCCGCTACTGAAAATAAGGACGATCATAATGAAATCCCAAAATTAGACGTTGAAAATGCTTCAGCTTCTTGAATTTTATGCGCAATTCTTGCGGAACAGCTCTCCGTTTTTTTAGTTATTATACTGGTGTCCAATTGTCACTCTACACTTGTACGTCGGAGTAGTTTTGTTTTAATTAGAATTATGCTGATAAAGCGAACGTATTTTAGGAAAATATATAAAACAGCAGTGCTCTAGTGTAGGTTTGTAAAGTGAGCAATTGGAAACCACGTGTTTATTTATCGTTGGTGTCTCCTGCGCAGTGGTCTTTGCCCGAAATCATGCGCCAATCAAATATAATGTGCCGTACATATATTTTTGAGTGGAATGTGTACAAACTGTAATCAAGTTGAAGAGTTTAATTTTTCGTTGCTTCGTTTTCACTCTTGTAAATTGACTTCACTTGCCGTAAAAAGTTCTAGCAATTCGCTTACGAGTTATCAAACCCCAGCTGGCAGGGCTACCAGACATCCTCCGAGAACACATGATAATTGCAAAATATTCTTTTCGTTATCCTTCATAAATTGCAGCACCACACCACTAGTTCTCACACAGTTGCCTAAAGATGACGCTGTGTAAAAGCTCCTCAACATTTAGGTCGTAGCCGATTTTGTCAAAGCACGTTAAAGGCTATCTCCACTTAGATTTTCATTTCGAAAAGATTTTTGTCCAAACTTGTAGAAGTACAATTCATGTGTCACTTTCGTCATACCGTTACCCGACCCTTATTTGGGATAGGGCATGGTAGAAGACCGTGGAGCCACAAAAACAGGCAATCTTTCGTAGTCTTAATCAGAGGTGGTAAATAGATTAAGGGCGAGCGACGTAAGAAATTGCCCCAATCAACATCCTCCTCAACGTGGTAATGCGGTCCCCGACCCCGTTTGAGTTGGGTCGAAATGGCTGTTGGACTTCCCGAGGGTCCCAGTTGTACCCCGGGCACTCCCCTTTATTTTTTCGCTGTTCTGCTCCCTGAAGGACCGCAGAAGAGCAGCACACTGCTTCCTTAAAATTGGTCGCCTGTTTTCTCTTGCCCGTTTTCGTCTCTTTATTCATTTCCCTTCTTGAGCGGTAACGTTCATCCCAACCCTGGTCCCATCTTTCCTTGCTCTGTGTGCGCTGGAAATGTGACCTGGCGGGGCAAGTCAGTGCAATGCTGCACCTGCTCCAAATGGGTCCATCTAAGGTGCCCACAACTTTCCCTCTCCAAATTCAGAACTCTTGACGGCTCTCACTCTTGGAGCTGTGTCCCCACTTGTAACACTGTGACTCTCTCCTTGGATTTCTCCGACATGTATACCTCCACTGTATAATCTAGCCCTTTGTCTGCTAATGCTGCACCCTCGTCTTCAAATCTTCTATCCCCCGTCAGCTCATTCTGTACCTTTTCCTTGTGCCCCCTCACCACCGTCCCTTGCTTCTGGCTGTCCTTCTATGCCTCCTGCTTCCTCTCCCCCTGACTCTCTCAGGATTCTGCAATGGAATGCTGGAGGTCTTCGAGCCAGAAGCACTGAACTGCTTCACTTTCTTTCGTCCCATCTTGTCGACCTTATCTGCATTCAGGAATCCAATCTTAACTCATCTTTCTCTTTCCGGATTCCTGGATTCCCTGCTCTGCGTTCTGATCGCACCCAGTCCCAGTCTGGCATTCTCTCTCCTGATGCCACGCACGCTAGCGGCGGCGTCGTCACTTTCGTCAGGCAGGGCTTATCTTTCTCTAATTTTCTACCTCCTCTCTTTCCTCGCTCGATCCCACTCTGATTATGTAAGAGTCAACATCTCTTTTGACAACTCCTCCTCGCTGTCATTTCTTAATGTGTATGCTTCGCCGATGGTCTCCGACAGATGGCAGAACCGGCTCATTTTCTTCCTCCAGAAATCTCTTCATTCTGGGGGACTTCAATTGCCATCACTCCCTCTGGGACTCAAGAGATATTTCCAACCCCCATGGGGAGGAAGTATTCGACTGGGTCATCTCCTCTGACCTCCTCCCCTCAATGATCTTGACAAACCAACCCTTCTATATCGCTCCTCCCATGACATCTTTGCTCCCTCCTGTCTTGCTCTTTCGTACTCCTTCTATCTATCTCTTTCTCTCCAGTCTTTTGCCCCAACGAGCGTCCCCCTTCCTTCAACTTTCAGAAGGCTCGCTGGGAGAACTTTGTCTCCTGCTTTGACTCCCACTGTCTTTCTGCAGAGGAATACTCGTCTCTTTCATCTGCTGCTGCTCTTTTTACAACTCTGGCACTGAATGCGGCCAAATCTTTTATTCCTTTCGGCCACATCAAACGCCATCCTAAAGCGTAATGGTCTGCTCAGGTGGAAGAAGCGGTAAGTAAAAGACGCAAGGCTTTTGCTGCCGCTCACGGAAGTAATGAAGATCGCCAGGCTTACATCTCCGCTTTTCGACGCGCCTAGTCAGTCATCGCCAAGGATAAGGCATGGCAGAAAACTTGCTCTTCTCTCACTCTCCCAAATCTAACCCAAAAACTGCATATTCTCTTCTTCGCTCTATCTCTGGCTCTCCTTCCTCGTCTTTTTACTCTCTTAACTTTCCCAAACTGTTCTTCTCCCAGGGAATCGTCTTCGGTCTACGCCGCTTACCTGAGATCTCACTTTTCCGTTTCTCAGCCAAAGGCCCTGCGTAGCAGAGCCAGAGGCTACCTTTCTGAGCTCAGCCGTGCAAAGTGTCCTGTGGAGTCTCACTTGTCCTTCTGCTCTCCTTTCTCCCCACTGAATTTCTTGCGGCTGTCTCCAACCTTTCCACTGCCACTGGCCCAGACAATGTTCCCTATCCCATGCTAAAGCATCCTCCTCGCTCTGACATGGATTTTATTCTTCACATCTTCAATCTTTTCTGGACTTCACATTTCTTTTCTTCCGTCTGGAAGACTTCTTCTATTATTCCTATACACAAGATGGAAAAGCCTCTTGACTCTCCTGCTTCCTTCCGGCCTATCTCTCTCACCTCCTGCGTCTCAAAGCTTTTTGAGCACATCATACCATCCCGTTTACTCTACTTTCTGGAATCTGATTCCATTCTCTCTCCCCACCAAACCGGTTTCCGCCCTGGACGGTCTACACTAGATCAAATTTTTTATCTTTTTCAGTCCATTTCGTATAGATTTAACAAACCCAGGCCGGGCGCTGGGACGTTCCTCTCCACCATTGATTTCTCCAAAGCTTTCCACTCTGTTTGGCATTCCGCCCTTTTCCATAACTCATTTCGGCTGGCCTCTCTCCTTGTTTTGCTCGTTGGACTCAATCTTTCCTTTCTGACAGGCGCGCTTGTGTGGTTTTTCAAAATCACAAAAGTCGATCCTTTCGAGTCCGTCGAGGTGTTCTGCAAGAATCCGTTTTTGGCCCTGTTTTCTCTCTGTTCATCAACGATCTTCTGGCTTCTCTGCCTTCCTCCGTCAGCTGCTCTGTTTACGCTGACGATCTGGCCATTTGGTCCTCCTCCCTGTCGGTCCCCACTGCGGTGGAGGCCACACAAGGAGCACTGTTTCAATTGGAGCACTGGTCTAAGTACTGGTGTCTTCCTCTGGTGTCTTTTCAGTGCATCCCCACCAAGCTAATCTCCAGCCCAACCTCCTCTTACTTAACTCCCGCCTCCGTCTCAAACCAACTCCAATCTTTTTTGGAATCACCTTCGACCGCACTCTTTCTTTTTCTAAACATGTATCTTCGCTGAAGGCCAAATTATTTCCACGTCTCAAGGCCTTACGCTGTATCTCTGCTTCCTCATGGGGCCCCTCTAAAGAGTCCCTCTCTGTTCTGTATGAAGCTTTTCTTCGGCCTCTTCTAACTCATGCTTCAACAGGATTGTTTCCTTTCCTAAGCGCTACCAATATTACCCAATTGGAACGTCTCCACCGAGCGGGTAGTCGCTCTATCACCGGCTGCCTCTCGTCCTCTTTTATTCCACTTCTTCTCTCCGAGGTTCTCTACTTCCCCTACGAGTCACCCTGACTCATTTCACTCTTTCATCTTATGAGCGGGCTCTTCGTCTCCCAACCTCTTTTGCTATTTCAGATTTGGCCAGACTTGGAGTGAAACAAAGACTCTGCAGATCGTCCTGGAGAGCTTTTGCGTTCACCACTTGGTTACGCTTTCTTCTACATCCCCTAGGGAGGCTCTTCTTGCTTGCCCTCCCTTTCCTTCTTGGAATCTGCCTTCCTTCACTGTTGAGACCAGCCTTTCCTCTCTATACTCTCGCTCTGATCCCCCTCTCTCTCGCCAAGGTGCGACTCTTGCCCACCTTGACTCTCTCCCCCCTCATGATCGGGTACTCTCCACTGACGGCTCTGTTCTTTCTCCTCTTGGCGAGGGTGGCTCCGGCATACTTACCAACTGCTCTCTCTGTGGTACTGAAGCCACTCTTTCCTTTTCAGCAGGCCCAGTATGCTCAAGTTTTTCCGCTGAAGCCTGTGCCATTCTGCACGCTCTTTGCTGGTCTTGGCAGCACCAACAAGCCTGTCATTTCTCTTCTCCTCCTATCTGATTCTTGTTCTGTCCTCGCCACTTTTTCCTCTCCTCCATCTTTCCTTTTACCTGAAACTCTGTGGCAGATCTGGCAGAAACTGTCTTCTCTCTCCTGTTCTATCAGGCTACAATGGGTCCTCGAACACTCGTTTTTTCCGGGGAACGACGCAGCTGATGAGCTGGCCCGACGGATAGCGCTGCTTGCGCCCTCTGCAATCCCTTGTAGTGCCTCTCCTCTTATCTCTCGTACCCACTTTTCTCGGACAGGAGGCATACTGTCTCATCAAAATTCTTTGACGTGCAGGTTCCCTCGGTTTCCACCGAGGAACTTGGGCTCCCTCGTCATGCTCGCTGTGTTCTCTATCGTCTACGCTGCAACGGACATAGTCTTCTGTTAAGTTTTTGTCTCTCTAGGATTGGTAGAATCGAGAATTCTTCCTGCAGCGTCTGCGGACACTCGTCCCAGGACATCTCGTTTTTTGGTCGTTACAAGGAGGACTATCTGTTTGTCAAAAGAGTTTTTTGAAACAATACGCCTTAAATTCAAAAAAGAAATAAGTGGATGCAAAAGCTGAAGAGAAAAAATATAAAGGACCGTACTCTAGGTGACTGAAGTAGCGCATCTTGTTTGGCCAGCTCATTGTCCGGAAAAAACACGTAACCGGGGATCTGTTGATGCTGTTGCAGAAAAAAAAGAGCATAGGGCATAGGTTAACTTCTGCCAGATGTGCTGGAGAGTACTTTAACAAATAGTTTCGTAAATAAGTTTGTACATGGTTGCTTGAGTAATTCTTTCATCCACATCCAAGCTTATTAAGTCTACAGGCGTTTGCGACTTGATTTTGTATGATGATAACCTGCAAGCTGGCTTGCCAAGTCATTGCTCAAAATTTGTACCATAAAGTTGGTGGTATACAGCTTAAATCATTGAAAAATTTTAATATTCCGACTATGTTGAGTAGTTATACTTAGTGAATATTCTAAGGTCTTTGTTTTTTTGTTGCGTACATGCTTTTTCTTAATGCTACATAACACCAAGTTGGCGTTGGCATACTAAACTTTATTTCACCTACGAGAAAATAGTGAACAATTTAGTTGAAACAGATGGCGGTTTGTTAATGCATTTAAGGCCAGCAAAAGGTTTGCAGACTTCAGCAAAAAGATTTAAACAAGCTGCTGGACAGGAATAGGAAAAGGTGGTTTACCTCTTTCGCTCCCGCCATCATTAATTAATAGTCTCGTGTTTTCCTGAATTTTTTTTCAAATTGTGTTTCAAAATTAGTCTACTACAAAATGGATTTGTGACTTTATATCTCAACCGATTTTCATAAAATTTTCAAAAGGTCACACTTTATTCCTCGCGCATCGGAAGATGTGAAACTTGTGTACTAACTCTTGGATTTTCTTACCCAAAAAGGGTTAAAAAGACCAAGAGCCCAGCTGCAGATGACAAAAAATGCCAAATTCTCAGTAAGAGCCGATTAACTACCTTCAAATCAATTTAGAATTACATGTTTACCACGAAACCAAACCCTTTACCATTAACGCAGTCTGAAAACTACTCTTTGTGGCATCATTTGACAAAATTTCAAGCAAAAATAATGAAATTTATCTATTAAAATTCGTAGGGGTCTTAATTCCCCCCCAAACAAATTTGTATGGCAGGTAAAAAAAAAATAGATTTGGTGCGTAAAAAATATGTGTTGCTAAAAATACCGGTCTCATTTGAAAGCTTAGGAAATTTGCTTTTCAGCAATATATAACTTAAAGTAGTTTAGGCTAAGCGGTATGTGATATTTACTGATCAAAAATGGATACTGTACATCATGTCAGCTCAAAACTCCCCAAAACTTTTTTACTTACCTTTACTAAATTATAAGTTTTAGAAAAACTACACCTTATAAAAAGATAAAACGGAACTGGTGCAAAATTTTCCCCAGTTAGTTATTAAGTTTATTCTTAAGAACATTAGAACAGCATCAAATCCATGGTTGCGGGTTCGAATCTCAGCTGGCAGGGCATTAAAAGAAAGGCAGTGTACACTGAAGGGGCAGGCCTGGTATGTAAATGTACGGGGCAGTGTACACTGGAAGGGAGTGTAAAATAGCCACTACCCAAGTGCATAAATTTCCCCACATGGGGAAATTTATGCATTTGATCCGATAAAACAAATTACAAATGCTTCACCACTAAACTCGTCGTTTTGTACAAGTTTCCAAGGAGACAAAAACTAAATTGTTTTAAATTAAAAAAAATATGTAAAAATATTTTTGTGGCCCACCGGTGGGTCTCATTGCAGGAAACGTATTAAAAGCTGACAGAAGTTTGGCTTCTTTGAAGCAAAGTTTGCTGTATCCCTCTTGCTTCTCAACAAATGGGCGGGGTGTAAAAAACTTCTGTTTCATTGTTAATGACAACATATTTCTATTTAAACTTGATATTTTTTGAATCTCGAAGAAATCCCCTTTTCAAAAATACTTAATGTGAAATGGTTTAGGCTAACCGTTCGTAGATAATGACTGATCATATTCTAGGTACCAAATTTAACCAACAAAATTTGGTACCAGCCAGCACCGGTTAACAAAAAGGTCATGGGCCTTAGAAAGTTTCAAATTGTAGAAAACCTAGGCTTTTAGGTAAGTTTTGACTAATGTACCTTGAAAGCTTATTTTCTTAGCATCATCTAGCGACCATTTCTAAAAAAATTGGTAAAAAAATAAAATCGCTAGTGATCTTTGAGGTAAGGGTACTTTAACTTCGCAGAAAACTTAGCACCTATTGGGGGCTAGTTAGCATAAAATTTGCATATTCAAACAAAAAAATTTTTTTGTTTTTATTGAATTTGAAATCTACAAGAAATAAAGACTACAACGATATACTAGTATAACACTTGATGTAGAAGTAAACAGATGAGTAATGATTTACAAACAAACTTGGGTATTTTATGATGATTGATTATGACAATTTATCACACTGCTACCTTACCGAAATTTTTTTTCGCTAGAGAGATTTAATAAGTGGTAGCGAGAGAGTTAATACAAGTTAGGATCGGGAAAGAAAAAAACACATTCAAAACTAGGGTTAGGTCACACAAAAAGTTCGAGAAACTCTGCTCTATAGCTTCTCATTAGACGCGATAAAGCCATTAAAGCTTCGGAAAAAAAAGCCTTTTTAGAGCGATGTTGAAGTTATGCGCTGGTACCAACAGCAAATTATTGAGCGTTACAACTATGATATAGATTTAGTCCAACATTTTTATTGAGGTAGCAGTAGTGAAAACATTGATTGACAAAAAACCGTTTTAACCACCATTAGAGCACCACACCACTACAGCGAATAAGCACAATGAAATTCAACTTGCACGTACAAATCGCTTTCCAGAATATTGAATTTAGAATATCCGAAGCGAAAATTTTTAACAGCAAAGTAAATACACACACACACAATAATAATAATAATAGAAAAATTAGGAAAACAAATTGATGGTTACGGTAAAAATATGCTAAAGCGCAAGCAGAAACCTACTAACGTAGCAACAGGATCCGAAAGAGCATAAGAATATAAGTTCTACAGCATTGTGGCCATATCCTTTGCGCCAATGAAAAATATTTCCAAGCATGCCATATTCCCTGCAAGGCATAGCCAATAGTCATTATTTTGTAAGAAAAGTATCCATGCAGCACTGCCACAGTATAAAGAATGGTTTGTTGAACCCACCACATATACATGAATTGAAAATGTCGAATGCAAGCAAACACTTTCAAGGCTGGTTTCCATTCGGCGTAGATTGCAGGCGGAAAGTGCTCGCTCCACGCATAAAAATAGAGAAAAAATTTTTTACCCTACGCCTTCAATCTACGCCTAATGGAAACCAGTCTTTACACAAACAAAAAAAGGAAATTTCGCAATCAAGTTGAAAATTTTACCACAGGTAAAAAGCAACCCTACATGGCAGTGTAACAGCCCGGCGGCCGATAAAACATTCAAAACACTCGGTTTAATGTAAGTTCAACATTGGCCACCAATTCAACACATTTACTGCAGCATTCTTCGCTAATTTCGTTGCCACTAAAAAAAAATTGCCAGAGAACGAATACAATTTGCTCAGATCACTACATCTTTTCCACTGCTGCAGTTTAGGAGAGTCTATCAACTGATTATGGGTACTGCTGGGCACACTCACTCAGTAGTGGGCACTTTTTAAGGAGAGCAGCAATAATCAGTCTAATTTGATTAAACCAAATCGAAAATGTAAAAAAGAGGCAGTAACTTATTCCATTACATACACGGATTGCAGCACGTAAAAGATAAATTGCATAAGCGTAAAACCAAGGCAAAACCGGATCAAAAAAAATTGGATCTCATATAATACATCTATCGTAGAATTGATACAGTATAGCAGCAAGAAAATATCGGGCAGAGTGAAGAAAGCTTTTTTACTTTTTAATCTTCAGAGGAAAAACTAATCCATGATTACGTACGCCAACATTTAATCTTTTCGTTACTTTGTAGCATTTCTAGATTGTCCAAACCCTAAAGCACGTCCTCGGTAGTAATGAGTATAAGCAGCTCAGTTTGGAATTCAAAAACTTGCTTTCTAATTACACTTTAAGTTAAAAGCAGTAGTAACGTAAAAACAAGGAGCACACTAGATCAGCTACGTCCAACCTCGTGTAATATTGATTTGAAAGAACATCGCTTGCTTTAAACAGTAGGCGCCACCCGGCGGCCTAAATAAACCACTTAGGACTTGTTAGTAGGCCGCGTAATACTTGCGTTTGCGCGTCGCGTTGTGCGGAAGCGCTAGGGACCTGTCGCAAGTTCAATCATCAGCATCATCATCAAAGATATTCTGCCCGAAAGCATCAACATGAAGCATATACAGTATTAGACCTTCAGCGTTGTTTTATCATCATATGGGTTATGCTGTAATCGACACATTGTTATTTAACAGGCTAAGAGCGACAAGCAATTAGCTTGAGCTCCGTGCAATGCAGCGGAGGCATTTCATCATCATCGAAATATACATTTGACCATCATAACAAGTTAGCTGATCACTGCTATAACATCTATTGGTATGATGCAGCTTCGCCATGCCTAAAAAATGAATTAGTGATAAGTAGTGCTTCCACAATCTTCGACTGTGATTGCTACTCTCACATCACCACAAGTCATATTCAACAAACGTGGAATGCTTTGCAGTACATGTATAATCTAGAAAAAACAGGTTTGCATTAGCAACTAAACTGTTATCACATCATTTTTCCTTACTTAATATAACAATCTAGTAAGGAACAAACGAGCCACGAAGCAAACCTAACCACACGTGTACTTTAGACGAAAAGACATGCATCCATAACATGAAATCTGACTTTAAAAAAAAGTTAAGGGATAATCAGGTGCTTCAAAAATTTTTCAGCGAGTTTCGAGTAGCCGTGCTCAATTCTGCAAGTTACTGAATTAGCCCATCAAACAATATGCAGATTAGTAATTCATCAGCATGACTGCAGTGATAAAGAACTAACTAATTCTACCACTCATTGTTTAATTTTCAACCAATTAAACGTAGGGCAAGTGCGGTTAAAGATTGTTGCTGTAATTGTTACCCGACCTTTTCCGAGAGATGGTGGCATGGTGGAAGACCATTGAGCCCCAGAAGCCGGGCAACCCTCCAGGGCCTGGACCAGAAATGGTAGAGACAGAGAGTCGCCAAAGAGCAAGCGGCGCAGAGTACGTAGCTGGACAGTGCAGAATGAGATGAGAGGTGTCCTGGGTCGGGTGTCCGCAAGCGCTGCACGAAGAATTATCGATTCTGCCAACCCTAGAGAGAAAAGAGCTTAACAGAAGACTGTGTCAGCAGCAGCGAAGAGAGACAGCAAAAGTTCCTTGGTGAAAACCGAGGGAATTTGTGTGTCAAAGAATTTAGATGAGACAGTATGCCTCCAGTCTGAGAAAAGAGAAGAGTGGATATGAGAGATAAGAGGAGGTAGACTACAAGGGATTGCAGAGGGCACAAGTAGCGCTCCCCGTCTGGCTAGCTTATCAGCCGCATCGTTCCCAGAGAGAAACGAGTGTCCGGGTATTCATTTTAGCCTGATAGTGCAGGAGAAAAGAAGAGGCAGTTCCTGCCAGAGACATTGAGGTAAAAGCAAAGACGGAGGAGAGGACAGAGCGATAGCCAGGAAAGAGCAGAAGAGAAATGGCAGATTTGTTGGTGCTGCCGAGACCAGTAGAGCTTGCAGAATAGCACTGGCTTCAGTGAAAAACTTGAGCATACTGGGCCTGCTGAAAAAGAAAGACAGCAGTTCGCAAACACACCAGAACCGCCTTTGACAAAAGGAAAACAAACAGAGCCATCTGTCGAGATCATGAGGGAGAGAGTCAAGGTGAGCGAGAGCCGCGCCTTGGCGAGAGAAATGGGGGTTAGAGCAACAGCATAGAGAGAAAGGGGGTGGACTCCACAGTGAAGGAAAGCAGATTCAAAAAGGAAAAGGCAAGCAAAAAAACTCCGTAGAAGAAGTAGGAAGAATGGGCGGGTGAGTGGACGCAAAAACTCTCTAGGAGGATCTGCAGAGTCTTGATTTCACTCCCAAGTCTGGCTAAACCTGAAATGGAAAGGGAAGTTGGGAGACAAAAAGCCGCTTATAATACGACAGAGCGAAATGAGTCAGAGTGACTTGTAGGGGAGGTGGAGATGCTTCAGGGAAGAGAAGTGAAATAGGGAAGGAGAGAGGAAGCTGGGGATGGCGTGACCAGCCGCTTGGTAAAGGCGTTTCAATTTGGTGACTTGGTAAAGGCGTTCCAATTTGATGACTTGGTAAAGGCGTTCCAATATTGGTGACGCTTAGAAAAGGAAACCATCTGGGTGAAGCATAAGTGAGAAGAGGCCGAAGAAAAGCTTTATACATGAGAGGGACTCCTTAGATGAGCCCCATGATGAAGCAGAGATACAGTGTAATGTCTTGAGAGGGAAAAACTTGGCTTTTAGCGAAGATATATCTTTAGAAAAGGAAAGAGTTCTGTTGAAGGTGACCCCAAGAAAAGTTATAGTAGAATTAAAACTTTTTGGTAGGGATCCACTGGGAAGAGATCTCACATTTGTTCGGATTGAGAGGAAGACGCCAGTACTTAGACCAGCGCTCCATTGAAACAGAGCTCCTTGTGTGGCCTCCACCACAGTGGGGACCGACAGGGAGGAGGACCAAATGGCCAGATCGTCAGCGTAAAGAGAGCAGCTGACGGAAGAAGGCAGAGAAGCTGGAAGATGGTTGATGAACAGAAAAACAGGGCCAAAAACAGATTCTTGCAGAACACCTCAACAAACTCGAAAGTAACGACTTTTGTGATTTTGAAAAACCACACAAGAGCACCTATCAGAAAGGAAAGATTGAGTCCAACGAGCAAAGCAAGGAGGGAGGCCAGCCGAAATGAGTTATGGAAAAGGGCGGCAAGTTAGACAGAGTCAAAAGCTTTGGATAAATCAATAGTAGCGAGAATCGTCCAAGAGCCCAGCCTGGGTTTGTTAAACCCATCTGAAATGGACTGGGAAAGATAACAAATTTGATCAAGAGTAGACAGACCATCGAGGGCAGAAACCAGACTGGAGCGAAGAGAGAATGGAGTTAAAGTTCAGAAAGTAGAGTAGACTCGATAGAATGATGCGTTTTAAAAGCTTTGAGATGCAGGAGGTGAGAGAGACAGGCCGGAAGGAAGCAGGAGAGTCGAGAGGCTTTCCCATCTTGTAGATAGAAATAATAGAAGATGTCTTCCAGATGGAAGGAAAGAAATGCTAAGACCAGGAAAGATTGAAAATGGGTAAGAGAAAAACCGTGCTAAAACGAGGAAGGTGCTTTAGCATGAGATAGGCAACTTTGTCTGGGCCAGTGGGAGTGGACGAGTAGAGATTTGTGGTATCTGCAAGAAATTCAGTGGGAGAAAAAAGAGAGCAGAAAGACAAATGAGACTCCTCAGGGCACGTGGCTCGGCAGGTCTTGGACAAGTAGCCTCTGGCTCTGCTATGCAAGGCCTTTGACTGGGAGACAGAAAAGTGGGAACTCAGGCAGTCAGCAAAGACCGAAGCAGACTCCCCGGGAGAGGAACAGTTGGGAAAGTTAGGAGAGGAGGAAGATGAGGAAGAAGAGCAAGCGACAGAACAAAAGAGAGAATACACAGAATGAGGGAAGAGAGGAGAGCAAGTCGCCTGCCCTGCCTCAGCCTTGGCGATGACAGACGAAGCATGGTGGAAAGCTGAGATGCAAGACTGACGATCTTTATCACTTCTGTGAGCGGCAGCGAAAGACGTAAGGCTTTAACCTTTAACACCAACCGCTTTAATCCCACAGAAAGATGCAACAATGGGGAGGAAAACACGACTCTGTGGCCTCCCTTAACTACGTTTATGGTTCCAGCCTTATTCTTATCAGTTTGGGAGCTTCTAAAAGCAGATCAAATGGTTAATTCTCTTGATACACTGCCTTGGCAAAAGCCTAGCGAATAACTTTAGCTGGTTTATCAACTTCCGTTTAATGGGGCAGCTAAAAACGCAACACTACGGACACTTAATTGATAAATGGAAAATGCATCACCCATCAGTTTCAACAGTTTTAAAATTGTTACTAAACAAAGTTTAGTATCATTCAATTTGAAGCCGAAAAAGAGGTAGATTTTTAGCTTTAAATGTTGTGTCAGTAATACGTCAATCTGAATAGCTCATCAAATACCAAGCCACACTACCTGATTATATCCTTGGATAAAAGTACATCGCAAAAAGGCGGCATAACTCCCAGTTCAATGATAAACACAATATGTTGTCTATATCCATTAGCAATCAAATTGCTGATCACCAAGCCCGCTTCTTTTTTTACTTGAAAGTCATTCTGCAGCACAAAAAAGCTGTAAACAAGAGTGCCATTGCCTTTGTGATCATTCGAACGTAAAAGTGGCTGACATACACTGGCTATCTTATTTGCAGTCGAAGAAATATTGACAATTTAGATTTAAGACTTACGTTATTTCTGCTCCAATTTATATTCTGTATGTCTTACCACTTACTTCTGATCAGTTTATGATACGAAAGACATTAAAATTGGGA
Source organism: Trididemnum clinides (assembly GCA_963675345.1). Classification (NCBI taxonomy): domain Eukaryota; kingdom Metazoa; phylum Chordata; class Ascidiacea; order Aplousobranchia; family Didemnidae; genus Trididemnum; species Trididemnum clinides. Next base: position 23,711,062 of record OY776305.1, on the reverse strand, counting down.
TGCTCTTTTTACAAAAAAAAACAAAACATTAATACATATGAATAAAGATTTCGAACCGGGGTTATGGGCTCTTACGAACCTCATTTCTATCACTTGCAGAAAACTTCGGACTGTCCAGGCGAGAAAATATTAAATGGTTATAACAAAATTTTTGCTACATTTCACCGTTCCCTTCAAGACAACTTTATTTACGATGCAAGTCATGTTCAACTTTTTCGAGATGTACTGATGAGGTGCATGCCTGTAACAGACCCACCTGCTTTTTCGTCAGACCGTTGAAAACATTGGAGTGGAAAAAACTGAAGAAAAGCTTTCACATAGGACTGACAAAAAATGCTCTCTTTCTTCACTTAAGTACATGGTAATTAGTGGGATAAAACCAGCATCGATAACAGCTTGTACTAGTGATTGATTTTCCACAGTTATATGGGTTAAAAACTATGTTGCTCCTTAAAATATATAAGTGTCATCAAAAAAAACTCAAAGTTAATTTTATTCATACAAACCATTCTAGATTATGAATCTGAGTGATGTAGACTACCATCAACAAGCAAAGCAAAGGTAACTGACCTAAAGGCAATAGAATAGATAAGGTAAACTACGGTGAGGCGTCATGGAAATAATATTTTCATCAATTTGACGTCTTCTTTTCTGTGATTCACAGGCTCAGACGTGCTGATTTAGTGTATGCCTACCATTATATATTCGCTTTCGATCTAGAGTTTTTGGTAAAGCAACGTAACTTAAACCAGTACAATATTTGTAGGTAAGTTGCATTAAGAAGGATGTTGAAAAACAAATTGAGAGTGGTAAGAAAAAAAATACATAACTTGGATAGGCATGCATCCTTGATGATGCAGCACATTAAGTAATGATGCAAACCACAAAAGCCGTGCTTACAGGGCGAATTAAAACAGTATTTTTACAATCATTTGCAAAAAATTGCTTCAGCGGTTTGCTATTGTTCATTAAGAACTGATCACAGTTGAAACAAGTTCGCTTTGCAACTGAATAACGGATAAGAAGGAGAAAATATACAAGTATTCAAATAAAATCCACTAATTGCATAGAATTAGATAATCACAAACTTCCAATATCAACATGCACTAAAATTATTAAATGCAAATAAATGTATCGATCAGTTGATAATAAGGGAATTGGCAAAGTGACCATGCAAGTAACTGATTTCATCAGTAGGCTATTGATATGCAATTATTTTCAACCATACAACGTGATTAGAGTAACATCACAACTTATTTAAAAATTTGAGCCTCTTTAAACTACGGTAATACCAATTATATTATAGGACATACGAAGCCAACACTTTGGCGTTTACCTGAAGATTTTTCTTGAAACTGAGTGCGAGATGCCAGTTTGAGTTAAAAAATTTGTTGTTCAAGTGTGAATTCATAAAAAACATTTGTTTTTATTCATCACGTATCGTTTTATTATGCTGGTAGAAGAAAACACTTTTTACCATAACTATAGGGTTTATCATTATGAGTTATGCAACTTAAATATTTTTAAACAGCAGTTAGAAGCAACAGTTAAGCTGATAGCATACTTGTAACAGACACATGCACCGGTAACCATTACTACTAGCTATTTATATAAGCTTCCAATCCAAGCACTGGAAGTTTGTACCAACTCAATACACAGCTTGAAGAGTTTGTTAAAATGTCAAGTTTTTCAAGTTTTTATCCTGCTTACAGTCTCGGTCTGCAGCGACATCAATCCATTTGATTCTTTTCTCCTTTGACAAGCACACTGAAAAGCATTCTTGCCACCATGCTTGGTAATTTCGCTACATTTAGTCATCGAATTTTTGCTTCAAAATTCGTTTCTCTTCTTCCACAAATGATTTGTCTCGATTGGCTTGTCCTGCATCACGTTTACGTTTTTCTTTTTCTCTGAATGTAACTGGATTGTTTGTTTTTTGATGTTTTGTTTGATATGCAACTTTTCCAATATTTATGTCCGTATGACAAAAACCCGCTAAATCTTTGTCTTCATCTTCAGGCCTTGGTCTTTTAGCGGCAAGAGAACTAAAATCAGAATCTTTGTACATTTTAGACCAAGTCACTGCATGGTCAATTATATTTTTTCCTTTTTCTTTTGTTGCTTCTCTTTTGGGAGGAACAGGGACCAGAGTTTGAGGTGCACCTTTAATGAGAGAAATATCAGGTTTTTTACTCTTGGTTGTTGACTGTGTGTCTACTGAAGGTAAAGCATTTTCCCATGGTTTAAATTCTTTTGGGGGTACATAGGGGGCAGCTTTTACCATTTTATCCCAATCCATGTCAGAACGAATATGACTTGTCACAAACTCTGGAGTTTTTGCACTTTCTAAAACTTGCAGAGGGGGAGGAAGACCCCCTTCTGTTTTGTGAACTACAGCATTATCCTTTATTTCTTGATTGTTTTCTTCTGAATCTGAAGATGATCCATCATCACTGCTGCTATCATTAACAGAAAAGAATGACAAAGTTGACATAGTTATATGCAATTAACTTTCAATGTGCACTACTTAATGCTAAGCTAATTACAAAATTACTGCAAAAAAATGTATTTTCATCAATTTTGAACCAACTGTCATGACTGATACAATACAGTAAAGTCTTTGACTTTGCAGATGTTTTAATTCATTTTCCCAACCTAACAGCAGCAGCACGAATAAAAAAATGATAGAAACCGAGGATAGTCAAGAGAATGGAAATTCAAAATAACTGTTTCGCCCAACTGATCTCAATTCTTTCTTTAGACAAATGGATTAATGGTCTCTAATTTTCTAAGCTTCTATACGGAAATTTGTATTGAAATATGTAACTAATGTATCATAAAAATACAAAAAACAAGAAATTACTAAATTGCAGCAATACAAATAAACTATCAACTAAAGAAATACAAAACTATGAAAATCTCCAAGTCGATAAAAACGAAAAACATAACAATCTAATTTCAAGAATAAAGCTGGATAATTGAAATGAGTAAAAGAGGGCATTTTTATAAATTTTTGCACTTCTAAAAATTTCCAAATATTTATAATTTGATGTCACCCCAAAGCAAATCTAAACATAAGTAAATAAGGAAAGGCAAACCTTAAAACATAATCACAAAATAAGGAAAGCTATTCAATACCTCTGAGCATTCAAGCACTTTCTGTGAGAATATTTTATCATTCTGGAATTGAAGTTTTATCCGAGGTTAACACCGCATCTTTGCAGCTGCACTTTGCAGAAAACATAGTTGCATTCTTAGTTAGGCTATAGTCTGTCTGCTTTGTTACAAAAGAAAAAAAAACGATAATTTGTTGTCACTTTGATACCAATATTTCATTTCAATATTGTTTAAGCAATAAGCTAGCATGCCAGATGAAAAATTTGAAAATAAAATATACTTACCATAAATTAGCATCCTAAAATACTTTTAACTTGCTCAAAAATGCACCTGACAATAAAAAATAAATATCAAAAGGAAAAGCCTTTTTTATAACTAATTTAGAAACAACTAAGAAGTCATGATTGCAAACAATTCACTGATAATTTTCTGCTATAAAATCACTTAACAATAGCATCAATTCAACGTTAGTGTATCTGAGAGGCAATGATGGCCAAAAGTATAAGCAAGGGACACGGGGCAAGGCCTCCACTTCATATATAGGCAATACCTACATTTATATGACCATAAAATATCCTGTACACTATTTTCACGTGACCATAAAAACAATTTCTGTACAATATTTTTGATCAATCGTACAAAGGTTACCATAAGCTATTTTGACATGACAGTAAGAAAATCCATCCGGCTTTTTCATGAGACCACAAAAAAATTTCAGTAAGTTATTTTTATGTGACTCTAAATATAAAAATACTGTTGTCTGGTTATAACTAGTACTCAATTTTTCTTGTTCTCAAAAGCATAAATTGTGCTAAAGCTTTGGAAACAGCTTTGCTAGTTGAAAAGTTCAGAGAGGCCAATATAAATTTTTTCTTGTATGGATAACTGCTACAAGCTTGAAGCCTACGTTTTACCATTGTCATTAGAAATGCCTAATCAATGCAGCCTGGCAGTACCACTGTCCATCAAGTCTGCCGCTTTTTTTCTTTGACTGTTGTGGAGTGTGGTTTTAAGACATGTTGAAAAGGAGAAAGAGGAATCAAACCAAAGTGATCTTATAACAAACCTGGACGCCGCACGCTTCAAACTCAAAGCTGGCTCTAAAGGAGAGTTTTTTTTAATTTTTGGTAATTGCTGCAAAGTAGTTTTGTTTGTTCTTGACTTTTCTTGCAACCTAAATTGCTGTTGAGAAACAATTTTCACATGTTTTAAAAATGCATTGCAAAACTGAAAGGTCTCGGCTTCAAAACTTGCCTAAATTAAACATTTTGAGATTTAACGTTTTCAGCTATATTTAGTTTAATAATCAAGAAAATGTGACTTTTAGATGCATTATTAACAACAAACAACCTTTTTGCTAGGAATAGTAGCTTAGCTGGAGGAGGAGTTACTTGTTTCACTTCTCAATGAGATCACATCACACAATAACAATCGAATGTATTAGACTATACCAAATACATTGCAAAGTATATTGGTGAAAGAAAGTATTTCTTAATATAAGCAATTCAAAATCAAACTTTGCTAGGTATTTTTACATAAAGTATGTGTTGATTAATTTCCGCCTAGTCTCTCCTCAGAAAATGCTTAGGCAAATCCTATCAACAAATGTAGAATCCTTGTCTAATACTGATAGACTTCAACGGAGTTATACAATTCCAAAAACGTAAGAAATAAATTTAATGACAAAAAATTGATAGATCGGTTTAATTCCACAAATTATAAAACAAATGATTGAAAGATGAATTTGGGGTTCTGTGCTTTTCTTTATACGTCCTTAAACGTCCGTTTCCAAAAATAAAAAACCACATTCACTTAACTGCAAAACAATTACAAAAACAACTGTCTCGTACCAGAACTATTTTCCAGACAAGAATCGAACAAATGACCACTTGAATTTCTGAGTAAGACAACACTTTTCAATTGTATATACTTATCTCAATTACTTATCAGTTGCCTCATTCTACAAAGATCAATATAAAGATTAATATGTTGACTAATTAGTTATGTGACACAAAACTCAATAATAGCAATTTGATACTTTAACTAAACAAACTCTAGCGCCGTTTTCTACTACTTCGCATGCAGGCGCGTTTGCATTTGACTGGACAACAAAAAGCGAGGATTTTACCAGTACTACGCGTTGACTACTGCGTCAGAAAACTGAACTATTAGGCATAACAAATTCCACAAACTCAACAGAAGGTTACAACAAAAATATTTAACAGTATGCATTCACTGCCATTATCAACAACAAAAATATCATTTTTGGAGCAATTTTTGTACGCTAAGTAATTTTGCACACAAAGTACAGGTTGAGTCATATTCAATATTTTTACTTTCAGTCATTAAAAAAAGCTTCAATTATACTAAAACAGTTTTACATGTATACCCACTTCATTGTTACCAGTATGTCTGGCACAGCATTCTGCCTCAAGTAGTAGAAAAAAGAAGGGAAAATAGTTATAAAATATAATTTCTTCAAGACATAATTGCACAGCCACTGTGTAAGATTAGAACACTTGACCATTGCTGCCGTACATAGCTGTCCAACCCATTCTACCACATCGCTAACAACTATGATTCATTATAAAACACCAAAATATTGAGTACACCATGCATTTGTATAAAAGCAGAATGAGCAAAAGATATGCAGCTAGGTACACTTATATATGCATTGCAATGCTTGTATGACATCAAATTAAAAACTATTAGCTCTTTGGCTAACGCATGAATAGCGAAAAAAATGTCCGTAAGGTGGCAGTGCGAAAAACTGTCATAATTTGTCATAATCAATCATAATTATATACCCCAAGTTTGTTTGTAAATCATTACTCATCTGTTTACTTTTACATCAAGTGTTATATATCATTAAATCTCCATTTCTTGAAGATTTCAAATATAAAAATTTTTTTTGAATGTGCGTATTTTATGCAAATTACCCCTCACCCCAATAGATGCTGAGTTGTCTTCAAAATTAAAGTAGTACCCTTACCTCAAAAATCACTACAAATTTTATTTTCTACCAATATTTTTAGAAATGGTCGCAAGATGATGCTAAGAAAATAAGCTTTCAAGGCATATTAGTCAAAGCTTACCTAAAAGCCTAGGTTTTCTACAATTTGCAACTTTCTGAGTCACATGACCTTTTCTTTGACTGGTACTAAATTATGTTAGTTAAATTTAGTACCTAAAATATGATCAGTCATTATCTGCTAGAAGTTAGCCTAAACCACGCAACATTATGTATTTCTGAAAAGGAAATTTCTTCAAGATATAATGATCTTGGTAGCAAAAGAGTTAAAAAATATATAATACATATACATAAAATAGTCACTTATTCACATATATAATACATATATATAAAATAGTCTATAATACATATATGTTTATTAGGGTGGTCTCCATTGAGTAGGCAAAAATCTTTTCCAAAAAAGTGTTGGTCAGACACTGCAAAAGCATTCTGTTTGCTGAAAAAACATCCAGTGAAAATTCCATTGAAATAAATTAATGTTTAGAGGTGGCTTAATTAGCGTGAAATTTCTCTTGTAAGATGCATATAGTGTACAATACAATGCACAAATATATGGATTTTGACTTAAATGCTAGCATAAAGACTGCTGAAAAGGAGTGAAGCTGCTAGATATAGGTTACAATGTGCAGAATACAATCAGATGGGCTAGATGATTCAAACTGTGTTAATGTTAAGATAATTGTAATTTACAAATCCGTTAAGTATTTACTAAACTACCATAATACCTTTTTACAACAGGATGATTTTGGCTAACCAATATTCGTCTGTTTATATCAACCTGGAGTAATATAAAAGTTTTTCTATTTATCTTAATATGCAATTTAGCAGCACATTGTCATCACCCTACTGTGTTTTCAAACAATATAACCTCACTTTTTTCAATTATTGGTATTAAATTTCAAAGCTGGCTAGAATCAAATGTATCAATATGCATATCATCAACAATTATGAGAAACATACAAAAGGTTCCAAACTCCCAGCAAGAAACTTTTGCATTTCTTTTTTGGATAACCACAATAAGCTGCCCGAGACAGTTCAAGACTCTGCCTCCAAAATTGTAGAAACAGTGGTAGAGTTATCAAGCTGGGCAAGAATCTCCACTCATTACCTGCAAGATTGCATTAAAAACATTATTGGAGTTTTTGGAAAATGAAACTGTATGAAAAAAAAGCCAGGCAGACAAACTAAAACTTAAAAAAGAAGATTTTACAAGTATGTTTGAGAATTTATAAAATATTGCTCATGCCAATTTGCTGGAAATGACTTCAATTGATAAACACCTCTAATTTTTGATCACCAACCATGCACAAAAATGTCATGGAGTAACAGGATCACTAGATGCCAGTGTTACAAAGAAAAAAAAAACGCAGGTTGAAAAACAGCAGCGCAAATCTGGGTAATCCTGTACTTTAGCGCGGTAAATTATTTAAGCTGAAAGGGCAGTGTACACCGTAGGGCCAGGCCCGGTATGTAAATGTACAGGGCAGTGTACACTGGAAGGGAGTGTACAGGGTGGGGGAGTATACACTGGGGGTGCAAAATTACACTCCCTCCAGTGTACACTGCCCCATACATTTACATACCAGGCCCGGCCCTACAGTAAACACTGCCCTTTCAGCTTAAATAATTTCCGTACATAAACAATAGATGGAGCATAGTTGACAAACGCCATTTCATTGTTACATTGATCGCAATGGAAGTTATTTCGAATAAGTCCCATTCGAGCACAAAATAACACCCAGTCACCCACTCACGCTTTTCATGAAGCTCAAACAAAGTCTGGCGTTTTTAATTTACCGCGCTAAAGTACAGGATTACCCAAATCTGGTTAGAGTCAGCATCTTCTGCGATCTCCAGCAGCATTAGAAGCTTCAGTTGTACTAAAAAGGAAAAAGATCTATTTCAAGGATTCAATTCCAGCTACTGACACAGAGAACCTCAAAACAAGGACCTTTAGTATTACCAACAAATCTTGCAATAGCTATGAACCAAAATAAGGTATCAGACAGAACTGATGTGATGATAATTGGAGAAACTGTCTGCAATGTAAGCCAAGAAAGTTATCTACTGGTGGTGAGCCAATCTAGCAAAAGGCTACAATGACAGCAGCATTGTAAAGCCACTGCAAAAAGAACCACACATTATTTTGACCCAGTTTCTACCTACCGTAAACTGGAATGGCAAGCTAATTTCTGATATAACTGGCATTAAGAGTGTGAGCAGACTGCCCATGCTAGTGACAACTAATGAGCAATATCTTCTTGCAATGTCAAAGCTATCATATAGGACAGGTGGAGCACAAGCTATAGTCAATTTTTTTCTTCTAAATAACTGAAGTTTGGAGGATAAGCCCCAGAGGATGTGCTTCAACCTAAGCAGTACTAATAGTTTTCAGCACATAGGGTCTTCATCTTCACCTTGCATTCTCTTGTTCAAGTGATTTAAAACCACACGGCAGATTATTGACAAAGCTTCATTAAGATTTGTCATCTGATGACAGCACCAACAATGCCACAGGTAATTTTAGAAATAACAAAGTAAATATCTTACTGACAGCTGTAAAAATTAATTCATCTAGAAATGTCTACAGAGAGCTTTTGTAGCTGGCCATCATCTTACTAGAATATGTCCCTTCTTGTGGCACCCACTTTGTAGCTATCAGGGACATGTGCCAAGACCAATGGATGGCAAAGGCAATTTACACATTTAAGATAATGATGGTTTGTTCACTGATCAAGTTAAGAGCATGCCAACAGTAAGGATAAAATGTATCTTCTTTTGTGCATACAAGGGGTCCTTGACTTACGTTGATTCAATCTTAAGATGTAGTGTAACCCGAATTTTAGTGTAACATGTGTAAGTCAGAACATCATAAATAAATCACTGTATACGTACTGTACTGTAAAGTATTGCACTATAATAAAATATAACAAATAATATAAAAAGTACTTTATTTGAAAAAGAGAAAACAATTCCTTACCACATGAATTAAAGTAAATATTAATAAGATGGTGGATAAGCTGGAGTAGAAGAAGCAGCTGAGGTAGACAGTAGAGGCTCTGTAACAATAGAGGCAGCTGATGTAAAGGGTGCAGGTCTCTGTACTTTCTTAAAATACTGATCCAGGTTAAACTGCACCGACAGGATCCTTTTTATTTTTTCTATATTTTTATGGGGCACGTTCATAACCTCGAAACAGCATAAGTCGGGACTGTCGTTACCCGAGGACTCCCTATATATGATAAAGCCTGGGGAATATTCAGCATTTCTGTGAAGGCTCAAACCCAATGACTAAAAACTTCAAAAACAATTGCAATTGTGACATGCAACTAACACCAACATAACCAGTGCTACAATAAAAAGAATGGCAGGCGCAAAGATGGTAGGCCAAGTGCAAATTCTGTCACAAGAATTGACTGGTTTAACACTATTTAACAATGATTTGAACAATGGCACCACAAACAGGACAATTGTAGCCATGATAGAGAAAGAACAAAAAGAAAAGCCACTAAAGCATGTACCTATCAACTTGAAACTTATTCAAGAAAAAACTGTGATAGACAACCAAGAACTCTACATGTCTTTTTATGAAATTGGATCTTCCAGAAAATTTTCTCAAATTTCCAGCAGTTTAATAGAAACATCTACATTGGCTTTAATGCTGCAAAAACCTTCTTCAGCATGTTGGCTGCTACTAATGATCATGCTCCATGTGGTGTTGCACTGGTAAAGGATATCTTCAGCCATCTCATATACGAGGGTCAGTCAATAAGTAATGAGACTTTCTCAATAACTCAACTTTGCAATGACTGGTAATCAAAAAATGCTTTTTTATTTTATAACATAGTCTCCCTCCTTTGCAACACACTTGTTTTATCTTGATACTAGATTGTCTATTCCTTTGGCATAGAATTCCGTGGACCGGGTCTTTAGCCAGTTGCTCACAGCAGCCTTCACATTTTTCAAAAGTCAGCTGTTGCTGGGTTCCCAAGATGTTAACGGATGATCACAAAATGCAACGCCTGATGGCTTCCAGAGCATCACTACGCAGATACAGAAAGGAGGGAGATGCAATTCTGTCGAGAATAGTGACAACTGATGAGACCTGGGTTTTTCATTATGAACCTGAATCGAAACGACAATCAATGGAGTGGAAGCATGTTTTTTCCCCAGTGAAGAAAAAATTCAAATCTCAGAAAAGTTTAAGGAAAGTCATGCTCACTGTGTTCTGGGACAGAAATGGGCCGATCACTATCAGTTTCTTGGAAAGGGGCAATACTGTGAACTCAGAGAACTACTGTGAGCTGCTAACTCAAGTGAAAAAAGACATTAAGAACAAACGGAGGGGACTTCAATCAAGAGGTGTGATTCTTCTTCAGGATAATGCAAGGCCCCACACAGCAGCAAGAACCCTAGCCAAAATTGAAGATTTAGGCTGGAAACTTCTAACACACCCACCCTACAGCCCAGACCTTGCACCATCTGATTTTCACCTCTTTGGCCCACTCAAAGAAAGTATGAAAGGAATTCACTTCCAGACTGACAAAGAAGTGAAGGCTGCTGTGAGCAACTGGCTAAGGACCTAGTCCACGGAATTCTATGCCAAAGGAATAGACAATCTAGTATCAAGATGGAACAAGTGTGATGCAAAGGAGGGAGACTATGTTGAAAAATAAAAAAGCATTTTTTGATCACCAGTCATTGCAAAGTTGAGTTATTGAGAAAGTCTCATTACTTATTGGCAGTGGCTATTTCGCCGTCGACAGCAATTTGCCCTTGGAATCTATTTTGCCGTGATCATTCACATGTGTTTATATAGCCAAATTTGCTATTATTGCACCAGTGACTCTGTGGTGTAGTGGATAGAGCGCTGGTCTTGAGATACCAAGGTATCGGGTTCAAATCTCAGCTGGCCAGGGCTTTAAAAGAAAGGCAGTGTACACTGAAGGGGCAGGCCCGGTATGTAAATGTATGGGGCAGTGTACACTGCAAGGGAGTGTGCAGGGTGGGGGAGAGACCTGGGGGTGCAAAATTTTTTTTTTCATTTTTAAAATTGACCAATCAGAGACGACCAAAAGTCACATGTTTAGTACATCATTAAGATTGACCAATCACAAACAACTCACGGCAAAATAGTCTCTGAGGGTAAATTGCCGTCGACGGCAAAATAGCCACTGCCTTACTTATTGACTGACCCTCGTATGATGAGGATTAACTGCAGTTTGCTCTAAATGTTATCTCTGACAACTGCAGGTTTCCTGACACCTCAAGTCAATCTTAGTGGGAAGCAACAAGGGATATTGGTCATCACGACATTCTTACAAATGAACAGCTAATACCAACAGTGAAGCAAAATATGGGGGGAACTGAGCTTGCCGGTATCAAGCATAAAGCAGTCTAAAAAAGTCTGTGCATCTTTTATTCCACAGTTAAAGACCATAATACATTTGGGTTGAAATTTAAGTCCATTGAGCCACCTCCTAACATTAATTTATTTAAATGAAATTTTACACTGGACGTTTTTTTTCAAAAACAATGCTTTTGCAGAGTCAGACCAGTAAAAATAAAAAAACAAGAACCTCCCAAATATTTACTGCCAAAAAAGAACATAGAAAATCAACATTTTAAAGCACAAACGGATGTAATGCAACTACTAATTAGGAAGCTTACATATGCAAGGTACAGCTGGCCACACATCACTTTTTTTTGCATGATATCATATGATGATTCATAGCCAAATTAAAATAATCAGGCCAATTAAACTAATCTAGTTTTTGAAAAAAGCTACAAATACTGAAAAACTCTTGCTTTCACTTTTTTAAGTTTTGTTCACATAATTTAGACACCATGCTTGTAAAAGAAAACTTACTCCGTGTAGCATGTACACTGTCATTAAGAAAAAACTGTTTTGATTTGACTAAGCCCCAAAGTAACTACATAGTACTTTCTATATTTGCTGATATGGGACTGTGAAAACTTATTATGCTGTAATGCTAGCTTGGAAAAACAATCACGAACTAATAATTAGCTTGGTTTGAGAAACCTGAGTAATCTAGTTTTGAGGTAGCACAAAGCAAGCTGCAGCCAAGTTTGCCTGTAACACACTTGCCAGCAAGATTGGTCACAGCTAATCTTGCTTCCCTGGGTTTAAGCCAATAAATTACAAATGTACTTGAAAAACTGCAATCAAGAGTATTTTAAATATTAGCCTACAATCACATTACAGTGCAGTACTAGCTGACAGAATACGCAGCAATACGCCAACAGTTACTCGCATTTGCTTTAAAAATTTGCCGCCAGCTCTGAGGTAAACGCGCATGCTAAGTAGCCAACTCCAAATTTGAAAAAATCTCACGAAAGTCTCGAAGTCAAATAACTCCCAAAGTTGCTCATTTTGCGTTTAAATACCACAGATTCTTAAATGATTAAGTTAATAATGAATTTTTTAATTTAACTTGATTATCAGAAAAAAAGATCCTCACTCCAAATTTGTCAAAAATCACTGTCATTCCGCCAGAAAAAAATCGCTTTTACTCTCAAGCGAATTCGCGATAAAAATTAAGAGACAACAAGCAGAAGAAAAGAGCTCTCTCGTTTGTATGCATCTAATCTACTGAGGCTTTGCAAAAGTAGTTTTTGGGAACACCACAAGTGCAACATTTTTAACGTATTGCAAAGTTTCATGGTGAGACCGCCATAAACCGCTCATCAAAATAACTATACAAACTCCCGTGCTTTTCCATTATCAATTGAATTTGTAGCTTTCTGATGAGCGGTTTCCCACCATGAAACTTTGCAATACGTAAGCAATTTTGCACTTACGGTGTTTTCAAAAACTACTTTTGCAAAGCCTCAGTAGCAGATTAGATGCATGCAAACGAGAGAGAGCTCTTTTCTTCTGCTTGTTGTCGTTCAATTTTTATCTCGAATTTGCTCGTGAGTAAAAGCGGATCTTTTTGTGGAAGAATTACAGTGGGTGTCAAAAGGTTTCCTGGTTTGGGCTGGATCTCCAAATAGATCATTGAGCTTAGCCAAGAAACATCGCTGAATAACCCTAAGATTTTTCCCGACAATTTACCAAATTACCAAATTAAAATTTCCAAACTACCTCCAAAAATTCTCAAGTTTGGCAGCTATGCACGCACTGAGTCCAAGTTTGTTTTAGAGATTGCTTTGAATTTAACTGTCTGGCGAATCCGGTTTTATCCTATTGGTCGTAAGACAAATAAATAAAATTTGTATTTTCAGTTTTCTAAAACTCAACAAAATGATTCAGAAAAAGAATATAATTTTACTTACAGCTGTCTTTTTTAAAGAACAGATTAACAAAAACGATTGCTTTTTCGATTACTACATTTCTATATTTCCAAAATAAAATTTCTAGATTCATACATAGCTACGTTTACTGCTTGCATTTTTAGATAAAATTAGATAAAATTAGAGGAGGTTGTGGTGAACAAGCCGGCAAGTTCACTTGTTGTGTCCTTGAGCAAGGCACTTAACGGGATGCTTCCGCCTCTATGTAGAAGACAGGTGGCCCAGACACCTCGAAAATGGCCACTTCCAAGCGAGTGCGGACATCCCGTCAAAATATGGCAATGCAATTTGCTTCCTCGTGAATGGAGGATAAATATGGCAAATAAAAAAAAATCAAAATTTTTATAAAGCGTTAAATATAAACCGATACTTAATTACTTAAACAGTTGTGTGTGTGTGTGTGTGTGTGTGTGTGTGTGTGTGTGTGTGTGTGTGTGTGTGTGTGTGTGTGTGTGTGTGTGTGTGTGTGTGTGTGTGTGTGTGTGTGTGTGTGTGTGTGTGTGTTTACCCCTTCTCTTCCTTGGGATGGAGGTACGGCATGAACGGTAATTCAGGTTCATGCCGTCAACCTAATTGATATTAGGCTAGGGGAAAGATGGCAGCCCATTTCAAACCAGTCATGAGTGACTGGTAGCCCCACCACCAACAAGGCGGACTGTTACTGATGGGTACCCAAGAATCGTCTGACATGCTGGGTTAGCAACTTCACAATTATAATCCGGTGAAGTACGGGTGGGGCCACCTGTCTGCCACACAAAGATGGAGGCATCCCATTAAGTGCCTTGCCCAAGGACACAACAAGCAAGCTTGCCGGCTTGTTCTCCACACTATCCCTTTTTTATGCTGAGCGCCAAGCAGGGAAGCTGTGAATACCGGTTTTTAAAGTCTTTTGGTATGACTCGACTTAGGGAATGAGCCCCAGGTCTACCGACTACAATGTGGACGTTCTAACCACTGCACCATCGCGCCGGTTACTTAAACAGTTCGTCTACAGTTCCGCAGATCCAATAAATAAATTGGTAATCAAATTGCATAAGTAGTTGCATGAACTTCATCTGATATTTGGAAGGGCCATTTTAAAAAATAATGTTAGTGTAGCGGCTTACTATCTTTAGACTCCGAGTAGATAGAAAAACCACAAAATTAGTTTTTTTAAAACAACTTTTGTTAAACTCTTTGCTAACTACAAACTTAAAACTTGAATGTCCAAAATTGTTTCCAAGCTCAAACGACGCAAATCTCCAATTGATTAAAAAAATGCAAAACTAAACTACATCACCTACTAATTTGCCGACGGTACACACAAACTGCGAAGTGATTAAAAAGGCAAAATAATCAGAAAGGTAAATTAAAATGAGGTGATGTAACGCAACTTAAAGGTAAATTACAAAATTAACGCATGAATAGATTTAAACAAAACATCCGATAAATTAACGAACAAAAAAAATTCAAGGAAGTGGTTCCGACATTAGTAATAAAGATTTTGTTTTGGGTTGGCGCAAAACATCAAAATAAAACTAATCAATGCTGTTGAGATGTTTTTGTTGTTTATCCTAAGGTTGATTGTCTGTTACTTCAAAATTTGTTTCCCTGCATTCAATGGCACTTGATCCAATTTTTATAAAAAAAAATCTTGGCGAGATGATAAATCTTTTTCTCCTGAACACAAAAACTAACTGTTTTTTAAATCAAGTAAGAATGGGTCAAGTTATGATGATTCAAAATTAGCGATTTTTGTAATCACTCAAGCAGAAAGTTGTTTGTCAGATTTAGACCATTAACTCTATTCTACCAAAATTAAAGGAAGTATAGCCGTGTGGACTTATTAATGAGAATATAAAAATTCACAAATGGCACTTGTAGTCGACTAAAATATTCATTAATGCAAGCTTTCGTGAGCGAGTGCTTACTTCTTCAAGGCAATATGAGGTGCCCGCCAGCCTGTTTTAAAATATTCTCAAAATTTTTTCAAAAGTCGATGGTGGCTTCAAAAAAAAAGGTAGCCTAGGGTTGCGAGACATCGGCCACCGAAGTAATGACTACAAATATGTAATGACACCGTCTGCCAATACAAAATAGATCGAACATCAAGTCCGGGATGTTGCAAACTTTAGGATAAGTGTGCCCCCACTTTAATCAATATCCAAAAAGTAGCCCGTGGTCCAAGAAAGGTTGGTGATCCCTGCTATAGAGTGTACAGTATTTTCTCCAAATTTTTTCACCCTCCTAAAATATTATACCTCTGAGATTTCCGTAATTTAGGATGTACTTTTATTCCAAATTTTTGCCTCTCCGTATTTTAGTGTTGCCCATCTACACCTGGGTATTCCTTCTAAAATATTCATATTTCTGAGATTTCCGTAGGGGAGAGCGGGGTAAAACGGGACGCGGGGCAAAACGGGACTTAGCGATTATTTCTTGAGTATTAACTCCTGAGCTCCAAATTAAATATATTTGGTAGGTTACCACAATATCTATTTTTTAGGAAAACGGCGTGACTGCAGATAAAACAGTAATGGCGGTGCTAAGCAGAACATATAAGTTAGTGTGTTGATACAATTTTTTCAAGCAAATAAATTAGTCTCAAAATAAACTGTTGCCTGTTTTCACGTCACCGCTAATTCCAAATGTCAGATAATTTATTACTTTCGGGAACAAGACGTAATTCGATGGTAGAACTTTTCGTAACAAAATTTTAAGGGGGTTTAAACTAGACTACTATCTTGGGGCATTGCGGGACACTGTTATTGGGGCATAATGGAACAGTTTCTGCTGTTTTAATTTTGGGAAAGTGCTTACTGAGGTTTACTTCTAGCGCAGAGCAACTTAGTTTATGTCAGTGTTATTATGTAGGCCTGTAGGGGTGCTTTTCATAAGTAGAATACAAAAATCAAACCTATCATGATTCTGTGAATGTAGTGACCTAGGTCTAGTGTTTGGGGCCTGTAAAAAAGCCGTGTGTATATCTACTAATTGCTAGCTCTAAAGTTAATTAGGCACTAAAGTTTTAAATTTGTTGAGGTTAGGGTTGACTTTGCAGAGTTAAATGAGGGTCGGGGACCCAAGAATAGTAGCAAAAGGTAATCTAAACGGTTTATCTAGACCCGTGTTTCCCAACCCGAGTCCGCGGACTCATTTGAGTCCGTGGAAGGATTTGATGAGTCCGCGAGCACAACAACAAGTTTCAAAATAACATCAACTAGTTTTAACAATAAAACCTTATAACCGCATATAGGTAACCAGTTTTAACGATTTTGGAACTTTTTTATTCATTGCGCAATGCGCACGCTTTGACTTTTTTGTAATGTTGAAACTTCCCTAGGGAGTAAAATGTAATAAATTTTGTTTTATTACATCACAACGAATCTGTCATGCATGCCTTTGCGCTCGCATTCCTTTTCTCTTTTTTATCTTGCTCCCGCATAGTCCTAACCACGAGGACGAGTCTGAAATTTAAACTGCAGTAAATTTTAACGTAGTACAACAGACGATTTTCAATGGCAAAACGAAAACAAGTATTTTCATATAACGAAGACTTTTTAAAATTTGGATTCACGTCAGTGGAAGTAAATGGCGAGGTCAGGCCACAGTGTGTGTTGTGTTTAGAAGTTTTAGCTCACAGCTCTTTAAAAGAAGCTAAACTTCAACGGCACCTTAGATCTAAACACGAAAAGTACCTTGGCAAAGATTACGAATTCTTTAAGAGCAAGGAACTGCATGTCAAGAGAAGCCGCATTGATCGTCCGAGTATTTGGGGAGGAGTAGCCTACTCTCATAAAGATGCAGTGCTAGCTTCCTATTCTGTTGCGTGGAAAATTGCTAGAGCTAAAGCTGCTCATACAACAGGAGAACGGTTGATTAAGCCTGCAGCCATTGAAATGGCCCGGATAATGTGCGGAGAGGTTGTTGCTAATAAACTGGCTATGGTTCCGTTGTCAGACAACACAATCAAACGACGAATCGAAGAACTTTCAGCTGATATTCTACAGCAGACGATTGCTGCTGTGAAGCGAAGTAAAAATTTTAGTCTGCAGTTAGATGAAACAACAGATATAGGAAGCGACGCCCAGCTGATGGTGTTTGTACGTTATCGCACTGCCGATGACTATGTAAAACAATTTCTCTTTTGTCGACCGCTGACTAAATACACCACAGGGGAAGAAATATATAAAAAGGTAGATTCTTTTTTTGAAGAACATCAGCTTTTGTGGACTGACTGCGTGTCTGCTTGCGCCGATGGTGCTCCAGCTATGATGGGAATCAAAAAAGGATTTATGAGTTTTGCGAAAAAGCAAAACAATGACATTTTAATTGTCCACTGTTACCTTCACAGAGAAAATCTTGCCGCTAAAGACATTCAAGCAAACCTGGCTTCAGTGTTCAAGGAGGTTGTATGTGTTGTCAATTATATAAAATCCCACTCCTTATGCACTCGTTTATTTCGCGTGTTTTGTGACGAAATGGGAGCTGAACACAGTGGACTTCTGTATCATTCAAACATCCGTTGGCTATCAAGAGGAAAAGTGTTGCAGAGAATAGTTAGCTTACGCAACGAAGTAGGTGCTTTTTTAAAAGAACGAAAACATGAGCTTTCAGAGCGATTCAAAGACAACGAGTGGATTGCAAAGTTGTTATTTTTAGCTGATTTTTTCAGTCATTTAAATCAACTAAATACCTCTATGCAGGGGAAAGACAAAATATTTTTGGATGTGTCTGAAGATATTATCACTTTCAAAGCTAAAATGGAGTTGTGGATGCATCGAATGGAACAAGGGAAGATAGCTGCGTTTCCAGCATTATACTCATTTGTAGAAGAAGAAGAATTTAATTTGGACAGCGTTCGTGAGATATTTCTTGATCACCTTTCTTCATTTCTTTCCGAGTTGGATAGATATATCCCTCCTAATGATTACAGCAAAAAGTTTAACTGGGTACGATGTCCTTTCGAGGTATCAGCTTTGCATGTTCACCCTGATATGGACTGCATAGCTGAACAGCTGATTGAGTTGCAGAATCGACAACTGTGGAGGAACAAGTTCGAAAATGTATCTCTGACTCAATTTTGGGCAGAAGTGCAATCAAAGGAACCAAATCTATCTGATCTCTGTTGGCAGGCAACAAAAGCTCTCCTACCTTTTCCAACTACATATCTCTGCGAAGCTGGATTTTCAGCTTTAGCTATGATAAAAACCAAGTACCGCAACCAACTTCAACCAGAAGATGACATTAGATGCGCGTTGACAACCATAGACCCTAATTTCGACAAGCTAGTAGCGAAAGTCCAGGGACAAGGTTCCCATTGAAAGTAGTAAATGCAGCTTCTGTTTGTGGCATTAAACTGACTGTGTTTAAGTTCTGTAAAGTTTCATTGTGTTTGTTTCGTGGCCTCTTCACTCAAATTGTGATTAAGGGACGTAACGTTGTAAACTAATCATACTCTGTGTGAAGTGGCCTTCATTGTTGCGTTTTGAGTCCGCAAATACTTTGGCAGGTTTGGAATTAGTCCGCCAACAAAAAAGGTTGGGAAACACTGATATAGACGAACTGTCGATATAGGCAAATTCTACTGTATAGCTAAATAAACATACTCATAACTGTAAATTATGATTTGACTAGGTTTACAGCAACAGTTAAAGTGAAAGAGACACCTGGGGCATAACGGGACATTTGTCCCATTATGCCCCAAGTGCGGGGCAAAATGGGACAAATTTTAAAATTTGTTTTTTAGCTCTCCTTTTCCGTGGTCGTCAACAACCGCGATGATTCTTTGTTTGTAGGTACTATTGTATCATGCAGATACAGCAATACCAAAATTGGGCACAAACATTGTTTATATTAAGAAATATTAACAAAAGTCCTTAGGCGTCCCGTTATGCCCCGCTCTCCCCTAATTAGGAAGAATTTTTAATCCTTTATTTCTGTAATTCAGTATTTTAGTGTTGCCTACCTACATCAGAAGAGACCAGTCATTCTGCCAGAAAAAAAGATCCGCTTTTACGTTTACCAAAATATGCGACAAAACTTCAGCAACAAAACAAGGCTTTGTAATCTTCCCTTCTTATGACACTATTTGCAAAGCAAAACGGCACTTCAGTTAAAATATAGCCAACAATAGAAGGTAACTTCGAAAATGGATTTTCGATACAAAGACTTAATGGGTATTGACCCTGTTTGAAATCATATGATGTCGGCACGTGTTACATTCTACCGGCGACTAACATCATATGATGTCAACGGGTGACTGTACCACAGCGGCGCCGACATCATATGATGACACACTGATTTTTAGTTTAATTAGCATTGCCCATGACATTATATGATATCTAGTAGTAAAACATATGTCTGACAGCCATCTAAAGCAGTTGCTAAGACAAAGTGCATTATTTAGTGCCGTTTGTGCTTTCATGTAGCATAGTTGTGTATGTGCTTATTTTCCGACACAGTCTAAACTGGTGACACTGTAAATGGCGCCGTTCGAGTGAGCGGAGACCGTTAACAGGTTAAAGAATGGCATATGCATTTCATTTCAAGACAGCTTGGTGATTCATTTTATATTCTTGACCATACTAAATTGTTATTTCCAACCATACAAGAAGCCCCATCACTTGCAAATTTTATACGGTTTGAAAGAGTTTGGCCAAATGCTGCTATTTCTTTGGCTATTTTTTTCAAACAAAATTTGTGCAAATGCTTTAATTACAGGCACAAGAGACAAAAACACAGTTCAAATTTTGTCTTTTTTATCGCAGTAAAATCGCACAAGTATGCAGAGATGTTTTTGAGTACCTATTTCAGTAGACTTGCCCACAAGTAGAACAAATTTCTTTAAGTGAAGCTGTGCAGGTCATTTTTTAGTTCTTCTTTTAGTGAAGCTGAAATAACATTCTTGATAATTGCAGTACACTTATTTCTATGCAAATTAATGTTTCCTAAGACACTGTTTTTACCATGTTTCTTTATCACTTCACTAATATGATCGATTGATCGAATAGAAGAGTGGCATGCTATGCTTAAAATAAGTTCTATTTCAGCTACCTTTTCTTCATGAGTAGATTTATTGCAAATGAACTTATCTAATCAGCTTTGAGCAGTGTTTGGTATTTTTTCTTGGTGTTTTTTGTTTTTTCATGGGGAGAGATATTGGATAACTTTGGAATTACATTAACTTTGCATATCACACAATATCCATTTTGATTGTCACCAGCACATTTTAACCATGGATATGATTTTTCCCATGCTTTGTTATATTTTTTTCCAGTATCACAAGTCTTTTTCCACTTAGGCATTATGAAGGTTTGCGTTTCAAACAAATTAAAAATCTTAATCAAATATTATAAAAATTATTCCAAATCGTAGATTTACTGCAGATTGAAAATTGCCAAGTTGAAAAGTAGAAAGTAATTAAATAATCAAAAGTAATACTGTAAAATTTAAAAAAAAAGCCAAATCTAAAAAAAGCCAAAGGATGAATTTCGAGGCCAAACTGCTGTAAAAAAGGCCATATTATTCAAATTTGGCCTTAACAAGGCCAATCTGGGTCATTTGGCAACCCTGAAACATCTAATGTTGTAGTACGGGTACCAGTTTTATTTCCAAAATTTTTAGAATTTAACAGCTACAATTAAACTTTATCACTATTATACTTCATAAATTTTGTAAAGAATTTTAACTTTGAAACTTCTGCACGTTTGGACATTCATACCTAATTTTTTGTTTTTTGGTTCAAACAGATAAACTTAAGCCACCATCAAAATGACGAAGTGCCTAACCATCAAAATGCGGTGCACAAAGATTGCCTTTATGACATATTAAGCAAGCAGTTCTACTACGCTCTAGCACAGGAAATCACAGGGAGGTTTAAAAATTGTTGTATTTTGTAGTTTTTTTCATAAATTTAAAACGTTTGATAAAACCAACAGTAGGCTGCTTATGTTTCTTCTTGCCCAAACACACAACTGTGAATAAATTTAAAGTTAGGATCTTGAAAAGACACATAGTGATGTATCCCAGAAGCAAATTTTTTTTGGTGGAGGATGCAAAAACACGAAATTTTGTGGATGGTTTTTGGAGATCAGCTTCAAAACCAGTTATTTTCCTCTCTTCTGCCCAAAACAATGTATCATGTATCGAGTTGATATTGTGAGAATTCAAAAACTTCAGCCAGAGATTTCTATTAATCGCTTCTAATTCAAAGCAGCATCAATGAAATTGTAAGAACACCAGACAATAAACCATCGTAAAATGTCCAGCAGCTTTTATTGGCAGTCACTGAGATTGTTTAAAACAGAAAAGCGAAAAAAGCAACATGATAACAAATGCGAGAGTTAGTGCAATCACTTGCCTTATTATTTGAGAAAAGAATAAGCAAACAAAGGTTAACAATAGTTTAAAAAGTTTAATTGAAGTTAAACGTTTTTGAAATATGCTCAGAGCAGATTTAAAAAGTTTATCTAAACGTACAGAACAGTCATTACTACAATGCTAAGCAGTAAAATTTAGCTTTAATAAAAATTAAATTATGTTGATAACACAACTATTTACAAGCTGTCAATCGTACCAGTTTCTTTCATGGCTGCGAGCGCCAGGTTTTTTAACAAAGATTTTGTTGTTTTTTTTACCTAAAGCAGGCTCGTAACCATTTGCAGACGCATTAATTTTCTCTTAGTCGCCATCGCTGGTCGTAACCAAAATCTTGTTTCAAGCATTATTTTTGTACATTATTTTACACCACTAATATCTCCGGTTTGGAAGGAGGTAAAATTGTGATTTTTTGTTGACAAATCCCAAACACTGTTTTCCATTAGTTTCAAGTCCGGTGTCTGTGGGCCACTTATATTCGCACTTTGTTCACGTGCTAGTGGTCGTGGGTTCGACGCTCGGATAGGTGACATGACATCACAAGGCTTGCCACTATTTAGTGAAAATAGCAACAGGCAGCAAAATTTTCCACTTTCATTTTGATAGCGAACATAAACAGTAAAGCCGATTACTGATATTTGTAATTGCAAGAATATCAGTACAAAACAGTAAACTTCATTTAAAAGTAGGGTGGTCTGGATTAGTTGGAAAAGTAAAACGTAATGAAACCCCGAAATTAAGAAAAGATCAAAATTAAACAATAATAGCATCAATTTGTAGCGCTGGATTAAGAGGAATGTTTTTGTTCAAAAAGAGCTTAATAGGCGTCTATTGCAATAGGTTTTATGACTTAATGGAAAGACACGGCCCCTTTTTATGCTGTGGCCGGATTAAAGCAAACAGCGCAGGCAAAAATTTTTATGTCACAGATATTAATACGAAAGCGGGCCCACCAAATCGTTAGGTAGGCCTACCACAAAATTGCTCATTTCTTTTCATTGTCAAACGACCACCATTTGGGCAACGCCATCAATTTGGACTATGTTTCACCCTCTCCTTTACAATGTACGAACGGTTGTTTGTGTCATCGTTCTTTCTTTTTGAATACTTGCAGTCTTCATTAATAGACCAACATGATCACCATTACATGTACAAAAACTATGGCTTTTAGTTACTAAAACATTTCATTGTTGTTCTCACAAATGTTTTTTACGGTGAAGCTAGCGCAGTTGCATTGATTGATTGGTTTTAAATGGACACGGGTGATAGTAATGTATGTTCTGCCGGGGCAAAAACTGCACCATACTTAGGAGAAACATAATTTCTATTTTGCTTGACAACAGCTTTATAGAGCTACCGGAATCAAACCTGAAAATTTGGGAAAAGCAATGACTCATTTAATTTTTATTTACATATCTAAGCAAAAAAAAACGAATATGAATCATAATGCGCAGCCAGCAGCGACTTGAGGAAGTTTGAGGCGAAATCAAAATTAGCAACGTCACTGTGTCGAATCGCACCACATGGAAGATACTATTAGCATTTTGCTTTATAATAGCTTTATAGAGCTACCGGGATCAAAACAAACATTGGGGGAAACCAAAAACTCATTAAACTTCCCAGGGTACGTCAAGCAGGGAGAAAATAACATGCAACATAATGCGAAGCAACCGAGGACTTGAAAAAGTTTAAGGGAAAATCTAAAGAAAACAGCGTCACTGAGTGAAATCGCTCATCACAAAAGATATTCTTACTATTTTGCTTTAGAATAGCTTAATATCAGAAATGTGTTCCCTATTTCCAAACTACGGGAAACGAAAGGCTTTTTTGGGTTCGTGTCAGCAATGAACAGAGCACATAGACCTAAGATATAGCCAGGATCTTGAAATGAGATATTTTATTACGAAAAGGAGCACAAAAAATCGTGAACATCTTATGTGCAGAAAACACATAAACGTTTGGTAACTGCTCACACAAGAGCATGATAAGTGAACCGACACTCTCAATCCCGACGTTTCCGATAGGGGCTCTTTGGGTGACGCCGTTGTACCTACTATAAATAGGCTTACCACACTTCCATTTTTAGCCGGGACAGTCTCGTTTTTTCAGGCTTTGTCTCGGTCAATCGATCGAAAGTCCCGGTTTTTCATTCAGTCAGCCAGCATAGCCAAAACTACGGTATTTAAACCTTTGTCCCGGTAAGTAAAGGGATTATGACATGGAACTCTAGCTTGATGACAGTTTGGGCCGAAAGTGACACAAAAGGAGCAGCAAAGTAGGTGTTGACCTTTTTTTTGGAGGACACCCCCATTGTGGTTGGAATTTCAAATAAATTGCACTCGAAATGGTGGTGTGCGCCAAAAGAAAAGGTCAACACCTGTATTACTGCCGCTAAGTGTGTCCCGAACTTTTCCTCGTCACCCATAGTAGTGTTGTCCTTAAGCGTCCGGTTTTTTAATCACAAAAATATCGTAAGCCTAACTATAAAGCAAGGATTTTTCTTATGTTGATATACTGCCAGCTAGCATATTTATGTATATACTCTACAGCATTGTAATAAAATCCCAAGGTTAAGAAGAAATTAACATAAAACCATAACCATACCAATTTCTAAAACTGAATATAGAGAAAGCAAAGGCCGCTTTTGTCGCTATGCTAGAAACAAAACCAATAGCTAGATGACGTTATGCAAGGTTAGTTAATGGTTTGAAGGTTCACACCGACATAAACCACAAACATTATATTGAAAACAATTTACGTATTGCAAGCAATGTACCCAACCCAATTTGACGAGATCATCCCTGGACGCGTTTCGTCCTCTTGGACTCCTCAGCAGGGCCTGTCCCGTCCCCCAAACTAAACCCTTCATTTGCAATAACATAAACTCGTTTTCTCCATATGCAACAGCTAACATGCGTCGGACAAGCGGCGCAAGCATGTTCATGACACATGGTAAACCCAATGGAGACACTCGGGCTTTTTCTGCAAAATGAGGCTCGCAGAATCCACTGCGATCCACAGACTAAGTCATCTCAAAGCAACACTTTGCTGCCGAGAGTGCCCTCACCTTCTCCTGTCACAAAAGGTTTGAAGATTTCAAATACAATAAAAATTTATTTTTGGATATGCAAATTTGCCCCCAATAGGTACTGACTTGTCTTCGAAATTAAAGTAGTATCTGTTAAATATTTTTGTTGTAACCTTCTGTTGAGTTTGTGGAATTTGTTATGCCTAATGGTTCAGTTTTCTGACGCAGTAGTCAACGCGTAGTACTGGTAAAATCCTCGCTTTTTGTTGTCCAGTCAAATGCAAACGCGCCTGCATGCGAAGTAGTAGAAAACGGTGCTAGAGTTTGTTTAGTTAAAGTATCAAATTGCTATTATTGAGTTTTGTGTCACATAACTAATTAGTCAACATATTAATCTTTATATTGATCTTTGTAGAGTGAGACAACTGATAAGTAAATATAATTGAAAAGTGTTGTCTTACTCAGAAATTCAAGTGGTCGTTTGTTCGATTCTTATCTGGAAAATAGTTCTGGTACGAGACAGTTGTTTTTGTAATTGTTTTGCAGTTAAGTGAATGTGGTTTTTTATTTTTGGAAACGGACGTTTAAGGACGTATAAGGAAAAGCGTAAAACCTCAATTCATCTTTCAATCATTTGTTTTATAATTTGTGGAATTAAACCGAATTATCAATTTTTCGTCATTAAATTTATTTCTCACGTTTTTGGAATTGTATAACTCCGTTGAAGTCTATCAGTATTAGACAAGGATTCTACATTTGTTGATAGGATTTGCCTAAGCATTTTCTGAGGAGAGACTAGGCGGAAATTAATCAACAGTACCCTTACTTCAAAGATGACTACAGATTTTATTTTCTAGCAATTTCTTAAGAAATGGTCGCTAGATGATGCTAAGGAAATAAGCTTCAAAGATATATCAGTCAAAACTTACCTAAAAGCCTAGTTTTTCTACAATTTGCAACCTTCTGAGGCTCATGACTTTTTTTTGACCGGTACCAACCGGTACTAAATTTTGGTAGTTAAATTTAGTACCTAGAATATGATCAATCATTATCTGCTGGAGATTAGCCTAAACCATGCAACATTGTGTATTTTTGAAGAGGGAATTTCTTCAAGATTCAGAAAATATCAAGTTTAAATAGAATATGTTGTCGCTAACAATGAAGTAGAAGCTTTTTTACACCCCTCCCATTAATTGAGAAACAAGAGGCATACAGCAAACTTTGATTTGGATAAACCAAGCTTCTGCCAGTTTTTAAATTTTTATTTTAGATTCCATCTCCTTGGAAACATGATACAAAACGACGAATTTAGTGGTGAAATGTTTGCAATTTATTTTATGTTTTTTGAAGGATGTATTTTTTTAAAAATTATAATTTGGTGAAGGTAAGTCAAAGATGATTGGGGGGTTTTGAGCTGATACAATGTACGGTACTCATTTTTGATCAGTAAATATCATATACCGCTTAGCCTAGGCTATTTAAAGTTATATATTGCTGGAAAACCAATTTTTCAAGCTTTCAAATGACACCAACGTTGAGCAACACATCACATTTTTTACGTACCAAATTTAGTTTTTTTACCCATCATACAAATTATTTTGGGGAGATTTTGAGACTCCTTGAAAATTTGAGAATTTTAATAGATAAATCTCATTATTATTGCTGGAAATTTTGTCAAATGATGCCCCAAAAGAGTAGTTTTCAGACTGTGATAATGATAAAGGGTTTGGTTTCCTGGAAAACATGTAATCTCAATTTGATTTCAAGATAATTGGCTCTTGCTGAAAACTTGGCAGGTTTTGTGATCTGCAACAGGGCTCTTGGTCTCTTTAACTCTTTTTGGGTATGAAAGTCCAAGATTTAGAACACAAATTGCACATTTTCCGATGCGTGAGGAATGAAGCATGATCTTTTAAAAATTTTATTAAAATCAGACGAGAAATGAAGTCACGAATCGATTTTTTATTAAACTGATTTTGTAACTCGTTTTGAAAAAAATGAGGGAAACTCCTTTTTGCCGTTAATCTTACGGCGCGGGAGCGAAAGAGTAAACACCACAAATATAAACTGGAAATGAGCTTCACCACATTGCAAAATAGACTTAAAAAGATGAGAAGTGGTACAAAATTGCAATAAAGCTTTAGTTATCGACCATTTCATTGTACTCTTTTACAAAGAATAAGGGAAAACTCTAACGTTTTCGTCTAGCTCTCTTTAGGAGTTATCGCTAGAATGAAGCCTGATGTTGATGGCGAGGTATTTATAGCGAATGAAGCTGGTGAAAATGTCGGAACGTTCTGATTGGTAGACAACCAGACGTTTTGTCGAGTCCGAATAAGTAATGTAATTTTAGTGTGTAGACGAATTCTTTTTGGCGGCAAAGCTCTGGTTTAAGCATTTTAATTAAAGTTGTTTCCAAGATAGATAAATGAAAAAAAGTTCTTTCTTTAGCTGAAATAGAAAATTGGTTGTTATCGTAGTAAGAGGCGCATTTTTCATTGTTGAGGAGGTGTTGTCCAATTGCCGAAGTACTGCTATGGTTGGATTGAAATAAGGTACGATCTGGTTGAGCTTGATTTCTTATTGCTTTTGGTATGTGCTGCCTACGTACCGACAATCACAGCGGCACACGTATTGATAAACGACCATGCTTTGTTGCTTGGTAGGCACTACATCTTTTCGGAATGTTGGAAGCATCTTTCTTGTGCAAAGCACTACACGAAGTTTTACTCCACCAAAACATGAGCTGACCGCAGTTTTGCATTGATTTTCAAATTTTATGGAGATATTGCCAATCCATGGTAGCCTGAGGTAAATTGGACTTTTTTCCGGTCCTTCCTTTGGCGGTAATTTAAACTTTTTTTTTTCAAATGTTGTGGAGATATTGCCAATCCATGGTAGCTTGAGGTAAACTGGACATTTTTCCGGTCCTTCCTTTGGCGGTAATTTAAACTCTTCAATCTTCCTTTTTATTCTCGAATTAATTACATTTTCTGGAAAACCATTGGAGCAGAGAATCAATCGAAAGAAATCTAATTCCTGGGTTAATTTTGAAGGCAAACAAATTGCCAAGGCTCGGTGTACAAGAGTTCCAATAAAAATGTTTTTTCTGCTTTTGGATCCTAACGAATCCCAGCGATTGTACTGGCCGGAAAATGAAGGTTTTCGGTAAACAGAAGTTAGAAATTTTGTGTTACATTTTTCCACAAGCACATCCAAAAAAGGTAATTTGCCATTGACTTCTTTCTCATGAGTGAAAGTGAGGGACTGATGCGGTGAATTGAGTTGCTTTAAGAACCGATTGTAATTGATCTCATCCTCAAACATGGCAAAGGTGTCATCTACATATCTAAAATAGATTAAAGGTTGATTGTTGTCAATAAATAATTTTTCTTCTAGATATCCGACAAAGATATTCGCTAGGGCTGGACCAAGTGGACTGCCCATAGCAACACCATCAATTTGCTTATACATTTTGTTATTGAAACTAAATTCAACAGAAGTAGTTGCAATGTTCATAAGTTCCATAAAGACGTCTTTATCCATGATTGGAGAAGTCAAATTGCTTTCATATAAGGAGTCCGCACAAATTTGGATAGTTTCTCCCAATGGAATGTTGGTGAAAAGACTAGAGATATCAAAAGAACACAGAAAAGTTTGATCCGAGTCTGTAGTAGGATCTTGAATTGTTTTAGCAAAGGCAAACTAGTCTTTAATAAAGCGGACTGAGTATTGTATTGTTTTTTGTACTGTGTTGTTCATACTTATCCTCCATTCACGAGAAAGCGAATTGTGTTGCCATATTTTGGATTGGACGTCCGCACTCGCTTGAGAGTTGCCATTTCCGAGGTGTCTGGGCCACCTGTCTTCCACATAAAGGCGGGAGCGTCACGTAAAGTGCCTTGCCCAAGGACACAACAAGCGAAATTGCCGGTTTGTTCACCACAACCTTCTCTAAATGCCGAGCGCCAAGCAGGAAAGCTGTGGATATCATTTTTTAAAGTCTTTTGGTATGATTCAACAAGGGGAATGAACCCCAGGTCTACCGACTGCGAAGCAGACGCACTAACCACTCCACCATCGCACCGCTTATCGATCGAGCACCGGTTGAAGTATTGTGCAGAGTCACTTGGCCAACTCATGTTGAGATAAACCAATCATGGAGAGAATAGGTCTTAGCGGAATAGATGCTTTGTGGGTTTTGGGAAGTCCATACATTCTGGGTCTTTGTGAACCTGTTGGCCAAGTGTCATTGTATATCAAAGGTGTAAGTTGGTCATCTTTCTTTAGTTGCAGTAGCCGTCTTTGCAATTTAGTCTCCAGCTTGGCAGTTTTATCATTTTCTTCCAGAGGGCCTAAACAAATAAATTTGTTACTGTCACATATAATGGTTTCCATTTTGGCAATGTAGTCGATGCTGTTCAGAATCACTACTCCGGAACCCTTGTCTGGTTTGGTGATCAGAATGTCCTTGTTAGAACGAAGAGATTTGATTGCTTGAAAGCACTCAAGGTGCATGGAAAAATCTGTCCAGTCAATCGGCGAG
Organism: Trididemnum clinides; assembly: GCA_963675345.1. Classification (NCBI taxonomy): domain Eukaryota; kingdom Metazoa; phylum Chordata; class Ascidiacea; order Aplousobranchia; family Didemnidae; genus Trididemnum; species Trididemnum clinides. Next base: position 23,681,665 of record OY776305.1, on the reverse strand, counting down.
TCACAATAAGAATGAGCCAAGTTATTCAAATTTGCCATGAGGGCAGAAACGCTTTCTTTTGATTTTGGTGTATGGTGTAGTAATTGTCCAATAAACACTTCAAATTCAGCAAAAACTTGTTCCCAGTTAATTTTGGAAGGAGGCAGACAAAATTCTAGACCATGGGCCAAAATAAACTTCTCAGTATCCGAAAAATCGTATTTTATAGAAAATAGGTTTACCATTAAATAGTATATTTCTGTACTTGTGAAAGCAACCACCGTTTCGCCATCACCATCAGTTTTGATTAAGTTTCAATCCCTTATCTCTCAAAAATATTAACGATAATTTGTGGCAAGATTCATTGTGAGCACTACCAGTCATTATAAAAGAATATAATGATCACAATTTTGTGTATAAGAATTGTGAAAGTGCATAAAATTGATTCTTTTTTCGCCACTGCTCACACAAGAGCTTGATGGGTGAAGCCGGCTTAGCTCGTTACACCGAAATACTAAACCCCGACATTACTGATGGAGGTCTATGCCAGGCGACGCCGATTAGTTTAAAATTGATGCACTGGCGATTTTGCGAAATTGACATAAGCAAACTCCAGAATATATGAATCGCAATAAATTTTTGAGGACAGCGACTAGTCACACAAAAACTGTCTGGAACAAACTTCAAATTCACTATGTTGATACCGATTAAAATAAAGGTCTTCACCTTTACAACGAAGGAAGAAGTAAGTAGTAAAAACCGTTACGTGTTGTGGGAAAAATTTGATCTCCAAAAAACTCTTATTTTGAAATAAGATTTTCAAACTAATTTTGGGACTCGTGTGCCACCATTTTCGCTGGCAGCTTATTTCAGACTTCTTAAATGTTTAACATGCCTGTCAGAATTTATTAGACATGTTGTTTCGAAGCTTTTAAGCAGTAGCTGGTGGCAGTGTTCATTCAAAGTGGTGGAGAAATACTTTTTTTAGGAGATGAATACTTTTAAAACAACGTTTATATCAAAATTTATCTAATTCTATAAGTGTAGATCAATATTGTAATAAAAATCAATTTTTCCAAGATATAAGTAAAAGGTTAGTTATTCAAGGCCACCAAATTTCACGTCGCGGGCCACATTTGCAATCATTTTCGGGGTTTACAAAATTCTGAAATTTTACGTCACGTGCCGCAGGTTACATACCTCTGCTATGAACCATTGCGTTTCAAATTTTGATCATGAGAAAAAGTTCTTCACCTTGGCAGCGGTAAATGAGCATTGACTTAAAGCAGGTGTTTTTCAAAAAAATTGCATTATGCAGTCCGTTTAAACTTCAGAATCCATAATGACATGCCGGTAGCATGGTGTGAGTTTTGCAATGTTGCCAGTTTCGCGGTTTTCCCGCAGAATTGGGATAGTTTGGATTAAGCTATAGCAATGTGCACGGTCGTAGTAGGGTTGAGTTGCGAGAGCGGGCGATTAATGAGTTCTGACGACTGTTTCTGTGGCTGTCTACCCCGTTGATAGTGCAGTTTGCTGTTTATTGAATCGCATTTCGCTTACATAAGATCAGTTTTTCGTATTCGTACTGACACAACTTTGATAAAAAACTCAATCAACTGAAGAATTTGATCTACTGAAGCAATTTTACCGGCTGGAGAAACTTGAACGAATGAAGAAAAAAGCAGACCAGACAGTTTATATACACATAGCAGGTACTAATAATGATCACCCGCTGCAAGTCGTTGCGGGAAAAATTTAGCTGTCGCAGGTTGCAGTTTTTTGAGCTGTTTTTTTCCATTTCGTTCCGTTATTTTGGACTAGTTTTTGGAGTGACAACAAGTGCAAAACTATAAGACAATGGTGTCTTATATCGAGGTTGTTACTGTCGCTGGCTTATTTTCGTAAGTAAAACAGTTCGAAAATAGGCTTAACTGACAACAAATCCGCCGCAACCAGCCAAAGTTCCCTTAATTTCCAAGTTTAATTGACACCGCTTGGGAGATGATGACCTTTATTTTTTAGGGGTCAGCATCAAGCTGACGGCGAACTCACCTAAACCTTGGGACAATACGACCACGGCAGCAGCGTTGACCTATTCTCTCTGGAAATCATACTGAAGCACCGGCTGACTAGGCTGTGGATATCTATGGGAAACCAAACATCGTGCTGATGCCGGGCCTGGACTGTTTTGCCAACGGCTCTGAATGGACTAACTTTGCAAATTTTGTGCTACTTCTCAACAGGCAAGCTTTGGCCTATTTTGGGCTAGTTTTGACCTATCATTTGAGCTGGAAATTTTAAGAAAATCTGGCAACACTGGAGTTTTATTAGTAATACTTGTGGATTTTAAAAGCTCAAAGTTTCTATGTGCCGTGATGTCTTAGCGCACTATAGTTTGATCATGACTGGGGTAACCTCAAGAAAATGACATTTTGCCTCATTTTTGAATGAAACCTACTTTAAAATGTAGTTGTCTTGTCATGCCAACTTGAATAGCTTGGAAATCAACAAGATAATGATTTATTTGTAGCTACCAGGCCTACTGGCCTACTAGTTTAGTAAGCTACTACTGTGCTTGCAGGTCAGCTGGTAGTCTACCTACTTGGGTCTACTGTAGACAAGGTAAACAATACTGTTCATTTTGCTTTTGTGCAACATTTGAGGATTGCAGGAGAACTGTAACTATTTATTAGTTAAGCAATTTTAATATCATAGCTGTTGTGCAATAACCACAAGTTTCTAGAGCGTTGTTGGCATTAAATTGCCACTAGTTTTCAATGTTATAGCATCCATTAAGTTGTCATTGTGATAAGTTAGTTGTGACACCACAGCCTAGAAGTGCGATTGGGGGCCAAATAAATCCTTATTGAAAAATGGTTTGAACTCAAAGTACTGTAAGCTTTAATGGCGTGATGATTTGAATGATTGCTCTCTGATGAAAATAATTTAGTTACAGTTTAATTATTAGTACTTTGCCTAAGTCTAAATTTTGGAACTGCCTTGAAATGCAATGGTTACAGAGTTAGAGTCGGCAATCCTGTACTTTAGCACGGTAAATTAAAAAAATTTTATATATCCAAAAAAAGCTTTATTGTAAAATAATACACGAGGCATTTACCCACAACAACACTCTCTAAACAACATACACTTCTCTAATAGAGATAACAATGTTATTAAATAGTTTATTGTAGTCAGGAAAACGAGAATGCCACATGAATTCAAAAAGGTATCCACCAAATTAAGGTTCACTCGTTCCAAACTGGCATCTTAATTTCCTTTTAGCGCGCATCCACATTTTCAATGCGATTCATATGGATGCTGGGGTCCTGGGGATCAACAAAATTTAAGCTGTGGTTTACAGCTGCATGTGTTAATGCGCCCTGACTCCTTTGTTCAATTGTAGCATAACCTGCCCAACTGTCACTTACGACTCGAGTTCCTGGGAGAATCCACTCTTGTATTAGAGGAAAAAGAGTATCAGTCTTTCTATTTGACACTGCCACGAGAAAGCAATTTCCGGATTCTCGTTCCACACCACCAAATACCCACTGTCCATCTCTATAGCGACCACGGTGACATTTCCTGTGGAAATATTTTGTTTCATCTATTTCCACCTCCTTAATTTACCGTGCTAAAGTACAGGATTACCTTAGAGTCTTCCTTGGCAGGGCACTTAGACAATGTCAGTGTAGATTGGAAGTGCAAGCCCAGTATGTGAACATACAGGGTAATGTACACTGGAAAGGCAACAGGAGTAGAATGAAAATTCGCACCGCACTGGTGCGATAAAAAATCGCACCGACCGCACTGGTGCGACAAAAAATCGCACCGACCGCACCGGTGCGATAAAAAATCGCACCGGTGCGGTGCAGAAATTCTGATTTCACCCCGCCTCTGGAAAGGAGTGTACACTGTGGGTGCAAATTTTTTTAATTTGTGAATGAAATTGACCAGTCAGAAATGACCAAATGTCAATTGTATATTACATCATTAGAATTGACCAATTACAAATATCTGATGGCAAAATAGCCAACCATACTAGGGTAAAATGCTGTTGACAGCAAATTAGCCACTGCTTTTAATTTTTGTTACCTGTGGTATGTGTCTAGCTTAATCTGTTACTGAACTAATGCAATCTAATAATTTTTTTGCGAAGTTTAATTTTAAGTTTATTTTTTTTGAAGTTTTTGCTTTTGCAAATTTGTGATTTGTGAATTCATCTTAAAAGTTTTTCATAAATTTTTAAGTACTGGTACTGAAGAATATAAAAATGCAACTCTAATGATTTTAATCAAGTTTTTCAATTTATGGACATAAAAACAAAAGTTTAAGGTGCACACTAGGGTTATGACTTTTAAGATCTTTTTTTTGAAATTAAAAGTGCCTGATATTGGATAAGATGAACTTTTTTTATTGACATCACAAATTTGAAAGTCATCTTCAATTATCTTTAGAAAAGGTCACCCTAAAAGTGATATTTTTGAGACTCATAGATTACCATATAAGATAATATATAAAATAATGCTCTAGAAAAATGCACTTCGTTATTGCACAACTTTAAAAAAATTTTGTTTGAATCAGACAGTGGAGTCTGCAAATGTAAAAGGCAGTGGCTATTTTGCTGTCAACGGCATTTTACCCTTAGAAGACTATTTTTTCATGAGTTATTGTGGATTGGTCAATGTTAATGACCTACTAAACATGTGACTTTTGGTTGTTTCTGATTGGTCAAGTTTAATAACCAATTAAAAAAATTTTGCACCCTCAGGAGTCTACCCCCACCCTGTACACTCCCTTCCAGTGTACACAGCCCCATACACTTACATACCAGGCCTGCCCCTTCGGTGTACACTGCCTTTCTTTTAATGCCTGGCCGGCTCAGATTTGAACCCACAACCATGGTATCTCAGGACCAGTACACTATCCACTACACCACAATATCACTGGCTGAAATGTAGCAAATATGGCAATATAAACACACTTGAATGATTACTGCAAAATAGTCTCCAAGGGTAAAATGCCATCGACGGCAAAATAGCCACTGCCAATATAAAACAGTCAAGTGCTTGTTTTCTTAATCACTGCCTCTAGAAGCAGAAATAAAAAATGCAATATCTCATAATGTTTTTGTGTGATTGAAGTAAAATTTATGAATAGCTTCCTATTTCCATTGCTGAGGAGTTGACTAATTGTATTGGTATTCAACGTTTTTGCCACTAGGTGGCAGTAATCTCAAATCATACTTAGGTTGTGTTATTTACCTTTGAGTTCACTGAAATGCAAATGTAACTGCTTTTTTGTTATGCAGAGGCTATTTTGACATCAACGACATTTTACCTTGAAATGCTATTTTGCTGTGAGTTATTTTGTGATTGGTCAATTGTAATGACGTATTGAACATGTGACTTTTAGTCATTTCTGATCGGCCAATTTTAATAATCAAAAATTTTGCACCCCAGTGTGCACCTCGCCACCCTGTACACTTTCTCATGCATTCACATACCAGGTCTCCTCCTCCAGTGTGCACTGACTTTCTCTTAGTGCCTTGCCAGCCAAGCTTCAACCTGTAGCCATTGTATTTCAAGGCAGGTGCACTATTCACATGCCATAGCGTCACTTGCAGAATTGTCGCAATTATGGCAATATAAAGACACCTGAATCATTATGGCAAAATAATCTCCAAGGGTAAAATGCCATCAACATGAAAATAGCCACTTTCTTTTTGTTATCACTTTTAATAGGGTTACAACTTCTTTTTGTTTTAAAAACCATTGTTAAGGATTGATTTTTTCCTATACTAATGCATGGTGTTATTACTAATAAACTTTTTTACAAGCGATAAATTTAACTTTCCTTTAGCCTAACTATGCAAAACCATGATGCACTTAAACCCAGTAAAATTTTATATACAGACTGTTAGCAGAAAATACCAAAATTTAATCACATGTTTATTGTTCAATTTACCGTTTATAAAAACTTTAAGCTTACAGTGTAAATGTTTGTTGTTTTTTGACATCATTTTAATTTCTTTCTTCACTTTCACACCACTTTTGATTATCACTTTGATCTTGGTAGCACAACTGCTGTTGGCACATTTTTCCAGTGGTTCTGAAAACATTTTAACTCTTTCGCTCCCGCGATCATCGATTGATGATCTCGTGTTTTCAGTGTTTCCCTCAAATTTTGTTAAATTGAGTTACAAAGTTAGTTTAATAAAAAATAGATTTGTGACTTTATTTTTCATCCGATTTTCATAAAATTTTCAAAAGATCACTCTTATTTCCTCACGCATCGGAAGATGTATAATTTGTGCCCTAATTCTTGGATTTTTATACCCAAAAAAGGTTAAAAGGACCAAGAACCCAGTTGCAGACGACAAAATCGGCCAAATTCTCAGCACGTGCCAACTACGCTAAAATCAAATTGAGATTACATCTTTACCACAATACCAAACCCTTTATCATTAACACAGTCTGAAAACTACTCTTTTGGGGCATCATTTCACAAAATTTCAAGCGATAATAATAAATTTTACTTTTTTGAATTTCCAAATTTTTTAGGGGTCTCAAAACCCCCCCAAACAAATTTGAGTGATAAGTAGATAAAAGTAAATTTAGTGCGTAAAATATATGATATGTTGCTAAATACCGGTCTCATTTGAAAGCTTAGGAAATTTGCTTTCCAGCAATATATAACTTTAAATAGTCTAGACTAAGTGGTATATGATATTTACTGATCAAAAATGAGTACTGTACATCATGTCAGTTCAAAACCCCCGAAAATTTTTTGACTTACCTTCACTAAATTATTATTTTTACAAAAACTACACTCTATAAAAACATAAAATAAATTGCAAATGTTTCACCAATAAAGTCGTCATTTTGTATCAAATTTCCAAGGAGACAAGAAGTGAAATACAAGTTTAAAAGCTAGCAGAAGTTTGCCTTCTCTAAATCAACGTTTGCTGTATCCCCCTTGTTTCTCAACACATGGGAAGGGTGTAAACAAGCGGCTGTTTCATTATCAGTAACAGCATATTCTATTTAAACTTAATATTTTCTGAATCTTGAAGAAATTTCCTGTTCAAAAATACATAATGTTACATGGTTTAGGCTAACCTGTAGCAGATAATGACTGATCATATTTTAGGTACTGAATTTAACTACCAAAATTTGGTACCGGTCGGTACCGGTAAAAAAAAAGGTCATGTGCCTCAGAAAATTGCAAATTGTAAAAAAACCTAGGCTTTTAGGTAAGTTTTGATTGATGTACCTTGAAAGCTTATTTCCTTAGCATCATTTTGCGACCATTCCTAAAAAAATTGGTAGAAAATAAAATCTGTAGTGATCTTTGAGGTGAGGGTACTACTTTAATTTTGAAGACAAGTACCCCCCAGTTGGGGGGGTTCATTTGCATAAAATTTGCATATTCAAAAAAAAAATTTTTTTTTCTATTTGAAATCCTCAAGAAATGTGGATTTCAACGATATATCACACTTAATGTAGAAGTAGACAGCTGAGTAATGATTTACAAACAAACTTGAGGTAGATAATTATGATTAATTATGATTGATTATGACAGTTTTTCGCGCTGCCACCTTACGGACATTTTTTTTTGCTTTTCACGCGGGAGCAAAAGAGTTAATGCTGTGGAGTAGGAATGGGCAATTCAGAATACCGAATTCAAAGGATTCAAATCCCAAACTATCCAAATCCAATAGGATTTGGTTAATATCCTGCTTGCAAGCTTTATTGTAAAGTGTCAATTGCATGCAATGATTCAAAAACTAACTCGCACACACAAACATTGATCAAATGCGTCTGTTTTCTCATGATGCACACATGTGCAGACGTAATTTAATTGCACTGCAATAAACTCGTTCTCTGATTGTGCCTTTGTTGTTGTAAACTTGTAATAAATGCTTTTATGTTGATTGTGCTAATCACCAAAAAGGATGCGGATTCTGGATTTGGTTTAACTACTCTAGAATAGTATATTATTCTGAATTGCCCATCCCTACTATGGAGGTTGTAAGCTGGGTTAAACCAGCCAGAAGATCTTAATAAATTGACGTATAGTAGTAGTGCTTGCTACGCCTCTGTCCACACAGTAGAGATAAAGTCACATAATTTTTTCAATTTTTGACAATGTTTTGGAAGGAAAAAATGTGCTATGAATCTAAATGTTGCTCTTGAATTTCATCTAGCATTGTAAAATGAAAGTTTTCTCCACTTTATGTTTGGAAATTGGCTCAATTTCATCGAAAACTTGTAGGCTTCACATAATTTAAATAAAAACTTGTAGTCATCCCTCCATGTAGGTTTTTCAGTTTAGTTAAAACAATTACCAACCCATCAGGGTCAATGTGCAAATTTCCATTTCCAATCAAAAAGTTCATTAACAAATTCTTGGTTTATTTCTGTTTTTTGGAAGCAGTTGGACAATAGTAATTGAGTAAATTATGAAAACTGAAATCTGAAACATGGACTTGTCAACCAATGTATTATGGTTTCTAGTGACCTTCACAAGTAAATTTTCTTTGGAAACAAGTAACAACTCAATATTTTTCTGTTTTAACTGATGTGCCACAAACAATCATTTAAATAATGGACCAAGCATTAAATTTGTCCAAAATTTTTTTAGTTCTGAAAAAATGTCTTTTGAAGTATCAGTAGCACAACAGACGCTTCTGGTGGGACTTGTAAGGCATATTACTTGGTATTCCTTTTTTCTGATTTTTTTCCATCAAAATGTGGGCAAAAGTTTTTTTTCTTGTGGTAATATGTTTTTAATCTTTAACTTTTACCTTTACACTTTAATAACTACCCTCAATATTGCTATCTAAGATAAAGTAGGTAAATCCACTGTATCATTCTGCTAAGCAAGTAGAAACTCTAAAAGTTTGCCTTGTAAATAAAGAAAACTTTGAAACCAGATGTGTCACTGACTTAGAATGGTAATATTTCCGTTTCAGAATTTGGTCTTAAATATAGTTGGAATCTACTAACCATATTGAAAATATATATTTACACTTTTACTGCCCTACAGCTATATTTCTCATCATCCACTGGGTGGCTGCTCTGCAAAAATATCTTTCCTGTAATATCTTTTTGATTTGTTGAGTGTAAGCTGGTTAATTGTCATTAATGGCAACTGTCACTTTGAAGCACTTTTTGAAGCTCATTTTACACTTGTTTGGCTGGCACTTGCAAATGGTGCAAACTGGAGATTTTTGAAGTGAATGGTGTGCCAGCTTGTTTTATTTCAAATTGAAATACTAGTATAAAATGAGTTATTATTCAAAAGTTCACTGAATCAACACCCAGAAAATTTATTTTGAAAATGAAAAAGAGAAAATCATAACTGTTACTTACAAATAATTTCTTACAGCACCAAGTGAAATTTTAGCTAAGTCAAGAGTAAGTAATCAATAATAAACAACGTAACTATAATTTGAGGTTACTGCTATCTAGTAGCAAACATGTTAAAAACTAATACAATTAATCAACATCTTAGCAATGAAAATGGGAACTAGTCAAAAATTTTCTTTAATCATTTCCACTAGTAGAGGCAGTATTTGAGAAAACAAGCGCATAACTGTTTATATTTGCAGAGTTCATTGTCTGATTTAAACAAAATTTTTTTGAAATTGTGAAGTAATGAAATGCATTTTTCTAGAGCAGTAATAAATACATAACCTATAGTAATCTATGAGTCTCAAAAAATACCTCCAAAATGCTATAGTTACGTCAAAAATATCACTTTGAGGTAGACTTTTTTTATAGATTATTAAAGATGACTTTCAAATTGGTGATGTTAATGAAAAAGTTCATCTTATTCCATATCAGGTCACAAGAATTAAAAAAAAGTCATAACTGTAGTGCACATACAGGCTACAATAATGGGACTGCATGTTTGAAAACGGTAGTTTTTCTCAAAAACAAACCCAAAACTGATCAGTCCTCTGTCTTATATTTTGCATGATAATTGCCAATTTTTTTTTGTGTTTATAGGTTTATTTTTCAAGATCAAGTTTGAGCTTGAATTCTATCAAGTTTGAATTCACAGTCGTAGCAGAAACCCAATATATGTTTATGTATTGGCAATTTGGTTTAAAGTATTTCTTAACACATTGACCTCGAGGGACGTAATATTACGTCCTTATTTTTCCTTTCTGTATGCTGAAGACGTATATATACGTCTTTCAGCTAAGTTTGATTTCGATCGTTTTAGCACCTGGTATAATTGCCAAATCTTTTCCCATGAAAATAGCTGAGCTAAGTTCTTTTTTCTCTTCTTTCTAAAGCTTTTTTTTGACGTTTTGATGGAGTTCTAAGCTATCGTGATTTTTGCAAAAAACCGAACAGCCTTGGTAGAAATAACCGCACATATCAAAAAGAAATAGACTCCATTATTATTATTAGACTATAATCGTCATGGGAAAGAAAAACAAACTCGCTACATGTGTGAAACATGCCCCTCAAAACCAGTTTGTGTGTGGTCCCTTGCTTCAAAAAATTCGATTGTGAAGTCTGCATTTGACTGCGGTATACCAGTCAGTGTACTATTTCAAACAACATAATATTGATTTCTTTATATTGATTTTGCAGATTTGAACTGCCTTTTTTTATTCATCTTATTTTGGTTGATTGTATTATGATTGTTTGAACACAATTTTACATGTCGTTACAAAGCACATTTTGCTTTTTTCGGTTGTCAGACATATCGGCAAAATATGCGAGATATGTGCTTTTACAATCAGACGTGTTAGCGTGTACTGAGAAAAATTCGCTGCGTTCAATGTGTTAAAGCTCTGTTGCTGGTTAGAATTAAATTTGATTAAAATTATTACTGGAAGTTTGCTAAGTATTTGTGATGATTTGCCAGTTTTTTTTGTAGGTGATATTTTTCTAACACGATTTATTGTTCAACTATCATGGGATTTTGTTTTGCATTTAGGGCAGCATTTAAAGAGCTGTGCAGATTCCCATCAGAACAAAATAAACGCAATACAAACGTATAAGAAATCAAACGAGAAAAATTGTGGCTAGAGCTATGAGAATGGAAGCTAATCAGGAATTGAACAATTTATATCAGAATTCTAATAGTGTTTTCTACTTCCTTAGAAGGATAAAAAAGGAAGGAAAGGATGTGGAAGGAGGAAGGTGCTTGAGAGGAGGAGATGGACCATTGGGTCTTATGGAAGAAGATAAAGCAAAAATTTGGAAGGAATACATGGAAAAGATCATAAATAAAGAGAACAAATGGGATCGCATGGTAGAAACTGACGTAGTAGAAGAACCAGTAGAAAAAGTGACTCGTAATGAAATTGTGGAAGCAATTCAAAAAATGAAATCAGGAAAGGCAACTGGACCATCTGAAGTAAGTGTGGAGATGATAGTTGCAAGTAGTGAAATCGGGGTTAAAGTGATGACGGAGCTCTGCCAGCGTGTATTGGATGGTAGAAGAATGCCTGATGAGTGGAAAACAAGTGTGATTGTACGTATCTTTAAAGAAAAGGGTGATGTGATGAGCTGTGGATCATACAGAGGAGTGAAACTGCTAGAACATGCCATGAAAATTGTTGAAAGAGTGCTAGAGATGCGAATTTGAAAGCTAGTCAATTTGAATGAAATGCAGTTTGGATTTATGCCAGGAAAAGGAACAGTGGATGCGATATTCATTGTGAGAAGAATGCAGGAGGAATATCAAAGGAAGGACAAGAAGTTGTATACAGTGATCCCTCGCTATATCGCGCTTCACCTATTGCTGCTTTGCATAATTTTTTACAGTGCTTTTTTTACAGTGAATCCTGATTGGCTCAGGGGCTTTACTGTTGTCTAGAAGTGAAAAAAGTTGATAAAAGTGAAAAAGTTGATATATACGTTAATATTTCTATTTCTTAAACACATTTTGGGCCTGAAAAGAGGTTTTGTTTTTTGTTTCATTCTGCAGTACAGTATTGCATTGTAAAATAACAGTAAAAAAATAAAGCTGACTACTTCGCGAATTTCACCCATCGCGGGTTATTTTTGGAACGTATCCCCCGCGATAAACAAGAGTTCACTGTATGTGTTTTGTTGACATGGAAAAAGCTTTTGATAGAGTGCCAAGAAAATTGATGGAGTGTGCCATGAGAAAGAAGGGACTATCAGAAGTAATAGTTTGGGCAGTTATGAGCCTGTATAATGGTGCAAAGACAAGAGTGAGGATGGGATCTGCATATTCCGAGGAATTCAAAGTAAATGTTGGTGTACGTCAAGGATCTGTGCTGTCGCCACTATTGTTTGCAATAGTTGTGGACGTTATTACAGAAAATGCAAGAAGAGGTGTGGTTAATAAATTGCTATATGCAGATAACCTTGTTATCATGAGCAAAGACATGGAAGACTTGAAGGAAAGGTTTTGGAATTGGAAGGATGCACTGGAAAGTAAACGTTTGAAGGTCAACATCAGAAAAACAAAATTGATGGTAAGCAGGTCAGAAAGCTAACTATTCAAAAGCAAGATAGATCCGTGTGGAGTTTGTGGGAAGAGAGTCATGGCCAATTCAGTGTTGTGCGCAAAATGTGGAAGCTGGGTTCATGGCAAATGTGCAAAAATAAAGACAGTTACTGCTAGGTTGGCAATGCATTTTGTTTGCTCGAAATATTAAGGAATAATGGAAGGGACGATGGATTCGATTGAGAAGTTGTGTGATGAAGTGGAGACAGTGAATGGATTTTGTTATTTGGGAGACAGACTAAATGCTAGTGGTGGTTGTGAAGCGGCAGTTACAGCAAGAGTAAGAATCGGTTGGATAAGATTCAGGAAATATGGAGAATTGTTGCTTGGAAATAGGTTTCCTCTGAAGATGAAAGGTAAAATCTATTGTTGTGTAAGATCAGCAATACTGTATGGAAGTGAGACATGGTGTCTAAAAGAAAATGGAAAAGCAATTTTGAGAACGGAGAGAGCTATGGTGAGAGCCATGTGCAGTCAGAAAGTGGTAGACAGGAAGACGACTGAAGAACAGATGGATATGTTGGGGTTGAAGGAAACTATAGACCAGTTAGCAACAGCAAATAGAGTTAGATGGGATGGACATGTGCTGAGGAGGGATGACGATAGTGTTTTGAGAGTTGCTCTGAATCTTGAAGTGAGTGGCAAGAGAAAGCGAGGACGACCAAAGAAGACTTGGAGGAAGCAAGTGGAAGAGGAGACAGAGGATTAGTTTGAAGAAGGAGGATGCCCTGAGACAAGACAAGTGGAGGGACGGAGTGCGAGCAATTGGAGAAGGAATGGGGTAAATCCAGCCATCTCTGTTAAAGGGACAACACCGGATAAAAACTGAATCACTACTACTACTACATTTAGATTTAATGCTGCTTCCTCATTTTTATGCATTTTCTTATGAGAGCACTGCATAATTTCTTTTTTGTGTCACAGAATGATGATGTTTTATTAATATACTAGACCACGGGTGCTCAATCAATCAATATCGATATACCAGTCAATTTCCAAATGCCTGGCAGTTGATTGCAGGTTGTTTTTTTGCGACAATAATGGTTTGTCAAACTAAAAGTTGCATCCTTTATTTTATGTAGTTCTTTCCTCATATAGTCTGTTTGCTTAGTATACAAGGTGTGTGCGAAAAGTAACGAGGCTGGTGTAATAAAAACTGTATTGAAAAACTGAAATATACTAATGTCAAATTCCTTCAAAGTCATCCCCTTTCACTTTAAAATACTTGTGCATTTGTTTTTTCCAGAATTCAGTACACTCTTGGAAGGCATTTTCTGGGATGTTATTGAGCTCCATCATTGCGGCAATTTTAATGGAATCGGTGTCAGAAAAATGGGTTCCCTTCAGAACAGATTTGATCTTGGGGAAGAAGAAGAGGTCACAGAGGGCCAGATTGGGGTAATATGGGGGGTGTTACCAAAGTTGCCATGTTCCTTTCTGTGAAAACTGACAAATACTCAGGGCTGTGTGAGCAGGAGCATTATGGTGATGAAGCATTCATGGGTGAGCGTTATGGATCCCCAATGTCAGTAAAAGCAAGGAAGTCGAAATTGAAAGTAAAAGTGATGCTCATTGTGTTCTTCAATATTCAAGATATTGTTCATTTCAAATTCCTACCCCAAGGCCAAACAGTGAACCAAACTGTCTTTAAAGACATTCTTCGGTGCCTCGTGAGATCAGTGCATGACAAGAGGCAGATCCTTTGGGAAGCCCATGCATGGATGCTCCATCAAAATAATGCTTCTGCTCACACAGCCATGAGTATTTGTCAGTTTCTTGCAGAAAGGAGCACTGCAACTTTGGTAACACCCCCTTAATCTCTCAATCTGGCCCTCTGTGACCTCTTCCTCTTACTCAAGATCAAATCTGTTCTGAAGGGAACCCATTTTTCTGACATCGATTTCATCAAAATGGTTGCAACAGCAGACCTCAATAAGATCTCAGAAAATGCTTTCCAAGAGTTTATTGAATCCTGGAAAAGGCAAATGCACAAGTGTTTTAAAGTGAAAGGGGATTACTTTGAAAGAATATAATTGACTTTGGTATATTTCAGTATTTTTCAATAAAGTTTTTATAGCACCAATCTCATTACTTTTTGGACACACCTCGTACATCTAGATTTAGATTCTCCAGCAAGATATTTCCTTGATCTAATTTTCTGAAACACCGATGACATCATAACAACATGCCCCATATGTACAGATAGTTGTAAAACATCAGTAAAGTTCAGCATTGCCAGATTTTTGTGCTTGCAATTGTCTTTTTTGTATTTTCAATCAGGCAACTCTGGTAGCGTTAGCAGCATTGTTGATGACAGCTTTGTAATAGTGCAGTGGATCTTATTTTTTCTAGTTTTGCATAAAGATATCAACTCAAAAATGAGTGCTGGGATAGATCTGAAGTGACAGAAACACTTCCACAAGGAATGGGAAGAGCATTATTTTTTGTCATGTCCAACTCCAATTGTATGTGCCTTATCTGCCATGTCAGCATCTTTCTTCTTAAGGAAAATAATTTTGAAAGGCTATTAACGACTATGCATAAAAGGTGTGGGAAAAAATTTCCTGCTGAAAGTGGAGTAAGAAAGACAACATTAAAGGAATTGAAATTGATTTATTGGGTTAAAGGTAATCTACTCACTTTATATGCATGTTCACATGAATAACTTTGTTATTTCGCAAATTAATAGTACTGCAAATAATAAAAAAAGCTCCCTCTCATAATTTGACGAGACCATCCCTGGACATATTTTGTCAATTTGTACTCATCAGCAAGTCAAAAACCAAAAATCAAAAACTATCATCAAAAGGGTTTTTGCCATCAAAAACCATCAAAATGGTTTTTCCCATCATCAAAAACCAAAACCCCATATTTGCAATAATATAAAAAATGTAGTATCTTTCTGTTACAAATTCCTTTGCACACATCATGCGTTTGGTGCATGCTATCACTTTGGTATGGGGATCCCATCTGCATCAAAGATGCAGTGCACTATTCAAAGAGTTTATAGTAAACGAGATCTATTTAAAAACTATAAACTTTTGGAGTAGTACACTGCAGGAATTGAAATTGTAAGTACAAGGGGCATACCAAAAGTTCTGCACAAATTTATATTTTTCAAACAAAGAATCATGAAACAATGAAACAAAGTTTATTTTTTAACATAATTTCCTTGCAAGTCAATGCACTTTTTCCAATGCTCTGCAACCTTCTTTATTTCTTCTTCAAACCAGTCTTTTGACATGGTTTTAACCATCTCATTCACAGCTGACTGCAACTCACTTTCACACCCAAATCTTCTGCCGCAGAGAGGATATTTGAGTGGTCCAAATAGGTGAAAGTCACTAGGAGCAAGCTCTGGGCTATAAGCTGGATGAGAAAGTAATTGCCACTTTAGCTCACGTAATTTAGCCATTGAAACATTTGCTCTGTGGACATGTGCACTATCCTGCACAAAAAGGGGGTGCTTATGAATCTTTCCAGGCCTGACTCTTGGCAGTTTAGAGTGGACTGTTTGAAGCAGACTAAAATAATAGGCATCATTGATTGTCTGGTTTGGAGGGCAGTAGTCCACGTGGATTATGCCATCACATTTCCAGAATACAGTCAGAAAATTTAATAGCCATTGTGCTGAACTTTTGGTTAGTTTTTTGTAGCTATACAGCAATCTATTTTTACCAGGCCAAATGCAAGAAGCAAGGCAGCTACGACAGCATCACAAGGAGTTTGCCATGTTCTTGCCAAGCATGAGATATCATTTCAAGATGGAGAAATTGTCAAGGAAGTGTTTGTTGAAGCATCAGATTCACTGTTTGTGGATTTTAAGAAGAAGGATTCAGTCATGTCAGCAATCAAAGACATTTATTTGTCAAGAAATGTGGTGACAAAGTGATTTAAAGGAATGAAGGAGAACCTCACTCTCAATTGCAGAAAGATATTGTTAGCTGCAAGTGTTTTTCACTTCAGTTTGATGAGCCAACAGACTTTGTGGATGTGACACAATTGTGCGTTTTCTGAAGGATGATGTTTGAGGACATGACTACAAAAGAGGATCCACTTTGCATGTTGCTTCCCAAAGGACATGCATGAGGTGAAGACTTATTTTAAACATTCATGGAGTTTGCAAACAAGATCAAGCTGTTACTCGTTAAGCTTATGTTTCTTGTGACTGATGGGAAATCTGTCATGGGGGGCAGTAGTAATGGCTTTATTGCCATTTGCAAACAGAATGACTCGTTTTGAGCCTTTATTATCCTCTGCATCCTCCATTAACAGGCCTTATGTAGGAAATGTGAAGAAAAAAGAGGTGATGGACATCAGATATTGCCATTAAGACGTGGAAGAGATTGAGGCAAAGCACACAAATCTGCTGCTTTGTACAGATGTCAGCTGTTTGAGCCGAGGTGTTTTTTGGAGAGATTAAGGGAGCAGTTGCTTGAAATAAAAGAGTTTCTCAAGCAACCTAAAGATGAAGAATATGCCCAGCATGATGATGATGATGAACAGTGACTCTTTGATTTGGCTTTCCTTACTGCTCTGCTAAATAAACTGAGTGTAGAGCTCCAGGGAAAATAGAAAAATATAATTAACATGATCAGCTCTGTGAACGCATTTGAAGGCAAGCTATAGCTTTTTTCAACCTAGCTGCAACACCAAGATCTCTACTTTCAGCACATGATTCAGAATTTGTGCTTTGAGGCAAAACCACTGCAGGGCTCAATATTGGTAAAACCATTGCATTCAGCAGGGGCAAAACATGTCATTAGAGTGTGACGAGCGCTTCACTGATTTTGCATTAATTAATTCTGTTGCCACATTTATGTGTTTCCCATTTTCTATCAGACCACTAATAAGGCTTGGTTTCTTTTGTCTTGTTTCTGAGGTTTGCCAGATTGGTAGATATCCAAAAACTGGAAAAGGTATAAATAGATCCCTTTTCACAAAGTTTAGGCCTAGTCCCCAGATTTAACTTCAGTATTAAAACAAACTTGTCAAATTTCTTGAAACTAAAGTCTGACCAGAAGTAGAAGTCAGTAGACTTCACATGCAATAATGCTGCAGAATCTGGTCAAGAAGCAAAAGAAACGTTAATCCTAAATGTCTTATAGTGATGCTGTAAAAAGTAAGCATTGTAAACTTTTAATTACTTTTGCTTTTTCTAGAAAATTTTGATATTTTAATATATTAAAAATTTGTGTTTTTTTAAAGTATCTTGTGGTTTTTAGGATGTTGCCAGTTAAAACACAGGCGTTGGCTTTTTAGCTAGTATAGGCGTGTGATTTGATGCAAGCTGTGCCAGTTGTTAGTCAACACAGCAAATTTTAAAAGAGATGGCCAGTGAACTGGCTAACGGTATACCTATAATATATATATTGTTTTGGATCATTTCCATTTTTATAAACGCTTATCACTGCCATGCTGAAAGTTTTTTTAAAGATGTTACAGCTGCAACATTTAAATCTGATGCTGGAATGGACGGATATATAGCTGCTTATGGAGATTATAGCAATGATAAAATTACTGACATTTTCATTATTTCACCAGGTATGTTTTTGTTTGTTACAGCTCAACTTCAACTATGTAAGTTGAGATTTTTCTAACTAGGGTATGTGTATCCCCTGTGGTAAGCTACTGAAATGTTCATTGTTTGCAAGCAACTTTCTTGTAGAGCTACTTCAAAAATTTTTGACAAGAAAATAGTCTTTAAGTTGAAAAATGCCAAAAACATTTGCAACACAGGATTTGCAAGTAAATCATCTTTATCTGCTCAAACTAGGCTGAAAAATTGTGCTTGGAAACTTGATTGCCCCAAAAGGTTCGCAAGTTGAGATATAACAAAGAATATTCTTCTTCAGGGGTACGTTGTTCATCTAGGTTCAGCAAAAGAGTACTAAATTATAGAAAGTTGATCTAAGTACCATATGTGTCAAATGCTATTGCAGAACTGTACTCAATAATAAAAGATTGCAAGCTAGATAATGTTTTTTATAGCCTAAGTCTTTGGTTTCAACTGTAGCTGCAAGTAGGGATCGACTGGAGCTCAAGCCAGGGAGCCCAATTTTTGCCCTGGACTAGCCCTAGTCAGAGCAAACTTAAAAAGATGAATGGAGCAGGGGTATTGCCTACTGCGGGTGTTGCACCAAAGTGCTTTTGATACAAAAGTGATGTGTGTGTCTGACGATGTATGTATGCTCACCTTGGCATAGCTCATAGTAGTGACTGCTTGAAAGCTGGTGAACGATTAATACAGTCACTTCGAAAAACAAAATCGATGATGAAAAACTGAGTTCTGCTTTGCAGGGCGGCATGTCAAACATGCTTAGGTTCAAGCAAAGTTCTTGATACATCACCTGTGCATGCACGTTAATGTGTGTTTTGAGCTCAAGCTCCAGGCCTGGCCAGAACTCCAACCCTGGCCAAATTTGTCGTCCTGGTCAGTCCCTCGTTGCAAGTAGAATGCTGCTAATTTTTCAAGAAGAAACATCACTTTTGAATAAGCGTTGTGTTATGATGACATTTGCTTCAGAAACATAAAAGAAATTGATCTCCTGCTGTTGACAAATGAGTTCTCATTAGATTTTTATCTTAAATGTGAGGTGAAGATTTTTTTTATAGAGTTCCATATTTTCAAAGTTTGAATTGAAATATTTTGAGTTTATAACTTTGGAAGTCTTTTTTTTTGAAGTCCACAATTTGATCAATAAAATTCCATGACACAAACAGTATCTGAGACAATATAAGCACATTTTTATTTTGTAAGACAGTATTTTTAAAAATAGCACAAATCTTCGAAGTACACATGAAATGGTAACTTTGCATGTGCCCAAATGAACACCATTTCCTGAAAAAAATTATCCTGAAGAGAACCTGCAACTATTGGTATGTCACAAAAATTGCTTTTGATAATTTTAAAAATAGTTGTCTGGGCGTCTACATACGTTTTAAGTAAGTGATTAATTTTTCAGATAAACAGAATATATCTATTCTTCAAGGATCTAAGCAAGCTGTAAATGATCTCACCTTAGTGCAAACTGTTCGTCTTGATTTCAAAGTAGATTCAATAGCTCCTGGTGATTTCAATGGTGATGAGTTTGTGGATATTTTGTTAATGAATGCCCGAGGTAAAATTTTTATTTGTTTATTTCCTTACACCATAATGTTAATGGTCTTGTAGTTTTGGCCAGCATTCTTTTAGGGCAACTAGAGACATTATATGTAAACACTAAACACCAGTGATTACATTAGTTTGTCACAGATATTGTCACATGACTTAAAGAAATTGGGGTTGTATTTCCAACAACTCACCTTGATCCCTGTTAAAGAGGTATCATGGTCATGTTACGCTTGCATACAATGTCAAGATTCCACTGAAAAACTGTTGATTGAAACCATGGTCACACTCAATCACCTTCAAAGTTTTATCAAGATGTTTCTCAATCTTTAATTCGTGTTACATATAATGCATTATCATGCAATTGAAGCTGTATTTACTAACTACCTAAAAGGTACAATTGACTGTCATTAGTTTATGTGCTTAAAATCACTTTTGAGTCCACTAAAGTGTTTGAATTGGCGTTTGTACATATCCAAGGTGCAGTTGCTACTTTTAATTCTGGTGTCAGATTTATTGCAGCCTTGTTAAGGCTGTCTCCCGAGAAAAACAGGTAGCTGTCCATTTTGTAGGTACTTAAAATCAACATCAAAAAAACAAAAGTGATTTTTATCGGGTTGAAAGAAGAACTGTTCAATACGAGATAGATGCATGTCAAGTTTGTGAAAGAAGATTGATGGCCAATTCCATGAAAATGTGAAAACTGGGTTCATGGCAGACGTATGAAAATAAGAGAGTTACCTCTAGGTTGGCAATGTGCTTTGTTTGTTCAAGATGCAGGAAAGTGATGGACTTCAGTCAAAAATGTGTCTGGTGAGTTAGAGCAGCGATTGGATTTTATTATTTGAGAGACAAGCTGAATACTGGTTCTGTTTGTGAAGCGACAGCCTCTGCAAGACTAAAAATCTGTTGGATGAAATGCAGGAAATGCGAAGACTTGTAGGAAGTTGGTTTCCTCCAAAGATAAAAGGGAAACATTTATAGTTGTTGCATAAGATCAGCCATCTTGTATGAAAGCAGGACATAGTGTTCGAGAGAAAATGAGAAAGCAATTTTAAAGAGAAAGAAAAGAGCCTTGCGTCTTTGGGAAGTTCTAAACAAAAAAATACTCCAATACAGATGGGTATGTTGGGGCTATGGGAAACAGATACAGACCTGTGCAAAGAAGGGGTGATGATAGTGATTTGAGAGTTGCCCTGAATCTTAAAATACCAAATATACTCATAAATAAATCACCTCAGCAGGTAAGTGGCACCCATAATTTTTATTTGATAAATAGGCTTCTTGTTGAACAGAAAATTGCTAGAATAATGCTGGTTAGATAGGAGGCACCCCAAAAATTTGTAAATATTATTTTAAAAAATGTGGCCTATTTGCAAGTGCATATGGTAAGTGGCAAGAAAAAGCGAGATTGATTTAAGAAGACTTGGAGAAGCAAGTGGATTAGAGCAGGAGTGCAAAAATTTTTATGGAGTTTGGTAGCACGCAGAAATTTTTAGTAGCGCATACATTTTAGCTTTACTGGACACACTTCATACTCTAAATATGTTAATTAAGATGCAAATAATGAAATGAAATATGCAATTTATTTCTTACCTTTAGTCTAGTCTGCATAATTACAGTAAAAATAGTGCTGGTTATATTCATTTATTCATTACATGTTTGTATGTCTCTTCCCACTTGATGCATGCCACAACCTAATACTTTCAATAGGATCTAAATCCTTAACTGAGGCACCACTAAGGCCAATAAGCATAAGTGAATCAAGATTTGCTGTTGTCAATCTTGCTCTGAGATCTGTTTTAATACAGTTCATTCTGCTGAATCCCCTTTCACAACTAGCAGATGAACTTGGCAAAACTAAGACAATTGGCATCAGCTTGGATAACACAGGGAATTTGTCAGGGTGTAGCACAGTCTGTTGGCAAAGGTGGGGTAAGGACTGATCTTTTCCCAGCATCTTGAATCTAAACCACTCATCGAGTAACAGTTCCTTTGCAAAGGAACTATTTGACACTCCCAAGTTAACTAGTTGCACCTTGAAATGTTCTACCAGTTGCTCAAGTTCAGTATCCCCAAAATCTGACAGTTTCTTCCCCTCTGGCCATCTCATTGTATCAAAAATGGATATATTCTGTGCTACTGTTGTATCCAGGGTCTTGAATCGCTCTTTCAGAGAAGTTTTTCCACCAGAAAGGACAATTTTTCTGTCTTTATGATAGCTTATTTCCCCTGTTTCTACTCTTTGTAACTGAACTTCTTTGAAGACGCCAGTAGAAGACACTTCAGACAAAAAATGAGTCTCCATCTCTCCAGGGCTATGTTCTAGTTTGCTTAAAAGAGAAATTGCACGGTTCACTGATGGTTTGATTTCTGACAACATCAGGGATTCTCTCTGAAACATCACAGAGACTGGCCTAAGGACTGTCAGAAAATCATAAAGAAAATGACAATACTTCAAAAATTTAAAATCACAGATAGTTTTCAGCAGTCCTTTTGTTTTAGGAGCATCAGAACCCTCATTAGAACTGTCTTGCAAATGGAAGACTATGACTTGCCAACTTTGCAAGAATGCTTGAAGTGCTTGTTCTTTGCTGGCAACCCATCTTACAGCATTAATGTCTCTTAGCTTCAGCAGTTGCATTTCCAAAGCTGCTGCAGTTTTTTTTAGCTGAGATAAACGCTTGGGTGAAGAATGATAATAAGTGTACAATGCTCTGAGAGTCGTCTCAACTTGCTGCATAAATGGTACTGTTTTCAATGAATCCATGACTGCCAATTGAAGTCTATGAGCCACACAATGAACAACAACTAAATGAGGAATATATGCTGTCAATTTAGCAGCAACACCACCGTAAGAGCCCAGCATTGTTCTTGCACCATCTGTTGCAAGCCCAACAGTTTTTTCCTTGTCAAATAGATTTAATTCTAGTCGTTTTGAGAGAGAATTCAAAGCTGTCATATAGCCATCAGCAGTTTCATTGGGTAACTCCTCCAGGCCTACAAAAGACTCTGCAACAGTCCCCTCAGTGATGTAGCGCATACACACAACAACTGATGCTGTAACTGATATGTCAGTGGAACCATCAAGTAGAAGACTAACACAAGGAGACTTTAAAATGTCTTCTATAAGTTTCTTGCGCGTGGAAGAAGCAATGTTATGAATAAATTCTGTGCACATTGTTCTGTTGACATATTTTTCTTTGACTGGAATTCCCAACTTCCTGATAAGTTCAACCTGCTTCTCAAAATCACTGTATGGCTTATTCCAGTAAGCAATGAAATGGGCTGTAATAAAAAGTTTTTTGAGGTTTTCCTTCTCTTCTATATTCATTTTAAACATACACTTAGCCATTGGTGTGGCTTCTGGATTTTTCTTGGCCTTGTATAATTGTTCACATTTTCTGTGGGATGCACTTCTTTCATGGATCTTAAAACTTTCTCTTTTAAATGAATCTTTATAGCCCAAGATAAACTTTGATGATGTATCTGCTTGTGTCTTGAAGCTACAACACCAATTGCATGTCACTTCCACTACTAGGTTGTTGTCATCTCTTTTGATTGCAATCCAGTCACTAAATTCTCTAGCATAAGAAGCTTGAAAGTAGCCAGGGCGGTAATGTTTGCCACCATGCTGAGTAGTGTTTTGTTTTTCCTTTTCTTCATTGGTAACAATAGACTCTTCTATATTTGTGTTTTGCTTCTGAGAATCATGAGTGCAAAAATCGTTTAAATTACCGTCATCCTTTTGTTTCTTTGCAAAAAACTTAAAAATTGTTGTTTGCCGCTTCATTTTGGAGGGTTCACAAAAAAGTTAACTTTAAATTTTGAATATAAGGGCTCCCACTGTATAATAATAATTTTACTCAATTTCACTGACACGGTAAAGTTACTTTAGAAAAGTGTTATTTCACAACTGAAACAAAATAATGCAAAATACTGGCACTGAAGCAACACTTGGTACAACAGAAACAAATGACAACTAACTTTTAACTTGACGATCCCCGAAAGGTACCATAAAAATTCCTCAGGAAAAGAATTATCACTATCATTTTATTATAAGGGCTAAACATTCAATTCTGCTACTAAAGTTACCACACTATGAAACTGTACTACTGTCATTTCGCCTACTTGATTTATATGCCGCTAGCTAAAGTATAGTTGTACGCAACAAAACTTAAGTTCAGTGTTTTGTGATTATTCTGGCAAAATTAGTTTAAATTATAAACTCGCTAGTAGATACTAATATGTCGCTGCAATTCACGGTCGCGTGCAGAAGTTTTTTGGTCCTGCGGTGCGACCGCATTTTTGCACCCCTGGATTAGAGACAGAAAAAATTGATATAAAGACTAAATTAAGCAATGGGGCAAGATGGGGGGCAAACAATTGCAGAAGAAGTCAACTCAGTCAAGGCTGCAAAGTCATATAATACTAAACTTTTACCTAAGGTGCACTTTTTGTTTTATATTTATTAGGGTTGTTTAAAATGAAAATATTTCTAAATTTTATTTTGTTTTGATGCAAAATTGCTTTGTTTTGGTTTTGTTTCATTTCAAATCAACTTCCTTGTGAAGAATTTTGTTTCATTTTGAAATCCAAGCAATTTAGTTTCTTTGTGCGCTTAAAACCAAACCATAAATGGTTGGATTACTTCCATGTGACGAACATGCTTTACTTGAGAGCTGCATTAAATGCACCGAGTGGCCACCTGCTGTCGTGACATGAATTTTCAAAGGAAGACATTGATACAGATGAATAGCAATCAAAAATTTTTTAGTAATTCACAACAAATTTTGTTTCATTTCAAACTGTTTTTTCTTTGGTAAAATTTCGTTTTATTTTGGACCGCCTTTCATAGAGTAAAATTTCGTTTTGCTTCACCCCAGTAAAGTTCGTTTCAAACACCCCTAATTTTTATTCCTCAGGATCACCACAATACCATTTATTAGACTGAAATCGAATTGTGTCAACTTGCATAAAAATTTCCAGAAGTTCAATGCTCCTTTTAATTGAGCTTGATGTTGCATTCAATAAGTTTCTTTTTGTTAAAGTCTGCCAACTATGTCCTAAGGAATCGTAATGTGCCTTATGTGAGCTGCAAGACCACTATATTGCAAAGATAATGAGGTTGAAATGCATCGTCATTTTTATTGTCTAGAATAGTAGCAGGGGTGTCAAACTCATTTAGTGCTGTGGTGGGTCACATATACATTCTTGGATTTTATGTAGGGCGGTTTATGTTGTAAAAAATTTAAGTAGGTCAGACTATATATTTTTTTCGGAGATCAATGCTTTCAAAGCAGATTTTCTTTCATTTTTACTTCCTAACTGCTTGGAAAGTTTTTGTTTGAAAATAAATGTTCTCATCACAGCTATTGTCATTATTTTCACTTGATTACAACTTGAAAATATTTTTTATTTTGGATAGCAATTTTTTGAAGACCAAACCTGCAGGTCAGATACACTGTGCAACTAAATCCTTGTGCAGGCCACAGAACATTACGTTGCGGGTAGATTTAACCTGCAAACTACCAGTTTGACACCCTTGGAGCAGACTGTATATCCATTGCAGTTTTGTTTCTTAGTGATTTATGGTGACAGGTTGGTTTGCTTTTGTCTATTTATGACGTTTAAGTTCAGCTTACTCAGGGAGAGAGAGAGAGAGCGATATTCTTGAATTAAAATTTTGCTTTGGTTTTGTTAGCAACAATAACCAGATTAGCAATAATAATCAAATGATAAACAGTGTTGTCTTTTATGCAGCCATTTATTTCTATAGTAGCTCATTTTTAAATTTCTGTTACTAATAATACTGTTTCCCAGTAATAAATCCACATGTCTGAATTACTTGAAAATTGGCATAGATAGCACTCTAAATCACACTGCGGTTGGAGGTAGGTTTGTGATTAGCACACGCATTGCTTTTAATCTTAGATATCTCAGCAATTTTTAAGCATATGCTGCTCTGGCCGCTAAAAACTATTTGTGAAAACTAGAGGAATATTTTTAAAACATCAATACATTATTTAATTGTGCGCATATATTGATTTAACTTTATGGGGTATAGTAGTGGTTCTGTCACATATCTTTTTTGTGAAAGTGATTTTTAAGTTCAAAATTGTTTGCCACCAAGTGACTTAGAAACGCTGTGATTGAAACTGAATATTCTTTTTTAGATTCTGATATTATTCTTAATATTTTATGGGGAAGCAAAAATGGATATGTGGCAAACAAAATATATGCTTTCTCTACTCCAATAGCCAATCAACCTTTACTGCTGGATGTCAATTCAGATATGATTGTTGATTTGTTTGTGACAACAGCTAAAAGTAAAAGAAGGTGCTTATTAATGTCTTAGTGATATGGTTTGGTATATGTTTTGTTGTTTTAAGTTACCTAGAATATATTTTTGAAAATTTGAAGCAGTAGAGCAGAACAAACGGTTATAGTTTTGTTGAATGATAAAATTGGCTGTGTACTTTTTCTTGAACTACCTTCATAGAAATTAGAAATGTGTTTTTATTTACACCTTGATTATACGACTTGTTTCTATGAAAAGTGGAAAGCTTTTGAAAACACTGTTCAATTTCGCTTACAAGTTTGTCACTCCCAGCAAGAAGTTCTTGCTTTCTTTCCAGGCTTGCATGACAAAGTTGGGTGTTGCAAGCGTCGATCTAGGAAGTTTGCAACTTCTGTTTACATTAATGCTTTCAATCATTTTTCTATTGGCTAAACAGAGTGCTTTTCTGTTAAGTGCCTTCTTCAAAACAAAACACTTGCTGCCAGGAGGTAAAAAAGTGCTAAGAAGACATTAAATGCGTGTCATAAATCAAAAACCAGCCCTACTTCGATTCCATATTGAGAATCTTCAGCAGAGATCAAATGATTTAAAATTTTAAGATATGAAGAAAAATCAAGTGCTTTATGTTTTCCAAATCTTCGTTACTGTTACAATTACTTTTTGTGCCATCGAGTATATTCAAAAATTCCTTTTTGAGTTCTCTGAAGTCTTCAGTTCTGGTATTCTAGGCCAGGCTAACTAAATTGTTCTTCCTAAAAGGTTGTTTTTAAAATCTTACACCAATTCATTGGCTTACTCAGACAAAAAATTCTACTTAGTGTCTTTAAAATCCAACGTTGTTCCTTTTTTCTGGTAAACTGCATGCATTGTTGTAGATGAGACTTATCTAGCTGTAGCAGCATGAACCCGTAGTTTCCAGTACAAGATAGAAAGTCTAGGCTCTAGGTTGTACATAGCTAAAACTGTTTTTAAATTTTTATTTGACATTTTGAAATTCATACCCTCTTGAGCTTTACGTGTCTACCTTTAAAACTTCGTAACTTATAATTTTTTTTGATTGTTTTTGTTGTGCAGAGTGTTTTGGGCAGGAACTAAAAATGATGGGAATTCAAAGTGGAACTACACGGTGTGCGAATTTCCACTTGCTGATCAGCAGTTGCTGCCTGCTATCGGGAACAATGCGTTTTTAAATTTGATTGGAGATGGATCAGCCAATTTGTTTGTTACCTCTGTACAAGACCAAAAACAGTTTTTTGAAATCTGGCAGGTGGTTGCAGCTTCAATTCCATTTTTTATTTACATAGTATTATCAAGGGTTAAGTGACTGTGAAGTTTTTATTTTATTGAGACGCAATGTAAAAAGGGAATACTTAGGGTGAACTTCTGTAAACCTTTGATTTTAATTTCATATTCTTCATGCAATATAGAAAACAACAAGGTGTATCTATGTGGCTGCTATAACTAAATCAATCAATGGCTCAAAAGCCTCTGAACGTTTTGTTTGTCGCATCTGTGATATCGTAACTTGATGCCAGTTATGGCCACTTTTTCTTAACTTTTAGTGCTGTTTTAGGGTACTATGAAAGGCTTGATATTGGGTAATAATTACACATTTGCTGCAAGTGGATATGAAGTTGGTCAATCAGTATTTGCTGATGTTAATGCAGATGGCTTGCAAGATCATCTCCTTCCAGTGTGTGAGCATGATGCAAATGGAAGGTATTTTAGTTTTAGTCGCACTTAAACATTGCTTTCTAAGGAAGATTCTGACCACCAACAAAAAACACTTTGCTGGCTTTAAACTCGTAACTCTTTGATGGCAAGATTTCGTTGAGCTGTCATAATGATCATTTTTCTACCTCTTGTGCGAGAGGCTTGATGGTAAACGGAACATCTTTGATCAGACCCTCCTCAGCAAACTCAAGCAAACAAGTTGAAACATATTTGTCGGGTTAGAGTAAAGTAGAAGGCGGCAGGCATTTCCAGCCACTCAATGGACTAGTAGCCCCATCACCAAGATTGGTTGCAGTTAGAAGTTATAACTACTAAAAAGTCGCTTCTTGCATGCTGGATGAGTAGCTTCACTACTAACGTAGCATCGCCTCATCACAACAGACCATAGTGTGAATTCTTTGAAGTAGCACACAAGTATTGCGTAAACAGCTACCGTTAAGTAATCTTTAAACTAAGCATGGAAAAATGCTGTTATGGGACAGCTTATGTTTATATCTACGTTGAACTAGTCCGGCTTTGGCAATTTAACAGTGACAGAACTTGCATATTTTTTGATTATTTTTTACATCACCAGATGTGCTAAGAGCAAAATCTACATGCTGACTACTAATAAAACGTGGATAGTGGTGTTTGAGTCAACTAATTGGAACTTCATTTCAAGACCTGCAAGGTAAGAAGCCGCACTATTACGAAAACTACAAGTTCAGCTTTCACTAGAAAAACTAATCACTGACGTTTTGACTAATTGAATGCTACTTAGTTTCAATCAGGGCTAATGAGATCTATCGAGATGAATCAAAAGAAAAAAGTTTTCTCTAGATCAGTAGTAAGTAAGCTTGTTTAAACGTCAGTGTTAATATAAAGAAAAACGGTGCAACTCTTTTTTATTATTATACTGAAGATGATGAGAATAGTAAGCAGGGGATTAGGTACGATATGGTACTGAATGATTTTTCGTTACTTCCAAAAAATACCTTACCGGAGTTCTGTACTTTTTAAATTTCTTACATAAGAGTACGATACGGAATTTTTTCTATATTATCATACCTTTTCTTTTCGTATCAATAGTTTTGCTAAATTAACAGCAAATGCGTGCTGAGATAAATATCAGCACAGTAGAGAGCCTACGCTAATTTTACTTCCTTAGGAGAAAACCGGGTAACTCAACCAGCCTCTAACCAGCTACTTCATTTAATAGAAAAGAGCATTAGCTCAACAACATACTAATTGAATTCTTACACTGAATGGCCAAAACAGCAATAATATTGATGCTATTAACTTATCTTCATCAAAACAAAAACAGTATCAAACGAACAAATTGTAATGAAAATTGTTCAAACGTTTTCAAAAGCCAGTTCAATTATACTGCAAGCGATAGGTTCAAGTGTTGCAACGCTGAAACATTATTGCTTCGATGATGTCTTCTTTAAGCCCTAGTCTGAGCTCGTTGCAACAAGTTAAATAAAATAAACATTTAACATGGTGCATTTAAAATGTACCTTTTAAACCCGAAATAGTTTTGACTGCGGTTGCTTGAGTAACTGATAAACAAGAGCACATTAGCAGCGCATTTAAAATCGGACTCTGCTTGCTTGTCCCACCATTCAAATATTTTAGTGTTGTCGAGGAGACGGGCTTGGTTGTTGAAACACTCAGTTACATTTTGCTCATCCCGCAGTGATATTGTGATGTGCTGGCATTGCATGCATCCAAAGTGGCGAGTGTCTCATCTATATTATGAGTTCGGCATGCAGGGGTAGATTCATTTTTAGATTCTGAAGATGAGTTAGGACATTCTACGTCAGTCGTTTCAACTAAATCCTGCAGC
This sequence comes from Trididemnum clinides, assembly GCA_963675345.1. NCBI lineage: Eukaryota > Metazoa > Chordata > Ascidiacea > Aplousobranchia > Didemnidae > Trididemnum > Trididemnum clinides. The sequence continues at coordinate 23,652,208 of OY776305.1, read as the reverse complement.
CTCCACAATGCTGCCAAATGGGCTGGTGCAACTGTTTTCTGAGAATAATCTAGAAGTAACTGACACTTTGGACCAACATGAATTGCAGTCTAAAAACAACGTTGAAGAACAAAATTGTTTCTATACGTTCGATGGTATGAAGCATAGCTAATGCCAAACAGGCATTGTTCGGACTCGTGCGCTGCAGTTGGACTTTTTACTTCAGCCACTCACCAAATAACTCACCAGAAGTTAATTTCTTTAGCTTAATTGTAATGGTCGTGTCACAAACTGGTTTTAAACATTCAGTAAGCTCTTATGCGGCAAACCAATCAACGTCTGTCAAAAGGAGGGATTCATTTGGTTCAGTAAATCCCTGACAACTAACATACTTTCCTTCAACCATAAAAAAACGTTGAACCCCCATCAGGTCTCGCAATCCCAGTCTGGGAAGAGGTTTGCTATTACGCTTGAACAGCTCTTTGATATTCTGCTTGTGGCTAATTTTGGCGACATTTCTGACTTTCGACATCACTACTCTGACGCTGGATTTGGCTTTAAAGAAGTTGTGCATACGCAGTTGTAATGTGTGAACAGCCTGACCAATCATTCCATCTTCAGCAGTTATAACATTTTCCCAAAATTCACTTGTGGAAGCTTCAGTTACATCACTTTCATCCATGTCGTTCTAATCAATAAAATTTTCGGCAGAGCAAAATCATTTCCCTTCAGTTTCCCAACTTTTAAAAAGTTGAATCCCTCATTTGTCGGTTGTAAATTTGCTTCTCCAAAACACCAAGTTTGTTCAAGCAGCTTGCAATGTTTTTACGTATTGCAGCAGCTGTCGCTGGTTTGTGTAACTTGTTCACAAGACTTTAGAGGTAGGCCTTCGGGAAGAGTACGGTACAGAAAAAATAACACCGCATTTCCACATCGTACTGTAGCATGCCAGAAAATATCATACGTAATTTCATACCACACTTTTCTTCAAAATTAACCATACCGCGCCGTACCCAATCCACTGATAAAAGATTCGCCTGCTGGGTAGCTTTGCCATGTTATATATTTTTACGAAGCCGTGCTGAAAAAAGTTTATGATTAAAAAAATTTCTGAAAGGCGTTCAAATGTATGGAAGCTCTCCACTTTAAATACTACAACAGGCTGTACCTTCATAAAAGATCGAAGCAATAAGTTACTAGCGAGTAATGCTGCACCTAATGGCTTTTCTGTTGGTGTCCTTCACAATCTACTTAGCAAGGATGTGACCGCCAAAGAATATCAAGGGACCCAAGTCACCCTCTCAAAAAGGGCGATAAACTTTGTGTCTTATTTTGATGCGTTTATCAGTGCATTTTGCTGAAAGTCATCATGTCTACTGTTTCTGGAATTTAAATAGTGTATGGGTTGTAAAAATGATTTTTCCTTAGTGGGAACCAATTTAGCTGTGGCCCGATAGGAAAATTGACCTATTTTTGTTGGTATTGTCGTCCTTCTGCTAGTAAAGACAATGTTGCTTACACAAAATCTGCTTTGACATTTGCTCTCACGCTTGCCTAGTAGAATCAAGTTGAAAATTCTAGTGGAAACATTTTGCAATAAAAACTAAGGTTAAGTGTTTATATGCGAAAGAAATCAATTCAGTGCTATCAGGACATTAGTGATCTCTCAAGTGCAGAAAATCACCTTTTTATTCAGTTCCTTTCAAAATTTCAGTGTTACACAAAAAGTTATGATTTATACCACAATAATTAGCAACAAACAGCTGGATATTGAGTTTAAAAATCATATTAGCGGTACGTAAACTAGACATGCTTCCCGTGCTTCGCCGGGTTAGAATAATGAAGCTGTTTACCCAGCGTATTGTAGCAGGCGATTCTTGAGCGCCCACCAATGCCGATCTGCCTTGCCGGTGTTCGAAAAAGGAAGTTCGCGTTGCGTATTTATCGCTGGTTCAAAATAGATTCCCACTTTCCTTGGCCTGACCTTGACTAGATAACAGCAAACCTTAATGTTAATGGGAATGCGAGTACACTTTTCAGCGAAATATTTTTTATTATTTTATTTGACAAATGTTATGTTTCAGGAAAAAACTTGACCCTGCATCAGAGTTCATCGTTCTTGTAACAGGAGATTACAATGAAGACGTGTTTACTGATATTGTTTGCGTGATGGAACAATCAGATAAAAAATTACCTCAAGCAGTGATGCTATATGGACAGCCGTGCGCGTATGAGTTGTATTTTTTGTATCTGACAGTTTGTGCACAATGATAGCAATACTGTCACAACATTGTTATTATTTTTATTGATGTTGAGATTACCCTAATGTCGACTCTACACTATTCATATATTTCCATTCTCAAGTGATGGAATAACCTATCGTTGGTTTTCTGAAACAATTTACGTTTCGACTCGCTTCGGATTGTACTTCTAGCTTCGCTCATTTTTACCACAACCATTGCAATCAGGCAGGGAAAGTTGCCGCAAAGGGATTTTTTCATAATCACGACAAGGCAGTGATCATGGGGTTCACTAACTGCCGAATTGCGATGCTCAAATCCGTAGGTGTTTCGTGAAAACCAGGACGAGTTTTGTTGCATTAGAAATTCGAGAAAGTTGCATTTATTTTAGTAAAAGTTGCAGTTAAAAGTTGCATTTGTTTACTTATATGTCAAAGCACAGTATTGGGCAAAACGGGCTGAACTGTTGTTTTTGAAATGTTTGTCTCCAAAAAATGGTCTTCGTGTTTGTTTGGAAAGCTAAATGGCCGAAGTTCTTGTTTGCAAGTAGTTTATCTCCACAAAAAGGGTCTTCATGTGTGTTTGAAGTACAAAAATGGGAAAATCTAGCTTACAAGGAGTTGATCTTCGAAAAAAGGTCTTCACGTTTGTTTGGTGAAAAGAATGGGAAAAATTCTCGCTTTCAAATAATTGTTTTCCGAGAAAAGATCTTCAAGTTCATACATTTACTTACAATTGCATCCCTGCTGAATCGCTGCGTAAAATTTGGCGAAGGTTCAGTAAAAACAAAGAATTACGTTATCTATAATTCCTGCTAACAGCTCAAAACATCTTAATTCATTTATGTTTCCAATATTTAAAAATTTACCTGAAGTTGAAAATAAATTGCTTTTGTTTTACTTGGAATGATGTTCTTCCTATGCCAGCGTCAAAGTTCACAACGTTATGATTGGGTATTTGTTTTTCTAGAAATGGCGATTGCCGAGAAACGGATCAAATGTTCAAGTTCAAGTTTAATATTCCTTCTTCTTCATCTGCTATCTCTGCTTCTTTCTATGATCTTTTTAATGATGGTGTGCTTGATATATTAGTTTCTATAAAAAATGATGGTTCTATCAAAACGAGAGCTTATGAAAATCAAGCAGCACAAGATGCAAGTTTCCTATCAATACAGGCAAGTTGGTTACAACGTTGACTTTTTAAGAAAAAGTTGATAATTTTCTTACTCACTTTATGTAAGGATTGGTGGAGTTAAAAACCAGAGTTGTGCCATGTGCATAAACTGCAAATTAGATGTAATTCAATGGACTGGTTTGAAGCATGCTTTTTTGTGGCAACGAAAAAAATTTGAAATTTTTTTAGCTACGGCAAATTTATGGCATTATGCGATTTTTAAAAATATTCAAGAGTTTTGGGTTTGATCTTTCTTTAACTTTTAGGAAGAGTTTGTAGTAGGAGCTTAGGATTGTTTTGAAATAGGGAGTGGACTGTTTTCCCCAATAGCTGAGGTGCCCACTATCGTTGGCGTTAAGTCTTTAATTAGATTACTGTAGAGCGGTAAAATAATTACGGAAAAACTGTTTAATGCAAATTTCTTCGGTCACCCGACGAGGTACTGATGATATTAGAGAGAGAATGTGTTGCGGTTTTCTGAAGGTCCGTCTGATGTGAAGTTGGTCTTTAACGTTTTATTTGGTTGTAAAAAGTTTGGAGAGATTGTCCTGAAACTTGAGTTAACTCGAATGATTGCAAATGAAATTCATGAACTAAAAGCTTATTCGACTGCTAATACGGAAGATGCCAAATTATCAGTTGCTTTAAAGTCGTAGAGAACGACTTAATTTTGTGTTCTGGCGATTCGGTAAGATAGCAAAGCGTTGTGGTAAAATAGTTAAACATTGCTTTGCCTAATTGCTCAATACACGGAGAGGCCGGTATTTAGATTCAAGAGGTTGTCAGTATGTCAAGGATTCAATGAGTGATCGAAAATATTTTTCATAGATATGTCATCTGGTTACAATGGTGAAGGTAAAATTCCCGTTCCAGTCACAAGCTCTGGAGCTAGAAAGTCGGTTTTACGTCATTTTTCCCGCGTTTTGCAGGCTCAGACGTGCTGATTCAATGTATGTCTACCACTACACACTCGCTTTCGAACCAGACGTTTTACTTAAGCAACGTAGCGCTTTAAATTTCGGATGCCCTTCCTGACGAATACCAGCTGTTTTTCTATTCAGTTTTGAACTCCAGACGTTTTGCGTTAAAACCCGTAACAATATCACTACACCACTGAACTACCTAGTCTGCGCACAAGTCGTCCGGTGTATGTCATGATACGCTTGTCCATGACCGGAGCTCATAGATATCTATGAGCCCACAGAATAATTATTTCTGTTGAAGAATCCAGGAAAGACACATATATTGCACAATAACATCAATTCGAATCGCATGTCTTGTATGTTAGCTGATTTGGAATAATATTATTCGCGTTCATATTGAGTCCTAACCATTTTATTTTCGATCGTACAGTCGCCTATTTTAACTATCTTATTGGCAGACCCTAGAGAGGTACTGCAGCCTGTGCATGGTATCCCCAAAGCATACCTTGTAAAAAAAGAACGTAAAACATTATTTGTTTTGTTACAGATTCTTCCGGGTACTCAAGCAAGCAGTAGCTCGAACGTACATGGAGCTTGCGTTTCGTATATTACAACCAATACTAAGGTACACACTGAATGTACTGTTATCTACTTACATAATTAAAGATCCGTTTGTCTGTGATTGATCTACGAAACTTAGCCTAGAAACTTGAAAGTTGGTACGATTGATCACCACACCGATGTGAGTGTCATGAGGTAGTTAATGACGTCGTGATAAACAGACAAGTTTTTCCTAATTCGTTTCTCTTGATGGAGGAACGTGTTTAGACTTAACCCCTTCCACACGATTCTGCATTCAACGAGTGAAATGCTGTATACGAATTTTTTGCATAAATTTAGATTAAGTCACCGCTTGGAGAAATAATGTACGAGCACAGCAGGTGCTTCGGATATCACTGGCAGAGAAATGGAAATATTTAAGTTCATGGCATAAGCAGTTATGCCATCGTGTGGAAGGGGTTAAGGATCAAACAAAAGCCAGCATTTATCTCATCAAGTTACCAAAACTTGTACCCTGTTTGTCAGTAAAATGAGGACATATTCGTTTCTTTGTTGAATTCATGGAGGTAGTGTCTGTAGAAACGCGGTTGAAAACTTTTACGGAAGACATGAAAAAGCCGCCTAACACGAAAAAAACCGTAGCCGCAGTGTGTTTTGATGACAGCACCTCATGAGCATTTGGTTTTGTGCGCGTGTTTTCTGCTGGTTCGGTTGGACTTGCTGCAGATTTGTTTTTTTCACCTCACAATGCTCTTCGCTAATCACAGTAGTTGCAAAAAAATCAACAAAAATATTTGAATAGTTAATATTTTATAACTTTTCCTGCCTAGCTATGTAGTGGCAGGTGACAAATTGTCTCCGTGCGCTCACAGCTAGCCAGAACGGGTATCGACAGAGTTAAAAAATTTTTAAGTCCAAAATGTTCTGAGTTTAATGATTGGTTTTGCAATACAACCTCAAATAAATCGTTGAACGTTCTTTGTTTACTTGCATTAACTCAACACGCTTCGAGATTAGAATCGGTACCGTGACTTCTTATGTTTTTGGTGAAATTTTGAATCAAGGCAGCAACAGCCCTAGGCTTAGCAATAGCTGTTAATGTAACTCTTCCATCAACATTTCAAATTATGTGAAAAGTTAATGAAAGCCAAAGATTCAGATAAAAGAAAAAAAAACATGTAAATCGCACCGTAGACAAAAACAAAATGTTTTACCGGAATTTTGTGCAAGCAAATGTGCGATCGTCTTTCGCCTTTTCTGCATCTATGCCCAGACCAATGTAAAACAAACATAGCCAGGAACCTAACATCACACTGATTACAAAAGAGATTGTATGAAGTCATGATACAGGCTCACCACGTGATTGCTTATTTTTAACGACGATCGTTTTGAAGCCCACTCATAACTTTTACTTTTCCCCGTTATTAAAAAGAGCGCATAAAACTTTTGTTAAAATATATGATATTTATGAATGAGACCAGTATTGACTTAGAAATGGGGGCTTGCAAGTACTGTATATATGATAAAATTCATAATTTCAGAAAAAATATTCCTATGTATAGGGGAAAATTTTTGCTTGAAAATGGTCCCTGGGGGGTCGCACGTGTAATTATGAAGTGGATTGCACCAAGTCGCTGAATAGCTTACTTTTCTAATTTATGAAAAGCTCTTTTCCGGCCAATAGATATATGTTAAAAATGTCGACCCGCCGGTTAAAAATTTTAGCCACCGGTCAGGTTGGGAAAAATCGACTGGATATGTCTTTGCGTTGAACGACACGACGTTGGCTACAATTCGTCGCTTCTGTATCCACTTCAGTGGCAACTCCGGCACTCGGGCTGAGCCTGAGTTACGAAATGAGGGAAAGCTTTGTTAGATTTAAAACTTTTTAACTTAATTTATGTTAAGTCCAAAGAAAAAGCCGGACATCGTATAAACCATCGGTGTTTGTGGTGGCAATTGCTTTTTGTGCTCGATGTTTTGTCTAGGTCGGGCTGGAGGAAAATAGCCAGACACGCTGTTCAGAGAAATAACGAGAGAAACGATTTTCAAGCATTTTTTCGAATCAAATCTAACTCGGGCAGTTGTCTGAGCTCTAATAATGCGAGCGTTTGTTGAGTTGTTTCAAAACACTTTTTTGCTGAACTCGGGCCCGCTAGTAATAGCCAGAGCTGAAATCAGAGATAGGTAGATAAAAGAGTAATTTACAAGCACGTGTACTGTCGTTTTATCTAGCTGGGGTTCGAGGAAAATATCCAGACTCGCTTTATAGAGAAATAACAAGAGAAACGATTTTCAAGCATTTTTTCGAATCAAATCTAACTCGGGCTTCATTGCAATTGTCGGAGCTCTAACAATGTGAGCGTTTATTGCGTTGTTTCAGACCCTTTTTTCTTAATTTTTTGTTGAAATCGGGCACAGTTGATAAAAGCACGCTGTATAAATAAAGGCGTTTTACAATAGTTAAACGGGTAGATAAATTGTTGCCATTTTTTGACTTCCCGCTAGTTTTAGTGCTTTATTTTACTGTTTTTGCAATATTTTTACGACGCTGTCAGTGACGAGCCCGAGAAGTCATAAAAAGCTGGAATCGCCACTGATGCACTTACTGCTATTTTGTTAAAACAACTTGATATTGTTGTGCTTATACTAGTCTGATTACTGTGATATCAAGGCAGTTAGCCGGCTTACGACTGATTATTATTTTCTGCATATTTTAGGGCGGCCTTCAAAAAGGTTCTGCATGTCAACTTGTTCAGACTGGACATTTGACATTACTTTTGCCCTACGTTAATTTCGGCTTGGGTCGTCTTCCGAATTTTGTTGATTCGGTCACCGTTTCCATTCCCTCTCCCTTATTGCAATGTGAAAAGAAATTAACTCCAGGTGAGTTAATTATTTCTGTTCTTTTTTTTAACGCAATAGAGATGATCGAAGTGGGAAGCAAAAGCAAGCTGGTAGTTGTGACATGAACCGCGCTAATCTAGAACATATTATGCTGACAACATGGCATCGCTTTTTCATCGCAACAAGCACAAAATTGATTTTAATCTACGAGGGTCAGTCAATAAGTAATGAGACTTTCTCAATAACTCAAGTTTGCAATGACTGGTAATCAAAAAATGCTTTTTTATTTTTCAACATAGTCTCCCTCCTTTGCAACACACTTGTTCCATCTTGATATTAGATTGTCTATTCCTTTGGCATAGAATTCCGCGGACTGGGTCCTTAGCCAGTTGCTCACAGCAGCCTTCACTTCTTCGTCAGTCTGGAAGTGAATTCCTTTCATACTTTCTTTGAGTGGGCCGAAGAGGTGAAAATCAGATGGTGCAAGGTCTGGGCTGTAGGGTGGGTGTGTTAGAAGTTTCCAGCCTAAATCTTCAATTTTGGCTAGGGTTCTTGTTGCTGTGTGGGGCCTTGCATTATCCTGAAGAAGAATCACACCTCTTGATTGAAGTCCCCTCCGTTTGCTCTTAATGTCTTTTTTCACTTGAGTTAGCAGCTCACAGTAGTTCTCTGAGTTCACAGTATTGCCCCTTTCCAAGAAACTGATAGTGATCGGCCCATTTCTGTCCCAGAACACAGTGAGCATGACTTTCCTTAAACTTTTCTGAGATTTGAATTTTTTCTTCACTGGGGAAGAAACATGCTTCCACTCCATTGATCGTCGTTTCGATTCAGGTTCATAATGAAAAACCCAGGTCTCATCAGTTGTCACTATTCTCGACAGAAATGCATCTCCCTCCTTTCTGTATCTGCGTAGTGATGCTCTGGAAGCCATCAGGCGTTGCATTTTGTGATCATCCGTTAACATCTTGGGAACCCAGCGACAGCTGACTTTTGAAAAATGCAGCTTCTCACGCACAATTGCGTTCACTGTGCCATGGGAGATGTCCAATTTTGTAGCAATTTCATCTAAAGTGACCCTTCTATCAGATTTGATCAGGTCTTCAATTGCCTGTACTGCTTCTGGGGTAGAGACATCCACAGGTCTTCCACTTCTCAGATCATCAGTAATGCTTTCGCATCCATCTTTGAATGCTTGCACCCATTTGTAGAAGTTTGCTCTAGACATACAGGAAGGACCATATTGTCTTTGCATTCTAGACAGAATCTCACATGATTTTACACTCTCTGCCAATAGAAATCTGATGACTCCTCTTTGTTCCAACGATGAGCTGTTTGCTAGCCTAGTATAGTAGTCATTTCAATTTATCATCACACCTACAGTAATCTGAAAATAAACAAGTTTTGTTTTAAATGAGATGACAACTCCATTCATAATCATCACATAAAATTTGAGTTCCTTAGCTACAAAAACACAAAAGCAATTGAGAAAGTCTCATTACTTATTGACTGACCCTCGTACATAGCATGTTATGTTCAGTCCAGGTTGATTGCTTTGTTCCTTAATATGATGTCATTTTCCACAATGTTTGCACCTCATATGACTCTCTTTTTGAACTATTTAAATGTCTTTTGAAGATAATGTTAAGACACAACCCGCTACTATAATGAAGTTCTCTTGACGAAAATATACTCAAGTCTCAAAAAGATGTGTAACGTATCTGGAGGTTTCACTATTGCAACCGTGCTTCATGAAGTCAGGCGACTTCAAAGTCGTTCACACTCGATGGTACTGTGGCTGTTAATATGCAGATTAGTACTCCGGTCTGGTTCGAAATAGCCGGCGGCTTTTCCTCAGACTGATCTGTATTAGATTTGTGGTGTGAATCTGGTGAGCATTTCGTGCCGCACCGATATCCATACGGGATAAGCACTCACACTCATTTGGAATTGATTTTCATTTAAAGAGTCACTTATGAAGTAAACTGTATGTATCTTTCGTTGTAATGGAAAAATACTGTCACTAATACTGGTGCAGGCAGTATTATCTATTGCACTAAAAATATCCTGCTTTTTAGATTTTAAACCCCTTAACGCAACCTGGACAATGATCATTCCTAACTCGCAGTTATTTGTAACTCCTTATCCAATAAGTGATCCTGACAGGTAGGTTGCATCTAGTTCTTAATCTTCAGCTGTTACCTCTGAGTTCAAATGCCGTAAGCACCACTGTATTGTTGTTGTTGTTGTTGTTGATTACCCGACCCCTTCCAAGGGATGGGGGCATGGCGGAAGACCATGAAGCCCCAGAAGCCAGGCAACTCCGCAGAATCTGCACCATAGGACGTAGAAAGACAGAGAGTCACCAAAGAGTGAGCCGCGCAAAGAGTCCGTAGCTGGACAGTGCAGAATGAGATGAGAAATATCCTGAGACGAGTGTCCGCAGGCGCTGCAGGAAGGATTCTCGATTCAGCCAATCCTAAAGAGATAAGAACTTAACAGTAGGCTGTGTCCGTTGCAGCATGGACGAGAAAGGACACAGCGAGCATGACGAGAGAGCACAAGTTCCTCGGTGGAAATCGAGGGAACCTGTGTGTCAAAGAACTTCGATGAGACAGTACGCCTCCAGTCCGAGAAAAGAGAAGAGTGGATACGAGAAATAAGAGGAGAGAGAGACTACACGGGATTGCGGAGGGCGCAAGTATCGCTCCCCGTCTGGCCAGCTCATCAGCCGCGTCGTTCCCCGGAAGAAACGAGTGTTCAGAGACCCATTGTAGCCTGATAGAACAGGAGGAGAGAGTTCCTGCCAGATCTGCCACAGAGTTTGAGGTAAAAGGAAAGATGGAGGAGAGGACATAGCGAGAGTCAGATAGGAGGAGAAGAGAAGAGAAATGGCTGACTTGTTGGTGCTGCCGAGATCAGCAAAGAGCGTGCAGATTGGCTCAGGCTTCAGCAGAGAAACTTGAACATACAGGGCCTGCCGAAAAGGAAAGAGTGGCCTCAGTGCCACAGAGAGAGCACTTGGCAAGAACGCCAGAGCCGCCTTTGTCAAAAGGAAAAGAAACAGAGTCGTCTGTCCAGAGTACCAGATCATGATTGGGGGAGAGAGTCAAGGTGGGAGAGAGCCGCACCTTGGCGAGAGAGAGGGGGATCAGAGCGAGAGCATGGAGAAGGAAGGTTGGACTCCACGGTGAACGAAGGCAGATTCCAAGGAGGAAAGGGAGGGCAAGCAAGAAGAGCCTCCCTGAGAGAAGTAGAAGGAAGCATGAGCGGGTGAGTGGACGCAAAAGCTCTCCAGGACGATCTGCAGAGTCTTGGTTTCACTCCTAGTCTGGCCAAACATGAAATAGGAAAAGGAGTTGGGAGACGAAGAGCCCGCTCATAAGATGAAAGAGTGAAATGAGTCGGGGTGACTCGTAGGGAAGGTAAAAAAGCATCGGAGAGAAGCAAAGGGATAGGGGAGGACGAGAGGCAGCTAGTGATGGCGCGACTGGCCGCTCGGTAGAGGCGTTCCAATTTGGTGACATTGGTAAGGAAACCATCCGGGTGAAGCACAAGTAAGAAGAGGCCGAAGAAAAGATTTATACAGAAGAGAAAGGGGCCCCATGAGGAAGCAGAGATACAGGGTAAGGCCTTGAGACGTGAGAAAAACTTGGTCTTCAGCGAAGATACATGTTTAGAAAAAGAAAGAGTGCGGTCGAAGGTGACCCCAAGAAAAGTTGGAGTGGAATTGAAACGGAGGCGAGAGTTGAGTAAGAGGAGGTTGGGCTGGAGGTTAGCTTGGTGGGGATCCACTGAGAAGAAGGAGGCCTCACATTTACTCAGATTAAAAAGCAAGACACCAGTACTCAGACCAGCGCTTCAATCGAAACAGAGCTCCTTGTGTGGCCTCCACCGCAGTGGGAACCGAGGGGGAGGAGGACCAAATAGCCAGATCGTCAGCGTAAAGGGAGCAGCTGACGGAAGAAGGCAGAGAAGCCAGAAGATCATTGATGAACAAAGAGAAAAGTACAGGGCCAAGAACGGATCCTTGCAGAACACCTCGACGGACTCGAAAGAAACGACTTTTGTGATTTTGAAAAACCACACAAGCGTGCCTGTCAGAAAGGAAAGATTGAGTCTAACGAGCAAAACAAGGAGGGAGGCCAGCCGAAATAAGTTTTTGGAAAAAGGCGGGATGCCAGACAGAGTCATAAGCTTTAGAGAAATCGTTAGTAGACAGAATCGTCCGAGAGCCCGGCCTGGGTTTGTTAAACCCATCCGAGATGGTCTGAGAAAGGTAAAGAATTTGATCTAGAGTAGACCGTCCAGAGCGGAAACCGGTTTGGTGGGGAGAGAGAATGGAATTAGATTCCAGAAAGAAGAGTAGACGGGATAGTATAATGCGTTCAAAAAGCTTTGAGACCCAGGAGGTGAGAGAGATAGACCGGAAGGAAGCAGGAGAGTCGAGAGGCTTTTCCATTTTGTGGAAGGGAATAATAGAAGATATCTTCCAGATGGAAGGAAAGGAATGCGAAGTCCAGGAAAGATTGAAGATGTGAAGAAGAAAATCCATGTCAGAGCACGGAAGATGCTTTAGCATGGGATGGGCAACTTTGTCTGGGCCAGTAGCAGTGGAGGAGGAAAGATTGGAGACCGCCGCAATAAGTTCAGCGGGAGAGAAAAGAGAGCAAAAGGACGATTGGACTCCGGGCACGTGGCTCGGCGGAGCGGAGCTCAGTGAGGTGGCCTCTGGCTCTGCTACGCAGGGTCTTTGGCTGAGAAACGGAAAAGTGAGATCCCAGGTAAGTGGCATAGGTCGAAGCCGATTTCCTGGGAGAAGAACAGTTTGGGAAATTAGGGGAGGAGGAAGACGAGGAAGGAGAGCCAGCGATAGAGCGAAGAAGAGAGTGTACAGATTTAGGGTTAGATTTGGGTGAAAGAAAAACCAAGTCGTCTGCCACGCCTCAGTCTTGGCCTTGGCGATGACTGACGAGGCGCGTCGAGAAGCGGAGATGTAAGCCTGGCGATCTTCATCACTTCTGTGAGCGGCAGCGAAAGCCCTACGTCTTTTACTAACTGCACCTTCCACCTCAGCAGACCACCAGGCTTTAGGAGGGCATTTGATGCGGCCGGAAGGAATGAAAGATTTGGCCGCATTCAGTGCCAGAGAGGAAAAGAGAGAGCAGCAGAGGAAAGAAAAAGACGAGTATTCCTCTGCAGAGGGACAGAGGGAGTCAAAGTAGGAGGCAAAGCCATCCCAGCGAGCTTTCTGAAAGTTGAAGGAAGGAGAACGCTCGTTGGGGCGAAAGACCGGAGAGAGAGGGACGGATAGAAGAATTAGTATGTGGTCAGAACCTAGGTCTTGAAGTACCTCCCAGGAGCAAGAAAGGGCAAGAGAAGAGAGAGCAAAAGAGATGTCAGGAGAGGAGCGACTGCCAGAGGAGCGATGGAGAAGGGTGGATGTGTCAGGGTCATTGAGGGGGGAGGTCAGAAGAGATGACCCATTTGAATACTTCCCCCTCGTTTGTTTCTTTGTTTGTGGTTACCCCTCCTCTTCCTCGGGTTGGAGGTACGGCGTGAACGGCAATTCAGGTTCATGCCGTGAACCTAATTTAAATTAGGCTAGGGGAAAGATGGCAGCCCATTTCGAACCAGTCATGAGTGACTGGTAGCCTCACCACCAACAAGGCGGACTGCCACTGGTGGTTACCCAAGAGTCGTCTGACATGCTGGGTTTGCAACTTCACAATTGTAATCCGGTGAAGTACGGGTGGGCCACCTTTCTGCCACATAAAGGTGGAGGCGTCCCGTTAAGTGCCTTGCCCAATGACACAACAAGCAAGCAGGGAAGCTGTGAATACCATTTTTTAAAGTCTTTTGATATGATTTGACTTAGAGAATAAACCCCAGGTCTACCGTCTGCGATGCGGACGCTCTCATCACTACACCATCGCGCTGGTAAATACTTCCTCCTCGCGGGGGTCGGAAGTACCTCTTGAGTCCCAGAGGGAGTGATGGTAATTGAAGTTCCCCAGAATGAAGAGATTTTTGGAGGAGGAAAGAATGGAGGGAGAAAAGGAGTCGATTTTGCCATCCGTTGGAGAAGAGCAAATAGGGGGGCGTACACATTAAGAAAAGAGAGCGAGGAGGAATTGCTGAGAGAAATGTTGACCCCTACATAATCAGAGCAGGGATCAAGCGAGGAAAGAGAGGAGGTAGAAAATTCAAAAAAGGATAGACCCTGCCTGACGAAAATGATGACACCGCCGTTAGCGTGCGTGGGAACATGAGAGAGAATGCCAGACCGGGAGTGGAACGCAGAGCAGAGAATCCAGGAATCTGGAAAGAGGAAGATGAGTTAAGATTGGATCCTGGATGCAGATAAGGTCGACAGGATGGGACGAAAGAAAGTAAAATAGTTCAGTGCTCTTGGCTCGAAGACCTCCAGCATTTCATTGAAGAACCCTGAGAGAGTCATGGGGAAAAGGAGGCAGGAGGCGCATAAGGACAGTTAGGAGCAAGGGACTGTGGTGAGGGGGGAGAGGGAGAAGATGTAATATGGGCAGATGGGTGATAAGAGGTGTGAAGATGAGGGTGCGGCGGGAGTGCAGCATTAGCAGAGGAGGGGCCAGATTGTACAGTGGTGGTATACATGTCGGAAAAGTCCGGGGAGGGAGTCACAGTGTTACGGCAGGGGGGCAGCTCCAAGAGTGAGAGCTGCCAAGAGCTCTGAATTTGGAGAGGGAAAGCTGTGAGCCCCTTAGATGGACCCATTTGGAGCAGGTGCAGCATTGCACTGACTTGCCCCGCCAGGTCACATTTCCAGCGCACATAGAGCAAGGAAAGATGGGGCTAGGGTTGGGATGAACGTTACCGCTCATCAGGAAGAAGAAGAATGAAGAGACGAAGAAGCGCAAGAGAAGGGCAGGAGAAGAGAAAAAGAGAAAGCAGGCGACCGATTTTGAAGAAGCTATGTGCTGCCCTACTGCGGTCGTTCAGGGGGCAACATAACGAAAAAATGAAGGGGAGTGCCCAGGGTAACTGGGACCCTCAGGAAGGCCAACAGCCATTTCGACTCAACCCAAACGGGGTCGAGGACCGCACCACCACGTTGAGGCGGCTGTTGACTGGTGCAGTTCACTGTATTGGTCAAATAAGACATCCTCAATTTGTAGACCATTGCGTAATTATTTACCATTGCACAATCAGTGAACTGAGTTAGTGGTAGACATGCTTTAGATCAAAGTTGCTAACCATGTATGATAAGTCGAAAAAGTACTAAAATGCTGCTTTTTAAAAAAAAAAAAAGTTGAGGTAGCAGTTAATCTCCCTCGTGTTTTTGCAGCTGGACATTTAAAATGTTGATAACACCTAGCAGGAACATCATTGCCACTGGCGTTGTGTTGCTTGGAACCATGGCTCTTGTCACCATTGCCGCGATCATACTTTACATGCTGGAGAGACGGGATGATAAACAAGAAAAAATTAAAAATTCACAACGTTTCCACTTCGACGCGTTATGAAAATCCTTTAAGCTGTCTTTACTCTTATTAACTTTTCCGATTGTATCTACAAGCCTGCGCTCGTTTAACTTGTGTTCACAATTATTCGTTGTCAATATTGCCGACGCTGCATATTACCGTCACAACTAATACAGTCACGCTGGCAACTGCCGTAAGGTGTTTTTTTAACGATACAACAACGCGAAACTTTGAACATGTTTGATAATTTCAAGTCAAGCTTTCAGCATCCTTCTAGTAGAACTCTCAAAAATATCAGCTTATTTACTTCGTTCTTAATTTAGCCTGTTCTGTTCTGACTCGTTCTACTGTTCTCCAAAAGTATGACACGTATTTTACACAAATATCTGCTGTTTGTACACAAAACTTTATTTGACTTGCAAGTAAATCCGGTATTTCTTTGTTATTGTTAAGCTTTAATACCGGTTTAGGGAAACCTTTTGTTTATGAATATTCGAGTGACTATATCAAGCATATTACAAACAAACAAGTTCGTTGAGGTAATTCAGCCTAAGTAAGATTAACAATGATGTGGAACAGACTCTGTTTGAACAAGAGGCTAAGTCCAGATTGATTATGCTTAGGAAAATAGTTTGCTAAAGATTTAAGTGGAAGTTATTCTGCAGTGGATTACTGTTGGTGGTGATAATTTTGTCATAGAGCCCATTTGGTTTTAGTGAAAATCAAGTTATTGAGCAAATATGTAATATGTGCGAGTGCGCTAACACATATGTTGATGCGATTGAACTCTTGCTGTATTTGCGTGTCTTTAGTAAGACTGGACCACCACGACAGATGGACCGCTCGTTTCCGCCACCTGTCTGACGCGTAAGTGTAAAGGAATCTAGTTCAGTGCCTTAACCAAGAACACAACACGACAACTTGCCGGATTTTTTTTTCCACAACAATTTTTATGTAGAGCGCCAAGTAGGGAAGCGTTGAAACCTAATGTTATTAATAAAATCATTTGTTATAACTCGACACGATGATCCAATACAAATGTACTGACTGCGAAACGGAATTGATTTCAAAAAATCTTTTTTCATTGTCCATTACATGGAAAGATTTACAAGCTTTTTATCAAAGTCATAGGACTATATAGTCTAGTCTGGCTTTAGAAAACTTCCGAATCGATTTGATGCGTCGTTGAAAGTGATTTTGTCGTGCTGCCGGACCAGCGGGGTTTTCGTCTCCGTGTTGCCTTTGCACGTTCTCGCGTGATACGTGGTGGTATTGGTGCCAAGAAGAATTTATTTTGTGTGCAAACTGAATTACATGCTGAAATAAACCGCTGAAGTTTAAACTAAAACCGCGAAAACTTTTTGCATTGCTTTTTAATTAGCAGCATATTGTACCATTTTGTTTTTGATTTTAATGTTTTTTGCCGAGATCTGAAACATAAAAGTGCTGCCAAAAGCATTTACGATTATATCTTTCACAAGTGAAATGGGATGCTGTTTCATCCTTTACTTTGAAGTCGAACTGTGGCTTCGCTTTCCAACGACTTATTTTTTTTCCTTGTTTCTTCATGTAGCAATGAACTGTGATGTTTGTTTTAATTTTTGATTGTTTCTTAAAATTGCAATAAATTATTACGTTTATGAAATGTCAAGTTCAACTGTGCAAGTAAAGTTTATGCTAAAAAAACTTGGTTTTTCATATAAACTCTCAATCCCGACGTTACTGACGGTGGCTCTTCGGGTGACGCCGTTGTATATACTATAAAGCAAAGATTTTTTCTTCTGCTGATATGCTGCCTGTTAAAGTATTTATGTTTATACTCTACAGCATTGAAAAAAATTCCAAGTTAAGAAAAAATCAACATGAAACCATAACCGCAATAATTTGTGAAACTGAATATAGAGAAGACAATAACCGCTTTATCGCTATGCCGGATACAAGACCAATAGTGCAACCAAATTCGGAAGTTAATGCCACTAATATAAATAGGAAAGGGGGAGCAACACATTGCAAATTAGGCTTACCATTAAATATAGTTTTTTCTATATGAAAGCAACCACCATTTCGCCGCTACAATCAGTTTTGAATATGTACAATCTCTGCTCCCTCACAAGTATCAACAATAATTTGTGGCAAGATTCTTTGTGAGCATTGCCAGTCATGATTAAGAGAGTATGATAATCACCATTTCGTGTAGAAGAATTGTGAAAGTGCATAAAATTGATTCACTTTTCGCTATTTTTCACACAAGAGCCTAATGGGTGCAGCCGATTGAACCAAAATGCTAAACCCCGACATCACTGATGGAGGGCCCCTGCCAGGCGATGCCGGCAAAGCAAACTAAAGACCTATATTACTGTCTCAAAAACATTTTTTTATACGTACAGCTTTTAGAGTTGCGTTATCTTCGCCAATTAATGAATGACCACATCGTTGACATGACTGCTATGATATGAATGACAAGCCAAAGAAATCTTTGTGCAGGGAATTTCCATTGATTGACAAATCTTGAAATCTGGCAAGTAATGAAAAATAAATTCACTTATCTAAGCTTTTGGAAACAACCTGGTCAAAGATGTCTCCTTGCTACGTGAGCGTCAGCGTGCTGGCGTGCAAAGAGACTGATGATTTAATATATGGACCGACACTCTAATATCTTCATCACTGCTGACCCAGGGGTACATTTCCGACGAACGAACCAGGGATACATTCCCTCAACAATATGACCAAGCAACTGACTACTTGCTGAATTTACTTTACATTGGCTAATTGTTAAAGCGAAAAAAATGACAAGTAAAGGTCACAAATTTGAAAAACTGAGTTTTTCAGAGGTATAGATTCTTGAATTTTTACACACACAAATAAACATAAGCACAACAAATAGCCAGAGAAACAACAGCAATGTCTCGGCAAACGTTTTACACCGGCCTCCCAAATCATGCTTTCTTCGGGCTAACATACATTTGGAGTGAAATATCAAGCACTTCTTTATAATTTCTTCACATTTTGAATTGCAATGACTATATCACAATTAATTATCGTAGCCTAATATCAAATACTAGTTGTGGTCAAATCCCTTTCACATATCTTAAACTGCGTTCGCACACAATGTTTTCGCAAGTAGGTACAAAACTTCTTATCGGTTTTTTGAGCAGGTTTTGTTGGAACAAGGTTTTGCTGCTTGATACTGAGTCAGAAGAGAACGTCGCTCTATTTGCACTCCCTACTGTGAAAGCAATTCATTGTTTGTTTGATATTTGGCATATTCTGCACTGCTGAAATTCCAAAACGGAGTGTCATTTTTTTTCTTATCCTGAGACGATTGCCGTTGGGACGCTGCAGATGACCAATTTGTTTTGGTTGTGTTCATCATGCAGCGAATCTTAGGCTAAGACGCCTGGCGGAGCCCATCCCTCTCCAGGCCTCGAGTGTCATTTGGAACATTCCAAATCATCATGTCATTTGCTTGAAGCTCAAAAAAATTCAGGACGTTTGAAATCATCAAAAGCTGCCGTGGCAACTTGGCCAAACGTGTTCAGATTCACCCAGTTTTCATCGCCTCGAGGAAACTGACCTATGTTGCCATGTTCGGATGACAAACGGTCCGCTGTGGTAGAACGACCTGTCTCGAACGGATTGTTGTCATGGACAGAAGCCACCAGTGTCCATCCGCCTCCATTTGTTTGCGTGTCACAGAAGGTCGCATATTCTTGTCCGTATGAGTCTCGAATTTTATAATAACCGCTTGTGCTGTCGTGGTGAATTTCCTTGATTTTTTTGCAGCTGGGATGAACCTCATACTTTATCCGAGTTTCTGTTGAAAACATGAAAGAGTAAGTACGAGTTCAACAGTGGTCCATGTAAAAAGTAAAAACAGATTCATTTGGTGAGGGGCGTTGCCTAGTAATCACCCTCAAAAAGCCATCGCAAACAGAAAGGCAAAGAAGTGGCGATTGAACACAGTTGTGGGTCCAAAGTAATGAAAGCAAAGCACTCGCAGAAACATATCAGATTTTAAGTTGCCCAATTTCCTTCTTTTTTTTGAAAAATATAACATTTAGAGAATCTTTATTAGATCATCAAAACAATTAGAGATTGTGGTTCCATATCAATGTTGCCAACTGCAAATCAATCAAGTTTGCAAGATGAGTAGCCAAATTCTTTAATTTATGAAACAACAGTCAACTCTTAGAAAACTTTTGTCAATCCCATGTGGAGTATGCGACCTACAGTTTGGAGACCGCAGATCTGAAATGTAGTTTATGAACACAGCGAGTTACTATTTTAACTAATCGTTGAGTTAGGATTGTTGCCAACTTCATTGAGTAAAACAAACTTACGATTGTAAAAGTTGATTTAATTGCTGAAATTTTCCAAGTTATTTCGTACTTCGGTTGTGCTGCATCCACATTGGAGAACACTTTCTGGAGGACCTGGAGGACCTCGCTTGCCAGCAGTACCTTGTAATATTTGAGGATCATATCCTGTTTCATTTTCACAAGTACAAGAGCAGTTTACACTCACACAAAATGCAAAAAGTAGTAGACAAAATGCTGAGAACATTTAGTTTTTCACATAAGCACAAATGATAATATTTTGTGATGCTACAGTTATTACTTCTTTAAAAACAAAAAAAATCATAAAAACTACTGTAGGTGCCAGTAAGTGACCAGTGCTAATGACATTAATTTGTTTTACAACAGCCATGCGACGGCAATTTTTGTCAATCTGACGTTATTTTCAAGATAATTGTGCTATTTTGTGCAATACACCAGCCTGCATTGGCTGGCTGTAGGTTGCTGCTTGTTTCAAACAATAAATCAAAATATTTTGACTCTGAAAAAATCGATTTCACTTCATCAACAATTAACAATGTAAAATAGTTGTCGCAGTAGTCCACAACGCAGCAGAGATTTTCTGGTCCAGCTGCATAATTAATTAGTTTGCACTAAACATACATCATGTGCATTGTAATATGGACTCAACAAGCAGAAACAAAAACACAAGAAACGAAAGAAAAACAAAATTGGTTTAAATTTAGAAATTTCGATCAAGAATCGTTATCTCAAAACCAAAACCGTCGTTTCATCGCCAGCCTCTCTGTCACTACCAGGCCGTAGCCAGAAGTAAAAGTATCAGCGGAAACAAAAAGAAAAAGAAATACAAAATAATTATTTTAGACAATAGCTAATCGTTTTTACCACTACAAAAATGCGGGTGCCATAATTATTGAAGGCATTTAAAAAAATCGATGGGCACAGCCATCTCCCCTTCCATACATCAACAGCAGTGAACCAAAACGTCAAAGGTTCATAAGCGTTATAGTAGTGGATTCTTTTAGCAGATGACACCACATGCACAAAAGTTAACAGGCTTTTACATGAAAAAGTTTTACTTGCATAAACATAAATGTTTACAGGCTTATGTACTAGAATAACTTACTTCCCCTAAATATAAGTTTTTATAATGTTTTTACAAATTTAAATGCTTGTTGTTTATAGTTTATGGTTTAGCCCTAGGTGTAAGACCGGCGACAAGGTTTATATGCTTTGAGACCTAAAGGGCTGTCGTTGCTCCCAAGTCACCCTTGGGCAAGGTGTGGCGCCTGATAGCCTCCCCTGTTAGGGTTACTACATGACGGTTTTTTAATGAATTTTTCGGTACCTTGTACACACTGTATGTGCTTTTCTTTGTGTTTGTTTTTTTTTGATCTGATACGTTACAGGTGCGATGGTCATGCCACTATCTTCAAATTTAAACTAAATTCTTTTCACGTGCATGTATTAACGTATATCGTTTTGCTATTGTATCTTTTTTTTGTCCACTGCCGTCAAAATTTATTTTCAATGTAAGATGATTTGGTCAAGAATAAACTGATTGAAAAAAAGCTTATAACCAAGAATGCAATGGTGTGGAAACGCATGAGAATGGCGTTTAAGGCGGGAACAACACACGTGAAATTGGCGTCCCACAATTTTTTCATTGGGAAAAGGCAACCCTATACACTGTTTTGAAATATATCGACTTGGAGATGAATATTTTTACTCTGGGTTTCTATGTGCAGCTCCTGAGGTAGCATAAATGAATAAATTCCAAGTTATCTGTTGGGTAGCCATCTATCAAAATGATTGTGTAATTATTGTTGGACGTCATAATACAAAGTGGTGTAGAATACTTTTTTGGGGGGCTCCCATTTAAATATTATGCGTTACCATACTTTTTTTGAGAACTATGTTTGTTTGATTGCCCATGTTTATTTTTCATTTACCAGAAGGCAAATTGTATCAGTGTCTTTTGGACGGGATGTCCGCACTCGCTTGGGAGTTACCATTTTCAAAATGCCTCTTAAATTATCTTGTTTTTCGTTGATTTTTAAAGTAGCTTCTTCGATTAAGATTTCTATATAAATACTTATAGCCTAAGAATATAAAGCCAGTAACAGCATAAACTTGTCAAAAAGAATTTTCATTTTGCCTTTTATTGTCGCAAACCTAATTCAACCCATCGAACACAATTGGAACATGACGGTTAGAAAAATGTTTAGTGAAATTTAGGGTCTTCATTTCAGCAGCCACCCATTGGTCACCTTATCATAGCAGCCAGAGTGCCTTATTTTGTCTTAGCGTAAACGTTTTGATTAACAAGTATCCCTTGCTGAGATAAAAATGAGATTATCTTCTTATCCTTACTTTCAAGTGCTTCCTTTCTAGTTCAAAAGAGAGGTTTTAGAATAAAAAAATAAAATTAAATTAAGAGATTGAAGGTCAACATCAAGAAAACAAACGCAATTGTTGACTGGTCGAAAGACAACTGTTTAAAAACGAAAGAGGTTCAAGTGGAGTTTGTGGACACGTGCTGAGAGGAGATGATGATATTGTTTTGAGGGTAGTTCTAGGATCAAGGGTGAGCAAAGTCTGGTAGATGCAAAAAGTTTCAACGGCCCACGACTAGTCGTGACAATTGTCTGCAACGAAATTCCAGTTCAGAACGTTGATTTTGCCTTTTCAGATATGGGAATTCTAACTTAGACCAGTTTAACTCCCAAAACTAGCTCTTTTGTGGCCTGTCAAGACTTCACATTAGTGAAATGTGGCCCAATCCGTTAAGATTTTAAACATCCCTACCCTATATTTTGAAGTAAGTGACAAGAAAAAGCGAAAACGATTAAAGAAAATCTGGAAAAAGCAAGTGAAGGAGTCAGAGAAGATTGGTTAAAAAACGATGAAGCCCATAATTCATCAATGTGGTGAGATAAAGGGCAAAACATTGCAAGAGCGGGATGTATCAGGACAACTCCATTAAGGGGAAAAAACTGAATATAAGCTGAACTACTACTATTACTGCTACTACTGCTATAGACTAATCGTTATTTACATAGATTACCGCTACACACTACAGAAGCCTAGCCGAGATTTTATCCTGGAAAGAGCAAAAAATTACGTTCTGTGAAATTTTGAAAGGATGCAATCTTTTTTCATATCAATGCTGCTCTTTAAAAGAAAGCGGTTTTAAATAGTCAGATTTTTTAACTTCAAACTATTGGTGGTAAGGCTTTGAATTTTACAAGGATGGGAAAAAAGACTTGTTCCTCTTTTCTATTCCTTTTCCTGCTCCCCTACAGCAAGCTAGTAAGTTTTAGGTCTTCTTTTAAACCATTTTTACTTCATGAATATCAATCATATTTATATTGCTTTATCGCTTCGAAGTCAAATGTTTGAAAAACAGTCAACCAGCACTAATTGTTTGCTTGCTTACAACCGAGTTTTAACGAGGTTTTTCTAAAACCATTACAGATTGCAAGGTGTGTCAATTTCGGAAAAAAATATCCTCAACATTTTTTTCTGATGTGACATGAGTGGAGGAAGCTCTACTTTGGAAAACGATGTGAACCTTAGAAAAACTAACTGGAAGAAGGAAGAATGTTGCTTTGATATGCTCCTCGGAGTCATATCGCCGACGCACATGGAACAAGAAAAATGGCGCCAGAGCTTGTGTGAATGTTGGCTCAACAAAATTCTTTGACACACAGGTTCCCTTAATATACACTGACAAATATCTGCTTTCTCGTGACGGTTGCTGTGTCTTCTCTCGTTTTTGCTGCAACGTAGGCAGCCAACTTTTAACCTGTTATCTCTGGAGAACTAACAGAAATAAAAATATTCATATGCATGTACTATGCCCACCACCCCTGCACTATGCCTGTACTATGCCTCTACTATGTACAGCATGCCTGTACTACACCTACTACAGAATGGTACGTTTGGTGCAGCCGTTTGAGTGCCAGCTGACAGTTAGGAAAAGCCTTTTGGGTTATATTTGTTTTGGTGTTAGGGTTAGGGTTAAGGTTAGAAATTTATAAAATATAAAGGAGACCTAGTTTTCTTATTAGAAAGAGCGGCGCCCAAACGGCTGCGCCAAAACGTACCCTATCCAACCTCCTGTGCTTGTACTACACCTGCACTATGCCTACGTTGCCTAATTTTAATCGCCCTAAGACCAACACCGGTCTTTAAAATCTACATCACCGCAAAATATCATTTCTTATTCTCTTTTCAAAATTACTTAATTAATCAACTTGAACTCAATTGAAGTGTTTTCGAGTTTGAATGCAAGTTCGATTTTAGGAATTTTTATTTTTTGTGCTCGAGTTCGGCAAAAAAGACCGAGTTTATCGAGTTCGAGTTCGCAGCCCTGATTGTTAGTCGGTCTAGCGTAGCTGATTGCCTGCAGGGACCATTTCAACATCAAGCACAGCAACCAGCGAAGAAAATATCACCGTGAAATGTTTTCCCCAGCGCCCAGCGCACACGAATATAGATATTAATATAGCTTTGAAAAAAGCTGTTTTAGCCATAAGCTTTTCGTGACGCTCTCATCAGTGGCGGTATCGCGTCAAAAGGGAAGATCTAGAGTGAATTGAGTCTTTTATGTGAATAATTTGGATGTTACGTAATCAAGACAGGCCAATGATTGCGTTTGTATTGCAAAGCGCGCGAAAGAAAGATTTCGCAAGTGCGAAAGTTAAAGAAAGCGCGACAGGAGGCCAAATGCTACGATTATCGAAAGAGTTTGAGAGTGTAAACAAACTCTTTCTGTCTGCATAACACCGGGCGTCGGGTCTTGATACAAGTAGCCTCTAAAAGATTAAGATGGAAAGAGCTGCGCGCTGCGGCGAGGATTGAAAACCGCTTATCATCATAGTTTAATGCGCATCGATCATTATCTAAAAGATGCTGACCAATGGCCGAGTCACAATCCGGTTTGGTGTCGGTTCGTTTGCACGATCTGTGTGGTTGAGATCGGCGTGGACGAGTCAATTGCTGTCTTAACCATTGCGGAACATGTTGCTTGATGCGATCCTGTAGTCGTTGAGATGTTCGCCCTACGTACCGACTATCACAGTGGCACTTGTATTCATATATGACAAGGCTTTTCTGAATGGCAGGTAGAACATCCTTGGGGGCCACAGGCAGCATGCGCTTAGACGTAAAGACCAGGCGGGTGCTGACGGAACCATAGCAGCTTAGAAAAAGAAGTCAAAACCGCCGTGGAAAGCTGCTATGGTTCAGTCAGCACCCGCCTGGTCTTTACGTCTAAGCGCATGCTTCCTGTGGCCCCCAAGGATGTTCTACCTGCCATTCAGAAAAGCCTTGTCATATATGAATACAAGTGCCACTGTGATAGTCGGTACGTAGGGCGAACATCTCAACGACTACAGGATCGCATCAAGCAACATGTTCCGCAATGGTTAAGACAGCAATTGACTCGTCCACGCCGATCTCAACCACACAGATCGTGCAAACGAACCGACACCAAACCGGATTGTGACTCGGCCATTGGTCAGCATCTTTTAGATAATGATCGATGCGCATTAAACTATGATGATAAGCGGTTTTCAATCCTCGCCGCAGCGCGCAGCTCTTTCCATCTTAATCTTTTAGAGGCTACTTATATCAAGACTCGACGCCCGGTGTTATGCAGACAGAAAGAGTTTGTTTACACTCTCAAACTCTTTCGATAATCGTAGCATTTGGCCTCCTGTCGCGCTTTCTTTAACTTTCGCACTTGCGAAATCTTTCTTTCGCGCGCTTTGCAATACAAACGCAATCATTGGCCTGTCTTGATTACGTAACATCCAAATTATTCACATAAAAGACTCAATTCACTCTAGATCTTCCCTTTTGACGCGATACCGCCACTGATGAGAGCGTCACGAAAAGCTTATGGCTAAAACAGCTTTTTTCAAAGCTATATTAAAATTTTGTACCACCAACAAGATTTTAATATAGATATTAATACCGTCACTGACTCTCTACTTCTATCATGCTGACATATCGCCAAACGTAACAGAATATAACAAGAAAAACTCTCTAGGCTCCCTAAGAACACAACATTGTGCTCATAAGCCATCTATCTGCAAGAAATTTTTGATCAAAGCAGTAGGAATTCTACAATATCTACCGGGGGACTTTACCGTAAATGATTTCCAGTAGCCATTGAATAAAAGGCAGTGCTTATTTCGTACAGTATCTCAGACATTGTAGTACTGGTACCAGCTAGTGGTATATTTAAAGTAGGGTAATAAAGGGCAATGTCCCTCAGCAACATGAGAGGAGCAACGAATCTAAAAACACTTTGAAAAAGTTGATTTTTTAAAATATGTTTACATGTTTGTTTCAATATCTATACTGGCGTAAAAAAGCTTTCAAAATGTTGATCACTAAAAAATGGAAAATAAATTTCTTCAAGTTGGGAAAAGGAAAAACATCGTTTTCAACACGCGACATACAGAAATATTAAAGATGCTAATCACGAAGTCAGTTCAGATAATGCTCCCCCCCTCTCCACCACAAAAAAATTCTAAATTCAACAGTGGAGCCTGCCTTACTGTAGTCTATGCTTATAATTATGGACCAGCGTGTTTGAAAAAATTGCTCTTGAAAGTTGAAGAAAAAGTTCACCAAAAACTTTTCAGACGGCAGACACGCATCTTGAAGTGCTACTTATTTCGAAAAGTAGCGCCAGCGAACTTTTCGTCTTGTTCAAAATGATCAAGTTGTTATTTTTGCTACTGGCAGCACACCTTTGAACATAATAATACAATATATTTAGTAAATTCAAACATTTTCGCACTACATATCGCACTCGTCAGGATCTACAAACAAATATTTACCGCAGTAAAACTTTCGTTGAACAGAAACACAAAATAACTTGAAAGTAGTTTAATAAAAAACCGTTGAACTTCATTCTGCAATCTCAGTAATTGTCTGGTTACTGCTAACAAAGAGCCTGGTAATAATAGAAACGATTGTCTGCTAGGAGTTAATCGGATTTGAAGTTATGTAAATAATTGTTTCAAATGAATTAAAATCCATTTAAGTTCAGTATAAAATTGTTGGGTTACATGGTTTAATAAATATTTATGATTAAAACGCGTTTTGTAAAAATGACGCTCCGTTTGCATATAGTTGTTTGTTCAGCACAGGGTTACTTCTTTTGATCACCAAGACTTCGTGGATTTGGTCTTCGTAAGATGTTTGGCATTTTCTAATCATTTTAAATTGCTTCATGTTATTCGGCTGAGTTTTGCATGAGCTGGATTTTTTAATATGTTCGTTGATGGCACTTTTACCTGACTTTGAAGCACTTAAGTGCTCCCCATTTGAGCATAAGAGCAGGGGAGCACTTAAACGTTTCAAAGTCAGGAAAAAGTACCATCAAAGAACATATAAGAAAATGCAGCTCATACAATCTCAGCCGAATATTTACAATTTGGTTTAATTTTGCGATAGTGGCTGCAGCCACGATCCTTTGGTAAACACGTCATTTCTATTCGCCGATTAATCTATTCGCAATCGATCAGGTGTTGTCCATTTTGACTATTTTATTTTGTAGTATAGGCAATAAATGCGATGCTAAATGAAATGGAATGATATACGAAGCCAAACGGTCTCAGAAACATGAAATTAGAATAAAATAGACAAATAAATAATTAAAGGGCAAATAAAGCTGAAGATTTATCAAGCGATTGAAAGCCTGTGAACTACCTAGATAGTGAATGGGGCATTTATTTTGCTAAAATACACACAATTCGAGAGTGACGTGACTATGTTTTAAAATAAACTACTATAGACGTGATAGATGACCAGGGTTTTATAATATTGACGTACTCGATACATGTTTACATGAAATTTTCTTTTGACTATCTTTTGATCAGCTTTCGCATTAAGTGGGAATTATTTCTGTGCTCAATCATTACACCAACCTTATTACTCTTCGAAATAAATCCACCCGAGCCAAATACGCTTCAAGCTTCAACACGCGCACACAGCGTGATCACAGAGCGCAAAGCAAATCAATTTACAGATTGCTAGTTTGATACCCTGATAGACCTCACGTCTAGAAAAAATATTTTACGAATGTAACGGTAGGTCATATTTGCACAGTAAAGAAAAGCAATACGGAGAAATGCGAAGCAGCAATTGCGTACAAAAATTGAAGAAGAAAATCAGCTACGAAGTCAATCCTCCTTTACTTGTCAACCTGCTCCAGAGCTGTAATAGTGCTACTGACTCTGCCTCTGCATCCACTAGAGCAGTACTGCATTAAGGCAAGAACAAAGGTTACATTTGCACCGAGCTCCGTAATAAAAAATAACCATTTGACATCGAAATAAAGACTTTTTTTCATAAAACGCTTAAGAAGTAGCTAAAGCCATTTTAAAGTTAAGATTTTTTTTAATGCCAGTGCACCCACCCCACTAAACTTAATTTGACTTTTGCCCAATGAACCTATCCAATCATAACAAAGTGTTTTTTACACCGGATTTGAAAGTCTTGCTTCCTCTGTGGCAAATAAATGGTTAAATTCAGATCACAAAACCAAATGAGACGAGCCGCTGTATTCAAAACTATTAACTATCTCGTTATCTATTGTCATTATGGAGCAGTTTGCAAAGCGTCTCTTCAATAAATTCATGAAAAACATGTTTTATTGTTAACATATTTCAAGTTATTTTTTCACCTCAAGATGTAAGTAATGCGCAGCCACAAAAAAAGTCATTTGAAAAACGTTACTTAAGTTTTTATGAGAGTGAAATCTATTAAACAAAAGTTATTAAAAACTTACTATAAAAAAAAAAACGTAAAAATACTCTCTCTGACATTTTTATTAGTCATTTTTTGCTTTGGTTTCTTTTGGGAATGTGCTTAAAACCTCAAGACAAATGTTGGACAGATCTTTAGCAACTCAGTTGACGACCAGTGGTTTCGGGAGGTAAAAAGCAGATCACACTGTAGCAGGCAACCTATATTGATGTTGAGTTTGAGTTCGAGTCAGTCTTGCTGCAGATGCTTGCAAACCCATTTACGCATTAGAACCTCAAAATGTTTCCTGACAAAATGTAGGAGATTTAACCAAAGCTATGACCAACTTGCTGATTTCATATTCAGATTTTGTTGGTAGGTCTTATTATATTATTTCTTATATTGTATGCTTATATGTCTTAATATTCAGATTTTTTTGGTAGGTCTTATCACAAGCATCAAGAATAAACTTCCTTGTTGTTGTTATTATTGCTATAGTTGCTGTTGGTACTGTTTTTGTAGATTTGTATTTTTATGCTCCTTTTATAACCTTTACATTTTGGTTTTTATTCTACAAGGTAAAAACACAAATAGCATTAGAGGAAAAGGAAGACAGAAACTGCTACTTGCACAGATTGGTTATGAAATGAAGTGTAAGCATTATTGAATCAAAGCTTTCTTACCTAAATAAATTGACTTGACATATTTCCCATTTTTTTGCCAAACATGTTTGAAATGCTGTCACAACTCGCAATCCTATTTTTGTCTAGGGATAAAACAGGCGTTGACGTTACAAGGGAGAGGGGTGTGGTGTTTAATGACTATACTACTTAAGGTACCGCTTTCGCAACTCTACTTCAAATTTTTTTCTTTAAGTAATGGTTGCTGATATTTACCCAGTTCTGGAGAGACTTTTTTTTGAGGTTGTCCAGATGCCACGAGCTCCAATGACTACACCACTGAAAAAAGGATTTCCGAGACAGACCAATGAGTAATGAGGTAAGTGGGGCAGTTTTCTCCTACCCATACAAAATCTTAAGCGTAAAAGCAGACTTGCTCAAAAATTGCCACCCCAAAGGTTTATGTTTGTAAATGTTTCTACAATAACTTGAAAAATTTTGACATCCTCATTTTATTGCATCGCCAAAAACAAACTTTAACAACACATTCATCAGTGTCTTAGAGTTCAACTGTATTGTACTTTGAAGGAAAGCAACGTTAGATCTTTTGCTTGAAATCAAACATATGTTTTCTCTGTCACTCGGTTTTTTGATTCGAATACCAATTGTAAAAATCTGTAAAATAATTGTAAGTAAAAAAATTTAAAGAGAAACTTTTTAAAAGTGAGAATTTTGTCCATTTTGCTCTCCAAAACAAAGTAAATATCATTTTTCTTGGAAATCTAACTTTTGAAAACGAGAGTTTTGTCCACTTTGATCTTCAAAAGAAATTGAAGATCTGTTATAGACATCAATTTTTTGTAACCAAAAATTTGCCTTTAAAATGGCTTTTTCATATTTCTTGCTTGTGTCAAACCGTTTAAAATGCTGAGGTGTTTATATCGCCCTTCTTTTAATTTGCCTTGGTCTTTGAGGCTTGTTTACTGCTTTCAGCAATGGTGGCATAATGTAAAGAATATCAGCGTATCAGAAATGATAAGTTCATAATAGCAAACAGATTATCTCTAACTTAAAAACTTGAAATTAAGTCTTACCCCTGTAGTTTTTTCTTTTAGATCAGTCCAGGCTTTTTTGTTTTTTGACACACTGGTCTTCAATAACAATGGACCATAAGAAATGAAGAGAATCAATTTTTGAGGGACGCTTTTTCTGTGACCAAAGGTTGGTTCAAAAACTGTTTTGATAGCGTACTTCAGTAATTGCAAAGGCAAGGTATCTGAAACATGTATGCATGACAGATTTGTATCAGGAATGGATCAAGAATTTTTGTTTGGAAAATCCAAAATTACAATGAGCTCAAACATAATCTATTTATGTCACTAGTAAAGAACAAGGTTTGAAAAACTGGGGAAACGTGCGAGTTCTCAATTTACTTTGTATATCTGCCCCACTATATCATTTAATGTCGTCAGTGGAGAGCGATGCATTTTGTGTCAGACTCATCATCGTAAGACTGCCTGCTGAACTCTAAGAGCACTGAGTTGCATGCGGCATTGCTGGTGGAACCTGCGTATGTATCAAAGCTCACATTTTGTGTTTACAATTTACGCCAACTGCAGCGACATGTATAGGTAACTGCTGACTCAACGACAGTGTAAAGTCACTTCCCAGTCTCTTGAGTTCTCTAATCCTCTTGCGTTAGATGAGTTAAAAAAGTTTTCATCAATCTTTTTAGAAAAATTACACACCGGGTCAACACAATATTGCACAAAAAAGATAGATAGCAATTTTTTTTTAAATAACTCTGACAAACAGAGGTCTTTTTTAAACTTTCTGTGATATTATAAAAAGATAGCTTTCAGTCAGTTAATCTGGTTGGCAGATTTGAGTTGATTTTTGCTATTGTAACTGCATAAATAATTCTATTCTTGCACTCAACTGCTTTGTATGATAAAGTTTAATTAGGAAATCTACGCAGAAGTGATCCTAACCGTCCGCCTGTGACAACCAGGCCAATGCGAGTTGAAAAGACTTTGACTGCCTTTAAAAGTAAACCCAGAAGTAGCCCATGGTCAGCTTTTCTAAAGCCTCTCAGAGTGTCAATAAAGTCATTTTGGATCAAATAAACTTATTTCTGAGCCAAATTATCTTGCCCGTTCTACTTAAATGAGTGACTAACAGCCAGAAATATTGGTAAATTGTGTGTAGAATATTGCTGTGTCTCGTTTTACGTCGACTTGAACATCTTTTTCTTTATATTTGTTTCAGATTAATTTCTTGAAAGCAGTTACTTTGCCCATTTCGCTCAATTTTTTTTTGTTTTGAAATTGATCTTCTCAAAGTTTTTCTTTTACATTTTTTGCTCGGGCCAAATTGTGTGGGAGAACAACGTCTTTCATCTCCCTCCAATTTCAATATGGTACGGCTCAAAATTACAGCACTACTGGCAACTGAAAAAGCAGCTTATTTTTTAATGAAGACAAGCACAAAATTTATACGTTTTTACGCCGTTTTCTAATTTAAATATTTTCTTGTCAAAGAAGTATGTGATTGTCACAAAACTGTCGACTTTATGGGTAACTTTTTCAGCTTGTTACTGTACTGCTACTACTATTACATTTTTATAGTAATCACAGGATGGCGAAATTTCTAATGAAGGCTGTCTGCGTTACCGCAAGCGGATGTGTCCGGTAACCAACGAATCCGCTCTCTCCACTAACCAGTATTTTTCCAACGTTAGATCGTTGGTATACTTACGTCGAGTTGTTGTTTTCCACGATATTTCGTCAATATTTTTACAAAATTTTTCATAATCATCACATTCGTTCAGCTTGATAATATTCAGCGGTTTCTGAATAAAACGGATCATCCCAATTTGCGCAAATTCTGTAGATATTGCAAATTGTCTACATAAAATTGATGATATTAATTTGGATGTAAGACTATTTTGAGATTTTTTGCGATGTTACTGGAAAATACAATATTTTTTGTTGTTATAGGGGTATGGAATAGTTTTGGAATTTTGGAGAAAAAGCCTGAAAAAGTCACCATGAATTAGTCATACTTTATTTGCCTGGTATAAAAATCTTTACCCCGAGGTTGCGCATTCTTTTTGCAGACGGGCCAGTTTCACAGTAGTAGAAGGTTTCAAGGGCCATACAAAGTTTTTAAAGTATTTTGCACTAAGACTAAGTATTGTATCTGCAGGAGCCGAGATGCCTAAATGCGAGGGAAATTGGATTCCCCCAAGATTTCCGAGGGCCATTTTTATGCATGAACCTATATGATTGATTTGTCATGTGCAAACATGTTGTATGGTATCATTTTATTTTATCTGGCCTGATAGATCAAGACAAAAATTTGTATATACACTCGACTCTCGTTTTTTGGGACCCTCGTAAATCCGGATTTTCGTTTGTTCGGATAGCGAGTCCGAACGGCCGACAAATGAATTTAAACAACTCGCGCCTCGCGTACTGCCAGAAATACCAGATAGTTCGCTACCAACGCTCGTAAACATCGTGTTTCGTCGAGTATCAGTGAGCAATCTGCCGTTCCGTACAAAAATACAACGTGAGTGAGCGGAAAATTATATCATTTTATGAAATAACAGTGAAAACATATACGAAAATTTAATTTATTACGTTGCATTGGTGAAGCAATGGGCCTTGGACCGAGAACAACAAGTTTTCTTGATCCTGTAAATAGCGTAAATGCATTGTTAATATTGTTAAGGGAGGTTTATTCGCATTACATAAACAGATTTGTGTTATCCGAAATTTTTCATTATCCGGACAAGTTCCTGCACCATCTAGTCCGGAAAAACAAGGGTCGAGTGCAGTTTCAGTTTCAAAACGCCGCGTCAAGCCAATTGAAAACATAATAACCAATGTTGAGTGGTTGTACCTTCACATGGAAGCAGTACCCTGACGAAAATGCATTCATCATCTGTAACAGACGCCGACAGGCCTGTTTTGATCTGCAAGATCTCTTCAGGGAAGTAATATCCACAGATGTAAGGTAGAAAATGTTTTCGAGATCACAAAGGTAGCTGTTGTCCTGAAGTGATCGCACAGATCAAAACAGACTTGTAAGCATCTGTCACACTTTGACTAGAGTCATTTACAGCTTGCTGTTTGTCAAATACGAGTTAAAGCAGCTCTGCTGATAGCCGTTTTGGGCTATCTATAAGCACGAAGAGACAAACTGCCTTCTATCTTTAGTCGTTTTGAAAGGGCAAATTATATTGACTGATTCATCGTCTGATGTTTGTGAATAAATTAAACAGTTTTGAGATTTCGGAGCGATTTCTGTCTCTTCAAATTTTATGCTTCTTCAAATTTAGGTTTTTGCTTGCATTATCTGCGAGCTCTTGTTTTGTGTGTAGCCTCAGTTACGCCGCCAATCGGAGCAACCCGGGTTATTGTCCCTTAAACGGAAGCAGTGCCCCGAAGAAAACCTACTCTACAATTTTAGTTCGAGGACGAATTTAAGGGCAGTGAGATTTTGGAGCGATTTTGCCCCCCAACTAAATTTGTTTATTGAATTTTTAAATGTAGCAAGTGAATTCGCATCCCGAATCAAAAGTGACCAAAATTTTTGTAAAATTAATTATAAAAAGCAGGAATGTACGCCCCCTAAACTGGAAAAATATTTTCAAACCGATATTGTAGCAGTCGATTGCTGTGCTTATTTCAATAAAATTCCATCAAAATGCCTATCTTCAGGGCGAAATTTCATTACTCAAATTCTGGTGCTGATTTTACTGCCGGAGATGTGCAAGCAAATGCGATGGTATGGATTGAGTATTTAATGTATTTGTCAGTGAGAACAAAGCATTTCAATTTTTTGTTTGAAAGATCAACAAATAGGGTCCGCTTCAAACGGGGCTGAATTTCTGAGGAGTTGACTTTAAGATGCAATCTGTCGTCGCACATCGCAAGTCCCATTCTTCTTCGGGCTGCAGATCGCACACCCCAGCTTCACACAAAAAGGCACGAGCAATGAAATTAGTTTTAAAATGATTAATAGTTATCAGTAGATGTAAGGCGATTCCTACACGCCTACAGAGCCAGTTCAACACAAACCAGACAATACATTTGTAAAGGCACGATTACGGTTACCCGATGCTTAAACTCGTGATTTTTCGATTGGAAACTCAACGTCTTAAACAATCAATTATCAACGTACGCGGCACAACTTTGAGTGCTCTTTTTTGGTCAAAATACACCAATTAAACTTTACTCATTTTGCACCAATTTGAAAGCTCCAAAAATGACCTGGCAAAGTTCTTGATAAACAGAGCCACTCTTTGCCATCTCTTTTCCTGAACAACTTGTGAACACAGAACCAGTATTATAATGTCTGCTTTTATTTGGTGTAGAGCTGTGTTGATTGCTGTAAAAAGATAAAAATTCCGTTAATGTGGATAGTATAGCGTTGCACATAACGTTAGTTGAAATACTAAACGACCAAAAAAGCTGTGAAAAGATTTGCAAATACGAAAATAGTATTTTTTGAAGGAATCTGAAAATTTCTCTATCCTTAAAAGCATCCATATGCTGTATAGACAAGGCTTACAGCATAATCTAATTCGCATTGCTATGATTCTGTCACAGAACATTTTTTGTGGCCCTCCAAAAATTTGATAAAAATATTGGGATATTGAAAAATCTTTTAAGGAATTTGGTGAATTTATGCTTAAATAATCATAGTTGTTTAGAGCACGCATAAGAGTCCAGTCAAATACAGAGATCTGTTTGATTTTTCAATGGAGGAAGAGAATTGTTCTCTTTACACTCTTGCTACTTCGTGGCGCGAAGAAAGCATATACAATAGACGCCGCTTATTAAGCCCGCCTCGGGACCAGACGATTTTGGGCTGGTTAAGCGGGTGGGCTTGTTAACCGACGGATGACTTTTTCTAAATATTTTTGCAGTGGGTCTTCCCTTTGATCACTGCCGCTTTACTGATTAACCGTAGTTTGTGTATTGTGACGCTGTTTTATTATTTCATTGAGTTCTCTTTTTCTCGCATTATAGTGCAAGTGCAGCCTGCTGCATGTAAAACATAATCAGTTTTTAGACATGAAGGGCTTGTGACGAAACAGAAGAATTTTAGACAGTAACCAAAATGCTTGATGTTTATCCATACAGAGAAAAAAATCAAGTATTACGTAATGAAATTTGTTCGTTATGAAGCTTTTTAAACAAATTTAAAAGAATTGCGCAGAAAATTTGGGCTTTTTAAACGGGTTTTTGGGAGTATAAGGCAAGTTTTGTTAATACACAGTCAAATGGAAGAATTCTGGGCCGCACGAATTTGAGTTTAATATGCGGGTGGGCTCATAAACCGTGGGCTTAAATTTGCGGCGTCTACTGTATTAGAAGATAGTTGAAATCGTTTTAACTAATTGTTTTACCGTAAAAACTAAAAACACATATGAGCAAGTAATTAGCCTATCTTGTATTGTCAGTTTCACAAAAAAATTTTCAAAACTACAGGAATGCCTATTATATTCTACAAGCGTAAATTTTTATGACAAAATAAATTTGCAATCTATGCCTACACTTTCCTGCAGAAATGGCAACTTGCATATTTGCAAAATACGAAAATATAGCCTACGTAATCAGCCTACGTAATCAGCCTACTTGGTGAAGGGGGCTCCGCAATGTGGATTTTTTTGTTCGAACCTGAATTACGCTTCACTTCAGTAGATTGGTTTGCTCCTTCACTTTTCTTTAATATTGAGCCGCCTTTCAACAAAAAAACAGGGTGTGCATTGCAATAGAACAAAAGCTTTTCTGAATAACGTCAAAGTAAAATTTGGAAAAAAATTTCAGGGTATCAAAATACCTCCGAAATTTGTGACATCAAACCTCTGTACCAGAGGGCAGTTTCAGTTTGTACATCATTTTCATTATTATAAACCAATCAGAAAAAATCATACCACAGAAGGACAGGTTTATCTTTTCATAACAAATTTCTAGAAAATATGCAAAAATCTCGCTGTTTCATGAAAATTTTACAATATACGACTAAACTACTTGTTTTGAGAAATTGTCCTATGTAGAATCACGGCCTTAGCTGCGTTGGTTTAGACAGGTAAAGACTGGTTTCCATTGGGCGTAGATTGCAGGCGTGGCGCAAAATATTCTTTGTCTCTCTATCTAGTTTTATGCGAGGAGCGAGCTGCAATCTACGCCCAATGGAAACCAGCCTTAAGTAAGAAAAACTGGCTCAATTTTTTAAAACACCAGCCGAGAAAGAGCACTCGACCGCTCCAGAACTGGGTGGATGAGTTACGTAAGCAACTTGGTTAGATCAAGATTTGTGAATGAACCAGTTTTAGAGCAGATGTAGTTGGAAATCGTGAGGCATACCCTTAATGCTACTGCCTGCGAGACTCTTCGTGAGGCAAGCGGGTTATGAAGATGTGCCGGTATGTATTTTTGGGGTTGATGTTCAAATCTGAATAAAAATTGATGCTGAAGCATCTTTGAGCAATGGCAGTAAAGTCCTTGTGTAACATTTCTTTCTCTTAAAGTCTTTCTTCATTGGTGGCTCAATTTTCAAACAGATAAAACGTATATTATTTTACAAGTAGTAGCACAACGCCGGTGTCTACTCGTCACACATGTCCAAGCTTTACTGTTCTACAATCCTCTCATTGGCTTGGAACACGCCTTATCAGCTTAATAATCACACCGCGCGCAAAGTACTCGCCCGAAGGTGGATCGTGTTGTCAAGACAACTTGTGACCAACACCAAAATGTAACATTTATATAATGCTTTTGTTAGGAAGCAGAGTTTTGAACACATATGAAAGACAGCAATGCATTCACTCAACTCTCTAAAACCAATCTATTCAAAGATCTGAAAATCTTTTAAAATTCGGTTTTCATGATTTCATAAACGTTGGGATCAGTGTTTTATTGCCCTGATACTTAAACGGTGTGAATTGTAAACATAGATGGGCAAGATCACCATTTTAAGCAACCTTGAAGATCAAGATCACGATCCAAATCACCAAAAATGTAATCTTGAAGATCAAGATTAAGATCGTGATCTTCAAGATCAAGATCAACATCCTAGCTAACCAAATTTTTATTAGGTATTCTTTGGTGATGTCACACAAACTTTATGCAAAGAAACAAACCAGCGGTCCAGTGCTCTAGACACTGCCTGATTTTATATCTAGGCTATAACGCAACCAAGCATTTTAATGAATTTGAACATCTATCCTGGCTCTAAGTATCTTTGCTCTCTGGCTTTCGATAACCAGATAACTAAACAGACAACAAACAAACAAGTGTATCTATAATGTACCGTACACCACAATATAGTACAACAACTACTTTGTTTTTGGCTGAAATGAACTTTTGTTTACCTACCAGGCTACCGTTGTACCAATTCAGCATTAGCAGCAGAAAGAAGCATGAAGACCAAAACCTTTATTGCAGAGCAACACTATCCTACCTACTACTGTCTCCAAACTATATCTCCAAAGTGACATTTTGAGAAATTTAGAAGCAAGACACAAATTTGTAAGAAAGAGGTCTGCGGAGCAAATTTTCCTATTTGAGACTCCCATCCACGCACCTGATTCACAAAATTGCATCAAGATATCGCAGCGCGATACCCGTACCGCCGTACAGATGATGAGCGGTGCCGGTACCAATATTTACAAAAAATTATTTCGATCTTTAATATTTTGTGGATCAAGATCACCAAAAAAATATGATTTTAAAAATTAATGTCCTATCACTAAATCATCGTGATCTTGAAGACTGATCTTGATCGTGCCCATCTCTAATTGTGAATAGCTTCACGCATCCGACCATGTGGTTGTTGAAATTTCATGTGGTAAAGAAAATCATTATCTTTAACATTAGTTTAGATCGGAGTGTGACTCAATTTGGTTAAAATTTATCACTTTTTTGTATGTGTTGCTCAAGTTCAAAAATTTTAGGTTGTTTTATACATCTTTTTTAAAACTCTCGCCGTTTCGAAGGCTGCATCAATTACAACTCCCTTCTAACCTTTTGATTCCTTTTTCGGAGGTGCGATGACTTTCGCTTCGCTGGCTGTAAAATAAAATTGTAATTCAATAAGTTTGTAAGCCTGCACAGTTTCCAAGCAACGTTAGAGAAGCTATTTCCAGCTTAGTTTTGAAATTTTAAATCTACAGTCTTGTAAAAAGTAATATTGCATTACAACTGTGTCACGAATAAGTAAATTTGAGTTAAAAGAATAGTTTTTATATATGTATAGTGGTTGTAACCTGTTATTTTATTTTGCAGTAATCATTTTATTTGTAAATCTGAAATGTCTGAAGCCCTAAACTTGCTAATCTGTTTTTCGAAAAAAAAGATTTTTTTTTTCTTTCGCATTTATAAACACATTTGTAACTCACATCCTTTTCTGACGTCACAATGGTTGACGACGTGACTAAGTTCCAATATATTTCAGTAATTCGTTTCTTCTCGAAGATTTTTCTTTTTATTATTATTACCAATTATGTAATTTATTAACGGTGTTTTTCCTGGGTCACATGATGTTCTAGCAATTTCTAGATTATTTTCCAGTCGTATATATAAGGCAGCGAGATTTTTCATTAATTCAGAGAGAGGG
The DNA here is from genome assembly GCA_963675345.1 of Trididemnum clinides. NCBI lineage: Eukaryota > Metazoa > Chordata > Ascidiacea > Aplousobranchia > Didemnidae > Trididemnum > Trididemnum clinides. The sequence goes on along the minus strand of OY776305.1, from coordinate 23,613,684 downwards.
TGTAGTTCAGTAGAATGTAGTAAAAAGGCGTTGTTCTGTGATGATTTTTGTGACAGGAATCAAGCGATTATTTTGGTGGTTCTAGTTTTGGTTAGTTTGATATTTGTATAGTAAAGTGCTTTAGTTTCTGTATTTGACCAGCAAAGGAATTCAAAGTTTTAAAGTGGTTTGTGAATATATTTGTTCTGTTTTTGATCGAGAAGTGCTTGGGTTAAAATATCTTAGTGAAAGCCAATCTTTTACTAGCTATTTAGTTGCAACCAGACTTAATTATTCGAGCGACACTATATGTCGCCTCAATTTTACAAATAAAATTAAGATTGAGATAGAATCAAAAAAGTTTTATTGAAACGAGACAAACAGTTTTTTTAGATCAAAATTATGTATGTGCTTTAGCAATTTTAGCAAACAATAAACAATGAAATACATTTTTTTGAGGAAAATTTTACGCATTTGATCGCTAAGGTGCTTGTAACAAGGAAAAAAATTTGATGATGCGAAGACGCACATGTACGCTGAACGTGCTCGCTCTTCGCATAAAACTAGATAGAGAAACAAAGAATATTTTGCGCCACGCCTGCAATCTACGCCCAATGGAAACCAGCCTTAAGTAAGAAAAACTGGCTCAATTTTTTAAAACACCAGCCAAGAAAAAGCACTCGACCGCTCCAGAACTGGGCGGATGAGTTACGTAAGCAACTTGGTTAGATCAAGATTTGTGAATGAACCAGTTTTAGAGCGGATGTAGTTGGAAATCGTGAGGTGAACCTTTAATGCTACTGCCTGCGAGACTCTTCGTGAGGCAAGCAGGTTATGAAGATGTACCGGTATGTATTTTTGGGGTTGATGTTCAAATCTGAACAAAAATTGATGCTGAAGCATCTTTGAGCAATGGCAGTAAAGTCCTTATGTGACATTTCTTTCTCTTAAAGTCTTTCTTCGTTGGTGGCTCAATTTTCAAACAGATAAAACGTATATTATTTTACAAGTAGTAGCACAACGCCGGTGTCTACTCATCACACATGTCCAAGCTTTACTGTTCTACAATCCTCTCATCGGCTTGGAACACGCCTTATCAGCTTAATAATCACACCGCGCGCAAAGTACTCGCCCGAAGGTGGATCGTGTTGTCAAGACAACTTGTGACCAACACCAAAATGTAACATTTATATAATGCTTTTGTTAGGAAGCAGAGTTTTGAACACATATGAAAGATAGTAATGTATTCACTCAACTCTCTAAAAACAATCTATTCAAAGATCTGAAAATCTTTTAAAATTCGGTTTTCATGGTTTCATAAACGTTGGGATCAGTGTTTTATTGCCCTGATACTTAAACAGTGTGAATTGTAAACATAGATGGGCAAGATCACCATTTTAAGCAACCTTGAAGATCAAGATCACGATCCAAATCACCAAAAAATGTGATCTTGAAGATCAAGATTAAGATCGTGATCTTCAAGATCAAGATCAACATCCTAGCTAACCAAATTTTTATTAGGTATTCATTGGTGATGTCACACAAACTTTATGCAAAGAAACAAACCAGCGGTCCAGTGCTCTAGACACTGCCTGATTTTATATCTAGGCTATAACGCAACCAAGCATTTTAATGAATTTGAACATCTATCCTGGCTCTAAGTATCTTTGCTCTCTGGCTTTCGATAACCAGACAACAAACAGACAACAAACAAACAAGTGTATCTATAATGTACCGTACACCACAATATAGTACAACAACTACTTTGTTTTTGGCTGAAATGAACTTTTGTTTACCTACCAGGCTACCGTTGTACCAATTCAGCATTAGCAGCAGAAAGAAGCATGAAGACCAAAACCTTTATTGCAGAGCAACACTATCCTACCTACTACTGTCTCCAAACTATATCTCCAAAGTGACATTTTGAGAAATTTAGAAGCAAGACACAAATTTGTAAGAAAGAGGTCTGCGGAGCAAATTTTCCTATTTGAGACTCCCATCCACGCACCTGATTCACAAAATTGCATCAAGATATCGCAGCGCGATACCCGTACCGCCGTACAGATGATGAGCGGTGCCGGTACCAATATTTACAAAAAATTATTTCGATCTTTAATATTTTGTGGATCAAGATCACCAAAAAAATATGATTTTAAAAATTAATGTCCTATCACTAAATCATCGTGATCTTGAAGACTGATCTTGATCGTGCCCATCTCTAATTGTGAATAGCTTCACGCATCCGACCATGTGGTTGTTGAAATTTCATGTGGTAAAGAAAATCATTATCTTTAACATTAGTTTAGATCGGAGTGTGACTCAATTTGGTTAAAATTTATCACTTTTTTGTATGTGTTGCTCAAGTTCAAAAATTTTAGGTTGTTTTATACATCTTTTTTAAAACTCTCGCCGTTTCGAAGGCTGCATCAATTACAACTCCCTTCTAACCTTTTGATTCCTTTTTCGGAGGTGCGATGACTTTCGCTTCGCTGGCTGTAAAATAAAATTGTAATTCAATAAGTTTGTAAGCCTGCACAGTTTCCAAGCAACGTTAGAGAAGCTATTTCCAGCTTAGTTTTGAAATTTTAAATCTACAGTCTTGTAAAAAGTAATATTGCATTACAACTGTGTCACGAATAAGTAAATTTGAGTTAAAAGAATAGTTTTTATATATGTATAGTGGTTGTAACCTGTTATTTTATTTTGCAGTAATCATTTTATTTGTAAATCTGAAATGTCTGAAGCCCTAAACTTGCTAATCTGTTTTTCGAAAAAAAAGATTTTTTTTTTCTTTCGCATTTATAAACACATTTGTAACTCACATCCTTTTCTGACGTCACAATGGTTGACGACGTGACTAAGTTCCAATATATTTCAGTAATTCGTTTCTTCTCGAAGATTTTTCTTTTTATTATTATTACCAATTATGTAATTTATTAACGGTGTTTTTCCTGGGTCACATGATGTTCTAGCAATTTCTAGATTATTTTCCAGTCGTATATATAAGGCAGCGAGATTTTTCATTAATTCAGAGAGAGGGTGTAGTTCAGTAGAATGTAGTAAAAAGGCGTTGTTCTGTGATGATTTTTGTGACAGGAATCAAGCGATTATTTTGGTGGTTCTAGTTTTGGTTAGTTTGATATTTGTATAGTAAAGTGCTTTAGTTTCTGTATTTGACCAGCAAAGGAATTCAAAGTTTTAAAGTGGTTTGTGAATATATTTGTTCTGTTTTTGATCGAGAAGTGCTTGGGTTAAAATATCTTAGTGAAAGCCAATCTTTTACTAGCTATTTAGTTGCAACCAGACTTAATTATTCGAGCGACACTATATGTCGCCTCAATTTTACAAATAAAATTAAGATTGAGATAGAGTCAAAAAAGTTTTATTGAAACGAGACAAACAGTTTTTTTAGATCAAAATTATGTATGTGCTTTAGCAATTTTAGCAAACAATAAACAATGAAATACATTTTTTTGAGGAAAATTTTACGCATTTGATCGCTAAGGTGCTTGTAACAAGGAAAAAATTTGATGATGCGAAGACGCACATGTATGTATGTTTATGTACAGTCTTATGTACAGGGTGGCCGAAAAGTCCCAGGACACTCTATTGTTAATATCTCAACCAGGAATCATATGCCAATATGATTAGAAAGTGGTTCATTCCCAAGTTAATAGAACTTGGTATTAAGGATCGTGTATGGCTACAGCAAGATGGTGCACCTGCACATTTTGCACTTCCTGTGAGAGCGCTGCTAAATGCAGAGTTTCCTGATCGATGGATTGGCCGCGGATCAAATTCTTTTGCTTGGTCACCACGAAGCTCCGACTTGACCACTCCAGACAACTCATTATGGGGTTTTATTAAAGGTCAAGTTTCTGGTATTAGATACGAAACCATTGATCAGCTAAAGCATGCGATTATTGCAGCTTTTGCTAGCGTATCAAGGAATTCTCTCCAAAAAATGGCACAAAGAACATGGAGGCGAATGGAATTGTGCAAGAACAATGAGGGCCAACATACTGATCCCCTAGACCACTAAATTACTCTAGTTGTTTTCTGCTTTGTTTCTAATAAAGTTTTCTTTTTTGTTGAATATATACGTTTCTGTGTGTTTCATTAAAAAATACTGTGTTTTATTAAAAATACATGTATAGTGTCCTGGGACTTTTCGGCCACCCAAAATACATGTATAGTGTCCTGGGGCTTTTCGGCCACCCGGTACATTATGTACAGTCATGGACAAAACTTTGAAACCACTTTTCAAAAATGACGATTTTTAATATTTAGCTTGTGATTGCATCAGCCATGTTTCATTGTGACATTATAAGTTTGTTTTCTTCATAGTGTTTCATTTCGCGCCGATTCTTACTTCTGTCCATATTTCCTGGTAGATTTTTTTGCTATTGATTGATTTTTTGTGGTGTCTAAAATGGGGAAGAAAAAGTCTCTAGCGAAGTACAGAGGGCTCAGACAGTTGCCTTTCATGGACAAATCTATCGGAACGGAAAATATCTGCTCAAATGGGATGTAGTAAGACAGCAGTACATCAAGCAATCGCGAAGTATTAAGAGTATGGCTCTTTTACCGATCAAAAAAGAACCGGACGACCGCAAATCACCACTGCACGAGAAGTGATGAGTAGGATGGTTAAGAGGTCACCCACGAGTTCAATGAAGAAAATTAGGAACGATTTGTTGTGCAGAGGTCGTCAAGTTATTCATATGAGCGTTTCCAGGCGTTTATCCAAAGAATTGCATCTGAAATTATAAAGCCAGCCAAAAACCAAGGCTTACATCTTTTATGAAAGACAAGAGTCTACAGTTTGCTAATAACCATTACCATTGGACCACCCAGCAATGCGGAAAAGTGCTTTTTTTCCGACGAATCAACCGTCCAAACGTTTGTGATTAGAAAGCGGCGCCTAGACCACCTGAAAAACGTTTTGATGACAGATACATCATATCAACTGTGAAGCACCCTCGAAGTCAGATGATTTGGGGGGGCTAAGTCCGAAAATAGTATTGCTGTTCTCACTTTCTTGCCTCCAGAAACCACTACAAATGGGCCAAAATACGTGAAAATACTCTCACAGAAGCTAAAACTTCACAGGCAAGTTCACAATTCTGCGCCTTCGTGTCAAAGTGACCTCAGCGACATTTTTGTCAATTTTTAATTAATATTTTTTTATGGTAGTACATAATCCTAGTTATCTTCCTGAGAACCGACAGCACTTAGTTATATATCTATTCCTCAATACATGCTAGTGTCATTTTCACCTATGTGCATTACTGTATAATTTGTTTGTGTCAAAACAATCTATTCGCCATACAAAATTAACTTACACTCAATCAAAATCAAATCAAGCAAAATTGTAGAAGTAACAGTAAGTTTAAGCTATTGTAATTTATTGTTTCTTTGAAGTAATTCAATAAAATAGCGTATTTTTTAGAAATTTGAAATTTCTTTTCCATTTCAAAATGTCTGATCATCTTCCTAAACGTACAAAAACTGCAGCTAAAAGATAGTAAGTTTCACATTCATCTATGCTGCGAAATCATATCCTACATCTATACTGAAGGCTATTATGAGTCATATCCATATTCGCCTATCCACCATTTAAAATCATCTTATAGGCTCATCAAAATCAAATCAAGCAAAATGAATAATCTAAACATTTTGAATTTTTTTAGGTATAAATGTACGCCTATACAGCATAGGCTTAGCCTACATCAATGCATTATCGAGTATATGCCACGTAATCCCATTTTAGAATTGTATCTCATGACTTTATTAAATGTGACAATGATTAATTGACCGCGATTAATCGCATAGCGTCTACACAAAATATTTTCACAATACATGTAAGGTAGGTAAACAGTTATGAGTGTACGCCTACGGTAATACATTACCTCTACCGAAGCTGTTTATGTAGTCTATAAGCCGACTTACCTATTTAGTAACAAAAATGATGATTTGTTTGAATTTGCACACCATCAAAATGTGAAAAATTTAAGCATAATTTAACAGATTTGAACATTCGACCGGTGGAATGATACCTTAGTGCAGTAACCCCTATACTGTTCGACATTTGTTAACATGGCAATTTTTATAGTTAATATACCTATTAAAGTATTACTTGAATATAAAAAAGTAATAGGTTGACTCTAAAAAATCAATCATGTTACCAAATTATCGATAGATAACGATGAACATTTCTCTTTCAGGCGATTGACAATCGAAGATGCAGCGGCAATGGTGATGGAGAGTGACAATGAATTAACTACTGACCCGGAGAATGAAGCTAATGATACTAGTGACCTGGCGAATGAAGCGATCATCAAAGATTGTAGTGGGGATAGTGTAATTGTCACAAATAATCAGGAACTTGAGAATAGTGTGCTGCTTTACCAAAATATGAGGGAGAATAAAGAAAACATTTTGTCAAAAGGACAGAGTGGAAAGCAAAGAGAAGAGAACAAGAGACAAAGGAGCATGGAATGGAGTATACGAACAGGAAAGGTGAGAAGAAAGATGGCAAAAAATTGCAGCCGGTCACATGTAAAGATAATTGCTGTGCTAGAATATCCGAAGCTCAGCGTGAAATGATATTTGATCAATTTTATGAGTTAAGTGCAAATGAGCAGGATTAATTTATATCAGGATGCGTGATTGAAATGGGAATAAAAAGAAGGATAGAAATAACAGAAAATGCAAAGCACAATTACAGCAGAAAATATTTTCTTTCAACAGGCTCAGGTTGTCATAGCGTTTGTCGATCTTACTTTCTCCGTACGCTATCAATAAGCGATTCCAGAATTCGTACAATATCAAGAAAACGCAGAGAAAGTGACACCAGTATTACGAGAACCGATCAACGAGGACGCCATCCAAGCGTTAGGCGTACTTCTGACGAAGAAAGACAAAAAATCCGAGATCACATTGAAAGATTTCCTTTGTATCAAAGTCACTATAGCAGAGAAAGAACGGACAAACTCTTTCTTTCCCCAGAATTGAATATCAACAGAATGTACTCTATGTATGTGGACGAAACTCGTAAAAAAGAACAACCTCAAAAGGAGTGGCTGTATTATGAAGTATTCAAAGAATATTCATATCTGTCATTTGCAAAGCTGAAATCAGATACTTGTTTTAAATGTGATAAGTTTAAAGCCTCCGGTGACAGTCAATCTGAAGAACATTTACAGCATTTGAACAAAGCTGAATCCATCTATAAGCAAAAAAGAAAAGACAAACAGCGCTGTATTGATGAAAATAAATTCGGAATGATAAGTTACGATCTTCAAAAGTGTCTTCCGACTCCGAAATTGAGCTGCTCAAAAAGTTTCTACAAAAGGCAGCTATGGGTTTATAACCTAACATTCTATGACTACAAAAAAGGTCCGCCCTGTTGCTACATGTAGTCAGAAGACGTTGCAAAAAGGGGTGGAAACGAGGTCGCATCCTGTTTGTATGATTTCATTCGTACAAAATTGAGAAGCAATTCAGAGATCGAAGAGTTCAAATTGTACTTTGGTTCTTGTGCTGGTCAGAACAAAAAACGGCATGTTTTTGCAATGCTCAGATATCTAACAGAAAAAACATCATTAAGTAAGATAACGCATACGTTTCTGGTACCTGGCCATTCACATGTGGAATGCGATTCCATACATGCCATTATAGAAAAAGCGAAAAAGGGAATAGAAGTCTTTGAGCCAAATGATTGGTTTAATCTTGTTAGAATGGCCAAATCCTCACCACCTCACCTCAGCCTTGTACCAATCAATCAAGACAGTGTCTACAAATGGGATAAAGTATCAGAAGAAATGATGAAGTTACCGAAAGCTGGCGAATTCATATTTTCGAGCATCAGAAATTATTCAATCAAAATTGAAGATCTTAATGTAATGCTATATAACTACAACATGCATGATCAATATGAGAAAGTGTGCCTTACTGGAAGAAAAACCAAAAGCGCTGATGAAATTATTCTTGAACCGGTAAGCTCATAACTTTCATAGACACATGGTTACTCAAATAATAATTCATATTATTTTCAGTGCTACTCAAAGCCACTTTCAATATCGGATAAGAAAAAATCAGATCTGATCAGATTGTTACCTTACATTCCAACCATGTACCACTCATTTTATGAAGGATTAAACTCATCGGCCTTAACAGAAGATAAGCTGTGAAAGCAGACATAAACGCTTTGTTTCTGGTTAATCCCTAATACATCACAGATCATGTATTTATCAATCGATTTGCTTATAGATATTTGATTAAATTCGATTTTTTAATCTGTGTCATTTTTACCTAACCTACAACTTTACAAACGACAATCGTGTCAAACAGAGGCGTAGCAACCGCCCCCCAAACCCCCAAATGGGGGGGCCCAGGCCAACTTTGGGGGCCCAAGTTAGTCTGAAATTGCTTTTTGGCTACGTGACTATTTTCAGTTCAGCAGACTTGTTTACAACCGATTTAAACTGTAGGAAGAAATTGGCTAGTGACATCATAAGTGAATGCAACGTCATTTTATCTCGCAGAATCTAGAATATTTCGATTGATTTTCTGGTAGAATCTTGAATATTCGATTGACGTAACAATGCCGTTGTTACGCAACAATCATAGAATGGTCTGGAATTCTGTTTGGCTATAAATACCGGGACAATATATATACACTGCAGAGTGCAGATAAAGTATTTTATTGACATTGTATAGAAACGTTCAAAAAGTGGTGCTCAAAAGAGAAAAGAAGCAGCCACTGCTCGAGATGCTGTAGCGAAATTGCCCAAGATGACAGATTTTTTCAAGATTACTGAGCAGAGTAGACCTGGCACTAGTACCGAGAGGGATGAAGAAAACTATAGTGTACAAGAAAAAGAAGACTATGACGATCAGCATCAAAGTGATTGTGAATTTCCAGAAAATGTAAGTTGTGATTTACCTGCCAATACGCAACCTTCAATATCAAAAATAACTGAATCTCAATTTACCCCTATCCCTGATGACCCATGTAAATGGCCTGAAAGTATTTCTGATGCTCAACGATGTGATATAGTAAAGCGTGGACCACATGAACTAATAATGAATTTTCCATATAATAACACAACTCCAAGGCGACGTTTTTCCTCCAACCATTATAAACGTGTGTTACCTAATGGTGAAAGTGTTTCACGGTCGTGGCTAGTTTATTGTGGGGAAACAGATCAAGTTTTTTGCTTTTGTTGTAAGCTATTTGGAAAAACACTAAGCCCCTTTTGTAGTGGTATAAATACATGGGAGGGTTTTTCGAAAAAACTGAAAGACCATGAAAACGGCATTTCCCACCAAGAATGCTGCAGTCAATGGATGTTGCTAGCTGAAGGGATAAGAAATTCATCCACTATCGACAAACGCGAGATGAATATTTTTTTCAATGAAAGACGTTTTTGGAGAAATGTTTTAGAGAGACTTATCGACATTGCCTTGTTTCTATCGGAAAGGAATCTTGCTTTTAGAGGATCTGAAGAAGTCTTAGGATCTCCTCACAATGGAAATTTTTTGGGTATATTTGAGCTTTTGGCAAGAAGAGATCCGATCCTAAAAGAGCTTCAAGACAGAATCAAGAATAAAAACACTAAAGATCACTATTTGAGTCCTACCATACAAAATGAACTAATTGAATTGCTAGCGACAGAAGTTGAAAAAGAAAATTTACAGCAATTGAAATTGGCAAAATATTTTTCTATAATTTTGGACTTCACTCTAGATATGTCACATCATGAACAAATGTCTGTCATTCTCTGTTATGTACTATGTAATGAAGAAGCTGCTGTTGTTAAAGAAACATTTTTTGGCTACCTGAGAATAAGTGACAGTACTGGGAAAGGCTTGTTGGACGCTTTCTTAGAAAAAGCGACCGAACTGCAACTCGAATTGTCTGATTGTCGAGGTCAGTCATATGATAATGGTGCTAACATGAAAGGAAAACATTCTGGGGTCCAAGCAAGAATGCTAGACATCAATCCCAAAGCTGTTTACGTGCCCTGTGCAAACCATACCCTTAACTTAGTTGTTGTTGACAGTGCTAATTCATCGACGGAAGCATTGACATTTTTTGGAGTACTTACAAGGTTGTATGTGCTGTTTTCTTCCTCTGCTCAGCGTTGGGAAATTTTGAAGAAACATGTGGAGCTGTCCATAAAGTCACAATCTGATACTCGTTGGGAATGCAGAATTAAATGCATCAGACCTCTTCGATACAATTTAAAAGAGGTGTTGCTGGCACTGAAAGACTTGGAAGCCATTTCCATAGAAAGAAAAGATGGAAGAGCTGCCTCAGAAACAAAATCGTTGATAGCTCATTTATCAAAATGGAGTTTTCTTTTGTCGGTGTTTATTTGGTATGATATCCTATTCCAAGTCAATAAAGCAAGCAAGATTCTTCAATCGTATGGAGTCTCCCTTCATACAATGGAAACGGAAATCCAGGCAACTGAAAAGTTTTTGCAAAACTATCGCACAACGGGTTATGACAGTGCCGCAACATCTGCTGTTGAAATAGCACAGGAATTGGATATTGATCCTTCTTTTCCTCCGTCAAGAAGTGGAAAGAAAAGAAGATTGTTTGATTACCAAGATGAAGAAGAACAACGAGCTACTCCTGAACTGAAATTTAAAAGCAACTTTTTCTATTCATTAGTAGACCAGGCTATTATGTCAATAAAGGAGCGCTTTAATTTGTTACGTGAGGTTTCTTCCGCCTTTTCGTTTTTGTACACACGAGACAAACTTTTGCTTGTGCAACAAGAAAATGCTCTTCTTACTTGCTGTAAAGAGTTCCAAAAAAAGTTCGGTGACATTGATTCTGATGAAATGAGCGCTGAGCTACAGCGGTTTGTTTTAATTTTACAAAAAAAACGCAATCTCAATACGGCTCAAGACTTTCTGAACTATCTTCTAAAGACTCATTTATTTGAATTGTATCCGATTGTGTACATCGCACTTCGAATCTTACTAACTTGCCCCGTGACTGTTGCCAGCGCTGAAAGAAGCTTCAGCAAATTGAAACTGATCAAAACTTTTAATAGAACGTCTATGACAGACAGTAGACTATCTTCATTAGCCATGTTGTCAATCGAAAATGACTGCGCCCGATCTCTTGATTATGACAATGTCATAACAGCATTTGCGAACAAAAAGGTTCGCTCCAGACTATTTAAATGATACTGTGTTTTTATAAGTTTTTCATGTTTTTCAGTGTCATTGCTTTCGTTTCGCAGTGTCTGCATAAATGTCCTACTGAACTCTGGCATCGGTGCCGAATTTTTTATGACTTGCACCGTCGGTATCGGCATGCTTTATTCTGACATTAGCCTGTTTACTTATGTACAAATTGTGGTGTATTTTCTTAATGCAGCTTTTCACTTTTACACCTCTAAAGTGATATGACCTGTGCGCAGGGGCTCTTGCGCTTACTTTGGGGGGGGGGGGCGAAGTTGGAGTGCTACGGGACTGCATTAGCCTGTTTACTTATGTACAAATTGTGGTGTATTTTCTTAATGCAGCTTTTCAATTTTACACCTCTAAAGTGATATGACCTGTGCGCAGGGGCTCTTGCGCTTACTTTGGGGGGGGGGCCCGAAGTTGGAGTGCTACGGGACTGGTGTCAAACCAACCTAAATGTAAAATATACATGTGTAGGTTAGAACAGCCCCATACACGTGACTTACTAAAAGATGTTAACCTCATAATGAAATCTGTCCAACAAAATAACTGTTTTGTTTCAATAATTAAATGATAGAAAGTTTTCATCGCCTCCTGTAAAAAATGATCTTGTCGCTTAGGTCATTTTGACACGAAAGCGCAGAATTGTCAGATATTTACGCATGATGGCGCCCCTTGCCACCGTTCCAAAGTTGCAAAGAACTTTCTGTATAACAACAACATTGCGCTTCTCGAGCGGCCAGGAAACAGACCGGAATTTAATTTCATTGAGAATATGTGGACGAACATAAAAGTAGAGTGTCGCAAAAGCAGCCATCAAGTGGCGCTCAGTTGGTACAAGTGATAAAGGAAGTCTGGGTAAAAGAAATTTCAAAGGGTATTACCAAAGTTTGATCGAAAGAATGCCGAGGAAAATGAAAAGCAGTGATCAAAAACTGAGGAAACCACTCTAAATATTGAGAATCGGGACATATTTTTTGTAAATGATTGTTTAGATCATATCGTACTGTGTTCCATGTGCTTATGATTGATTAGGTGCGAAATAAAACAATATACCAAACGTAAATAAGGTGTTACACTATCTTCAGAGCGGTTGTGTCTCGAGTCATGTTTCGGTCTCGAGACAGTCGCGAAACACTATTTTTCAAAGTCTCGGTTTCGGTCTCGTTTCGGCATCTTAAAGTCTCGGAAAATGGGCATGTCTCGCACTAGTGGTACAACTGCAATTTTTCTGCGTTTCTTTGAGACGGCTGCTGCTTGTGACCGTTTTTACTCTTTGTCTTATTCTGCATCCGTCAGAATGCGGAATTTATTTTTTACATGAATTTCGAAAAAATGAAATAAGGCAGAGATAGATTGTGCTGTGTGTATCCACATTCTACACACGAAATAATATGCGATTGGTAAAAGCGGCTTGACGTTTGAATCTTGCTAGTTGCTATCAAAAATCATTTTCATCACAAAACAAATAAATCAAATGGGGATTTTCAAACCAACGAACATAAACTGAACGTGGAGATAAAGGTGGTAGGAAGTAAACTTGAGCTTGCTCTTTATTAAATAGCTTATAGCCTGGTATATTGCAACGTGTTCGATAATTTATCGGAATGTCCAAAATTTAGTGTCAAAAATATTCACGACATTTTGTAAACCTTTAGTTTCAAAAGTCTCGGTCTATAAGATTTTGGTCGAGGCTCCAGCTCTACCTATCTTGGGTTTAGAAACTTGTAGTAATTTCAAGTGGTCTTAAACTTATGTTAATGACTATAGTATAATGTATTTCAGTTCAATTTAAAATCTTGTTCCTAAGTATCGTTCGATGTCTCTCCAAAATTACGCACTTACAATCAAAAAATAAAATAGATTACCAACCCTTTCTAAACATTCTGAGTTATCACAAAGATTCCTAACAAAGATGATACAATGCAAACAGGACAGACGACTTCGGACAGAAAAATGAGAGGTCAACTAGAGGTGAGCACAAGAAATGCCACAAACAATATGATTTATGCTCGTGCTTTAATGAGACATTTGTGCTTGTTATAAATGTTCAAAAAGGATCTGCTAATAATAAACAGTAATAAAGTCAGCTTAGACGTTTATTTGCCATAGGAGAAATTAATTTCGCTAACGCATCCTTAGTTTCTGCAAAAAAATAATAAAAATCGCACAAAAAAATTAAGTACTTTCAAACAAACAAATGGTAAACCAGAGAAAAGGCTGTGCTGAGATAACAAAATCTTCGAAACTTAACAACAAGCAAAAATATTTATCTGCACGGGGTTTACAACAATAAACAGCTATCAAAACTACAGACTATAAAACTACATGTAGCTTCGACTCCTTTCAAAATACATTCAAACTAATATGATTGGTAAAGTTATATAGAAATACATGTAGATGTGAGATAAAAGAAACGTCTAATTACTAAATAAACAAAGGGCAGTATATCATAATAATGAGTGAAAGGTCACAACGTATAGAAGCCATAACGTAAGTGGTAAATAACGCACTCAGATATGAGAGAAAACAAAACTAAAACAGTATTTCAAATACAAAAAAAAATTACAAATTTACTTAATTGAGGGCAAGAGCATTTTATTTATGATAATAGTGACATTTAATTTGTCTAGCCTTAAGTGCTCTTTGGCTAAATTTAACACGAAACCCTTTTCAACATTTTCTTGATTTTTATAGCTTTTTGGAAACATTTCCAAAGATCCTAATTTCTACTCATTTTGCCAGATTTATAATTTTTGTTGGAACCCATCTAGCTTGTCAGAGCATGTCAATATGTTTTCACTTATTCCTAGCATTTTTTATTGAGCTCATTCATGTATCCAAATACGTCAGTCATGTAAGCAAGTTTAGCAATCCAATGATTCTTTTTGAGATGTTTATACAACTCGTGCTTGTTCTGATTTAATAAGAACAGCTTTACTTCGCGCTGAAGCTCATATAGTCTTGCGAGAACTTTTCCTTGTGAATGCCAACGCACAGAAGAGTAAAATAGCAATGACTTGATGGTCTGATCCAATTTCTTCGCATAGTATTGAAAAAATTGGCGAATTAAGGCTTTTGCTTTGGTGAGGTTAACAATTTCTGTGCAATCGCTCATCGCTTCCGAAAGTTTTTGTGGTAAATGTTTGATCATCAGAGCTTTCCTGTGTATGCAGCAATGCGTAATTTGTATTGCTGAATTTTGACATTTTACCTATGCAGCAGATCTTTTGTCTGCCCCCATCATCGCTGAAGCACCATCAGCACAAACGCTGATGCAGTTACTCCAATAAATACCATGGGTTGTAAAAAACTCGTTGGATATGCGAAAAATTTCCTGAGCAAGTAGTTCGCTCTGGAAGTTCTTTGCAAAATAAGTATCCTTCTCTAATGGAATCACCATCTACAAAACGTACTACACTTAACAGCTGTGCTTTCTTGCTAATGTCTGTTCTTTAGTCAATCTGAATAGAAAATTTTGGGGATGCTTTTATTTTTTTTATTAAAGTTTCAAGTATATCATTTAACATGTCTTCAATTCGTCTTTTAATAGTATCCGCAAACAATGGCACTTTGCTGACCTACTCAACTTTTTTGGTCCAAGCATTAATCGAACAATTTCTAGGTATGCTAGTTTTAATAGTTTCGCCAATAGTATGCGGTTTTTTTGACGTGCAATTAATTTAGCGACATGATAACTGGCTTCTAATGCTTTTTCTGAGACTGTAAAAAATAACTTCGTAAATCACTCTTCCTTTTTTTGACTTGACATTCGCTGGGAATAATTTTTATTCTTGTGTGCACTAACGGCATGTTTCGTGTTTAAGTGACACATAAGTTTACTAGAAACTATTGCTTCATTTGCAAGTTGCTCTTTACAAATAACGGAGAGTGGTTTTTTGAGCATCTTCGTTACCACACCAAGAAAATCCAAACTGAATGTGATCTTCCCTGTATTGTCTTTTGACAATTTTTTGTTTCTTTACAACGTTTCTTGTGCTAGGTACATTTTCTTGCTCATTATTACATGTTTTCGAATATTCTTTTCAGAAATGTATCCATTTTACTAAACCTTAAAGTGCCGCGACTTTTAATTAACAACCAGTTAGCACTGACTCTGCAAACGCACATTTCACTTCGTTTAATTAGATTACATGTGCTCTGTTTTGCCTTGCAAATAGAAAGGTGTGGATGCGTAAATGCATTGCTGTATCCTCTTAATACGCCACAAGTGCACAGTAGGGAGTCTGGAATTTGGATTCGTGTGATTTAAGCAGGTAAAATAACGTTCAAGTTTTCAAAGGGTGAAAAGTATTTTGTAAAAAGAATAGAAAGGCTGCAATTACTTTACGGCACACCGGTTGCAGAGCGCTGTTCTAGATCAGTCTTGAATGTATTCACCTGATCTACCATTATTACGCCACAAAGATGGCGTGTACAATACAAATCTTAATGCGAAAGAAAAAAAGTGTTTTGCAAAAAATAACTGAGATATAAAACCAACTATAGATTCGAGACAATTCTAGATTCACAAATAAAATATATAATTACAGCAGAACGAGAGCAATAAATTACAGAGACTGTATACACAATATTTATTTTAACGAAGCAAATTTACTTGTTCACAACAATTTCAAATTGTGCTCGCATAAAACGCAGACAAATTTCCGAGGCGACTTGTGATAAGTTGATAAGTTTTGCCAAAAGGTATGAGGGGAAAAATTAGATGAACAAGAAAGCACAAGAAATAGACAGTGAAAAATTGAAAAAAGCTTTTTATAACAAAAAACTTATTTCTCGTAGCAGGGTAAGAAATGTCAATAAATACGACAGAACATGGTAGCGAAACGTTTCAAACTTGTCATATCATTTTGCAAAAAGATGTTTTTGGGAAGCTTCAATGTTTTTGCTATTGGATCTTATTTCCTGTAGAACAGAAATGGCCAACAAGTCGATCACCGAATCTGAACTGGTCGATCGCGCGTGATTTTATGTTGAATTGACAAAATTTCCAAAAAGAGAATTTTTGACTTAATCTTCCTGAAAGTAGAGAAAGATTGTGGATCAATTCGGATAAATTTGCAGAACCTTTCTAGGTGTAAAAACACAGTATCCGCCTTGCCTTCTGGTCCTCAATGTCATCAAAAGAGTGCTCAATGATTTTGGGTCTGGAGGTTGTTTTGAATCAGCTCAACGAATTCAGTAACTGCACAACCACGTTGAAACAGCTTTTATTTAGTGAAAAATAGATCGCTCAACTGCGCCACCACAGGTTGCCTACAGCGTAAAATAAGTCGGAGTGATCGGCAGGTGTAGCACCGATGCCTCAGAAAAAAACAAAAGATGTAAGTCCTTACCGACATCTTTTCCTTGCTTGCATTTAAGTCCTTGCTAACATCTCTTCTTGTTTTGAGGCATCTATGCTACACCTGCCGTTCTCTTCCACTCATTATACCCTGTCCTTGGAACAGACTCTTTATTTGCCATTCTTTTTATTTTAGAATAGCTGGATTAAAACAATCAAGATTTGTCAAAAGGTTTTGAAAAAACTTATTACCTTCTCACAACTTATTCTATCTTTTTTCTAGATGTTTTACTTGTTTGCCGCTCTTTTCTTTTCTAGACTCTCTCTCTTTTAAAAAGAAGTTTTTCTTTCCACACTTTATACTCTAAATTTGCGATTTGTATCTTGTCAAAAAGCTAGGCTACATTTCATATCGCAATGTTGTTATTTAAATGAAGGTTTTGTCCCCTTACTTTTAAGATAAAGAGGCTCCAGTGTCTTTGGTCATTGTGACACTAAAATCACCCATCATTTTTAGCAGGGTCAGACTGCTCTATTTTTAAGCTAAAGCGTGTGATATTCTGTGAGTTCATCGCAGGTTGAGGTCATCAAGAAGTCAGCCAATTTCCTTTTCATTCACTCATACTCTTGCTTCGCCTTGCCGTTCGTTTTTTTTTATCGTCATTTCTTCTCACACACTCTAGAACAGGGGTTCTCAACCGGAGGAAAATCTAGCCCTTGGGGGTAAATTTGACCTGTCTTGGGGTAAATTTTATCAGCAAAAGATTCACACTTTTACCTACTACAATTGTCATTTGTAGAAGTGAAAATATAAAAACAATTTGGGGAGTAAATTTTACTTTTGAAATTAGCCATAGGGTAAAAATGAGATAATAAAGGTTGAGAACCCCTGCTCTAGAATATTTCGAAGAAACTATTCATCTCTCTTCTTCTGCTTATTTTTGGGTTGCAACAAGTCTTTATTAACTCATTTTTTGGGCGCAACAACATGGCAGATATACTGGCTAGATGGAGTGCTCTACATTGATCAATCCCACTCAAGTTCCTCTCATCTCATCTCTTTTGTTGGATTTATCTTCTCTTTGACTGGAAGAGAACGGTCTTCTCAACATTTTTTGTCACGAATAGTTGCTTCAGTCTCCACTAACAAACTTGTGCTTGCTCATCCTTCTACCTTTGTTCTCTCTTGTCTTTGTTGTTACGGATGCGACCTTCTTTTGACCTGCAATCTCACCAGCATTGGGAAAATTGAAACCTTTGAACAGAGATTGGCACCACACAACTCAAGCACTTTTCATTTCATTCATCAAATGGTGCAACGGAGTTTTTACGCCACACATTTTTCTGCATCTGATTTTCGTAATATTGCCTCTATTACAGGCCGTAGAAAATTACTGAGCTCCTTTATTTTCTTCTATTTCCTTTTCCCAAACAAAAACAGATTTATTTTAGTCGGTTTGTTACAGGCGAGTCGATCGCGAGCTATTTAAACTCTTTGTGGTCAATCGTTGTGGTCAATTTAAACTCTTTGTGTTCCATATAAAATCCTTGAACGGCTCATCCATTCCCATGTTGAGCCAATAATTGACCCTCACTTACCACCTGAGCAAGCGGGTTTCTGACGAGGTCGATCAACTCCAGAACAGGTCACTCGCATGAGTCAAGATATTGAAGATTGCTTTGAAGATAAAAAGGAAGCCGGTGCTGTGTTTATCGACCTCACGGCAGCATACGTTACTGTATGGCATCGGGTCCTTGCCTGCAAGCTCCTTCTACTCCTGCCCGATAGGCACATGTTCAAGATGATGATGGAGCTTATCTATAATCGCAGTTTCACCCTTACCAACGGAAGAGGACAAAAAAGCAGGCTGTAACGACTCAAAAATGGCGTTCCTCAGGGTTCTGTTCTGGCTCCACTCCTTTTCAATATTTACATCAATGACCTCCCACCAACAACTTCTAAGCTATATGCCTATGCCAATGATTTGGCCATAGTGCACTCGGCTGCTGAATGGTCCCCATCGGAAAAGACTCTTTACCAGGACATGGCAACAATATCATCATACCTCCAAAATTGGAGATTAAAACTCAACAAGTTTAAAACCGTGTCGACGGCTTTCCATTTGAACAACAGGGAAGCCAAGCGTGAACTTAACATCATATTATAGTTGATGGAAATGGCCTGCCCAACAACCCTACACCTACCTATCTCGGGATCACCTTAGATAGGACCCTCACGTACCGACACCACTTGGAGACCCTGCACAAGAAACTTACATCACGCATCGCCCTGATCCGTCGACTGGCGGGTACTGGTTGGGGAGCACGTGCAACAACTTTACGCATCACCACCCTGGCTCTTGTCTACTCCACCGCCGAGTACTGCGCACCAGTATGGAGTCGTAGTGCACATACACACCTGCTTAACAGACCTATTAATGATGCCTTGCGCATGGTGACAGGATGCCTGAAACCAACACCCACTGAGTATCTTCCAGTTCTCTCTGGCATTCCCCCTGCTGAGCTTCACCGCAAAGCTGCGACACTCTCACTCACAAGTTAGTCTTTAGAACCAGGCCATACACTTTATAATTATTTCAACAGACCAATGAAAAAGAGGCGCCTTAAATTAAGAAAACCATTTATCATCGAAGCTCAAGACCTGCTGGCTCAAAACAGCATTGCTCCAACATGGATTCATAATACCTGGAAAGAAAACTGGACAAAAAAGCATCACATGTCTTCGTTCTTTCGTTACCGATGTTGGACCATTACCGCCAGGTCATGAACTCAGCCGGTTAGCCTGGGTTCGGCTAAATCGTCTTCGCACTGGCATCAGACGATTTGGATCTCTCATGCATAGTTGGGGACTGACACCAACTGCAGTATGTGATTGTGGTGCAGAACGACAAACACCTGAACATTTACTCTATCAATGCCCTATTTACAAACTAGCCAGAAAAGACGGGCTATTGATACTGGATGATAACACTATCGATTGGCTGTTCAATGTGTGCCCGGATATTTGATCCCCTGCAGATAATCAGACAACAACACCTCAAACGAAAGAAGAAGAATCAAAGATAGGTTGGCCACCCCTGCTATAGAAGATATAATAAAATTTGGGTTTTAAATTGTTTTAATGTCTTGCACCCATAAATCAGTTTCATCTATGAAAAGAATATTTGGTAAAAATATGGGTAATTTTCTATCAAAATCATGCAACTTGCTATAAATCAGTAAAAGTGCAGGGTCTTTAAAGCAATGGGTATTTAAATCTATATTAGCTCCAAAATCGTCCTGATTTGAATTCGATGGAAAATAAATGAGATATCAACAAAGCACGATTGCCTGAATTGTAATGTTCATACGGCTACATTGGACTGCTGATTGACGTAGAATAAAAGATGCATGTATGATTGATGTGAGGCATTTAAGGCACAAACTTGATTTGTTTTTACAACCATCCAACATCTATAAGTTGCCAAGCATTAGTTAAGTTTATTCCAAGCCTTATCGTCCAAGTGCGGAAAAACAAGGGATCAGATGTACAAGGGTAGTAACAGTTTTTGAAAATCTGCGATGGAAATAATATGCCTCAAAAACTCAATGCACAACGTGCTTGCATTCTCGTTTTGTAACATTGCTCAGATATTTATTGTTGCACCGAACTTATTTAATTCATCTTTTTACAACTACTTTTACTTTTGATTGTTGATTTATCCACACGTTAATTTGTTCTTTATTTTATAATAGTCGTAGTTTAAACGCAATAATGCTATATTGCATTAATCTGCTTTAAAATTTCGTTTGCATTCTGTTTACAGAAGGATAAGTGTTTATGACCTCATAACAAAAATGTTTGGTATCATAAACTCTGCATTTCTGAAAGGTATAACTCTTTTTGTCAAAAAAATGTTTTTGATTGTTAATTACTTGACTAAAATGAAAGCATATTCTACATCCTAAAAGAAATGCAATGTTCAAATTTGTTTGCACAAAACTGTAGGTACGGTGTATTGTAATATACTGGACAAGACTGCATAACAGTATAAAGTTCCAAAAGTAGATTTTATCAGACAGGAGTTTAGAGACCTACTTGCCTGTTGTTGTATCGTTTGATAGAACGTCAGGGATACAAGTTGCTGACTCATAAATTAATGATGTAGGGGTGTCGCCGACATCTTCCAAGATAACTAAAAGCGTCACTTTATTAGGTTAATGAATCTCGCATTATTTCGCGAAGCAGCACGAGCAATTAGTAACTAGAGCAACGGTGTGCAACCTGCGGCCGTCAATAAAAGTTCGCGCGGCCGCGCACATACAATTAAAAATACACGATATAGCAGCAGATGCTGGGGTATATCAACGCAAAACAGAAGGAATGCAAAAACACATTTGCCGACAGGATGTGCAAAAACCTGATTCGAGAAGTCTGACAGAAACGCAATTTAGTTCTTAAAAATGATGACATTGGTCAATGGTCATGCTCCATTGAATCCAGCAGCTGATCGAACTTCAATAAATTCTCGCTTTTATTTAAAATGAGTTTGTGCTCCACGGTTCGGCAGCGTGGTCAATAAATAATTGTTTTTTAGCTGTGCTTCTTCTAAATTACAGGCAATGTACAGTTTTTGGTACTGGTTGAGTGGGGGTATATGCAAGTTGTTCAGTTATGGTGAAACGACGAATCAGGGTTGAAGCTTAATTTAAGATTGCTATTGACAACAAAATTTTGAAAACTGTTAGATATATTTTAGTAGGCATTTGTAATCATTTTGTTTTTAAGAACTGAACGTTGAGTTTTGCATTCATCTACTTCTAACATTGCGTTGTGTGGTGTTTATCATGGCAATAGTGCATCGTCAACCGTAGAGATATTTTAAGTATTGTAAATAGTATATTGTATCATGTCGTTGAACCGAAAAAAAACTCTAGGAGAGGAGAAAAGGATATTCAATTCCCAGTGGGAGTTGGACTATTTTATGATCGAGACACCAGCACAAACCACGATGTGTCCAATATGCAATCAAGTTGTTAAAACTGTTAAAGGAGATGATGCAAAGCAACATTTTCGTCGTCATACGTCACACGCTTACGCGAAACTGAAAGGCGAGCCCAAAAGCATCTGCGTAGAAAATTTGAAGAAAAGTGTACGACAGCAGACATCTTGCATGTCTACTTTCACTAATTGTGATAATAATCGCTGCGAAGCTTCTTACAGAGTGGTATATCATCCTCGCGTAGCGGGGAAGCCTTATTCCGATGGGGAACTTGTTAAGCGATGTCTTATCGACGTGTTTAAGTGCATTCATCCTGGTAAGGAAGCTGACTATTGATCAATTGCTGTCTCGCGTTTTACGATTCAACGCCGTCAAAATGATATTGCCAACAGCTGACCCTTTCTCTGCTGACAAAGGTTAACAAAGAAGCAAGTTTATTTTCACTCGCTGTCGATGAATCAACTGACATCAAGGACTCAGCGCAACTACTAGTATTCATACGTTCTCTATCTCTACGTTTTGATCAGTGTGAGGATCTTCTTTCCATGGAAACACTCTCTTCTCGCACCCGTGGAGAAGATATCTTTGTAGCAGTTAAAAACATCTGTCTTCGCAATTGATTGGACTTGAAAAATCTTCGTGACATTTGCACAGATGGCGCGCTGGCTATGATTGGTAACTTACAAGGTTTTGTGGCAACATTTTCAGAGTATCCATCAAAAGAATATGATAACAAACAGCTCACTAACCTTCATTGTATGGTCTACCAAGAAGCACTATGTGTCAAATCTGTTGCTTTAAATGCCACTTTAAAAGAAAGGAATCGCATTATTTTATGCGTTCGCTCAAATGCTCTTCATCACCGGCAATTTCGGGAACTTTTGCAATTGACCGAAACGTCTGCCGAGGATATTCTATATCACACTGCAGTTCGTTGGCTGTCTCAGGGAGAAACATTTCGCTGTGTTCTGCAGTTGCGCAAATCTCTCTCGCACAGCGTTCTGCAGTAATACTATTCCACAAAAAACAAAGACTGTCCTTTACTGAAAAACGACTTTGTTATACCTTTGGCGTTTCTGGTTGATTTTCTGACGCACGTTAATAATCTGAATAAAAGTCTGCAAGGAAAAGAAACAACAGTTCGTTTCATGCACAAGAAAGCACTGGATTTCAAAGACAAATGTCGTCTCCTCAAAAATCATCTTCAACAGCATAATTTCTTCCATTTCCCACAATTGACGGCTCTGATTGTCAGCAATGAAATACAAGTTGGTAAAGTTCCAATCGCTCTCGTTTGTAATGTTTCTGATGAAATATTGCAGGATTTTTCTGACCGTTTTCAAGATTTTGAGAAAATTTCAAAAAACTTCAAGACTTGTTGCTTTTCCACATCTAGTGGAAGCTGAAAGTGCTCCAATGGATCTCCAAATGGAACTGGTGAAGATAAAGAATGATGAGCAGCTTGTACAAAAGTTTAAGGACGAAGAAAATTTGGCGGAAACCTGGAAAAGTGCAATCATATATCCTATGCTATGAGAATAGGCAAGAGAAACACTTGCTCTTTTTGGAAACATTTAGTTTAGGAATCAGCATTTTCAAAGATAAAGTACCTGAAGAACGAGTACCGAACCCGATTATTAAACAGCAATTTGGAGTCTGAACTAAGGCTGATGGTATCCAACGAGACACCCAATTTTGCAAGCTTATCTGCTCGTATGCAAAACCAAGGGAGTCATTAATGTATGATGAATCGCAAACTTTGTAATCAATAAATTCTTTGTATCAAATAAATTCATTAAAAATTGTTTTACATTGTTCTTTTAACTAACGCAACCCAAAAGTTTTCAACTTACTGGCGACCGTACTTTCTAGAAGTAAACGTAATGCGGCCGGCAATTGCAAAAAGGTTGCACACCCCTGAACTAAAGGGCTAACTTCAAGATGTATACAAAAATTACGACTTTGTTCAGTAGTCAAAAAAGTTTTAGCAAAACAATTCAAACCTGATTTTACCTTTATCCACTTTTGAAACCGATGATTTTTTAAGAAATGGATCAAAGATTGCAACTTCTCTGGTGATTTTATCTTAAAAGAAGTTTTTATGAAAGTTTTTGATTATATTTGCATTCATTTGTTTATATTTATAAACCAGTGAATGAGCAAAACAGTGTATCATGACACGGGAAAACTCAGTCTGGAAGACTCGATTACGCATAGGTCTAACTAACCGGCTCTGCCGATGTCTCTCTGCAGGTCTATCAATCAGTAATGGCAGGATAGGTGAAGCCGACGAAGAAAGCCAAATAACATTTCAGAGGACAGCAACAAAAAGCTGTTTTAAATGAGGCTATGTCCCTAATCCCTTAATCCCGATCGGCACATTATACTAGGACCGGTTTTACTTACAGTACAAATTTTATCCGTTTTTTCTTATAAGCATGACGGAGCAGAGTCACAAATGGATTTGAACTCCGCAATGGTTTTTGTCGCATGATCACAGAAATAAATCAATAGGTGGTTCGCTTATTCACGACTTGATGTATACTCTCTCCTAATCATATTTGACAACCAAGATGATTACTTTGGGGGGGGGGGGGCCATGCATCAGATCATACAGTTGGCACATTAACCCATTTTCAAGAAAACATTTTTCTTCATAGGGACAATTTCATGTTTGTGAATATAATTTCCCACAGTGGCGTAGACCCACTGACCATGTTTTTTCTGTTGATTTCCCCTCAGACTTTGGATTTCATAAACTATGCTCATGATACCGCCCTCCTCTTTATACTAGATTACAGCTGTGCTTACTTTACAAAAAGCTAATAATTTTACAAACATTTTTGTGTTCACTTGACTAAGTGCCTCGGGGCATGAATACAAAGTTTCGGAAGGACATTGAAGTGATTGATAGACTGACAGGAATTAAGCTATGATGAAATAAGCCAAAAACTTTTTGTAATTGTAGGACTTTAAGGTATAAAACTTAAAGTCTCTGGCTGCGCGTATGTTCCTCGCTTTGGAAATAGACATAGCAACAGGAGAATGAAGTAGTTTGGAGCTCAAGTCTCCATTTGTAGTTTAGCTCTCACAATAAGTTAAGTTATGGCTTCAGTGGTAACCTACCGACAAGCTTTTTGTGCTAACTAAAGGATAACTTTTTAATGCTGCAAGTTTTCACAATAAGACACGGCATTCTGTTTCACTTTGCTACACGTAATAAAAATGTCTATGGGGTTTAAAGTAAAGCCAAATTAAGTCAAGTAAAGTCAAAAGTCAAGCGCCCGACGTGACTGCATTGTAAAAGTATTCTAACGTGAAATCTATTGGTTCATTACAGAAATGATAATTTTTGTACTTGTCATAGCATTTTTGAAAAACCAGATTTAAACCGGTTTGCTAGAGCTGTAAAGAATGATTCTGGCAAAGTATCAGTAAAAAGATCCAATATTTACTTTTTCCTTTAAAATGACATTTAATAATAAGTATAGCTGCTACCTGCTGCTGTTTTCATTGAAGTAGAACCAGACAGCGTAATGATAAAACAAAGATTTTTTTTGAAGCATTAAACAAAAAGGGACAAAAACATACTAAACAAATCGCTTAAATGGTAAATCGCTTTTTGTAATGTTGATAAACCTTAAATTTCTAAAGAATTATTTTTATTAGAAACACTTTATTAATATTTCCAAAAAACATTTTAACTGCGGTCAGGATTCTTTAAGAAAAGAAGAAAACAAATTTTACAATTACTCGTTAATTATTACGTCATTATACTTCATAAAATGATAATTTTAAGTCGGATGCTGGCTCTTGTTTTAGCAAAAGCCGTCTTTCCAATGTCAAGAAATGCAGTATTAAAAAACCCTCTTCAATCTTGACTTCATTATGAAGTCACGAATTCCCTAATGACACTCATCCGTGGTGATGATCAATCGTGCCAATTTCATGATTGCATAACCAGCAGTTTTGGAGGAGTTAAAGCACAGACACACATTCATAAGTACGCGCTACTGCATAGCCCAACATCAGGGTTGAGCAGTGGTGGGCAGTAACTAGTTGCTATTATAACTAGTTACGGTACTCTAGGTAGTTACTTTTTTTGTAACTATAACTGTAACAACGTTACTTTTTTGCAGATAAAACAAAATTTGTAACTGGTTATCAATTAGACACTGTAAAAGTTACAGATGCTTTCTGTTTTCTGCTTTCACCCCCCAAAAAAACGATTGTTGTATTAATTTGTCATTAAATAATAAAAAAAAAGTCTACGTTTTTGGAAAAAAATTTATTTCACTTGGTCCCTTCGACAAATTGGAAATTTTGGACCCTACAATCTTGACCGATTAACTTGAACTTGTCTGAGATTATGTAGGGTTAAATTAGATTCAGTCGAGCAACATGAACGTAAAATCTCCAGTGTTTTTAAAGTAATTTCTATATTGACCTATAGAGAAAGACGTATATTTGCAGCCACCACTACCAAAGCAGGATTGACACACCTGGATCCTTGGTCTCACTCATCTGATCAAAAATCGATATGATACCTTAATGTAGTTCAGGTGGTGTTGGCGAGCAGATGCGTGAATGACCCGAAGGCGGTACGAACATATTGGCTTATCAAGTTTACATATGCCAATGTCAAATGTGTTCGCATCAACCATTTAACACTGGTCTATGACTGCTGAGTGGTTTACGTCTGTTCTACGATATAAGGCCATTATAAACTCAAAACCAGTGCACGTCATTGGTGGGTGTGGGCATGGATTGGAATCGCGATTGCCCTGATTTTTGCGGACCATACTTTGATACCGATTTTCAAAACCACGCACTTTTCCAAAAAAACATTAATCCTAGAACTCTAGCAGGAACTGGAGAGCTCATAAAGATTGGCACTTCTATTAAAAAATTTCTGACACATCGCCGACAAGGTTAAAGGCTATCACAGAGGGGTAGATTTTTCAAATTCTATTCTAGGGGTGTTTCACAATCTAATCAAAAATTGGGAAATTGGGAAACACTGTTCGAAGAAACTTGATTTCGTAAAACACTCTGAAATTGAACAATTTTGCTTACTACTAATGGATTGCCACTGGGAAAGTACTTGGTAAAGTAAAATTGTGTAGCCTACTAATTATCACATATCATACTGCAACAAAAGAATTGTTACTTCCCAAGACAAAACATACTGCTTCGAAAAACGCTAAAAAATCATACTGCCACAAGATAGCGCTACTTGTAAAATAGCGTTTTTGGTAGGATATTGCTACTCGCAAAACATGTTCGACACGTGGGCGGTTATTCGAAAGCAAGGGGTCTCGGTTTACTATAATTTTCTGGTTGTTTATAGGCAGACCAAAGCTGTGCTGTGTAGTTTACCAAATCTCTTCGCTTTCGAATAATTAATTATAACTTCCGAATATGTTCTGCAAGTAGCACTATTTTTACAAAAAGGATTTCAACGTGTTTTTGTTGCAGTACGAAATGTATTTGAGAAGAAATACAGCTTTTGTTACAGCAGATATGTCTTAATCCTAACAAAATTTTACTTCACCCTGTAATTTACGATTAGCACCCCATAATTACGTGCTGCCTACCCTGAATCAAAATCCTAAATTTTGACCATTCAAACTTCAAAAAAATCTAATAATTTAAAAGGTAAATAGTTGCTATTTCCCACTGTTAATTGATGGAAACGAGTTGCTTGAAGCAACTGAAGATGAGTTTCAAGTCATTAATTTCGAATTATTTTGTGCAAAAGATTTAATGAGGAGTAAAGTCTCTTTTGCAGTGACTAGAGTCTCCCCAACTCTGCAATTTGCAAATACTTCTATTTCATCTCCAAATTTTCATTCCAAACAGCACTGATCATTCGCACTTTCTTGTATTGAGCCTACCACTAAGTGTTTAAATTTTTTGCAAGCCAAATAAAAATTAGAAGAAGTTTATTGAACATAATTAAGTAAATATGACTGACATAAAACATCAAAGTTTTTCGTCCCTTTACGACGACTTCATCAAGGCAGACGCTATGTTGAAAAAACTTAAGATTCCTAACTTTTGTTTGGCTTGCTAAACGTTGGAAGAAAGTTAAACCTTTTCTGAAATTTAAGCGTTTCATATAACGTAATTTGCAAATTTATGTTTTGTGTTATGTATAAATAGAATGATGGCCGTGATGCATAAATTAGAAAAAAGCAACATATATACAGTAGACGCCGCTTAATATGACCACCTTGGGACCAGACCATTTTGGTCATAATATCCGAATGGTTATAAAAACCGAAGCCGCCATAACAGCTCCTGAATCGACGCCGTAAGCCACAAGAAATCCAAATACCGTCAAATTCATCGTTTATCCGAAGTAACAGTGTGACGTTGGCAGTAAAGCAAAGTACAGTACTTTAACACTACAAGTGACGGTAAAATTTAGTACAGTGTGTAACAATATGTTGAAAAAGCGAAGTTATAAGTGCGTGGCGGGAAAAAATACTGTACTGTAACAAGAAAGATGGAGAAAATGTTGGTCATATCATTCGAAATTTGGTCATTTTAAACGGAGAACTTTAAATGGAGAAATTCCAAGCCGTACCAAATTGGTCATAATAAGCGGCTGGTCATATTATCCGTGGTCATAATAAGCGGCGCCTACTGTATATCAATCGAGATAAAACTTATGTATTATCAGAAATTTCCAGCATTCTAATCCATCTAAAAGAAGTTTTAAATTGGCTTCTTTCTGCAACCAATTCAGGATGTAAAGTTGCCCAGCTATTAAAATTGGGATTAACACTAGTATCCTATAACATTTCATTTTATTTAGTCGATAATCAAGAAAGATGCCCTTTGACCTGCCTCACAATTTACTAATTGCTTTTTTAATAAGTTCGTTTTGTACCGTGTATGAGTCAAAAGGTAGCAAATAAATTTATTCATGTACTTGCTTAAAAGCTGTTCAATTAACACTTACTTGTAAAAAAGCCGGCGACTTTGACTTGAATCTTCTCAGCTAAGGAAGGTTCTTTAGAACGTTCTGTAGAAAATGTACAAGATAAAAAGAGATGTTATTGCGTTTTCAAAGATAAAATAAACAAGTTTATTTAAAATGAAAGTCGTTTTCCAAGATATGCAAGAGCTATTGCGTTCAATACAAATTTAATCATCCGTTTTATAATTACTCAATGTACAGACAAATCACAGAAAAATTGAAACTTACATAGGCATATTCCGATTTAGATTTCGCTAATTAAATATTGGTTACTTTAATATAAATGGTTTGTTGAAGCATGTGTATATTGATTTTTAGAACCTTACAATTAACAAAACTTTTAACTAAAAACAGTAAAAGTAAAGCTGATTACTTACCCATGTCATTGCTTTGCAACGAGGCCACTGGTGTTGTCGGAA
The DNA here is from genome assembly GCA_963675345.1 of Trididemnum clinides. Taxonomy (NCBI): domain Eukaryota; kingdom Metazoa; phylum Chordata; class Ascidiacea; order Aplousobranchia; family Didemnidae; genus Trididemnum; species Trididemnum clinides. The sequence continues at coordinate 23,584,779 of OY776305.1, read as the reverse complement.
ACACAGTTTCTTCTTGGTTTGAGAAGCTCACTGTTTATGATAAAATAGCATTATCTTTTTTGTCAAATAATACTGTGTTTACCTCTTTTCACTCTTAAAATGAAGACTTAACCAAAAACTGTGACCGGATATACACCACAAACCTAATTGAGATTATGCTTGGAAAGACTGACATTCCGTTTCGAACCAGTCATGAATACAAATTGTTGACTGATTGTTAGCACTCCCAATCAACAAGGTAGTCCGCCATTTTAGGCATCCAAAATTTGCCACTTAATACGAGAATTAGGCAAGTAGGTTTACTATTCAAAGCGGAAGAAGCATAGGTGCGAGTTCATCTGTGCAAGTATACAGCATTTTTGTTACTAAACAACTCTCCTGGAGCAAAATTGAATCAGTTTAAACAAAAAAGTTTAGCTTTGGCGGAGGACAACAATCAGTCGAAAAGTCTTTAAATTTTTTAAGAACTGCTTCTTCCAAAATTTCTGGTTCCAGCAAGCACAACACCTCCAAAGCAATTTTTGGCATTGTGAATAGTTTAAGGTTTGGTCTGTAAGTGCTTGTAGATAAAAGCCTACCATAAAAGGACATTTTAAAGCAGAAATTTTCAACTTTGTTTTATTTGCTTTTATTTCCATTATTTTTATTTCCATTTATTTATTTCCTTTTTTTTCTTACCGTGTTTTTGTGTGCTTGAACAAGATTTAAATTTAGGTTCATGTTCAACTCCATCGGAGTAGGTGAGATTACTAAACTGAAAAATAACAATCAGTGAGCAATTACTTTGATTTACTGCTAATGCCTAGTTTTTAATAGTATTTGCTCTTGCAGAATGGTTCACAATTCAAATCTCCTATGTGATAAGAGATTGTAATATTTCAAAGACATGCATTACGTTGTCTTCTGGGCAAGCCTCGTTTAGAAACTGTTGCAGAACTAGGCTCATCCGGCGCAAGTAAACTTTCAAAATTTGGAAAAATATTTTTAAGTATTTGCAATTATTAAAAAAGATTTTTACCATACCACCAAGCCAATTTTTACCATGTACAGGTCATAACGTTTTATATAGTTTACAACTAGACCAGTCTTTCCCAATCCCGAGTCCCAACAAAGCTCAGACTGTGCCAGAAAGCAAAACAACTATTACACAAAATTTGATTTTTAACACATTCAAACAACAATACGTTAACTTAATCGGATTTTGGACATTATCGTCCTCTCCCCTTGGACATTTTCTTCGTACACTTCCCTCGAGAACACTTTCCCACGACATTTTTTGTCGCGAACACCAGCTGTAGAAAACTTTAATATTGTTGTATTGCAAAAAAAAGTACACGTATAGTTTAGAAAGAAAAATATCGGCAAATTAAACGTTAGCAAGATAATGATTCATCAAGCAGTTTCCAAACTAAAAAAATTTAGGGATTTTTAAATGGCAATTTTTTTTACCTTTGTAGGCTATTTTGCCATCACCATTTATGTGTGTTTATATAGGCTTAATTGCCAGAATCCTGGCAGTGACGGTATGGCAAGTGGATAGCGCAGATAATTTGACACTGGAGTGGGGCTGGTGTGAAATGTAAAGGGACACTGGAAGGGATTGTACAGTGTTGAGCGGTGTACACTGAAAATGCAAAGTTTTTAATTTATTATTGAAATTAACCAATCAGAATCGATCAAAAGTTATATGTTTATAACGCCATGAATTCGACCAATCACAAATGTTTGACGGCAAAATAGCCTCCAAGGGTAAAATATGCCTTTGACAATAAAATAGTCTCTGCCTAAATTGTAACAGCAAATAACACTCCACTATTAGCCCAGGCTTTCAGCATCAAACTTTTAAAAAAATTGAATTTTAATACTTGTTGAAGAAACAACTTATCTTAATGGTTGTAACAAATGTATTTTTGTTATGACGAAAAGGCCCTGTGATTTACCAAAAATTTTCCAAGTTATTATAAATCCAATTTCACTTAGGCAGATGGTCTGAAACTTGAGAGCAACTGAAATATTTATCTTTATCTCAATCATGCCCCATCGGAGCGCAAAGATTTATTCTTGGGCGAAATTGTATCCTAACCATTAAGGAAGCTCTAGTCTAGACAACCCAGTGGTGTCACCAAAGTGTGTGCTTTTGAAACTATTCCAAAAATTTAAACAAAGAGATTTCAGCGACCAGACAGACATGAAAAGAAAGGCAAATTTTTCATTTTTGTTTATAAAACGCGAAAATGCAGCGCAAAAATGTTAACACCGCAGTTGCATGCGACATGGACGAGAAAGCAACAAAGAAGCAAACAAATGGTTTGCTAGCTGAGCTACTTCCTAAAGCTAGCTGACGTTTAAAAATGACGCAAAACTTAACCTCACTCTTAGTACTCAAAGAAGATATTGTTTGCTTTCTTTTTAGATAGTTGCTAAATTGTCACTTCCCTTAAGGTGACGTCACCGATCTACCACAAAATTATCTCATGAATTCAAACGCAGCTTTTTTCAATAACCCATCCTGATTTATTCAACAAAAAAATTGCTTAACAGTTCGTTTTGTATAAATCATTCTGCTGTTTTAAGCCCTACAAAATTTCATCAATTAGTCCCGTGTCAAGTTTGTGGAAGCAAATGAAGAAATAATTAGCGCTATTCTCATAGATTTAAAATGCTACAATCAGTCTGACCACAAAAATGGACACACTTTAAAACAATAGAGTGCTTTGCAAGGTGTAAAAGCAGTTTAAAAAGGCTTTTTACGGGTGTAATGTGTACTCGCCCTAACTGCTACATACATCAGCGGTGTCACTACAGTTTGTGGCACTTGGCACAATCTCGAAAATTGTCGACCAAAAATTCCCTCCCAAAAAGTACTGACTGCAATTGCCATCTTTCCCAACTTTACAATTGCTCTTCTGAAAGCACAAAATTTTTAGCTTAAATTTTTTGCTTTTGGGGATGCCTCTCAGAAGAGCATCGCTTATATAAACAGTGTCACCTGTTCCTTAAGCAGCTCCTACTGACAAAAATGCTGTTCAACCCTGTCACAGCCAGGTAGCAAAATAGACTCTAGTCGTTACAAACTATCTAGCTGAAAAAGATCATTGCTGAAATTTAATAGCAATTGCCACAGTCAAATATAGAATTTGATAAAAGCCGATAAATTTCACCCAACCCCTCGCATTTCTTTTCTCTCTTCAAATAATTTACTCTACCAAAGATTTACTCTTCCTGTTATTTCATTAACTAATTTTTTTCTATTAACGAGGTGCTACATTAGTTTGCCTTTAGAAGTTGCTTTGTTACATTTATTGATTTTCTTGAAAGGGGTGGCGGGCAGTATCATTCATATTTACATTGTATTTGTAAACTTTTTTGATTTGTTCTTTCTCTCACTTAGTAAATAAATTCTATATGGTACTTCCTACAGCGACAAGCTGAAGAGCTGTAATTTGAAAATTTTAAGACATATTCTTCATCCTTCTTTTTTTGTATGTTTCTTCATCACTATGTTTTATGCTGCGGGGATATTTCTTTTTGTATTTGCAACAAGTAAATGACTTGCTGGGCATCGTTTATCCTTTCTACGAAATATTTTTTACAATCGTTTACTTCTACTTCACGTTTGACCGATACCCGGCACAATTACACAGGCAACAAATGATCCAAGCCTTTGAAAGATTTATAGCAAAAGTATAAACGTTTTCTTGCTGTGGCAAAGACCAATAGCACTTTAGCTGGGGCAAATCGGTATTACTTTCGTACTTGGTGATTAGGCTGGAAAAAAGGACATAAGCAAAAATTTAATCATTTTGTCCTTTTCCCAACTTATTAGGGTCATTCGCATTCAAAAAAAATCAGTCATTATTTCACTACAAAAAACGTTTAGAAATCAGATTATCTAGAATCTCACGCATTGTAATTGTCATACCATCGACGTACTTTCCGAATCTTTATCAGAACGAGATTCTTTGCAAAAACACAGCCACAATAAACTCATGGTAGTGCAAACCAATTCATTTTCCTGAAAAATATAATTACTTCTACCAGTCACTGCAGTTTGCTAGTGAGCTTTACACTAGCATATAATCTTCCAATCACGAGAAAACTTGTGTTGCATTAAAAACCGTTTTGGTTTAAACTCGGAAAAGTTTCACTTGTTGCCAGCTTGGAACGAAAAAGGCTGCATCCAGCAACAAGAAACATGCAGCTTTAATAAAGTAACGTTTCGGCGGGTGCAGGCTCGACCAGATCACTTGGCTTAGCGTCAAAAGCCAAAATCGAAATATAACTCAAATAATTACTGTTTAATTGGACTTTCTAAACCAACTCCCAATTTCCAATGTTTTGATGGTCATACCAGAACATCTTTTTTGGAGATAACAATATTGTTAACTCATCGCATTCTGTTTCAAGCGTTGCTGTCAAGCAGGAAAAAATTGAGGTAAGGTTTGTTTTCAAAAACAACAACGCAGCCGTCATAAGGTTTAAATGTGCGCTACCCATGCTTGTATGAGTGGTAACCCTACGCTCAATGCAACTTTCGCTTTTTATATTAAGTTTTCGACGAATTATATAGGCCTGGAAAGCAATTGGAAAAAAAATAAAAAGCTTGCATTTGTAGAAAAAAACTATTCATATATAAGAGTGTGCTGAAAATTCTATTTCATTGTTTTGCCAAAAAAGTTGTCAAAATGTTTGTAGATATTGATTTGATGATAAGCGACTTGTTCTTCGAAAAACAAAAAAAAACATCTTCAACATCCAAAACTAAATTTTTCACTGGCTTTGGAGTTTTTTGATCTTGGACTTATTTCTCTATCGCTGCAAATTCTATATTAAAATACAACTTTTCGATATTAAAGGGAGCTTTGCACTCTCTTCTATCTTTTCCTATATCAAATCAAAGCGCTTTCAATGTGCTTAAGTGTAGTCAAAAGGATGAGGAAAGGCCTATCGCCCATCCCATCAAATTTCTGAAAAAGTTTTAAACTTGGTAGCTGACGGTTTTTGTATACGAGATCGCGAGAAACCTTTTGCGAAGTAGACATCCAAAACTCTGAGAAGAATTTCTTTGGGTTTCTTCCGAATTCCATTTCTGGCTAGTCCATTGCGCGTAGGCTTAAGAGCTTAGATTAAATTATTTGACGTTTTCGTTGCTACAAGCTGTTGATTTATGTTATGAAAAAGGTAGATTAAAATAATGCATAAAATATCGCCAAATCAATCTTTTTGTCAACCAAGACCAAATGCAAAAATTAATGACGGCAATTGACCATTTTTTCCAAAATATAGAAAACGTGAACATTTTCTAGAGGTATTTCAATTATTTTTCTTACCTTTGAAAATTAATTTAACAACATGTTTGCTTCTAAAAAGTCAGCTCATGATTGAATTCAACCACCACAGAAGTGATAACTAGCTTCTGGAACATGCATTTGAAGACAAGCAAATTTATTTTGTGCTTTTTATATAACCATGTTACATAGACATAATTTTAGTACACTCTACAAAATATCAATATATTTAGCAGTACGCATTGAAGCACGAAATCCCAGAAATAATCGCTCTTATGACGTCATAAGTGCTTAAAGCCATTTTCTTTACTACTGCAACAAGATTAATATGAAGAATTAAGCAAAAATTTTTGCTCAGAAAATAATAGTGAATCGGAAAATTTTTGAGATCAAGCACCCCAATACGGAGTTTTTGGAGTGATGGCCTTTTATGGTGATCAACCCCAAAACAAGCATCAGCCTCCGCAATAATCGCTATTCAAACTTCATTTTGTTTTGACTTGATTGGAATGCATGTACTTCGTAATGCAAACAACGTGAATCGACACGAAATATATTTACGAGCACCGCTATGCATTTGCTGCATAGACGAGTAACATTGAGATCTGCGTGCACACAAGTTAACAAGCAGCTGTTACCCGCGACGGCGTTAGCGGCGCTAACATTCTGCACACACGACAGTATAATCTGTATTTTCTACCAGCTGCTTACCTCAGCAACGAGAAATCGACATATGCTTTGTAACACACTGTTTCACGTTCTACTATTCAAGAACAACCCTTTTCTGCAGGCAGGTGCAATAGAACTCCAGGTGAAAGTTCTGCTACATCAAAAATTTGACGGTGTCAGGCAGTCACTTCGTGGACGGAATCAGAAGATTATCTTTTCTGGATCAAAGAGTTGCAAACGAGAGGCTTCATGTTACATGGTGTATCAATAAATGAAATAAGCCTAACACTTCACTGATTGTTTCTGCAATCATTAAACTGATCAATGCTTGGCCGCCAGCCCAAACTTTAGCTCAAACTAATATCATCACTGAGCCATCACCCTCATGCTTCATTAATACAATTGTCCGGCACGCCCGGCAAATCTTAATCCATAGTGTCTATTGAACACGAGCAGCAAAGCGATTCGAGATGTAGCCTGTTATAGTTGACTCCGACTCAACATTGCTGGTTACTTTACTCATTTTAGCCATAAATCATTGCAATACCTGTGAATTGTAGGTGATTGGAAACTTACCAAATACTCTCCGCCAATTTTTCTTCCATTTGTAAGTGGAAAAAAAAGAAGTGTACAAGATACACCTTTCATCCTTTAAGAACATTTTTTAGTTTAAGAGAACTGTGGTTGAGATTGAAAGTACTTTGCCGCTCACATAAAACCTGTAATTATTACTTTCTGCCACTATGCTGTACTTAAAAAATGAATAGGTCAACACCATCAATCATGACACCATGTACTGTTTTTATATAATACTGATCTATTGATGTTTATTCAAAACGATCGTAGTAGGGAGAAAAGACATAGTGCCATGTGATGAAATCCAAGTACTGCCGAAAAAAGACCATCAAACAAGATGCTTGCTTACGTATACAAGTGCACCAACACCGAATGTTTTTCTTTGAAACTTTGAAACTAGTTTTATGAGGCTGCTGGAATAGGGTATCACACTTTTGGTGACGGTATTGACGTAGACATTGGTGCAACGCAGACTCAAACACAAATACTTATCAAAAGCGGATAGAATTTGTGAAATGATAGGATGTTAGTGAGTAAGACCGATCTTAATTCAAGAGCGCGATGATCGCAATTAGGCACATAGGAGCGATGCCCTCCATATATGGAAACTTTTTGTTTCTGCTACAAAAATGTTTTGAAGTGAAGCCGGCTCAACTGTTACCTCAAACTCGTCGCAACTGACTGGTAGCCTTCCCGGATAACGCCGGGCAAGCCGGCTAGTCTTACATGAATTTATTGAAGGATACAACGATATCTTCAGTGTATTTTTGTAAGGCTATAGGAAAGTTGGCATAACTACAAGAAAAAAATCACAATAAATCTATGTGTGCACCTGCACCAAAAGAGCGAAAATTTTTTGCTAGTTGTCACGAATAAGGAAATTTGCCTTGTAAGGATGATTTTTGTATATGTATAGCTGTTGCCGTTTATTGCTTTACTCTGCCATATTATTTTGTTCGCTCGGCTATTGATCGAAAAAAAGACCTTTTTTTTCTTCGCATTTAGATATGCTACAAGCTCGCCTTTTCTTACGTCACAATCGTTTATGGCATAATATGTTCCAGATTGATCTAGTGAATCTAGCTTCTTCCAATATTTTCGTTTGCCGGTTACAAAACGTATTAGTGGGTGCTTTTTTTCTTTTTTCACGTGATGTTGCTCTAGCGTTTTCTGGATTATTTTTTCCATTTATATATAATGTGACGAGATTTTGACGATTCAGAAGAAAAGAGTGGATGCAGTAGCAGAGAGTTGTAGTAGTGAAAAGAGAAGAAAAAGGCCTGTTGTTTTGTGGGAATTTATTGTGGATTTTATTAAGGTGACCAGTATTGTATGGTTATTTTTGTGGATTTAGTTTAGCAGTTTCCTGATTGTTATATTAAAGTGATTAGTTCTGTGATCGTCGAGTGAAGAAGCTTGAAGTCTTGAAGTATTATTTCTGTGAATATATTGTCCTGTTCTTAACGTGGTCAGAGAATTCTAGTAGAAGCCAATCTTTTCCTAGCTATTAAGTTGCAGCCAGACTAAATTATTCAAGCGATCCTACTCCTCGTCTCAATTTTAAGAAGTAAATTAGGATTGAAACAGGACCAAAAAATTCTATTGCAAACGCGACACTAATATATTTGAAAATAGCCTAATAGTCGAATCAAATTAAAAAAATTTAATGAATGGGTATTGACTTTTTCTCCCCGAACCCGTGACTGCACTTATAGTAACTGATCTTGGATGCGGAGGTCCAGCTCAACAATCGGGATATCCGGATTTTGGCGGCTGTCCAGCAGTTGAGTAATCCTGATCAATGCTTTCAACGAACCTACAAAGCGTGGAATAAAAGACTCTTTAGCGAGCTTGTGTATACGAGGTGTGTCCTAAAATTTCTAGGACTCTGCTTCCTGCGAAAGCTATAGTTGAGCTAGAGACCAACTTAAAGTGGCAGGAGATTTAGTAACTAGTTGAGAGTATATGGCTGCAATTTCAGCTCTATGTAATATTTACTACATTTTTCAGATACGAAAGAAAATAGCTTACTTAGTTGCTATCGTTTTACAACTTATACTTTTTTTGCTCAGCAATTTAGCAATGGCCACAGAGCAACAAATCCATCTGAAACTTTTGTTTCGTGTGGGGTAATGCCCGTCAGTTGCTGTCTGTTTGCTTTAGCAAGTTTACAGACTGTCTTTATCTCGTTCAACGGTTTTTCTCTGGCACAAGAGCTCAAAGAAGGACGTGAGAATGTTGAAAATAATCCCAGGCGTGGAAGGCCATCCACTAGTAGAACTGAAAACAATGTTGAGCATGTAAAAAGGATGGGGCGTGGAGATCTGCGGTTTACTGTTTGACTTATTTCAAATAACCTTGGATTAAGCCAAAATAGCGTTTGAAAAATAATCACAAACAATCTGGGAAAGCGGAAAGTTGGAGCAAAGATGGTGCTAGAACTGTTGAACGATGAATGAAAGATTTGTGCATGCAAGTGTGCCAAGACATCCTGGAGCATCTTTATTCTGATCCAGACTTGCTGAAAAGAATTATTATTGATGATAAAACTTGGGTATTTCAGCAAACGTCGGAGTCTCTTTTGGAAGAGCCCTCCATCACCACGGATCAAAGAAGCAAGGTAGTCAAAGTCCAAAATCACTCTCGTGTTCATATAATTTTTGGACGTCAGAGATATGGTTCATTTTGAGTTTTTTGTCGCAGGGTCAGACTGTCAACTACCATGTTTATGAAGAGGTCCTGCAACGTTTGCTTCGTTCAATGAAAGCAAAAGGCATCATAAGTGGGAAAGCAACTCGTGGTGGTTTCACCGCGATGATGCGCCCGCACACATGGCCTTGATCATTCGGACGTTTTTGGTGAAGAAAAAAATTAAAGTGCTGGAGCAACTACTCGCCAGATCTTGCTCCAGGTCACCTTTTCCCTTTCTCCAAAAATTAAAATTATCACCAAAGGAACTCATTTTTAAAGGATGCCATCAAAAGTGCCGTAAGGAAGGAGCTTCGCGGATCCTCCAAGAATCCTTCCAGAAGTGTATTTATGCGTTTAAAGAAGAATGGAAAGGTGCATTAGACTCAAGGATGATTACTTTGAAAGGGACAACGCGTAATTCTTTGTTTGTATTTGAAATAAAATTATTGTGATCTTAGTCCTAGAACTTTGAAGACATACCTCGTACAATTGCCAAAATTCTATGTTAAACAATTGTAGCGTAGTTTTTTGCCTCTTGTCATTTGCTGCGTTTCGTGAGTTCTGTTTGTGAGTAACCAGCTATCAAATGTGTCCGCTTCTCAGACAGTAGATTTGAGTTTATTTTCTTGTCAAGTCATACCAAGGACTTTAAAAGAGGTATTCACAGATTTTCTGCTTGACACCTACAAGTACGGGCAAGGTGGAGCATGAAATATAAGCAGTGCAAAATTTGCTCAGTCGTAATGATGAATATGTTTTGCCGCTAAAAAATCACTGCAATTGAAAAGCGTTAAAGTCATTTTAATAGGCTGCTACTACGTTTCATGTGTTCGATATCGAGTTACATTAGCGTTAGATACCGAGGCACTGACTTTAATTTACAGTAATGTACCGCTACGATTTGTAGCCAAATGCTTTAATAAAAAAAGACTTGGTGCGGTAATGCCAACAGTTTTCCACATTGTGATGAATAATGATTATGGCAGGCATATGTCAAGTTTAAGTTATTTAAGATGAATTTTGTAAACATTGACCAATTAACTATGAACAAGATATTATCCCAACCCGCTTCCAATTTTATAGTACTGCAGCAACAGTATATTTCTCTTACATGCACTACAAACAAGTCGACAACATTTTCTTGTAGTGTAGCAAAAATTCTCAAATAGTGAGTTACAAAAGAATTGGAATAAAAACTTTCTTTTTATCAGGGACGCAATTGGAGAAGATACTATATAAAAAGACTTTTTTTTTGAGAGATCCAAGTGTAAAAGCAAGCATTTTGTGTTATATGAAGAAAACATTTTTTTATGGGAGATCATCACCATTATGAGGAGTATTCTATAAATCTTGGAAAAATTAGTTTTCGTAAATATGGTCAGCAATCCTTGGGTCGCGAGAGACTTTAGGACTATTTTTTGGGTCGTAATAAAAGTATTCGATAACACTTGAGTTATAGCATACCAAGCTTAAACCGCGCGTGCATTAAACCCATGACTACAGATTCATAAATCAGAGTCTAATTCCAATTAGTTTCACCACGTCTAACATAACGTAAAATTAGGAAATTTCTGTAAAATTGTTGAATTGTAGAAGAAGACTTCAACACTTTGTAATGTTATTTCACCAACATTTCTTTTTATTGACACAGTGTTTTCCAGCAAACAAGTTGTAGATCCGATTAAATATAAACAAACGGCATGCTCATTTAATTAATGTTACTGTCTAAGATATTCAAATCATCCATTTTGTACAGGACACTTCCTTTCACATGCTATTTTTTGCAAATATTTTCGAATTTTCCTTGCATCAAGTTCGTTGAAGTTTTGATAGAAAATGACTTGTTCTTTACCGTGGCTATCCTCCGATGCAATGGTTTCAAGTTCTTTTTGTTTAGTGTTGCTGCCAATTCCAATGGAAAATACCTACAAAAATATATTTTAATAAAGTTACTCGTTAGTTTTGGTCCATTTGCTCCAGCCCATCTATTCCTGCGAGTGTTATTTGTGATCAGTTATATTAGACTGCTTTACTGCGTTAACTCTGAAAGTAATCATTGGTAAAACAAGGTAAAGAAATAAGCAAGGCAATGAGCCATTAAATCTCTGGAATTCGATCATTTTTGGAAGCAGTGGTTTTAAGTTCTTTGTAACTGAGTTTCTTTTTCAGTTTGGGAATTCCAATAGAATTTAAAAAAATTTGATCCTGACGTCACCAACACTCTTATGACACTCACCACAGGGTGGTGATCAATTGTGCCAAGTTTGATGCTTGTACTTATAGCAGTTTCAGAGGAGTTAAAACAGACAGAATTGCGCTTTATATATTAGACTTCCAATGTATATTTGGTTTTCTCTTCTTAGGAACGTTGATATATTTGGTGATTATGACTTCACTCAGTTGTGTAAATCTACTGACCGATTTTTTTCTGTTCATTTCCGATCAAATTTTGGATTTCATAAGTTACCTTCATAATACCGACTTCCTAACTAATAAATTACGACTGTGCTTACTTACAAACTAAAAATAATTTCACAAACTTTCATGCGTTCATTTGGGTAAGTGTGCAGAAGCACAAAGTCAAGGCTGTAAAAGGACGCAAAAGTGATCGATATTTTCACAAACATCAAGCCATGAAGTAATTGGCCAACTATCTTCAACTTTTCCATGATTGTCGGCCTAAGTATAAACTTAAAGCCTCGGGTTGCGCGCATGTTACTTGCTGCGGAGATCAACACAACCAGAGGAAACCAAAGTGACTCGTAGCTGAGAGTCCAGCTTTTACAGTGTAGTTCTGCAATATGTTCGGTTATGGCCTAAGTGGGGGACCATCTCACAAGCAGTTTGTGCTACAGAAAAGGATGATGTATTTTTATAACCCGCTAGATTTCAAATTACAACTCGTCATTTTGTTCCATTTTGCTGCTCGTGATAAAAATGTGAAAGGATTTAAAAGTACAGGTGTAGTCAGGTGCGGGACATGACTCTACTACAAAAATATCCCAACGATGGGGTTCAACATCAGTTAAATTACTACAATTTTCATACTTGCAATTGCACTTTTAAAAAGCAGATTTAAAATGGTACGTTAGTGCCGTAATGTATCATTGTAATTTGGAAGTGGCATATCAGTAATAGGCTTTATTATTTACGTTTGCTTTCAAAATAACAGTGGATAAGTGCGGCTGCTGTTTACACGGATGTGGTGCCAAATAGCTTTACGACATCGCTTAACTTTATGATGACTCAGTGCTTTTTTGAAGCGTTTAATGAAAAAATCACAGTTAAATATAAACGCTTAAATGCCTAATCACTAGTTGTATTGTCACTGAAGCTTAGTTTGTTAGAAAATTATTTCCATCCGAAGCTTTTTGTGATTATCTCTCAAAAAAGTTTTTATCTGCGGTTCTACGGTCACTAGTTTTTGAGAAAAAAAGGAAAAATTTTACAATCAATTGTGAGTTATGTCGTCATCTTAGTTCAAAAAAAGATCAAATTTTATAAAGCTGATAAGTGGGTCCTGGCCTTTGTTCAAGCAAAAACCAATTTTCTGCGTCTAGAGATTAAAATATAAAAGTATTTCATATTCAGTGGTGACATCATTATGACGTCGCTCTTTGCCTTGTGACACTCATACCGGAGCGGAGAACAATCGTGAAAAGTTTCCTCTTTGTACGCCCAATAGTTTTGGAAAAGTTAAAGCAAGCAAAAAGAGAGAATTGCACTTTATAGTTTAACTACTACACGACTGACAAAGATAAATATCCGATTTTATAATGATACAATGACAAGACCTAAAATTGTGGAAAGTAAAAAGCAGGTTAAACTCCAAATATTTAAACAGTCGTGCCTCGCGTCTGAATGCCAAGTTTTGATGTAAAATCTTTCTGAATGCACAAAAAATTATTCGCCTCCTTATTTAAAAAAACCTTGATTGTTGGGATTCACTTGGCCATAACCTGACCTGATGCAGTAGTTGAGCTGCAAGTGCTGGAATATGAATCAGTTCGCCCTTTCCTAGGTGCGTTTATGCCTGGACCAAAAAACTTACATGCACCCACAAGCTTAGGTCATACAGAGAGATCTACCATTACAAAAATATTGGTAAGTAGTATGCCTACTACTAAATAGCTTTTAGCTGCAAATACATGGATCTTTTTGATGGCCTCTCGAAGTTTTTTAATTTATACTTCCATGGTTACAGTCAAATGAACGGAATAAAGTTTTGTGAAATTTTGTTTGTGAGTAAATACGCTATTAAAACTTAAGAGCAAGGAAGGTCGGCATTAGGGTATTGTTCGTGTAATTCAATGTTTACTAAAAAATTATTGGAAAAGATAGGTCAGTAGATCATAGCAGTGTAAGGAATTGCACATCTGGTGGAAACACTTTGCTTTATTGTGGGTTAATGGATTACTAGGATTGTATGTAAGACGTTTGGCTGAAGGCATGGCCTCTTTCGCCCCATTGGGGTAGCATTGTGCATAGGTGTAGACAAGGAACGTGACGTCACAAACAGCATTTCTACACGAGTTGCACCAAGTCATAAATTCCGCCCATCACCAAATGATTTATTTCTGTAATCGTAAACGACTAACATTCCGACGCCTACTTCGGACTTTGGCTTTGCTCCCGCGCAGTTATTGCGAGGAATGAATAGAAATTTGTAAAATGATCATGTGTTTGTGAGTAAAAACAAGGAAATTTAAGATTATCATTGCAACTCATGACATCAAACGTTTTAGCGGAAATAGTCGAGGACTTGAGAAATTTTGGGAGTATATTGAAATAAATCAACACATCTGTGTGATATCGCGCTGCATGCGGAAAAATACTTTTGCTATTTTGAACGAAAATACGTAAATAGGTTTACTGGGGAGAAGAGCAAATATTTAGAACGAAGCAGGGCCTCTTTAGCGTCACTAGGGAATTAAAAAAACCAGGGAATTAAAAAGAAGCAAGGGAATTAAAGGCCTAACCAGGGACTACACAAAAGTTTTTTGAAATTAAAGAACAACACCACCGAGTAAAATCACATTGTGTGCAGGGAAATATTTTTGCTATTTTGGTTGAAAATAGCTCAATAAGCCTACTGGGATTAAAATGAAAATTTGGAAAGAAGCGTGGTTTCTGCAATGTTTCTGGCTACGGCTACGTACGAGCAGAGCACGAAATGCGCAGCCAATGACTTGAAATCACAGATATAATTACGAAATTAGAACCAACAAGTAATGAAACATACCTATCATTTAACATCGTATATTTATATTTGTGAAAAATACTGCTGATTTGAATATGCTTTTGCGTTCACTTTACGTCACGTTCCTCATTTGAAAGAACAGTAAAGAAATCGAAATGAGGGAATAAAAGCTTTGCGTATTATATTGTTTTTTTTTGACTCTATTCCATTTTGAACTACTTTTGGAACAAGAATCGGTCATGTCGAAAACACATCAGCTTTTCATTGCTTATTGATTTTCGCTACTCTCGTTTAGGTGAAGCCGGCGCCGCCGGATAAACAGATATTCTTGTCACTAATGGGGGCTTGCGGAGTACGCCTGTCCAACCTGCTAGTTCCACCTACAAACTTGCGATTGCGAAATCTGCGTCTTACGCAACTAGCTGATTGATGCAACATAAATGTATCACTTACTTTCGCAATAAGGGGCGTCATTAACTTGGAAAGCTCGTTCAACAGCACCAGTCATTAGATTCACTTTTTCTTCACAAATTGACTCGTCATCACCAACAAGAATAGTGTCTAATAAAAGGTATTGAAACGTAAGTATTTTTATTCATATTAAGCCTCTATAAACTACTGGCCAGTAAGTTGGTTACTGTTGGTCTCGGAAAAAATAGTTATGGTTTGTTTAGAACTAATCACAATTCTGGTGCTAACACCGAGCATGTTCCGAGCAGAGTCTAAGCCAAATATTAAAATTTTTTCGCTAATTCGAGGGAGCATTGAATATTACTCTAATCTACAAGCGATTGAATAAATATAAGTTTAATATTGCTAAACTTATCTATAGAAAAACGAATGCACTTGAAAGCCATAACAACGAGGTTTTTACACTAGTCCTATCGTTCAAACACATGCTTTGTGCAACATAAAAGTATTTAAGATCTCAGCATGATAATGGAAGATGTCTATATTGAACAATAAAATTAGTAATCTAGATTACGCTTAGTTTAAAAAATTGCAAAAATCGATAATGGCAACCTAACCCAAGATAAGGTTTTTTTGTTTGAAACTGCTGTTTTTTTCCCCAAGATGGGGCTGGCCAAAAACTCCCAAAAATGGGAGTCGAACAACAACTCACGGCCTGGACCAGAGATCTCATGAAAAGAAAGGTTTACCAATGAAAGTGTAAAGAGTCCGTCACTGGATGGAACAAAAAAGATGAGAAATGTTGAGTACCAATGATGTTGCACAAACGACAGTAGTGGATATTGGGTGAGGCGAATGAGGCAGCTGCCTCAGGCCCCCCTTTTTTGAGTAGTCGAGGGGCCTCCCTTTTAAAAATGGCGTGTGTAGTTTTAGGCTATTTTGTGGCATTTTGAAATGGGTCCTTAGGCTTAACAACTGTGGAAGTGCAAATTAAAAGTGGCTATTTTGCCTTTGACTGCATTTTACCCTTGCAAGCTATTTTGCTGTTCAACATTTGTGTGTCTTCAAAATTGGCTTATTTGCTGCAGTGCTCATAAGTATTGTTTTGGTGTGCTCATAGTTACTGTTTGGATAGTGATACTAACTATGAATAAAATGGGTAAAAGTTCGAATCTTTGCAGGTAGGGTACTTGAACAGAGGCAGTATACATTAAGGAGGGGATGGCAGTTTTTGGATATGAGTGGAAGTGTAAGCTGAAAGCTCCATTTTTGTCAAATCACTTTTTGTCAATTTTAATAAATTATAGAGATTGACCAATCACAAACGACTAAAAGTCATGTTTTTAATATGTCACTAAAATTGACCAATCACAAACATTCAATGGAAAATAGAGTGCAGGGGTAAAATGTCATTGACGGCAAAATAGCCACTGCGTAAATAAAAACCAAACACTGAAATTTGTTTTTTCTATTACTGTTTTGGGCTGAAGGTTTTCCAGTTCTTTTGACAGAAACTGTTGTGACAATGTGAGTTTAACATATTTTTTAGGGTGGAACCTCATTTTACTGATGTAATCAGAACAACTTATATTTTTAGCTGTTTGAGCAGACCAGACTTTGCCTGTGAACTGTGATAATTTATTTATGAAGTCGGTCCCGTTTTCAGTTGTATCAAAACGTGAATTAATTAATTCATCTTTTTATGAGCGGTTTATTGATGTTAGTGAGATACTGGTGAAAGTGGAAATAAATTTGCTTTGAAAGAATAATCTGTCAGTTGCGTTTGTGGTGCAAAATAATATTAGAGATATGCAAGCATAAAAAGTTTTTGCAAGATTTAAAAACATTAAGTTTTAGTTGTTTGGCATCTTTGTACTTGCTGTGTTCTGCTTCAGCCAATGATTCAACGGCAAATTTGCTGCATTTATATATTTAGCTTTTTAGAGGAATTTGTAAAAGGAGAATTAGTTAAGTCATTATTCATGATTGGTATATGCCACTATCTTTGGTTATGATAGTAAAACAATAAAAGATTTTAGTGGCTTTAACGCTTTACTTGTCTAGTGACTCATCCAAACATGAAGTCTACTACAATCATATTTATCAAAAAGGTTTGTTTATTCAGATTCATTTGTAAATTATCAGTTCAATTAAGATAGTAGTCCTTGATTTGCTGTATACCTTACCTTATACCAGACGGTTTTAGTGCATCGATTAAATAGAGAGTATGAAAGTATAGCATCAAAACGAAGGCGAAAGGAAGAATGTAGGAACATGGATGATGCAAAAGTCTAATGAATAGATTTATTGTAATTAACAGCCCTACTACTACTACTACTACAGAACTGAGAGATAAAAAGTGTGTTTTCAAGCATCCAAGTTATGTGTATTGATGAAACAGAATATGATACCAGTAGCCCTATGTAATCAAGTGTCAGTAAGTTCAAAGATAATAATGTAGAAGATATTGTTATTGGTAAATTGGTTGCTGACCTGTGCTCAGCAAAAAACAAGGCAACAACCATTGTAACTAAACTTCCTGTTCTTTTTTCAATAGACCTAATGCAATTACCGTATTTTCCGGTGTATAAGTCGACTCGTTGTATAAGTCGACCCCCTAAAATTCGACGGAAATTTACGATTTTATGATATATCCTTTGTATAAGTCGAGCTCAATTGTTTCATTAGCTTAAACTTTAAAATTCAACCAGAAATATGCGAAATTTATTGACGAAATCTATACGCAATTTTGAATACTATTTACTTTGTAACCCTGTGATATTACGCGCCGAGAGAGACTAACAACAATGAACACTCTTAGAAAGCGGTTTATTTTTAGTTAAGAAACAATACCGTAAATTACATAGAGTTCAAAATCACTTACATAGAGTTCAGTGTAGTAATTACCATCACATTTGAAGCGATGAATACAAAGTTGAACTTCATGACTCGGTGTATAAGTCGAGGTCGATTTTTTTAGGTCGATTTTTGATCGAAAAAGGTCGACTTATACACCGGCAAATACGGTAACCAGCGCTAGCATTTAAAATTTTAGATAACTCCTATCTCAAGGCATTACGATTAAATTCAATGGTTTTTTACAAGCGTAACGTTTATAAGCATGTAAAGACTCATATTTTTAGGAAGTTTAAGCTTTGTCTAACAGTACACTAGCTAAGCATATTGTCAGCCTTTATGTCAGGATGTTTTGACAAAAAAAATGGCCTATGTTGCTGCATAACATCTAAATATTCTGCACAATTCTGTTTTGAGGTGTGTTTCATGACAATTAAATCACACCAAGTTTTTAAGGCGCTTGTGTTGCAGCAAATCATTTGAATATTCCCTACAGCTGTGCTGTTATTGTAATGCTTTCGATAGCGAATTACTCCAATTTTTTTAAAGGATGATTAACTGTGTGAAATGCGGTAACTAGTCACTGCAAAAAAGCGTTTCAATATTTCTAACGTATGATTTTGATTATGAATATATCCTAATGTATCTGCATCAATTCTTTTGCAACAATCTATAGCCTACGCAGTAGCGTTGTTTGATCGCAATTATTTATAGCTACATCATTTTTTCGGGGCCCCTTATTAGAATTTTGCCTCAGGCCCCCAATTTTGAACATCCACCACTGACAAACGATATGCAAATCTGCGAATTCTAGAGAGAGCTACGCAGTTCAAACACAGATTGCGTTCACTGCAACCAAGACAAGAAAAGACACAGCGAGTATTATGAGGAAGCAAGAAATTGTTCAATAATGATTAAAGAGACATGTGCTTCCAAAAATTTGTTGAGAAACTTTGCAGGCAGTTTTAAAAATAATTGGTAAATATACGTGGTAAGATAAAAGAAGATACCAGGAACCTAGAATGCTGAAACAGTGCAGCCCATTTGGCTAGCTTATTTCCGTGTCGTTGTCCAAAAGAAGCAAGTGAATGGAGAACAATTTCAGCTAAGAATAAAGGAACAGTAAGGGTACTGATTTTATTCTACTTGTTTGGCCAAAAGCGAAGGTACGGAACCCCTAAATCAAATCACAAAATCATGATTAAATAGAAAGCCTAGGTGGGTAAGAGCAGCAATTTGACCAGAAGTTAGGTCATAGCGACAAGAGTAAACTAGATACTGAAAAACAGGTTTTAGGAAAAATGAACAGGACCGAAAAGAAAGAATCTTTCTTTGAAATGAAAGAGAGGATATGAATGGCTATGTGGACACAGAATCTTTCCCAGGAACTGCGCAAAAGCCTTGATTTTACTTTGTATTTAACCAATCTCTAAATAGTTATAAAGAATGGTAGACAAAGATACCACTCGTAAGAGAACAAGATGTCATGACTCAGGGTAATTCAAAGAGTGGCAGAGAAGCCTTAAAAAAAATAAGGGATAAGTAAAAACAAGAAGAAACCAGAAATGTTCCAATTAGTTGACGTTGATCATTAGAAGAAAAAGAGATCATCCGGATGATGCGTAAATGATATCAAACTGTAATATCTTTGTATAAAGATAAAGATAGAAACGCGTTGGGGCTACAAAAGAGCTAGACCACAAAAAGCTAGAACCAAAAAAAAGCTAGTGCCATGAAATAGCTCAATTTGTTATATCGCTTCTCGCTTAAAAGACGCTCTCTATCAATCGTAACCACTTCGAGTAAGTAAAAAGTATGATTTAAAAGAGCGATAATAATTAATTACATACTAATTAATTTCATTTTTGAATCGTTAAATATGAAGGAACGATAGCTATATAGCTTTTTTGTGTCTATTTCGGTTATGACTAGCTATTTTGTAGAACCAGCTCTTTTGTGGCACTAGCTCTTTGGCGGCTAGCTATTTTTGGGTAAGCTCTTTTGGTATAGTAGCTGTTTTGTGGCTAGTTGTTTTGTTCTAGCCTTTATTTTTTGATTACCTCCTTTGTGGTATAACCGCTAACCACATCATTAAAATACAGAGAGAAGCTGATGAAACAGATATAAAATTCGACATGATTAATGATAAATGGAGAGAACAAAACAGAGTCACCATCAGATTTTTACGGAAGCTCTTGGCTAATTCAAAAGGTCGGCGTTTGTTATTAAGTAACAGTACGCTGGCACTTCTGTCAACAAGAAACTATTGAATCCTCCAAACAAACCAAGGAAAAGGTCAACAAACATAGGCTTGTTGAATAGAGTGAGATATCAAATCAAATCAAATGAGTTTGTGAAACCCAACTGAGATAAAACGATACAAAAATTCGTTGGATTAGACCGATCAGAATAGAAACCATCCTAAAAGGAAATAGATCGAAATTGATTCTAAAATAAAGAGAAGCAGAATAAAATGATATTACCAAGCAGTTGGACACTCATAAGATAAGCAAATACAGATCGGAAAGAATAAAGAAAATCACAGATATTCCCGTGTCACAAACGGAGATGATACAAAAAGACTTTTAGGTGGAAAATTTGGAATAAAAATACAAAGAAAAATTAAAAATATCAAAAAGTGATACACTAAAGTAAAATAGGTTTTTTAACATAGGTTGATTAGCTCTTTCTGGGCCGGAGCAGTAGATTAAAAGAGGTTGACAGCAGTTGCGTGATATTCTCATAGAAATAAGCGAGAATCTGAAAAACAGGAGGTCCGGTGGAGTGCAGGTAAAATATTTAAGTTCGGTCTCGTTATCGCCAAACATTGTTTTCTGATACATGTTACTCGATAAGATGAGTGAGAGTTAGATTTACGCACGTCCATAATCACACCTGCTTCAAAAATGCAAAAATTTATTAAAACTGTCACTTGTCAAAGACTTAAGCTCTCGAAAACTTTTGCTTTTATGACTTAATTATGTTTCAGTGTAAATGCGGCAATTGCTGTTACCCACTTGGAGGACAGGTGAATTTGCATTTGTCTCCGATATTCCACTTTCCTTCTCCTCTTCCTTCGGGGGCAGGGGGATGGCAATCAACTTTTCCATTTTCCCAAACTGGAGGCTCATCACATACGAGGGGTAGGGTGGTGTGGGTCTCTAAAACATACAACTTTAAAATCTGAATCAAGATTCCATTCAACAGAAAGTTTAAAAGCATAAACGAGCAAACAGGCATGCTTCAGATTATTTAAATGGTGATAACCGATAATTGACATTGTTTCGATATTTCCACTATTACATTGCATTTGTTCGGCAGTATTTGTGTTGTTTTTGCTGTCACAGCGCTATGTGGTTTGGAGTAGTGACTCCTTAACTAATCTTTAATACCGTATACATAATTTCCAAAACGCTAACAATGCTTTGCACCAACAATAGGGGATTCTTGCAAGCATTTGTGGGCCCAAAAATTGCCTGCTGAAGACTATTTCGCATCAGTGTAATCCTATTATGTTTGGTGTCTTGCCGTTGTGGATTAATACGAGCTATACCACTTTATTTGTTAACATCAAAGTCCGTATGTTTGCTATTGCTGTTCAACAGCGTTACTTCGGAAATCATCTCTCGTTGCTTCCCGACTCCTTACTTAGGAGCCGGATTTCGTAACAAAGTTAACTTAATTTCCATGCTTCACCGCGTTAATATAGTAAAGCTGCCAACTCAGCATGTCGTAAGGGGCGACTTATAGCTACCCACCAATGGCAGTCCGGATTGTTGGTGGTGGGGTTACCTGTCTGTAATTTGCATTCATGACGGGTTCGAAATGTACCGCCGGTTTGTTTTAGCCTAACTATATCAGGTTTGCCGCGTAAGCCTGAACAAACCGTTTCATGCCGTGCCTCCATCCCAAGGAACTGGCGTTAACACAACAACAAGTTAACTTAATATCAAACTTTCCCAGCTAACAGCAGTAACAACAAACTACATGCAAATTGATGAAGCATATCTTGTTTCCCAGTTTTTGAAATATATTGAAAAATGGTTCAAAGTTTTTTTATGAAAAATGTTGTCGTTTTTATTTCCTTCTAATATGAGTGCTCAAAAGCTTACTTGGTTGCAATCGAAAAAAAAAGCTTTGCTTAATTAAACAACAAGATGTTGATATTATGTTTTTTTAAATTGTTACGAGTCATTTGATTAACAGTAAAAACCCTAGCCAAACCCACTAACTCTTATTGTCTCCTTCAAGCTGAGCAGCTTTTAATATTATACTTGAATTTTTTTAACCTATTTAACTTTTCCTAGACATGAGTTGTTATAATCCTATTTATGTGTTTGTGTAGCTAGAACGACAAACCACGGCAAATAAATGAACTTATCATCTCTAATCTCCCAGGTTTGTCGTTACAGTCCATGGCACACATCACAAAGCAAAAGTTTACTTACAAAATATTCCTTATGCAATAAAAAACAATTTCCGCTTTCATTGCAAAATTAGGTACTTGTGGGTTATCTGTCACCACTTTTTTCACCAGGTATTAAATTACTATTATTTAACTGTATATATAATGTTTAAGCCTAAAATGAGTTTGGAAGGCAGTGTACACTGAAGGGGCAGGCCCGGTATGTAAATGTATGGGGCAGTGTACACTGGAAGGGAGTGTACAGGGTTAGGTTTATTAAATTAAAAAAAGTGGTGACAGATAACCCATAAGTACCCAAAATTATTCAATTGCCTTGATCTTTCTTAGAGCAGGTGTTTCTTATTTCTCTGCCTTCGTAGCAATGTCTAGCATCAGCAAGAAGTTTTTTGATCCTCGTTATTTCAGAAGCTTTTATGATTTTAATGCTATTCATGCAAAATAACTATTCGAAAAAATTTTGTTGTAAAATTTCTAAAACATAATTTTTAAGTTGTTCATATTGTAATACAAACATTTGTTGGCATAGAAACATAAAGGAAGGAAAATAAATTTTATATCTCTAATATGTGTAAAATGCTTGTCCAGCAGACACGATTGGTAATGATGCAACACATTTTTTGTTCATTTTCTAGGGTGAATTTAATGAATTTCTTTGCACCATTTCATTAGCGATGACGTTACGGTTATTATTTCAGTGTTTTAACGTTGCTGGTCGGCTGCGTCTACGTGAGTCAAAAACGCAACGAGCTATTTGTGAGCAAAGAGTTATGCTTCAAGTAAATCTAAACATACAGCACTGCATGCAAACCGGTAAACAGGTTTACATTGCTCACAAAAACTTGAGATTTTCTAATTTCGTCACACTGGGCTCTTGCAAGCAATTGTGAAGTAAGTTTGGCAAATTTAGGTTGTAGCAAATTGCTGCACATTTATGTAATCCTTCCCCGATTGGTCCATGTTTATGAACAAATACGTGGGTTTTTGCAATTTCATTTTCCATATATTTGACTAGCCGTTTTTGCCAGCGTCGCCTGGGAGGGTCCCCATCAGTAATGTCGTGATTAAAAATATCGGCAACATTGGCCAAGCCGGCTTCACGTAGTGGATAGTTGTGAAAACAGAATAAAAGTTTGTGTTTTTTCACATAGCCAAATCTCATTTTGAAATAACACTATTGTTTTTAAAATGCATTTGATAAAACAACATTTGCGTGGGATTGCGCACAGCCACTACATGTCTCCAAGGTTTTGTAATCCCTGGCAACGTCTTATTTCCACTACTTTCACCTTAAGTGTCCTACCAAACTTTTATTTGTTGATATGAGCTAGAGCCTCAATTGAAAGTATATCAAAATAATGGGAGGGCGCTAAAGTAATTGACACGTATTTTCGGGATTAAGCTATTATATTGATATATTAGGCTCGCTGCTTACAACTTTATCATAGCTGTTTGGGTATTTTTATGAGCTGACGCCACTGGATGGGCGCAAGTTTCGAGGTCCCAGCATAAACGCAGCCAGGAATAAAGCAAGCTAACCCAAAATCAAACACTCGCGGTTAAGTTGTGAAAATAGCAGCTCTCTCATCATTATTGTCGAGTACAAGAATATCGGTTCAACCGGCTTCACCAAATTGCAATTAGTGAAAACAGCAATAAAAAGTTAACGTGCTGTTGACGCAGCCAATTGTCATTCCAAAATCAAAAGTACCGTTTTATAAAGGAAATCAACTAAGCCTTAAAAACCATTACGGTGTTGCGTATAGCCGCCATTGTTTTGCAAGTTTCTGGAGTTCCTGAATACATCTTACTTTGCTTGTGTTCTACGTGTACGTAGGAACTGAACTTGCTCGCCATTGGAAGAGCCAACGATTCCAAAAAGTTTTATTTGTTAAATTTTATGAAGTGTATCGAAGCTTGAGAATTTTCGACATTTGATAACACAAAAATCTTGTTTAAGTTAAATATTTTTAAAACTCAAGGTTTAAAGTCGAAACAGAATACAAACGAAGAAGCAGTCTTTAGATAAGGTTCCATAAAAGTCATCACCTCATGCTCTGCCACACCGACATCATTAGGGCGATCTTCTTTACCTAGATAAGGGGTTGCTTTCAAGACGTAAGATGTCATCACGTCATAGAACAACCAAAACTTTATGCCGAACTTGGAAGGCTTCTGCGGCATATGCTGTATAAAAGCGCATCTGCATCGGCATGCAAAGAGTTGCTCATCAAGAGTAAACTCGCAATGAGAAAAGAAAAATTTTTTCAATATGCTCCATTACATTCTCCCAAAGGTTCTGCATAGGATCAAATTTATTGGTTTCCCGTCTTCTTGGTCTTGTCCGTTTATCATCAAATCGCAAGTAGCGCATGATTTGCAAAAATTTTGTCTCGAGGCAATGTTTCCGGAAAAATTGGTCGCTCATATTGCTCACTCCAAAAGCTTTTGATAGGCTCATCACTACCCCTTAGCACCCTGCGAATGAGACAGTGTCCAGTAAATGCATGTAATTCCTCGATGAATAGTTCGAATTTAGTATCTCCACGTAACCTGGCTTCTTCAAGTGTTTGTTTTTAAATTGTCAACGACGAATTTTGCTCATATAGCTATAAAAATGCATCGGTTGGTATGTTCACACGCGCTCTAATAAATTGCTTTGTACCAGACCGCTGACGAACTTTGTTTCGAGATCTCACTGAAGATAAACCGACACATTTCCATCTTTACTGACAAAGGATGGTTGAGGATGAACTAGATGCTAAAAATAAAACTAGCAAAAAGAAAATGCCGCATCTGCTAAATTTAATAAAATACACATGCTTACCCGCTGTATTATCTGTACATTCCTCAGGTATTGCATCATTAGTGTCATCATCAATAGTGTGCTTTACCGCATCTGAGTCACTTTCCTCTTCCTGTGAACAAAACAATATTTGCTTCTTCCAAATCTTCCTCATCACTATCAAAATCCTCAGCAACTAGTTAGCAAGCTTCTTTGGTAGTAAGTTGCTTTGTGTACCAAGCCATGATAACGATATACCAACAAATTGTGTACTGTATCTTATATACTCGCCTACACAAACAAACCTAGAAACACTCATATTTTTGGGTTATCAGCAGCCAAAGCTAGAATTTTATCAAGAAACATACTTCTCAAAACCCCAATAGCTTTAACATTCTGGCTAACATCATCACTGCATGCTAAAGTTTTAAAAGCTATTAGAAGTTAGAATTGATTATGCTTCAAGCAGGGGAGCTAGCTGGAGTTGGAATTAAACAAGCTTCATCCAGGGTCGTCACATGTGCTAACTTACTGTTAGGCTAGAATAAACTGGGAAAACATTTTTGGGATTTGAAAAATTTTATATTGTAACGTAATAAATATAACAGAAAGGATATATAAATTGATAATAGTGCAGTAACTCGAGTAAACGGAGTCTAGATATTATCTAATAGGTAAAAACAATGATACAACAATAGGAGTGAAACGAGTTTAGGTGCCAAAAAGACACTGGTAAGTTACCGGTCAATTAACCAGCTCTATCCTTCTCGGAATAACAAAAACGCAGTCCTCCGAGGGTTGAAAACGGAGTGTTTTTTGTAGTCAGAAGCAAAAATTTGTTTTGAATTGGTTTGATAGCACGTTAGGCCAATTATAAAATATTTCAATTTTGATTTTTGGTTACCATATTTAGTTTGAATGCCGTACTTATTTTCCCGTTTAAAATTGCGTTATGAGAACAGGCAGTGCTGCTTTTGTCCCGCAAGAAGCACTGCAACGCATATCTTCACTTCGCAGCAAATTTTTAATGAATATTAAAAAGTTGACAAAACTGACAACGCTTGTTTTGTAGGCTTCAAAAGGTGCACGACAGGAAGAAGCTAGTACGTCAATTAACGTGAAAAAATTGAAGTTTTTTTAATTACTTCTGTTTTGACTAATGAGGTGATTTCCTTACCCATTTCAGACCGTTTGATTTTTTTCTTTCCAAATACTGCAACATGACAAATGTTCTTTGGACGCAGCATGCTTGGAAAAATTTTCAATCATTTCAGTAGCATGCTTTCAATCATGATAGCAATCGGTTGTAAAAGTTGATTTACAACCCATTCCTCGAAATTGATTCGCAACCCATTCTTCCAGATTTAGATTCAAAATCGAGGCAAGGAAAGCAAAAAGCTGCATCAAACTTGACAGAATAATCCACCAGTCCCACCTCTGATACCATGCAACATTAAAGCATTTTTTCTTGGCCCCAAACATGCTCACAGACAAGCATGCAACCATCTTGCTTCCGGTCGTCATCACCCAAATCATTAGCATCAGCAAATTTTTGTTTGCTCATAAGCCTACTTGCAGCAGATGTTGTAGGTGCACTGTAGCTAACAAACAAGCTGAGACCTTGCAAACTTTCAGAGCTTTCACTCGATTTAGAATGTTGCAACCAATCTTTCAAACTGATTTTGCGCCTTTTACATCTTCCATGCACAAGCGAATAAAAACATCTGTTGTAAGGCGGCTCATTGCGTCACAATTATTGTATTAGGGCATTTGATTGCGACACAACTGTTCAAAGAATCGACATCGTCAAATGAGAACTATGTTGAATTGAACGTTATTTTGCATCAGTAATCTATGTTTCATAATACTATTGTTTGTTATCTTGTCGTTACCCAAACAAAACAAAGAATTTAGAGTAAACTAAAATACGAGGAACAAGCATCCATCAGGGGGGATCAGCTCCCCTGGCCCTCCGTAGCGACGGCACTGAGTATAGCTTCTCTGGTGCGTCCGTTTGTGAAAAGTGTGGAAAGAGGTAAATCAACATCGTTTACTACGAATCTTAAATTGCTGTCTACTCCGCTTTATCTGACTGTATTGATGCAGCTAATTTTGTCCCAAGTAAACGAAAAAATGAGCTTGTTGAGAGTACAAAGTAACACGTAGTTATGAGAAGACCGGTAATGTCTCGAGACATGTCTCGGTCTCGAGACATGTCTTAAGACACTGTTATCCAGAGTCTTTGTCTTGTCTCGGTGTCGAAGTTCTGAAGTTTTGGTCGGTCTCCTCTCGGCACCTTGAAGTCTCGGAAAATGGGCATGTCTCGGCAGTGGCGTACGCAGAAAGTTTCTGAGGGGAAGCCAAAGTTTCGTCACAATCATTTGAAGTCACAAATTAACTTTTTGGGGAGTGCCGACGGCACAATCATTCTAGGGTGGTCCGGGGGAGCGCCCAGGAAAAATTTTGCAAAATTACACCAAAAATACGCATTTTTGTGCATTCTGTAAGCAAGTTTAAATATAATGCTTTTACAAGACTTATTAGAAGAATGAAATCGTAAAATGAAAATCAAGTATAAAACAAAGTCAGTTTATTTTTAATTGAGACGACGGTTCCGTTTCGCAAATTCGTCAATCACTTGACTATAATCAAACTAAATGTTGTTGTTTATATAACAAAGAGCCAATGCATTGAGCCGATTTTCTTGCATGCTCGTACGTAAGTGCGTTTTGATCAGCTTTAGGGCGCTAAATAACCGTTCGCCTGTTGCCGTTGCAACTGGCAACTTTGCAAAAATATACAGAAAGCTGATATTTCGCATAAGTAGCAGAGTTAATTGATCAAATATCGCTTTTAAAATAGTGGTTTGTGCGGCTATATGTCTTCTCTCTGCGAGGTTTTTGTCTGCCCTCTACAACTTATATTTACATTCAAGAGCATAACTAATTTTGATAACTGTTTTACTTAAACTAGATAGTGCAGTCCAGATTTCTACCAGCAAGTGGTCATAAATTTTAACTTATACTGAGAAATTTTGCATAGTCGTGATACAATTGCAATTTTTTTGCGTTTCTATAAGACGGCTGCTGCCTTTAACAGTTCTTATTTTTTGTCTCATTCTGCATCCGAAAAAAGCGGAATCACACTTTCGCTCCGGCGTGCATTGCGAAAAAAAATGTCCGCGAGGTGGCAGAGCGAAAAACTGTCATAATTTGTCATAATCAATCATAATTAATGATAATTAATCATCATAAAATACCCAAGTTTGTTTGTAAATCATTACTCATCTGTTTACTTCTACATCAAGTGTAATATATCGTTGAAATCTCTATTTCTTGAGAATTTCAAATATAATAAAAACAAAAAAATTACTTTTTTGAATATGCAAATTTTATGCAAATTAGCCCCCACCCCCCCCCCCCCCCCGACAGGTGCTGAATTGTCTTCAAAGTTAAAGTACCCTTACCTCAAAGATCACTACAGATTTTATTTTTCTACCAATTTCTTTAGAAATGGTCGCTAGATGATGCTAAGGAAATAAGCATTCAAGGTATATCAGTCAAAACTTACCAAAAAGCCTAGGTTTTCTACAATTTGCTAGTTTCTGAGGCCCATGACCTTTTTGTTAACCGGTACTGACCGGTACCAAATTTTCTTAGTCAAATGTAGTATCTAAAATATGATCAGTTATTATCTGCTACAGGTTAGCCTAAACCAAAGGTGGGCAAACTTTTTAATTGGAGGGCCGCATTGACTACTCAAGAGTTGGCCAAGGGCCGCATTGACCATTCAAGAGGTGGCCGAGGGCCAGTGCTAAAAATCTTGCAATAGCTGTATGCAATGCAAGGGACCTTGCAATAGCTTAAAATCTGGCAATAACTTCTTACAATGACGTATTACAGAGATTTGGTAATGATAGTGTCCAAAAAATAGATCATCACCTTCTATTTGGACGAAAAATGCGCCAATTCAATCTAAGAATTGCGTAGTGGCTCTTTCAATGATGGCTTCTATCGTTTTTGGCTCTTTAGTACGGCAAGTGCGGCAAACCCTGTCCTATTAAATTAAAAACATAAAAGTTTCTGTAGGTGTTGGCGGGCCGCACAAAATGCTCTGGCGGGCCGTAGTTTGCCCACCCCTGGCCTAAACCATGTAACATTAAGTATTTTTGAACAGGGAATTTCTTCAAGATTCAGAAAATATCAAGTTTAAATAGAATATGCTGTCACTGATAATGAAACAGCCGCTTGTTTACACCCTTCCCATTTCTTGAGAAACAAGGGGGATACAGCAAACTTTGATTTAGAGAAGCCAAACTTCTGCTAGCTTTTAAACTTGTATTTCAGTTTTTGTCTCCTTGGAAACTTGATCAAAATGACAACTTTAGTGGTGAAATATTTGCAATTTATTTTATCAATCAATCAATCAATCAATTTATTTTATTTTTGTCCAAAGCAGCATACATAGAAATAAATTACACAGCAGTGGGTAAAAAAAGGAGACGATGGCAAAACGATATACGTTAATACATGCACATGAATAGAATTTAGATTAAATCTGAAGATAATGGCATGGCCATCGCACCTGTAAGATACTAGGTAAAATAAAAAACACACACGAAGAAAAGCATATACAGTATGTACAAAGTGTCGCTAGAGACAGTAAAAATAAAAAACTGTCAAGTTGTAACCCTAACAGGGGAGGCTATCAGGTGCTACACCTTACCCAAGGGTGACCTGGTAGCAACAACAGCTAAGAGACAGCTCCTTTACGTCTCAAGGCACATAAACCCTGTCGCCGGTTGTAGTTTTAAGTCATACACCTAGGACTAGTCATACACGTAAGACTTTTTATCTTTTTAAAGAGTGTAGTTTTTCTAAAAATTATAATTTAGTGAAGATAAGTCAAATAATTCTTGGGGGTTTTGAACTGATATGATGTACAGTACCCATTTTTGATCAGTAAATATTATATATCTCTTGCTTAAACTATTTAAAGTAATATATTGCTGAAAAGCAAATTTCCTAAGCTTTCAAATGAGACCGGTATTTAGCAGCATATCATATTTTTTATGCACTAAATCTACTTTTTTTACTTACCGTACAAATTTGTTTGGGGGGTTTTGAGACCATTAAAAAATTTGAAAATTTTAATAGGTAAATTTTATTAATATTGCTTAAAATTTTGTCAAATGATGCCCCAAAAGAGTAGTTTTCAGACTGTGTCAATGATAAAGGGTTTGGTTTGTGGTAAACCAGGTATCTTGATTTGAATTCAAGGTAGTTGGCTTTTGCACGTGTCTGCTGAAAATTTTACAATTTTTGTCGTCTGCAACTGGGTTCTTGGTCTTTTTTTACCGCTTTTGGGTGTGAAAATCCAAGAATTAGAACACAAATTGTACATCTTCCGATGCGTGAGGAATAAAGTATGATTTTTTGAAAAATGTATGAAAATCGGATGAGAAATAAAGTCACAAATCGATTTTTTAGTAAACTAATTTTGTAACTCAATTTGAAAAAATTTGAGGGAAACTCTGTTTTGTGTGGGGTATGGTCACCCGCGCGGGAGCAAAAGTGTTATACTGAGAAATTTTGCATTTTTTGTTTGCATAGTCGTGATACAGTTGCAGTTTTTTTGCGTTTCTATAAGACGGCTGCTGCCTTTAACAGTTCTTATTTTTTGTCTCATTCTGCATCCGGCAAAAAGCGGAATTTATCTTTTTACATAAATTTTGGAAAAAGAAATAAGGCAGACATTGTGTTACATGAAGTCTTTGTGTTACATTTTCAAGCGACTACGCTTTATGAAGTCAAATCGCTGAGAAAAATTACAAGGCGATTGGCAAAACAGCAAGTTGCTATCAAAAATCATTTTTATCACGCAACAAATAACTTAAGTGAGAATTTTAAATTCAACTAGCCTAAACTGAACGTGGAGATAAAGGTGGTAGGAAGTAAGCTTGCGCTTCTTCTTTATTGAAGCATATTTCTTAAAAAGTCATAGCCTGGTCTGTTGCAACGTGTTGGAAAATTTATTGAAATGTCCAAAATTTAGTATTAAAAATATTTGCGGTATTTTGTGAAAGATTGGTTTCAAAAGTCTTGTATCTCTTGTCGGTCTCGGCCAGGGTTGCCAGGTCGCATCCTAGGATACCAAATGGACCTCAATGGTATCCACTGCGAACAGATTTGGTATCCAACTACAGATTTGATTTCCTCCGTGAACAGCAAGTTTTATCGAAAAAATTATTGTTCTGGATTTGTTCCTGAACAAGGATCCTCATGGGTGTCCGTTTTCTTGTTTTTCGCATGATTACGCACTGACTACTTTGGATTTACTAATTAAATTGTACCGGTACCTACCATGCATACCAGGTGTGCAGTCCAGATCTCTACGATTTACGGTAGGAAATGCAAGAATACCAGCATAGACCTATCGTAATCATGAGCGCTACTGGTGTGTTGCCAGCAGCACAGAGCTACAGAAGCCGTAGTATACTGATGCAGGCTTATCTGCTAATTTTTATAAACCTTTTAAACTGAAAGAACAAGTACATGATATGAAACATTTCAATGCGGAGGCATACAGTGAAGATGTTAGCTACCGACTGAAAAAGCTAAAACAACTTTCTGACCCTAGTACAAAAATGAGCAAGTTTTTAGATGTTCTAGCCAGTGCTGTCAACAGTGATGCTCCTTTAAGACTACTTTCTTGAAGAGAAATGAAAATAAAATCAAAACCATGGCTCACTAAGGGATTACTAAAATCTATTTCAACAAAAAATGCACTGTTTCAAAAATGTTTGGCAGTGGCTATTTCGCCGTCAACGGCAATTTGCCCTTGGAATCTATTTTGCCGTGATCATTCACGTGTGTTTATATAGCCAAATTTGCTAAAATCGCACCAGTGACTCTGTGGTGTAGTGGATAGAGCGCTGGTCTTGAGATGCCATGGTTGCGGGTTCGAATCTCAGCTGGCCAGGGTTTTAAAAGAAAGGCAGTGTACACTGAAGGGGCAGGCCTGGTATGTAAATGTATGGGGAAGTGTACACTGCAAGGAAGTGTACAGGGTGGGGGATAGAGACCTGGGGGTGCAAAATTTTTTTAATTGGTTTTTAAAATTGACCAATCAGAAACGACCAAAAGTCACATGTTTAGTACGTCATTAAAATTGACCAATCACAAATAACTCACGACAAAATAGTCTCTGAGGGTAAATTGCTGTCGACGGCAAAATAGCCACTGCCAAAATGTTATAAACAGAACAATGTTATAAACAGAATAAACAGAACAAAATACATCTGATATCCCATTACAAGAGATATTTGAATAAATTAACCAAACTCAAAAGAACAGCAAAAAAGAATTACTATCAAAAAGAAATACAAAAACAAGATGGATCTAAACAGTGGAAAATTATTAATAAAATACTTGGGCACAAAAAAAAATAAACATAAAGTTATATCTACCATTACAGATGTAAACAATAGACTAGTAAGTAAAAATATGTAATATATTTAATTAAAATTATATATCAGTAGAGAGCACTAGATCAACTAGTGGAAATTACCCTTATCGGAGGTAATGACCCCGATCGGGGACATTAGTCACGTGTTCATGACGTCAACTCAGTATTGTTCCCCGATCGAGGCATTTTACATCATATCTTCACTACTATTTATTATTGGGATAGGTTGCGTTATGCATTTGGGCCTTTCTCTATGAGCGGACTTGGGGAGGTAGATTAGTAGTCATGACAACAAAGATCAAAGCCGATAGAAACCGCTATCTTTTATACTTTGAAACTAGAGTGTTGGACATTCTGTAACAGTAAAATCAACTTTATTTGATTTTATAACTAGCCTAAATTATTTAAAAAAATTTATAGCTAGAGTTTAATTTTTTTAACAAATCCTGGTTACCGCTGGCTGGTAAGTCAATCTAACATGAAGACTGGATGAAATAAGTTTCGAAGAAAGAAGAGCTCCGGAAAGTTCGCACAAGCATGTGTTTGCGTCACACAGCGGAATAACAAATCTCGCTTGCTGATTATTGAAAAAAGTAAAAAAACTTAAAATTACAGCTTGTCAACGACATGCAAGCACAAAATCTGCTACCATGCTCAAACAACAGGAAAAAATAGTTAATGAAAGTATTTGTTTGGATTGTGTAAACTATGCTGAAAAGTTGCGTTTGACTTCTGATAGGAGTTTCACTTTCATCGAAGGCAGACAAACATTTTAATGCAAGCCCACTAGTTCTAAAGATAATACGCTCAGTAAGTTAGACAAAGAAATTCCAGTTTTCGACATTGAAAGGCTAAATTCAATAATTGATAGGGATATTGAAGAGCTAGTAAAGAGAAGCGGTGCTCAGAGCTTAATTGTACTTCATCATTTAACCAGTCTGTACTTCATCATTAACCTGTCCAGTCCCAACGTAACTTGGGGTAAAGCTGAATAGGTCGCTCACTTTCCGTCACCTCCTCGAGGCTTTTCGCAAAAGGGTCTCCACCCGAGTTGCACTGTTGAGGCGACTTGCGGGATCCGGATGGGGTGCAGGTGGCAAGACGTTGCTCATGTCTGCTCTTTCCTTGGTCTACCTTACAGCTGAGTACTACCCACCAGTTTGGTGTCGTAGTATGCATACTCACCTCATTGACAGCATTCTTAATGATGCTTTGTGCATTGTCGCTAGATGCTTGCGTCCCACACCACCGGAGGACTTGCCTGTCCTCGCAGGCATCCAGCCAGCTGAACTCCGCTGATTAGGAGCGACATTCTCTTTGGAGAATTGTGCTACGCATGATCCCGACCATGTACTGCATGGACAGTTGGTTGGGCAGCAGAATGCGCACCTGGGGAGACTTAGATCAAGACGCTCATTTGTTGAGTGAACTGTGCTGAGTGAACTATGAGGTAGTCTGTCTAAACTGGACATCCGCGTGAAGCAGTTGACGGAACATAAATGGAACGCGGACTACTTGGAGAGTACTTCAGGTAGTCCATATTTTCATTCCCAGGGTCAGTTATGGGCCATTTGAATGAGTCTGCCCAGAAAAACTTGGGCAACGCTCAATTTGCCGGCGGACTGGTGTAGGGTGTTTTTAAAATGGGGTCTCACTCCATCACCAAATTGCGTATGTAGCCCCACTGAGCAAACTTCGGTATTCGATGGTCTACTTCACCTGATTTATATGGCTATTAGGAACATCAATGATCTCCCTGCTTCTATGCCTTCTTCCGTCAGCTGCTCTCTTTATTGCTGACGATCTGTCCATTTGGTTCTTCCTTTCGGTCCCTACTGCGTTGGAGGCCACGCAAGGAGCTTTGATTCGATTGGAGCGCTGGTTTGAGTACTGGTGTCCTCCTCTCCGTCCGAGCAAATGTGAGGCCTCCTTCTCAGTAAATTCCCAACAAGCTAACCTCCAGCCCAACCTCCTCTTATTCAGCTCCCTCCATCATTTCAATCCCACTCCAACTTTTCTTGGGGTCACCTTCGACTGCACTCTTTTCTTTTCTAAACATGTATCTTCGCTGAAGGCCAAGTTCTTTGTCGATCTCACAGCTTTATGCGGTATCTCTACTTCCTCATGGGGCTCCTCTAAGGAGGCCCTCTCTCTCTCTCTTCTGTATAAAGCTTTTATTTGGCCCCTTCTCACTTATGTTTTACCCGGATGGTTTCCTTTCGTAAGCGTTACCAATATCACCAAATTGGAACGCCTTCACCGGATGGCTAGTCGCGCCATCACCGGTTGCCTCTCGTCTTCCCCTATCCCACTTCTCCTCTTTGAGGATTCTCTTCCTCTCCTATGAGTCACACTGACTCATTTCGCTTGGTCATTTTATGAGCGGGCTCTTCGTCTCCCAACCTCCTTTCCTATTTCAGGTTTGGCCAGACATGGAGTGAAACCAAGGCTCTGCAGATCGTTCTGGAGAGCTTTTACGTCCACTCATTCTCTCATGCTTCCTTCTGCTTCTCCTAGGGAGGCTCTTCTTGCTTGCCCTCCCTTTCCTCCTTGGAACCTGCCTTCCTTCACTGTGAAGGCCACTCTTTCTTTCCTATGCTCCAGCTCCGATCCACTCTTTCTCGCCAAGGTGCGGCTCTCGCCCACCTTGACTCTATCCCATCTTACGACCTGGTACTCTGGACAGACAGCTATGTTTCTTTTCCTTTTGACAATGGCGGCTCTGGCGTACTTGCCAACTGCTCTCTCTGTGGCACTGAGGCCACTCTTTTTTTTTCAGCAGGCCCAGTATGCTCAAGTTTTCTGCTGAAGCTTGCACCATTCTGTACGCTCTTTGCTGGTCTCGGCAGCATCAACAAGTCTGCCATTTTTCTTCTCTTCTCCTCCTATCTGATTCTCGTTCTGTCCTCATCATCATGTTCTCTCCTCCGTCTTTCCTGTTACCTCAATCTTTCTGGCAGGAACTGTCTTCTCTCTCCTCCTGTTCTATCAGGATACAATGGGTCCCTGGACACTTGTTCCTTCCGGGAAACGGCGCAGCTGATGAGCTGGCCAGATGGGGAGCGCCACTCGTGTCCTCTGCAATTCCTTGTAGTCTTTTTCCTCTTACCTCTTGGATTCACCCATCATTTTTCTCAGACTGGAGGCGTATTGTCTCATCGAAATATTTTGACACACAGGTTCCCTCGATTTTCACCAAGGAACTTGTGCTCCCTCATCACGCTTGCTGTGTGCTTTTTTGCCTTCGCTTCAACAGCCAACTGTTAAGCTCTTATCTCTCTAGGATTGGCAGAATCGAGAATCCTTCATGCAGCACCTGCGGACACTTGTCCCAGGATACCACTCATGTCGTTCTGCACTGTCCAGCTACAAACTCTTAGCGCCGCTCGCTTTTTGGCGACTCTCTGTCTCTCTACGACCTCTGGAGAGTTTCGCGGTTTCTAGTGCTCCATGATCTTCCGCCAAGCCCCCATCCCTCGGATGGAATCAGGTATCAACACCATCGAACAAAAACAGGATTAACAAACGCCCCATTTGCCCTTTGCCTTGCGTAATGTGGATTGTTATCAATATGAAATTCTGCCTGAACATACTCTAAGTTTTCATTTAAATTAAACAATAGATCTTCTGACATTACAGCTCCAGTTCTTGCAAATTCTTCATAATTATCTAAATCATAAATAAAATAAGTCATTTTAAAACAAAATGCCTGGAAAGGTTTTTGAAAATGTTTCTCTACCATGAAAACCGTATTACAAAGGGCAGATGATAACCTTCGCCAAAAATAAGTGAAGAAAAAACTTAGGGGTACTTGAACTTCCTTTCATTCTTAGCTGGTCTAGGCCAGTGAAATTATTTACCAAACTGAAAATTTAACCAATTAATCAGCTAAAAGCGTAGCTAATAAAATATAGATTAGCTTGCATGTGAAAAAAATAAGAGACAAATAATAAGCTATTTAATCAATATCCTAGGTTGCTACACATTTAAACTTGAAACTTTTAGTGTTTTTGAAAAATCACAACAGTAAATTTTTTTCCTCTTCGGTAACTTAATGTTTTTTTGGGTGAGCAACACGATGAAAGTGTTAAAACATCCCGATTTTGCTCCGTTTTTTGCGCATTTTAATTTTGTTAAATTCTTGGGTCCTAAGTAGGGTAAATGACCCCGATCGGGGAGCAGATTTTCCCCGATCGGGGTCATTTCCCTGATGTGAGTATTTTCTACCAGTTGCTCTAGTGCTCTCTACTGTATATTTAATTAAAAATTAACACCACAGATACAGGAGTGGGCAAGTAAAAAGTGTTGCTGTAATTATAGTGTGTTTGTTTCCAATAAATAATGTCTTATTTATCTCACAACACTTTTTACTTGCCCACTCCTGTATCTGTGATGTAACAATGTTTTCATTATTACGTGATTGCCCTGTTGGCAAATAATTTTTAGTGTTTGTAATACAGGTTGTCTTTCTATTTTTATGTTGTACAGTTTATATGTCACACTGGTAACATCTACCGTGTTCTGAAGAAGCTCCCCGGTAACTAAGGGGAGCAAAACATTAATTTTGAAGAATAAATTTGTCGAAAGAACGAATTGATCTGGTTGTAATATTGTTACATTCAACATATGAGAAATGCCTGATATATTAAAAAAAAACTTTTCTGGAAAGTCATGGAAAAGTTGTTAAAAATTGGAAGTCATAAAATTTTGTTGAGAGCTGAAAGAAAATTTTTTTTTAAGTTATTGGTAATACCAGTAGCAATAACTTAAAAATACAATCGGTTTTAATACCTTACCTTATTGATTTTTAAAATTTTAGTAGGATAATGTATGATATTTATTTGTAATGACAAGTGAAGTGGTGTGGCAGTGTGATATGCCAAGTCAGGTGGGAAGATTATGAAAGTATAGTACACTGAGTCATACTCTATTCAACACTTATATCTTCAAAGTTGTAGTTATAAACCTACTTTGTAGTATCAAGTTCTGTCAATAACTTATCTCTACAAAATCAGATGTTCTGCAATACGTCATATAATTCTATTAAAGGTAATTATCTTTGTGATATGCACCTTTATCTTGCTTTTCAGATACAATGTAACCAGGTAACTACTGTTGGCAAAAAAATATTTTTTCTTCATCTCATTATTTAAGAGTAGACCATGCAGCAACAGCACTGTGTTGTTGATGCAATTTTGTGTTTTTATTAGCTGAAAATTCAAAATATATCCATAAATCATAGCCTAATTTCAAACTGTACTGCTATCAAATGAGTCTTAATGTAAAACCAAAACCAATCAAGTTTATTTTCTAAAATGTTTCCAGATACTCAGATTGCACAGTCAATTTTATGTGGAGCTACAAAGTGTGCTTATTTAATGTGTTTTGGTATTAATCCTTATTTTCATGAGCTGCTTAGAGAGAAAATTTGTGCAGTAAAGTACTATACTTTATCGTTTGATGAAAGCTTGAATCAAATCAACTAGAAAAAGCAAATGGATATGATAGTTAGATTCGGGAGAGCAAGAGCAACAAAGTAACAAAAAGATACTTTAATTCAGAGTTTATGGGTCATGCTACATGCAGCAGACAAACATTTAAAATAATGGAATGGCTTTACTTAACTCCAGCAGTTTGGTGCAATTATCTATGGATGGTGCCAATGTGAACTGGAAGTTTTATTACCATCTTTTTCAAGAATCCAAAGGTGAAGAACTCTCAGACTTGCTAAATATATATTGGAAGTTGTATTAATAGTTTGCATGTTGTCCATGGATGATTTGAAAAAGGAGCAAAAGAATCTGGATGGAATCTTGACAATACTCTGCGTTCTGTGTGGCAAATTTTTCACGATACTCCAGCCAGAGAGAAGATTTTATTTACATTACTGGCAGTGATTTGTTTGCCTTTTAATTTTGTCAGCATAGATGGGTAGAAGGTATCAAGCTTGCTAAACAAGCTTTGAAAATTTGGCCTATGTCAAACCTTATGTCAACAAATAGGCCTATGTCACAACTGTGAAGAGTAAAAGAAAAGCTCCAGCTTCTGCTTCTTTTGTTTTTGTTGCATCTGCATGCGACAATACCCTAATTGAAGCTAAGCTTCCAGCAGAATTTTTTGTTGCTGTAGCAAAACCACTGCAAGAATTTTTGTTGAAGTTTCAAACCAAAGCTCCAATGAGTCCTTTCTTGCCTTTGTCTTTGATAAATTTGTTATTGGCTATCATGGGTCATTTTTTAAAAATAGAAGTTTTAGAAAAAACTGAAGCGTTCAAGAAGTTTTCTACTATTGACCCTGCTGACAAAAAGAAACAAAAAACCCAAAGCATGTTGACATTGGCTTTACTGCTCGAAGTACTTTAAAAAAAGTAACAGAAAAAAGCTGCAAGTGAGCTATGTATTTTATCTTTCAAAAATGATTGCATTACGTTTTTGTCTGCTATTGTAATCAAACTGTTGGAAAGATGTCCTTCAAAGTATTATTTGGTTCAAAGTTTGGTGATTGTCGTACCACAGAAGTTGGTACTCAATTCTGCAGAACAGATTGAGTTTAAGCGACTTCTGTGCAGATTTTGCTCAACAGAAAGTGGGGTTTGGCAGAAGCTTGCAACAAAATTCATACTCAGTTCAAAGGCTCTGTATTGGAAATGAAAGCAAACCATCTTGCTGAGTTTTTGTGTTTCATCATGAATACAGACAGATTGGAAAAATTCAATTGGAATTACATGAAGGATGCAAAGGTGTGGGAAGTTTTTAGAATTATCTTCACGCTTTCACATTGTCAAGCTGCAGTCCAGAGAGGATTTTCAGTCAACAGCAAACTTTTGGTTGAAAACTTGCTAGAGAAAGCCTTAGTTGTGTGCAGTGTTCCCTCTAAGATTTTAGTAAGTGCATAACCGCTGACACAAGTGCGAAATTGCTATCAAGTCTACGAAAACCGCCGGACAAATTTGCAGGAAAAGGAAAGTCAAAACTATGACAATGCGCTTCGGTAACGTAATAATTAGGCAGTGGCTATTTTGCCGTCGACGGCAATTTACCCTCAGAGACTATTTTGCCGTGAGTTGTTTGTGATTGGTCAGTCTTAATGACATACTAAACATGTGACTTTTGGTCGTCTCTGATTGGTCAATTTTAAAAACCAATTTAAAAAATTTTGCACCCCCAGGTCTTTATCCCCCACCCTGTACACTCCCTTGCAGTGTACACTGCCCCGTACATTTACATACCAGGCCTGCCCCTTCAGTGTACACTGCCTTTGTTTTAAGGCCCTGGCCAGCTGAGATTCGAACCCGATACCTCGGTATTTCAAGACCAGCGCTCTATCCACTACACTACAGAGTCACTGGTGTAATTATAGCAAATTTGGCTATATAAACACACGTGAATGATCACGGCAAAATAGATTCCAAGGGCAAATTGCTGTCGACGGCGAAATAGCCACTGCCTAATAATTAATTAGTATGACTTTGTCAGCTCAAAGTGTTCGCAAACAGGTAGCCTATCGGTTATTATATGGCGGCGAAATACCTGGCTATTTTTCTTCAGTAAGTTAGTTGTGGTTAAATTTGGTCTCCAACTTTACAGCCTTTGCAACAGTGATTCGTAAGCACTTTGGAATGACAGGTGAACAATGCGCGTAAATAAAATTAATCCTTTGCCGACGCTCGACATGAGCATGAGAAATAGGATTTTTATGAAGTAATGTGATGTAAGAAAGGTTATTACGACTATGATACAACAAAAATAACTGCGAACTTTAATTGTTGCTTGATTACGGTAAATAATTAAACAACTTACATTTCTCTATTGTAATCAATTAAACAACAGGTTTTTGCAATTGCAAGCAAACTTTCAATCTCAAATCCGAAAATAGTTGAAGAGAATTCAAAACTAAAATTGGTTAGAAGTCGTATCCTTTTTTTTAGTGTTAATAAATGGCAAGTAAAAGAAGGCTATTCATTCGTAATGTACAAAAATTGTGCCATTCCCCCAAAAAAGGGTGTTTTTTGTGCTTAACTGAATGCGAGAACTATGTGCTTTTTTATCTTAACAAGCACGATTGAAGTTAGCGTTGAAACATAAAGAAAATATAAAGAGTTCAAGCAAGTTTAGTTTCAAACTTCCCTCGAAAAATGATGTCTTGTGTTAAAACTGAAGTTTGAGAGCTGCTTGCCATTGCTGCTCTTTAGCTACGATTGAAATCGACTGGGAAAATCAACAAAAAAAATTGATTTTACTTTAGGTTAATTGCTGGAAAGATAATTTGTTATACTAAAAAGTGGCAATGGCGCGCGCAATATGTTAAGTCGCCGTCACTCAATGTTACGCGATGTTTGCGTGAGACGTTGCACTGCTTTATAAAAGCCTCTGTTCTAACTAGGATTTCTTTTCACTGTCTCCCATGCATTTAACAGTTGGTTAAAATTTTGCTGAAAAAATTACAAAAATTTAAACAAAGTAAAAAAGTTACCAAAAACCGCCGGACATTTTTTGACGCACTTATGAATTTTAACTGCAAATCCGCCGGACATAATTTCACAAATTCGCACTTTTTTGCGTTTAAAGGGAACACTGGTTGTGTGCAGTGTGCAGTAGTGTCAAGGGTGATGCTAATTATTTCAG
Source organism: Trididemnum clinides (assembly GCA_963675345.1). Classification (NCBI taxonomy): domain Eukaryota; kingdom Metazoa; phylum Chordata; class Ascidiacea; order Aplousobranchia; family Didemnidae; genus Trididemnum; species Trididemnum clinides. The sequence goes on along the minus strand of OY776305.1, from coordinate 23,543,789 downwards.
TGAGCTTTCTTTTTACCCCTTGATTGAAAGGAAATGTTTGGGCAGCAAGAATGCTATATCAGTTGTATTTAGAAGAGCAAAGGAAACTTCATGCTAAAAGTAATAAAACTAAAAAGAGGAAAGCTGTAGAAGATGAAATTTGTAAAGTCAAATGTAAAAGAAGGTTATTAAATAAAACTATCTGTGCTATGAGCCTAGAAGCAGACAAATCAGCTACATAGGCAGAAGAGAAGCATAATTTTACTTTGCTTGCAAAGTCAAATGCTTTCAGACTGAAGATTCGTGAAAGTGAAGAAAATGAGAAAAAAGTTTTGTAACCAAGTATCTGTTTTGAAAAAAGCAGTTGAAGTTTACGGGATGATATTTATCTTTGTATGCTTAAGAAGTATCACATTGGTTCAGTATTTAAATTGCCTCTGCTCTATCATGACTTTTTGTTGAACTTTGGTGGTTGATGTGTTTTTTTTCCTGGGAGAGTTGTTGATAAAGTATATTTCTAATTATGCTTTCTGCTTAATGCAACCACAACACCACGTAATCTACATGTTTATGAAAAAAGAAGTTATCTGAACTTTTTTATACCAGGTTTACTGAGAGATGTTTTTCTGTTAGATTGTGGAATCATTTTCTTGAGCCCTAAAATTTCTGTGTATATGTTTCTTGTTAATTTTTAATGTGGCATTTCATCTTGTTATAACTAACTTGTTCATTCATGTTGTACCTAGATTGCATAAAGTCATAGTTAACATCAAAAGTGCTCACTATTTCTTGATCCAATTAAATGAGAATTGTAAAGGGGCTTTCTGTAATCTAGTCTTTCATTTCATTGTTGGTTTGATATTATTCTAATAATAATATTCCAGCTTAGAAACAAAGCTCTTCTATGTAAAATGCTCAGCTCAGAGATTGCATGGTTGGTTAAAGACCACAAAAGAGGACTTTTATCTGGCTAGAAGCAATTATTTTCATATTGTTTTCTTAGCCTTATTGTAGTTGTTTGTGAATTGAATTGCAATGTCCAGGGTTGTTGCATGTGCTGGTTTGCATTTTATAACAAATAGTAGCATAAGCATGATTTAGGAAGACGTAGAAAGTTAGCTAAAACTTTAAAAGATTCAAATTTAGTTAGGATAGCTTGAGTTAAATATGCCACTGCCAGAAATGGGAAATTTAACTAAATGTCTTCTTATCAGGTATTATGTTTATCAATGCCTTGTGAGAGTACCATTGTGGTAGTAAGGTGTGTTTAACCACATATTATTTTTCTAGATGTTAAAATTGAGTGAGAGAGCAATGCAAGTTAAATAATATTGGCAAGTGAAAGCGTTGGCACAAGGAGCAATTAACAAGAATTTAATCTTGCTACCAAAAGAGCTATTTCAATGTATACTGATATATGTATTTAAAAATGCGTAAAAATGCTTTAATAGTGGTCATGGAAAAGTCATAAAAAAAGTCATGGAAAATCATGGAAAGTCATAAAATTTAGTTTTGAAAATTGTGAGGACACCTTAGATGCTTGTGCTAGTCAAAGTGGAAGTCAGGATGTTCATTCCAAAGCTTGTATAATATCTGACATGCTACATCATGACATTACTGTTACATACTTATATTTTCAGGTTGCCACTCCTGTACTCAATGAGTTTGAAAGAATTAATGCATCATTTTCAAGCTACTAATGCTGATCCAAAAAAGCTATTTGATGATTTGAATGTTCATTATAATTCTTTAAAAAATCGAGTGTACAATCACAAAAATAAAATTTTGCCTTTGTCATTTACTCAGTTTGGTGATAAATTTCTAGCTAATTGTGAACAGTGTTTGTGAAGAAAGTCAAATTTCAATGTGGATGATGTTAAAGCAAGATGTCAATCCTTGCTTATTGAATTGGTGCATCAAGTGGAGATGCATTTGCCAGATCAGAAGAACAGATTTGGTGGACTGCAAGCTTTAGCTCCCAGCAAAGTGCTGTCACAACTAGAAAAAGTGCCTTTCAATAATTTTTCATTTTTGCACATCCTGGGACAGCCAGCTGCTACTTGCAAAGAACAGTATTGCAAAACTTTGTTTCATCCTTGGGCTGAGGAAATAAGTATCTTTCCAGATGGCATTATTGCACAAGACATAGTACAATTTTGGGTCCAAATAAGAAAATTTAAAGATGCTGTTGGCAACTATGTTTATAGAGAACTTGCACAGCATGCATGGACATGTCTTATCACACCAGTAAGCAATGCCGTTGTGGAGAAAATGTTTTCTCATGTTTCAAATATCAAAAATAAAACTAGAAATCGATTGAAAATGGACATGCTTGATACAATTACAGTATTAGAATAAAAACTATTACTCATGGATGACAAATGTTGTACTCACTTTAAGCTGACACAATAAGTGCTGCAAAAATGTAATGTAGGTATGTACAGCATTGCTGAAGCAGATATAACAGGAGAAGCAGGCTCATCATTAGCATAAATATGTTCAGCAATATTGCATATTTACTTGTGTTTATTACATGTAATGTACATGATTACTTATGTTCCGTCATCAAAATAACTCTAGGTAGGCTGTAATCTGTTTATACTGTGTTGTGGTTGATTTGTTTTATTTCTGGCAGTCTTCTTCTTTTGGAAGGGCTCCACACTTTCAACTGCTGGCAGTGATGGCACTCAGCCAACATCGTGTGTCGACATCCAAAACCATCAGTCGACGTATTCCTGTGGGTGCTCGATGTACGGGGCATGTCAGAATGATGTGTTCTGCGATTTGTTCTGCAGCGCCACACTTGCAATTCGATGTAGGAGCAAGGCCCCATTTGTGCATGGACGACTGAAAACACCCAACACCAGCCCACAAGCGGTTGAGCCTGACCCATGATGATCTGGGCAGGCCCATCCCCATTGGCCTAGTGCTTGTCCTAGGGATGAAAGTACGGAGATCAGATAAACACTCCGAGTATTCCGTGCTCCATTTAAAGTCAGTCCATTGAGCTGGCACGAATATCCAATTCAGTTAGATCTTGCAGTAACTTCCGTGCAGCGGGCACAAAGGGGCGTGTGGATTTTAATCTCTCTCTGTAGCCGTGTGTGGACCCAGCCAATGATTCATAGAGAATATGGCCAGGGTCCAGGCTGCCACGATATGCCAGAGAGAGCGTTGCTCCTAATCGGCGAAGCTCAGCCGGCTGGATACCTGCGAGGACGGGTAGATAGTCTGTTGGAGTTGGATGCAGGCATCCAGTGACAACGCGCAATGCGTCGTTGAGAACACTATCAATGAGGCGAGTGTGTGCACTGCGACACCAAACTGGTGCACAGTACTCCGCAGTGGAGTAGACCAGAGATAGGGCGGCTGTACGCAGTGTTTTAGCTCCAGCGCCCCAACCTGAGCCTGCAAGTTGTCTCATCAGTGCAACGTGCGTTGTTAGTTTTTTGTGCAATGCCTCAAGATGGTGACAAAACGTGAGTGATCTGTCCAGTTTAACTCCAAGACAGGTAGGGACTGGACAGAATGGCAGGCGTTTGCCATTGTTGTAGACATTAAGCTCACATTTGGCCTCTCTGTTGTTCAGGTGAAAGGCCGACATCACCGTTTTAGTGTGGCTGAGCTGTAGCCTCCAAGTCTGGAGATATGTTGAGATTGTAGTCATGTCTTGGCTTAAGACTCCCTCCAGGTCCTTCCAGTCATCAGAAAAGTATAACAGTGCCAGATCATTGGCATAAGCATACCTTCTGGAGACCGTTGAAGGAAGATCATACACATAGATATTGAAAAGAAGGGGTGCCAGGATTGATCCCTGTGGGTAGGGATAGACTGGGGCCCCAGCCAGGGATGCTAATTTTTGCCCCGGACCGGCCCCGGCCAGGGTGACTATCAAAAGTGGCCGGGGCTGGGGATAATTAAACAAACAATAAATTTAACAATTCTTGAATTTTGACTGGAAATTTAATATGCTTTTGACTGAGGATAAAAGGCAATTTACTCCATATGCTGATGAAAAACAAACAAATATTGTCTTTTATCAGTTTCAAGTTGATTGTCTTTGGGATTGAGAGTATGGTCATCATGCAGCTTATGAATGACCACAACATGATTTGCTGACTAAATGTATTTCTCAGCAATCTTTCATTGTAAACTCCTTATTTTTCTTTTACCTCCAGTCAGCTCTGTTTCTAGTGAGCGTGAATTTAAAGTCGCAAGTGATATTGCTAATGAAAACAGAGTTCAACTGAGGCCACAAAATGTCCAAAAACTCTTGCTTTTGAAATACAACTTAAAAGCAATATCGTACAATTCTGTCACTCTCCCAGAGGGTGAAATACTTGACTGTAATCGAGATTGTCAGCAGTTACAGACTGAAGTTGAGGAATGGTTTATTGATGAAGACTTATAAACAGTGAAACATTTGAAAATTATAGGCGAAGATGGAAATTGTAAACCTTGCACCTAATTGGCAAAGCAGCATACGGGCGTAAGGGGTGTTAACAATTTATTAAAATGAATATGCCAGGAAACAATAATGAGCATACCATCCAACCAATTTAGATGAGACCATCTCGGGATGCATTTCATCCTTTTGGACTCATCAGCAGGGCCCGTTCCGTCACAAGCAAAAGTAACCCACTCATTAACGTTATCCTTAACAAAAAAAATCCAACTCTGCACATGCAGAAGCACTGAGACTTCAACTGACGACGTATTGCATCGGTTAACAGGGCGGGTTCACAAATTGGTTGATTTTGGCTGCATATCCACTGGAAGATCAGTTTACACACTGATCTGAAAAGAATATTAAACGCTTCATATATAGTCTAGCGCCTTGTCTTTGCAATGCCATCACGTTTGCGGCGAGTTTGTTGACAACTCACAAGGTGGGAACCAGGCGACCTTTGATAGACGTGTCGAGTAAATCCATGCCAACGAATTTTCACTCTATCTCACTTCGCAGTAAACCGGGCCTCCTAGAATGAAATGGGCAAATCCATGCCAACTCTTTTCAAGTAGGGAAAAAAAACTATAGATTTGAAAATTATAGGCAAAGATGGAAATTGTAAACCTTGCATCTAATTGGCAAAGCAGCATACGAGCGTAAGGGGCATTAACAATTTATTAAAATGAATATGCTAGGAATTTGCTCGTTGGCATGGATTTGCCCATTTCATTCTAGGAGGCCCGGTTTACTGCGAAGTGAGATAGAGTGAAAATTTGTTGGCATGGATTTACTCGACACGTCTATCAAAGGTCGCCTGGCTCCCACCTTGTGAATTGTCAACGAACTCGCCGCAAGCATGATGGCATTGCAAAGACAAGGCGCTAGACTATATATGAAGCATTTAATATTCTTTTCAGATCAGTGTGTAAACTGATCTTCCAGTGGATATGCAGCCAAAATCAACCAATTTGTCAAACCGCCCTGTAACCAACGCAATGCGTCGTTAGTTGAAGTCTCAGTGCTTCTGCATGTGCAGAGTTGGATTTTTTTTGTTAAGGATAACGTTAACAAGTGGGTTACTTTTGCTTGTGACGGAACGGGCCCTGCTGATGAGTCCAAAAGGATGAAACGCATCCCGGGATGGTCTCGTCTAAATTGGTTGAGTGGTGTACTCATTATTGTTTCCTGGCATATTCATTTTAATAAAGTGAAACATTTCTAAACTTGCTTTTTTTTGCCATAGAGTGTAGACTATTAAATAATGCAGATTTGTGAGGCATTTTGTTTTCCTTATTTTTTCTATTTTGGAGTAGTTCAAAATGTTTTTATTAGCTATCACAAAATTTTGTAATAGTGCTCAAATATTTTTGTAAGCAAATAGTAGGCTCGTTATTAATGTTTGCATGATTTTTGAGAATAGTCTCACGATTTAAAATCAAAAATAGAATAAAAATTCTACTTCTTACAAAATATGGCTAATTCTTTATTTCAGATTATGGTAGAAATTAGTCCATTACAGCGCTTCCGTAGATACGGCAAACTTAAAAGTATGATAAACGGGTATTTAATATTACATCTAAAGGATAACACTGAAGTGTTGTGTTTTTAAATAACTTTTAATGGGAATATTTTGTGCATCAAGTCTTTTTAAATGTACATATAGTACTGTAGTACCTTCATAAACCCCGGCCCCGACCGGGGCAGACATTAAACCCCGGGACCCCGGCCCTGGCCAAAATTGTTGCCCCGGTCGTTCCCTACCTGTGGGACGTCGTTTTTCAGATGTCGCAACCTGCTTCGCTTGCTTTCACCGGTAGTAAGGGTGAAACTGCTATTCCGGACAAGTTCCATGATCATACGAACCATGTGCTTATTCAGGAGAAGTCTAAGCAGCTTGCAGGTGAGGCCATGATGCCAGACAGTGTCATAGGCAGCTGCCAGATCTACAAACACAGCACTGGCCTTCTTTTTTGCCTCGAAAGAATCCTCGATGTTTTGTGTTAGTAAAAGACAACTTGATCCACTGTTGATTTACCATGTCGGAACCCAGCCTGCTTGCCTGGGAGCAGGGGGTCAACAATAGGTTCAATACGAGTGTAGATCAGTCGTTCGAGGATCTTGTAGGGGACACAGAGCAAGGAGATGGGACAGTAGCTCTTTGGGTCCTCTACAGGTTTGTTTGGCTTTGGGATCGCAACTACAAGTGCTCTTCTCCAGACTTTGGAAATTTTGAGTTGGTGCAAGCAGGAAGAGAGGAAGCCACGTAACCAGGACTTCAAAGCAGTTCCAGCATAGATTATAAGCTCTGAACAAATAGAGTCAGGGCCCGAAGCTTTCCCTGGCTTAACGTGTTGGAGAGCGGCAGCAAATTCTCTGGGCAAGAAGTCGCCAGAGAGATTCACTGGAGATGGTATCAAAGCTTTCCAACGGTCAGACACTTCTTGAGAAATGAGTCGAGACGACTCATGATCAACACCCTCGTATTTCCTGTTTCTTACCAGCTGAGCAGCAATGGCGTTAGCTGAAACGGGACAGTTACGGGGGCTGTGTCGTGACCTGCCAGTAAGGTTGTTAATTATGCTCCATGCTTTTCTGCTTGAGTGTGAGAAGTCGATGTTTTGGACTGCCTCCGACCATCGGTCTCTGCGTTTCTTGTCAAGCCAAGTTATTAGGGCTGTAGCAGCCCTGCTTGACTGGTCTCCAGCAGGAGATTGCAGAAACGTTTGGTAGAGGGCCTCACACTTAGCGTCCCAACATGGTGCGTAGGTGTTACGACGACCGCATGGGATAGCTTTCTTGGCTGCTTTGCTGATGGTATTGCAAAGGTCCTGGTAGGCCTGATCCACATTTGTTGAATCAGGTGATGGCAAATTTCTTGCAAGCTTATTTGTCAAGGAATTATAGTGGCTCCAGTTGGCCTTGCAGAAGTTCCATCGCTTTACAGGCCTTCCTGGTACTGAAAGAGAAAGCCTTGGTGGTGTTATAAGCGAAGGTCGATGTTGTGACCTAGGAAACTTCTCCAAGACACGTCTATAAGGCAAGCGACTATCAGGACCGACAGTAGTATAGGCAAGATCTGGGTTAGTGCCAGTGTTCCAGCGCCCAGAATGAAAGCTAGGTTCATCCTTGGGATCGTGGAGAAGGGCAAGATTATTGGAGCTTGCCCAGGCCAGTAGGCAGTCTCCATCCGCGCTGTTGGTGTTATAACCCCAGTCAACATGGAGGCAGTTAAAATCACCTGCATACAGACAAGGGTGAGTGAACACTGGGAGGTCGGATACTTGCAACCGTGTTGGTGGAGGTTTGTAGATGTTAACGATTTTATAACCGTCGACATCCACGCACAACCACTCAGTCTCCGATGTCGTGGGAGATTGATCATATAAGGTCCATTTTAGCCGCTCGTGGACAAACGTGGCAAGGCCATGCTTCCTGCTTAGGTAGAACCCAGCTAGTTGATAGTTTGATAGCACTAGCTTTTCTGCAGATATGCAGTGGGTCTCCTGTAGAAGGATGACGAATGCCTCAAGCTGAGTAGCAAGATGATGAAGAACGTTCATCTTGCTAGCTGTGAGGCCTTTGATGTCCAGTTGTAGTATTGAGGGCCCATGAAACTTTTTGATGATGTGCCCTGAAAAGGGCAGTTCATGTGCAACGCACTCATCATCCCGTCCTGAAAAGGACGTTTGCTCATTAGCAGGCCCTTGAACATCGGAATGAGTGGATACCCTTCCGGGTGGGCACATTTGGTTTCCACAGAGCATTAGAAAAACTTTCCAATTTCTAGGTGTACTCACGACCCGCGCTACGTGAAAGCATGTGCCATGCAGGCCCTCAATTTCTGGCAGTATAACTTTGCTTTTATTTTTTGTCTTAACTAAAAATTTGAAGCAATTTCTAGTGTGAGGTGTGTTGTTCTGGTTATTGTTTATGTTTTTATGACTAGTAATAGGTGACCTTGTGCTTTCTTTTTCAGGTTTTTTAAAAGTAAAATAAATTAATAGTGATGCTCAATTTGTTTTGTATGGCTAAAAGAAACCACAAAAAATTTGGTATCCCACTCTTTATTTTGGCATCCAAGTGCTGAAAATTTGATATCCGACTACAAAAAAACCTGGCTACCCTGATTTCAGCACATGCAAATCTTGGTCTCATATTGTCTTCGCACGTTCAACTCTTAGTCTTGTCTTATCTTTTGCTAAAAGTCTTGGCCTCGCAACATCAATATCTTGTCTCCTTCCAGTCTCGAAAATTTTAGTTGAGACTCCAGCTCTGGTTATGAGGCATGATTGAAAGGGCTGATAAGCCTATGTTTAAAACTCCATGTAAAACAGCATGAGGTAGGCAATAAAAACATCTACCTAAGCAACCTTAAGACTCGAAAAAGGATTGTTTATGTGCCATAAAAAACATTTAAAATAAACTTACAAAGCAACAAACGCACCTACTCAAAATTTTCAGAAAGCTGCATATGAATACAATGAACTGTTACTGCATTGTCAATAGCATGGTCATTCTTAAATTGCAATCGACCTCACTTAGGAGATCAACATACTTGCAGTAGGTCTAAGATTTTATCATTTTGCCTTCTGGCTCAGTTGCAGCTCGTTGAAAATTGTGGCTGATAACTGAACTAGCCTTCTGGTTGGTTTAGTTGTCAGCCACAATTTTCAACAATGCATCGGGTGTCTGACCCATAAAGATGCAGGTATTTTGTAGCCCAGGTATACAACAAGAAAACTTAACAGGTTTTGATTTCACTTTGTTTCTGTTATGTTGATAAGCAAGAGAATATCTGTGGTTACTGTTTTCAAAGTTTTTTTGTATTGCTTGACAAGCTGACATGAAAGTCAAACCCAGGTCTATTGAATGCAAAGGGAATGCTTTAGCCACTGTACTTCCTTTAGTGGTTACTTTAGATGCTGCACTCTTACAAGGTTGCCTATAAAGCGTTGTGTAAATGAGTAAACTGAGAAAAACAGAGTCTGATCAGACACAATTGGTGATAATATTGGATTGTCTGGTTTCTTATAATATCGCTACTTAAGCATATACCGGTATCCTTGTGATGATTGTTACACTGTGATGATGTGATCCCAGAAATGTGGCTCCTACTCCATATGTAGTCAACTCTTAAGCTGTTAATTAACTGTAAGGGATGCCTAAGACTTTTTATCAGTTAATCCCTGTTTACAGATCTCAAGCTCCGTGATCATATTTTAGCTATAACAGTGATAGGGAGAATAAAATATAAAACCAAATTAATATAGGCCTAATCATGATTTAAAAAATGTCCTCGCAGATAAAAAGTGGTGTAAAAATTTTATAATATCTTACAATGATTAGCCTACTGCAGTAAGTGAGTTTCTTTCAAAAATGAGTACTGCTGTGAGAGAGCCTGTGGCCATAGGTCTTACAGAGAGACGACTTTCATCACGTTCAAACAGGTAGGCAATGTCCTAATGTTTTCAGTGACTTGTGATTTGAATTTTGAGTTACATATTATTGTAGCCTATACTTGCACTATTCACTTAAAGAAGTTTTTGTAGCTTATACTAAATGACCTGTGTTTAGGCCCATTTTTCAGCTATCATTAAACTGAGGATAATAGAGTTTGCCAATCATTATACTGCAAGTTCAGTGCTATATTACATCAATTGATATATTAACAACTGATAAACTGGTCACACAAATGTGCCATATCAGCTGTTGTCACTAATAATTATTGACTGTGACAATTAGTTTATGGCATTGCATTAAAAAAATTATTTTAAAATTTCAAAATTAAGTCTGAGCTGATGACTTCAATTTGGAAGATTAACTTTTTGCCATAACTGAATTATAAATTTCAACAGTCATCTTCAATATTGGATCAGGTATTTGTAATAGAAGTGACTATTTTGACATCAATGACATCTTACCGTAATCATTCATGTGTGTTTACATTGCCATAATTGCTACAATTCCTGCAAGTGATGCTGTGGTGCATGGATAGTGTACCTACCTTGAAATGCTATAGTTGTTGGTTGGAATCTTGACTGGCAGAACAATTAGAGAAAGGGAGTGTACACTGGAGGGGGAGGATCTGCATGTGAAACAGTGAATTAAGGGGTAGTGTACTCTGGAGGGAAGTGTACAGTGTGGGGGAATGCACACTTGGGGTGCAATTTTTTTTAATTGATTATTAAAATTGACCAATCAGAAACGTCCAAAAGTCACGTGTTCAATATGCAAATTTGTGTTAGGCATACAAGCTGAGCATCATTAAACTTAACTTTGTGCTTTGCAGATTGAAGCAGTAAATATGCACTCTTGTTATAATTTTTACATAATATGGGAACGAAAAATTCAATTAGTCTTGTGTTTTTGTGTAGTTATATTGACAATTAAATAATTAGTATATTGTATCAGCTTGAAAAATGTGTAGCAATTAAGCTCTACTTAGGTTGCATATGGCATGGCCCTGAAAACTGCTCGTTGTGACCACAGCACCATTGCATTAAAGCTCATGTTTATGTTGATATTACAACTTGTGCCTACTGCAGCAATAGAACTACATGTCTGGGGGAAACAGTGAGATAAAAATTGCAGAAATATGGAAATTCTTAGCAAATTGATTATCCCAAATGTTGTTTTCTTCTTTTGCATGTGTTAATGTTTTCATTTTATTCAATAGCCTAAATGAATTGATTTCTGGCTTGCTTGCTTAGCTCATTTATCATTGAATTTTACTCTATTGAGTTGTAGTATTGTTAGTTTGTGGCAACTTTTCTAAATTTTCATATGTCTGTCATATTCATACTTTTTGAGTTAACAGCTTTTAATATACAGTCATTTGCAAAAGTATCGAACCACCTGCAATTTTTAAGTAAACACCGTTTTGTGAAAACCAAAAATTAATTTAATATTACCAAATCATGCCTAATCATACATAAACGCAAAGAGGTACATTATAAACTACAAAACAGTCACAAAGAAGAGATTTCAGTATTTAGTGTGTCCTCCTTTCACTTTTATGATGGCTTGTTGTCGGTGAGGCATACTAGCTATGAGTGAATTACAATAGTCTGCTGAGATTTCTTTCACCCATACTTCTTTAATGGTTTCAATTAATGCTTTTCTGCCTGATGGCTGTTTCTCTGCTACTAAATCCTTCATTTTAGCCCACAGATTTTCAATGGGATTCAAATCTGGACTATTGCCAGGCTAATCCAGCTTAGTCACATGATTCTCTAGAAATTTCTTCACAATTTTGGATCGATGGCAGGGAGCACCATCATGCATGGAAATTGTGGTACTGTTAACTGTCATATGCAATAAAAGCTTATTTTTCAGTAATTCCATGCATTTGGGTCCATACATGGTGGTTTCGGTTGCCAAAAAATACAATCCAGCTGTTCCGTTTTTGCTCATGGCACTCCATATCATCTGGCTGGGAGGGTGTTTCATGGTCACAGTGGTGTATTTTTGGTCAAATCTCTTTCCTACTGGTCTGCGAACATGCTTATGGCGAACAACAAATTGCTGGAAAGTGGATTCATTGCTAAACAAGACTTTGCTCCAGTCATCAAAAGTCCAGTGAAGACAATACCTGGCAAACTCCAGCTTCTTCCTTTTCACTAGGGGTGTCAGCTTTGGTTTTTTGCAGGCTTACAAGATTTTAATCCAAATTCTTTGCTTAGTTTTCAAGACATGGTGCTGATACTAACATCAGTACCTTTTTTGAGGAGATTTACACGAATTTCTTGCAGGAACTTGTAGGAGAACGTACTACAATCCTCTTGATGGTATCGTCATCTTGTACAGTTGTTTTTCGTGGCCTACCACTCTTTTTCTGATTTCCATAAATTCCTTCCGAGTTAAATTTTTTTATTGCTCTTTGAACGGATGACCTGTTGACACCAATTTGCTTTGAAATTTGGTGTTGAGACAACCCATTTTTGTGGAGTGTGACAATTTGAGCACGTTTTACATCTGTGTGGTACCGATTTTTGCCCATTTTTGAATAGTTAGAAATAGAAGAAAATATCTAAAATGCAACAGAATACTCAGTAATTTTCACCTAAAACTAAGCTAAAACACTTCTAAGACCATAAACCTGCAATAAAAAAACATGATGCAATAATAACTAAAGAATTTTTGCAATAACTATTAAAAGTTGCTACTTTTGAATTTTTTCGTAGGTGGTTCGATACTTTTGCAAATGATTGTGTATGTAAGTTGGTAATTTTGTTTTGGAATGAATTGTGATTTAGTAATTTTGTATTTCAACATCAATTTCTGTAAATCTGGATTCCCATACTTTTATTTTTTGGTGTTGTCCATGTAAATTATGCTCAGCCCACTGGAGACTAAACAACCTGAAGATCTGAAAGGCATTTTTATCTTTCCCCAGCTCATCTTATGATCAATAATATGCATACGTTTTCTACGATTTAAGTGTTTTCATGTTTTCCCCTTATAAGTGCAGCCAAACAAATACATTTGTCCTAATGTGCTTTTTTTAGTCACAACATAGTAAATTTTTTGTGAAAAATTTGACATATGTCTGGTAACTATTGGACTTGAAAACTGCCTACAATAGATGTTCTTTGGTTTTAGTTAAATAAATTTTTGATGGGTTTCACAGGGTTTTGGAGCTGTTTTGACTCTAAAATTTGTCACAAAAAAGTTTTTTGCATTATCGGTGATAGCTGAGTGGTTTTTGTCACTTGCCAATGCTTTTGCTACATTGCAGAAACTCTAAGAAACACTGGTTGAAGATCAGTGATTATAGAGTTGTGTAGAAATATCCGAGTGAAACTTTCAAAATTATTAGCACTTTTGATGAAACAAGTTGAATTTAATTGTGTTTTGTATGACTTTAGTGGCGAATCTGAAGAAAGTATTGTTGCTGAAGTTGCTTCACAAAGTGCTACCAGCCGATTCAATCGTAGAAGAAATACTAGTGTTTCAGAGGTAATAAACACTTTGTAGCTTATTTACTGCATTCATTTTCTGCGTTTTTACTTCTTGTCATTGGGTGACTGGTTTTACAAACATTGGTAACAGAACAATGAAGTAATTGCTCAAAATGTTTCATAATTTTTGTCCCACGGCTACTTCCTTATAACAGTATTTTTAAGCAAAGCATAATTGCAGATTTAGAAGTAATGTTGTTGTGGCAACTAAGATTTTTGGTTTGATGGTTGCTTTTGTACTTATTGTTCATGAAAATGATGAAAGAAAAGGTTTTACTCATATATTTATAGAAGTAACGCAAGACGATTGGCTACATCAGCAAATAAGCCCTTTTTAACCTGCAAAAAACAATTAGCTTTTTTTTCATTCACAAAGCTGTCATTTGTACAACCAACAAGAATTGCTTTAGAATAGCGGTAAAATAATATTATACTTTAAAAAAGAGCGTAAAAATTCAAATTGATCAAACAAAAATAACTACCATAGTACTGTACAATTATGTCAAAGTTCTACTCTCACAGTGAACTGCCTTTAATTTTTAGTGCAGACATAGGGATTGATTACCATTTTTGTAATCATAGGTGCTGAGCTTGAAATTTCACAGGGCATGAGCAAATTTTATGTTGACATAATTAAAACGTGTACTTTTGATTACAGAAAATATGAAGACAAGCAGATTAACACGTTACAATCTCGAACTTAAGCTAACTTACAAAGCACTGTAAATTCGTGTTCATTCATTAGCTTGTTTTAGGCATGATTGCTGAAAATTTTTTTACTTTTGTATTATTAAATGCACAATAAACATGTGCCCTGTCGGCTGCTGTTACCTTTGTGCTCATAAAAGTTTAGTGAGAATTCCTACGGAGCAGTAATAGTTTAGCGATACTAAACGGTTTTGATGATTTTTTTATTACAGGTACAATTTGCTTTATGAATAGCATTATCATAAGTATTTTCATATCTTAGCTCGCTTTGTTTGGGTGCTTGAGTGTGGACTATGAGCAGGCATGCCCGCATACCCATAGTTGCACCCCTGTTTGTAATCCAACCTGATTGATGGGCAAATTTTGAACCTGCAGATCGACCTGCCAATGAATTTGTGAAACAAACAAATGACAAGTTACCACTCGGTCTATTGTATAACTACATGAAAAGTTACTAGAAGTAACTTTGTTGTAAAGCTTTGTACTTAATTATAATTGATGTTTGGGTCACTTACCATGAGCAGTGGGAAAGGCTAAATCTATTTTGATGGGATTAGAGCCCACAGCCCTCTAATTAATGGTCAAAAGCTATTGGTTCAAAGCTGGTGGTAGGCCTTGGCTTTATGAAAAGAAATTTTATTTTCCAATTTTTGAAGTTTTTATACTGAGGGAATTAGTTGTGCAGCGGATCAAAACATCTTGTTATAGCGTAACAAATCAAAGCGATCTGTTTGCAGCTACAAATTGCTAGCAAACGCTAAATCAAACACAAGAATTCAATCACAAATTGTATCCATAGCACTACTATCTGTAACTTCTGACTATAATCAAAAAAAAGTTTTTGATTGGTGTTTTTCACCGAGAAGGAGTTTTTGACCTGCGATAATTAGCTGGTTAGCTGCCAAACACAAATCTTGACTTGACCCAACTGGCAATAGTCTACCACAGCTATACAACAATTTGACAGCCTTTAGTACTTGGCCAATAACCATGCTTGAACAACATAAGATGTTGGTGTAAACTTGTATAGCAGATGAGTGACTAATTTTAAAGGTTGTTTTTAACAGCCCATCAGTGTAATACGTACCAACAAGCGAGCAATATACACAGCAGGTAGACCACCTTGGTACAATGAACAGGGAGAACTTAAAGAAGCTTTTGTTATTGGTAAGCTTGTGCAGTTGATTTTTGTGGGAGCGTCTGCTGCTAATGTTGGTTGATTGAAATGCCTTTGTGCCAACCAATAATTTGTTGAAAATAAAATACAGTTGGCAGCGCTGATAAGATGTATGAAATGTTTTTTCTGCTACCAATATTGTAGTGGAATTGACGTATTGCTAAGCCCATATTTAGTGTATTTCGAACCCGTTTTTTTTTTCTCTGTTATTGCTATTATCCATTTTGTGATTGTGTGATAAGCTGACACAATTTTTTACAACATCTCGTTTGCAATACAATTCCAGCTTGCTGTCAATCATGATTAGATGATAAAAGATTGTACAAGTGGGCTCCCTGATTAATGCAAAAACGTAATGGAGGCACAATCAATTTTGTAGGCACGTTTGAAAGAATCTACTTTTAAAATGAGTTATAGGAATGTCATTGGTGTCACTATCTTGCTATAATGCTTACGAATGGAATTTATATGAAAGTGCCGTCTAAGAATTCCTAAACTTGTGTGTACCATTACAAGATTTTTATTTTGTGAATTTCGCTTAGTAAATCTAATGTGCTGTTCAAAAATTGGTGTTCTCTTTTTTAACGTTTCGGCAATCTGTCATGTGTCCAGAAATCTTGGCTATGAGTTCAATATTAAGTGTGTCCAACGTTTAAATTTAGCAAATATAATTTCGCTCATTAGATGACTGGTGCTTCAGAAAACGCTGGTGGTGTTTTAGAGTGGATCTGTTGTTGTTTTAAAAGCATGTAGCTCGTCGTAAAGTTTACATCGAAATTTACCTGTTGGGAGAACTAGTCATTTTGAACCAAGATATAGTCCAAGATTACAGCGCGTTTCTTTGATGAATAATAATCAATACGTCACTACCATGCGCCAACATCAATAAAAACCGATTTTAGTGGAATTTTTGGGGGAATTTGTTGGGACTTGCCATCAAAAGCGTGGGCTGCATCACATTTTAGTGGGTACGGGTTGCAAGTCCAAATCTCATCTAAAACCAGTTTTATTGATGCTGCTATGCGGTAGTAACATATTGACTGCATTTCATCAAGAGTTACATCTTACTTTAGGGGTTGATCTTGGTTCTGAACGGATGCCTCTTCATCGTTATGATAGTTTACCGAAATTTCCTGTTCTAGCCATGTGTTCTCCTGGCCAGCCTTGCAAATCAAGCCATAATTTTGTCTTAAAGTTGCCTTGGAGAGGAACTGTTTGTTAAATTAATCATTTACTTTTTACTTGTAGGACTCAGTGGTGGTAGCGCTTCTGGAAAAACGACAGTGGCTGAAAAAATTATCCAGGCATTAGATTTTCCATGGGTAGTGTTATTGTCTATGGATTCCTTTTACAAGGTATTGTTATACTTCGATAGTTGCAAAGATGGTGTTTTTGCAGTGTTTATGTACATAAATTTCTTTTTTTGTAACGTTTGAAATGCATTTGAAGCTTTTTCAAACTTTGTTATACTTCATGGATTTGTTTGAAATCATGCCTCTATTCGTAAAAATACGGAAAGAAATTTCACCAGAAGCCATATGTTATATGCATCTTTTCTTTGGTTCAAGGCCTTACTAATAGTAGTTCCTTAATGAAGTTTGATATTTGCTGAAGGTTTTGACGCAAGAGCAGCATGAAATAGCTGAAAAAAACGAATATAACTTCGATCACGTGGACGCATTCGACTTCGAACTGTGCTGTGAAACTTTGAAAAAACTGAAACAAGGAAAAAGTGTTGAAATACCAATGTACGACTTCACAACACATTCAAGAAAAAAGAAAACGGTGAATATAGAATGCAGTAAAACCTCGATAAACGAACGAACAATGCATGAAACCACATTTAAGGGCTGGTGTTATTAAAACAACGTGTGTTTCAGTAGACAAATATTTTGAAGTATGCTAAAGTGATCGCAACGCAGGAGTTGACGGCAGTTATTGCTGCATTGCAGCAATCAAAGCGACATTGCTGGAGAAGCTGCCTCTCGAATATTACTGAAATCTTACTTTTCGGGGCTGCTTTTTCCAGACTTTTTGAAGCAATTTTTACTTCCTTCTTTCACCAAACAAAGTTAGTTCCTGGATTGCATTTAGTCATTTACTTGCTTTTTCACTGTTTTAACTTTTTACTCGTAATACTCTACCTTATTTTAGTTTTGTTTTCTGCGCATGGCAATAAGAAATTTGTTTCTTTAAATTTCTAGAAGCGATTATATGGAGCGAATGTTGTCATCTTTGAAGGAATCATGTCGTTTGTTAAACCAGAACTACGGGAAGTAAGTTCATTAGCAAAGATTAATTTGAATGCTATATATTACACTAATAGTAATGATATATCTGAGTTGTATCTTTGTGTTGTGGCTGCAGCGCATATTTAGACAGAAAGATGTGATGGAATCCAAAACAGGGCCGGGGGACCTCTATAAACAAAGTGTAGGCTGCAGCTTTGAAGCTGTAAATTTTTAAAAGGACTTCTGACACCGTTAATGATGTTGTGTTGCATTTAGAACAGTGGAATGTAGTGGTGTATTCTGCATTGTAGAATCTAAAATTGTGTTTAAAATATCGAGGTGTATAAGTTTCACATAATCACTGCTTGATTTCAAGCTAAAACGACATGAGATGATTAGAATTTGCTTTACCCAACATTGGAGCTGGTACATTTTTTTAGCTACAGCTCCGGCTTGACAAGAAATATTTTAAAAGACCGGTTCTTTAGTTCCAGCTCCCCAGTCCTGATCAGAGATTGTAGGAACGAAGTACAGAATTGTTTAAAAAAAGAAACTGCAGGACTTTTTTATAGTTTTTTTTTTCTGAGGTACATGTATAGGCTACGTTGAATACCTCTTAATGCCGTAAGTTATCTCATCATTGCTTAATATATATTTACCGCTTGTAAGCAAAACAAAAATCTGACGTAGTTGTATCATTACAGCATTGGGTTGCTTCGCACCAAGAGTTTTTTGTTTTTGGTTCAGTCCTTGGTAACTGACGTTATTTGCAACTCATTGGTTATTGGGTAGATATCAGTGACTTACATAAGATTAAACATTTTTTACATGTAGTCTTTTCAGTGGTGTACGGTACACATATTTCTACTAGTCAACATTTTGCTTTCAGCTGCTCGATATGAAAGTGTTTGTTGATACTGATTCTGATGAAAGACTTGCTAGAAGATTGCGGAGAGATATTACTCAACGAGGAAGAAGCTTAAAGGTGAGTGATTGTTTTTCGTTTCTGATTTTGTATAGCAGATGCATTTATTACCTTTACAGCTACGTTGTCATAGTTACTGTTTTTAAACTGGCTTTGCGAAAACTCTGTAATTCGAATGTTGTTTTCAGTGTCCCGTCACGCAGGTATGGCAATCAGATAAATGTAATGGTTGTGAAAACAGGAATGTTGATTTAAAGTGTTTTACTTTTATAGGAGATTGTACATTATGGATGTCGTGTATTATTTATCCCTTTCATTTATCCACATTAGGCTTAGATTGAAAATACGGGTTTAAATTTGCAATGTTTTTTGTAACAGTTTACGTTTTTTACCAAATGCTATGAAGTCCAGAACACGTCGACTGTAGCTTAAGATGGCCATGTAAACATGTGTCTGTTTATTGGCAGGGTGTGCTTCATCAATATCATAAATTTGTCAAACCTGCATTTGACCAATTTATTGAACCAAGCCGTCAGTATGCAGACATCGTTGTACCTCGAGGTATGTTGTGTGTTTGCTTTTTATTGTAATATGCCTTCGTTTGGTTGTCAATTTTTAATGAACGTAATCGGAACATTTGGAATTTGACATCAGCATCTGGTAGCCTCACGAATCATTAGTTGAAATGTTAAGTTAAAATAGTGAACCTTCTCATCCAACAAAACTTAAGAAGCGGCTGTTTGGCTTCCAACAAAGCGACCCTTTAGCTGCCGTTTTCTCTTAACTCGATCAACAAGTTCCAGCTTCATAGAGTTTGATGTTGCCATTGCCCAGTGCTTTCATCTCAAAAAAGAAAATGAATATTCATCATTAGCACAAACTGGGTAAACAGTTTTACTGTTTTAACCCGGTAAAACAAAGAGCGTAGTGTTATCTCGAGTAGTGACGTAGTTTTGTTGATATAGGTGGTTCAAATGAAGTAGCCATTGACTTGATCGCCCAACACGTGCATGATCAACTTGAAACTGTAAGATTTTCACAGCAGATAAATACAGCTAATTGCGCTCTCAATATGCCTAGCATTTTATATCTAGTCACTTGTATGAAGCGTTTATCTTTTTTTGATATTCGCAGTACGCGCTGTTTCTAGAAGGTTTATGTCTAGGAAATTTTACAACATGCGTTTAAGCAGTTTGCAATTAGCTTTTTCTTCTTTATTGCGCTTTTTTACTTGCTTCCATTCACTACCAGTATGCAAGGCTGTGTTGAACTCGAGAACAGCGGTTTCTAAAAAGCGTTTGACAGAACCTATGGACTCTGTGTAAATTCTCTGGGTTCCAGGTGATACGATTTTGTGGAACGATTAAATCCACTTGTGATATCGTCAACCAGCCGATTCAGAATATTATGGCGTAAACCTGAATGTAATGTTTTTCCATATTAGTGATTAGCCTGCTATTTTTCTTTTTTTGCTTTGGAATGCTGATGCTTTATTGCATGGCAGTTCTGAAGCATATTTCTTAGATAGCTTAAGAAATCTTGCAGTGTTACGCGGATAAAAAAGTTAAGAAATTATTGCTGTAGAGTGCAAGACCCAACCCCTGGAGGATGTGTATAAACATGAATTATTATAGAAAATAAATTTATTTTAGAAAATTTTTTCACCGCTAATGCTAAGCCAGTGTGGTTTCACCAGCACCAGCTCTGTGTGACGGAAGGTGTTATTGTTTGTGCTTTTGCACTCCTGCAGTCTGAACAGCTTTCGTATTCCACTTTGTACGTTCTGGCATTTTAATGCCTTCTCTGTCCCACATCTCCTTATCTTCATTGTTATCATGCAGTTATAAACTTCCATATTCTTGCAAGGTTTTACAATTGTTGAATGATTTTAAAGTTTTTGTTTTACACAAAATATATTCTATTCCTATTATGTATTTTTCATTGTTTATACAAGGATCTTATGCTGTTATATCTTTTTTATAAATATGTGATACTGTTAGCTATTTCTATTTTTTTGGTAAAATCTACATTTTTTTAACGTTTTAGATTCCTTTGCTAAATGGCATGCATTCTCAATTCCGATTATCCCTTTACCACTTCTTTTGCTTTTATTCACATAACCTTTTAAATCTGTTTTTCCGAGCACTAGTTCATCTTTTAACACCTTCATTTTACCTAACGTTTTGCCGTTGCATGTCTCTGCCTACATTAACCATCGTTATAAGAGGTAGACCTAGTCTTTTGTCTTACGACGTGTAAACCTTCAAAGCAACTGGCGCCGTGATTTTTATTTTTGGATTAGGTTTTTTATATTTGCCCAGTTTTGCATAGCATCATTACCTTTGCAGGTTTTACCTGTGACGGTCGATGCATTGATTAATCGTAGCAGTAAGCCAACATTTTGCGTAGAAATGGCCAATCTGCGAGAGGTGCTACCAAGACAGCGGTCTTGTAACCAGGTTACAAAGAAGTTGCGTTCAATTTTGATGGCAAAACTGCAATCACGTTGCAGTGGTTGAACTCGCTTATTTTCGATTGCATTTTCAGCAGTTTGCAATGATTTTTTTGGACAGTGACAGTTCGCTTTGACAATGGTGGAATGGAATTTATTGCAAGTAAAGCAATCTTCACATGGCCACGCTCAGCGTTTCCTCCATAACCCAGATGTTGTTGTTGTTGTTACCCGACCCCTTCTGAGGGACCGGGGCATGGTGGAAGACCATGGAGTTGCCAAAGAGCCAGCGGCTCAAAGAGTCTGTAGCTGGACAGTGCAGAATGAGATAGAGGTTTCCTGGGATGGATGATTGCACACGCTGCATGAAGGATTCTCGATTCTGCCGATTTTAGAAAGATAAGAGGCTAACAGAGGGCTGTATGCAGTGCAGCGAAAACTAGAGAGCACACAGCGAGCAAGATGAGGGAGCACAAGTTCCTCAGTGGAAACCAAGGGCACCTGTGTGTCAAAGAATTTAGCTGGGAGAGTACGCCTCCAGTCCAAGAAAAGATAAAAGTGGATTCGAAAGGTAAGAGGAGAGAGACTATAAGGAATTGCAAAGGGCACGAGTTGTGCTCCCCATCTGGCCGATTCATCAGCCCTATCATTTCCCGGAAGAAATAAGTGTCGGGGACCCATTGTAGCCTGATTGTAAAGGAGGAATGGAAGACAGATCTGCGAGAGAGTTTGAGGTAAAAGGAAAGGTGGAGGAGATGGCAGACCTGTTGGTAATGCCGAGATTAGTGGAGAGCATGCAAAAAGACGCAGGCTTCTTCCAAAAAGAAAAGGGTGGTCTCAGTGCCACAAAGTGATCAGCTAGCAAGGACACCTGAGCCGCCCTTTCCGTTTTGGCAGCCCCAGACCAAATCGCAAAGGAACCGAGCCACATGCTTAGATCACCGGATTGTGAGGTGGGAGAGAGTGTCAAGGTGGGTGAGAGCTGCACCTTGGCAAGAAAGAGATACAGCAGAGCGGGAGTATTGGTAGAAAAGGGTGGACTTCACAGTGAAGTAAGGCAGGTTCTAAGGAAGAGAGGCAGAGCATGCAAAGAGAATCTTCCCAGGGAAGTAGGAGAAAGCATGAACCATTGAGTGGATGCAAGAGCTCTCCAGGAGGATTTAAAGAGTCTTGGTTTCACTCCAAATCTGGCCAAACCTGAAATGAGAAGGTGGTTGGGAGACTAAAAGTTAGGGAAGTGTAGGGAAACAGCCAGAAAATTGAGAAGGTGAAGAGAGTGCGGAGGTAGGAGATACAAAGTGGGCAGAAGAAGGGTAGGAGGTATGAAGGCGAGGGTGGGGTGGGAGTGTTGCATTGGTAGAGGAGGTTAGATGGACCAGGTTAAACAGTGGAGATATACAAGCTGGATGAAGTCAAAGAGGAAGACACAGTGTTGGTAGCTGTGCGATCACCAGAAGAAGCAGGTACGCAGCAACGAGGACAGCTCCAGGAATGAGAGTTACATAGATTTTGAATCTAGAGAAGGAGGGCAGCAAGCACCTTTAATGGACTCGTTTGGAGCAGATGCAGCATTGCACCGACCTACCCTTCCAGGTCATATTTCTAGCGCACACTGAACAGGGAAAGATGGGGCTAGGGCTGGGATGAACGTTTCCGCTCATCAAGAGAAGGAGAATGAGAAGACGAACGGGTAATAGAGAGGCAGGTGAAGAACAGATAAAACAGTCTACCGATTTCAGAGAGGCTGCACGCTGCCCTTCTGCAGTCGTTCAGAAAAAAACGGTTTGTGTAAGGGAAGTGTTTGGGGTAACTAGGACCCTCGGGAATGCCAACAGCCATTTTGACCCAACCCAAACGGGGTGGGTGACCGCACCATCACGCTGAGGTGACTGTTGTTAGTGCAGCCATAACCCAGATCGAATATTTGCTCGTAAACGCCATTGGTAGTTGTCCGGATAGTTGTTTGAAAACTCGCTTGCCATTCAAAGTCCGATGCAGATGCAGGAAGTTAGTGTTAACAATAATCGAAGAATCAAATGAAAGCGACATGCTTTTTGCTTTAAAATTATATATTGCAATGTAATCAAGTTATATGTCGCTTAGCCGTTGTAATGTGTTTATGTTGAAATTAATGTTTTTGTTTCACTGCCTGCTGCTTGAACACAATCGTGAATGCATGCTCCACAGAGAAATTTAAACATAAGGTAAATGTGATGTCCTGAGTTCTAGTGACTAGTAATGCTAAATGTTGTTAATTTTTATATATAGTTTAAAACTCATCTTTGACAATGGGAAAATTAAAAGTTTCAAAAGGTCAAAATTAATTCATTTTTTTAGCATTCGCTTCTTACTCATTCTAAACTGCTTTTAATTGCTTCAAACCTCATGCTTGCTGGTACAAGAAAAATACATCAAACTTTGTTTGATGTGGGCAATCACATATTTTGTGCTCATGTTTAGGTTTTGATTGCATTACAAACGCTAATGCCTGTTTAGGATAAGGTTGAAATTCTAACTTCTCTCTTTTGCGTAACTGTAGAAAATGCAACTTCAGAAGATTTTCATTACCTCAACATGCGAGGTATCTTCAAACTCTTTGCTGGCATTGAATGCTCTTCAAATATTTCACTTCACCGGTATTTCACTTGATATCCAGTGTAATGGCCCTGTCTAGTAATCACTTGAGATCAGAAGAACTTTTAAAAGTGTGGTTTTGTGTTTTGTGCAAGGGAGGTAATTTCATTACAAAATTAGGTCAATATAATTTTATGACATTTTAGGAAGCATGTTTAATTTTTTATTGTCGCAATATCGCTGAGGGTCATTACATCAGGGTAATTATTAGCCGAATAGTTTTTTTTAAGATTTCGTTTTTGTAACTCTCTCTATAGTCTATGTTGCATTTTAAATCCGTTTTTAGAACACAAAGCAAAACTCAGACGCATCTTGATATAAGTTATCAACTCCACAAATATCTCAATAAAATAAAAAAGTACAAGGTTCGGGAAAATGATCTGACACATTTGTAAGTTTAATAAAAGCCAAATAGAATAAACAAAAAAGTGTTTTCATTTTCAAAAAGAACATATAATGCTATTTTGTTTCATTAGGTTTTAACAATTAAATTGGCCAAATGGGATCCGTTATTGTCCACACACTGTCGAAGGCGTTCACGAAAGTTGTCTGTAACTTGGTGGGTCATTTCATGTGGAATGGCAGTAATTTCTTGACGAATTGCATCTTTAAGTTCAGTAGAACGAGGGCGCTTAATGTACACCTTTGATTTGAAGTATCCCCAGAGGATAAACTCGCAAAGAGCATATTCAATTTTGGTCTGAGAAATGTCTCTAGCATCTCACAATATCGACCCGAGTTCACAGTCACTGTAACGTTGTTTTCTTCGAAGAAGTACGGACCCCATATACCTAATTCTGCCACTGCACACCATACAGTCACCCGAGGACAATGCAAAGGGCGTTTATGCAACTTACGAGAGTTGTTCTCTGCCCAGTATCTGAAGTTTTTTTTATTCACTGTGCCACACAGGCAAAAATGCGCGTCGTCACTGAATAACACAACTGCTGCATGGGGGACATGTTGAATTTTCAAACACAATGCTCTGCGAGTTTCACTGTCTCTTTCTAAGTTCTTGTGCCAACATCATTTTGTATGGATGCATTTGCAGATCCTTGTTAAGAATTCTTCACAAACTTTTTCGGAAAACCTAAGAGCCTGGGCACGTTTAAATGCCGAACGATTATATGAAGCAAAATGACATTATATGCACTTTTCGAAAATGAAAACACTTTTTTGTTTCTTTATTTTATTTGGCTTTTATTAAACCTACAAATGTGTCAGATCATTTTGCCGGACCCTGTATTATTCCGAAGTTATTGCAAAACAGCATTTAATTAAAGTCATGACCTCACTGGAATCGCTACTAGTTGTCAATTATGTGAAACTTGCGTCCTCGTCTTAATGCTATCAGTTGCAGTGGTTTTTGTCCGTTGAAACCTAAAATGGTTTTGGTTTTCGATTTTTGTAAGCATGCGTGTTCACTGTACCTTCGCTGGCTTTACGTTGCGTTATCTCTCATCAGTAATATTTGGCGCATTTAAAAAGTGTAGCTGGCTGATGTCGTGGTTTCAGGGGTCATAGTCCCTTAAACAGTGCCATAGCATCATCCTTTTTGCTTCACATGTATATTTCTGGACGTTTTGAAAAGACTTTCTGCTTGTTCTATTCCTTATTTCATTACGCCAACACTTATTACATTTTTTTTGTATCTTCCGGTACCTTGTGATGTTATTCTGAACTCCATGTGTTTCAGCGACGCTTCAATATTACGTAAGAATTGCTTTATTGACTTTTGAATTTTTTATGTAGATTTGCGCAATGTAGAAAAATACGTTGTTTCCTTATAGGCAAATAATAGATATGATGCAAACAGCTTTGATAAACTTTTGCCAAATTGGTTTCACCATCTTCTTTACCCGTTTAGACAACCATTGATCTATAAAGTTTTATGTAGTCTGTTAAGATCGATAGCATTGAGCGGGAAGGATTTCTTAAACCCTTGGGTTCGCTGAAAAACCTTTCTTCAATACCTTTTCGGAATGACATTTTTTTATTTTCTGATATTTATTTGGTGATGTTGGTAAGGTAGTCTTCATTTACTGAGTAGTAAACGTGTGTTATGTGCTAGGTCCGAAAAGAGTTAGGCGAATACTAAACTCAATGTATGATTGCTTCAGGCCGTTTTAGAACGGTAGCTTGGTTGGCTAAAGACGATCTTCAATCTGATATGACAACTCAAGACTTGGGTTGGTAAAAGATTAGTGTATTTACAGCATTTTCACTAACAGGTTGAACTCTATAACTCGAAGCTTGGGCTCTGCTCAGTTAAATCGCATTTCTGTTTGTGTTAGACCCGTCTGCCACTTATTTCTCTAGTCTTTGTTTGGTATTTATTTTCATGGTAACTTTGCATTATGCAGAAGTCAACTGGCAAATGCTCACATTGGTCAACCTCTTCCATCTACACTCAACGTGTTAGAGAACACGGCTCAAGTGAAAGTAATACACACAATATTAAGGTGGGTAAGTTTCAAGGTAAGCACCTAGGTCTACGCTTCTGTAAAAATTATCTAATATTTTGTTTCGAATTTAGAAAATTAATCAATTTACCAGTGATGCAAGTGCATATGGTAAAGGTTAATCTTCATGTGCTCTGCTGATGTTGAACTGGAAGCCTATAAACTGTTTAGCGCCTGCATAGATCTACGATGCTGCAGTCGTGTCCCATCCCAAGAAATGTGTTATTACTCTGTGAATACCGACGCTGATATCTTATCCGACTCCAATTGACTTGCAGAGACCAATCAACGTCTCGGGACGATTTTGTGTTTTACTCGAAACGCTTGATGAGACTCTTGTTCGAGTTCGCTCTCTCATTGCTTCCTCATGAACCTCACGTGGTGTACACACCACAGGACACTGCCTATGATGGACGGAAGTTTAGTGGAACTGGAGTGAGCTAACATATTGCATTTAGTGCACTCGTAGTTTATAGTAGAGCATATTATTGCTGCTAAAAGGAACAAAAAATATGACATTCTATTGTGATATGACTAGAAACAATTACTATCCATTTTTCTGTCTACTGTATATGGTTAATTGGTTGTGTTTAAAGGGTTATTTGTTTAATATTCGGTTGTTGTTGTTGTTGTTGTTGTTGTTGTGATTACCTCTCCTCATCCTCGGGATGGAGATACGGCACGAACGGCAATTCAGGTTCATGCCATCAATCTAATTGAAATTAGGCTAGGAAAAAGGTGGCAGTCCATTTCGAACCACTCATGATGACTGGTAGTGGTAGCCCCACCACCAACAAGGCGGACTGCCACTGGTGGGTACCCAAGAGTTGCCTTTTACGACATACAGGGTTAGCAACTTCACAATTGTAACCCGGTGAAGTACGGGTAGGCCACCTGTCTGCCACATAAAGGTGGCTACTACTATGACGTAGCGTTTGGTCCCACCTTGGGAATAGGTTACATCGTAGTCATACACTCGAAATTTCAGCAAACGTGGGTTATTTGGGTGTGTCGAGACGGGCCTGCTGTTAAGTCCAAAAGGACGAAACACGTCCAGGGATGGTCTCGTCAAATTGGTTGTGGCTGTATGTTTGCTGTAATTCGCCTGATATTTCGTAACCTATTATGTGCTAGGTTTATAAAAGGGGTTATTAATGAAAAATGATTTATATATTTCGACAAACATTTTTAGTTATGCGGGATGTCGATTTTACGAGCAGGTGAGACGATGGAACCTGCTTTATTTTCCGTAACGAAGGACATCCGCTTGGGCAAAATATTGATTCAAACCAACCTGGAAACATCTGAACCGGAGGTAAGTGCTAACATTTAGAACTTTTTTAGATCAGCATCTTATAACTGCATAAAAACTTCAACAATTTGATTTTGATAATGTATTGATTTTTACGTATTAGGGTATTGCGTGTGTTTCAATTTAACATTTTTAACTTTGACTTTGATTGCACTGTGCTTAACAAGAGCCGGGTTTTTGTAACCTCCCAGCAAAATCTGTTTTTTTTGCCAACGAGCTAATATTCAAGAGTGATTGATATAAAAGGTGTGATTTGTTTTTTTTTATGTCGGCGAAAAACCTGCAATGATCAAATGATTTTACGATTGGTTCAGAGTTTTTGATAAAAAGCTAACTCAATGCGTTGTTGAAAAAACTACTTTCAAACATTTTGATCTCACTTACCTGATTTTCACTTTGCATACTGATTTGTCTGAAGTTTTTGTTTTTGCGTAAACTGCTCTAAACTAGTTAGGCGACACTGGCGATTTTTTGTCTAGAAGGCAGCTTTCTTTTGTCGCATTTTAGTTCTCGTTTGAAACATTAAAAGAAACTTGGGGTAAATCACATAGTTGCTTGTGCAGCTTCACTACATCCGGGTACCTCGTAAGATATCAAACGATCACGTGATCCTGATGGACGCGACTGTGGCGACGGGAGCAGCGGCGATGATGGCCATTCGGGTGTTGCTGGATCATGATGTTAAAGTTGGTATTCTTTTGTAGACTTGATCACCAAGCTTTTTTAAAATTTGCTTATCACAACGTGCATTTCCTGAATGGGAAACATTTTTTGCTTTTTGTACAAAGAATACTTGTTCTCAGATCTGTTTCGGATAAGCCGGTACTGCCGCCACAGTGTATTTCTACCACAAACTACTACATTCAAGCAGGGAAAACACGGCGATGTATCCTTTTCAAGCGCTAGAACGCTGAACTCTTGCGGGAATTCGAATTGCAATTATACCGCCTTGCTTTGCTAAGCTGTCTTTCGTCAAAAGTTGGTTTTAAAGATGCGTTGAAGAAGCGTATTCTCGAAGCTTTTCGTTTGACTGCTGTTTTTAGGAAATTGTCTCACAGAAAATGACAGCAGTAAGATTTTTGTTGCGTGGTGAGTGATGACTAGAGGAAAAACGAATTAGAAATTAGCCCAAAACATGGCCAGCTCAAGGTTGTGTCAAAAGGAATTCATTTGCATATTGCATTATATATATATACTGTATATTGTATATCATATTGCATATATATATACCCGAGTCTTCTCTGATTGGTCAATGGCCCTGTTACAGGCCAATTAAAGTCTGCTATTTATTGTCCAATCACAACTTTTTTTCTGCTTTAAAGCGTCGTTCTCTTTTTTCCATTTCTTTGGGACGATATTTCTTGAAGAGCAGTCAGACAAAATGCTTAGAGAACACGCTATTTCAACCAATCCTCTTTATTATTACATTTTTTGCTTGATCGCAGGAGGAAAACATACTGCTCGTGTCTTTGCTCATGGCTGAAACCGGGGTTCATTCAGTTGCTTATGCTTTTCCTAAAGTTCAGATCGTCACAACAGCAGTTGACAAGCTTCTCAACGAAAAATATCACATCCTCCCTGGACTAGGTTGGTACTGTGGAGGACATTACGAACTCGATCATCTAAAAGCCACTTTAATCAAAATCGAAAACTAGGCTTCGTGTAATTAGTTTTGTTTTAAAACTTCACCACTAAGAGTGACTTTTCTAGGCCTTGATTGTGTAAGGTTCTGATTGAAGGCTGAAGCAGGCCCTACTTACCAGTTTGAGAGTGCACAATATATTACTCCCAGCTCGAAATGCCTTGGCAGTCAGCAGGTCAGTGATGCGGCCTACAGTCAATGGTTGGGGCCCAGATGTTGGTCACCTTAACTTTCTGACAGGTTGCTGCGTTTTGTAGGAACACCATGTAGTTATTGACGTTTTCGTTATGGTTTATTTTATTGTTTACTTCGTACAGTATAAAACTGTTGCACATAGCGTAGCCAGGGAAGATTGTGCAATGGGGGCTATTAAGCTATGACCCCTTCTTATGTTTTGGCCGTTGTTGTCTCTGTATTAGAAAATAAAATAGCAAATTTTTGGTAGTGGAATTATTATTTGTGCATTCCTTCTCCAACTGTAAATTTCATCAACTTTTTATTTGTGATCTGGGAACAGTGGAAATAGACTACAGAATCTAGTTTATTTGTGTAAAATCAATAATAATGGAAGTTGCAGTTGGAGCCATTTTATCTAACTGTA
Source organism: Trididemnum clinides (assembly GCA_963675345.1). Lineage (NCBI taxonomy): Eukaryota > Metazoa > Chordata > Ascidiacea > Aplousobranchia > Didemnidae > Trididemnum > Trididemnum clinides. Next base: position 23,514,256 of record OY776305.1, on the reverse strand, counting down.
GATAACAAAATTTACCAGAGTAACAACAAATATGGATAAAAATATAATAATAATAATCAAATTTTCTTTTAAATTACTTAGCATTTTTAAGAAAATTGTGGGCCAGGTGTATGTCAGCTTGCTTTAGCCTGATAATTTATTCATGTGTATGACTTTATTTTCTGTTTCTGTTTGGTTTGACTGGGCCACTGCAACGTTAAAACTTATCGCCCTTTCACCTGTCTGCCACCTAAATATGAAGGCATCCCATAGAGTGCCTTACCAAAGGGCGCAACAAGAAAACTTTTTGGTTTTTCCACTCTTATCTTTTTCACGCTGAGCTTAAAACCATGGAACTGGGAAGTGGTCAATACCACTTTTTAAGTCTTTGCGTCATGATGCAAATACCTCAGCAATTAAAATAAATCGAAAGATTATGGTTTACATAATGGAATCCTACGTTTTTCTGAAAAAAATGCTTTACCCCCCACCCCTCTATTGAAACGAGTCAGAAGCTCTGGCAGCTAAAAACAAGTTGAGCCATAGTCATAGTAGAAAATATTATTCAACAATTTAAAGGACTTTTTACACCGCCATATACATACGAGGTTTGGTCATATATGATGTATCACTGCATTAGCAATAGCCGCCCTCAATAACTTAAAAAATTTGCACCAATCAACCGCCGCCTCAACGTGGTGATGCGGTCCCCGACCCCGTTTGGGTTGGGTCGAAATGGCTGCTGGCCTTCCCGAAGGTCCTAGTTACCCCCGGGCACTCTCCTTTATTTTTTCGTTATGCTGCCTCATGAACGACCGCAGTAGGGCAGCACACAGCCTCTTCAAAATCGGTCGCCTGTTTTCTCTTCTTCCCTTCTCTTGCCCATCTTTGTCTCCTCATTCTTCTCGTCTTGATGAGCGGTAACTTTCATCCCAACCCAGGCCCCATCTTTCCTTGCTCTGTGTGCGCTGGAAATGTGACCTGGCGGGGCAAGTCAGTGCAATGCTGCACCTGCTGCAAATGGATCCATCTAAGGTGCTCACAACTTTCCCTCTCCAAATTCAGAGCTCTTGGCAGCTCTCACTTTTGTAGCTTTGACTCCCTCCTCGGACTTCTCCGACATGTATAACTCCACTGTACAATCTAGCTCTTCGTGGGCTAATGCTGCACTCTCGCCCCACCCTCGTCTTCAAACCTATCCCCCATCTTTTATGTTACATCTTCTCCCTCTGCCCCCTCACCACCGTCCCTTGCTCCTGGCTGTCCTTCTGCCTCCTCTCCCTCCTGACTCAGGGTTCTCCAATGGAATGCTGGAGGTCTTCGAGCCAGGAGCACTGAACTACTTCACTTTCTCTCGTCCCATCCTGTCGACCTTATCTGTATCCAGGAATCCAATCTTAACTCATCTTCCTCTTTCCGGATTCCTGGATTCTCTGCTCTGCGTTCCACTCCTGGTCTGGTATTCTCTCTCATGTTCCCACGCACGCTAGCGGCGGTGTCGTCATTTTCGTCAGCAGGGTCTATCCTTTTCTGAATTTTCTACCTTCTCTCTTTCTTCGCTTGATCCCTACTCTGATGATGTAGGGCTCTGCGGAGTGAGGGGTTGCCCGGCTTCTGGGGCTCCATGGTCTTCCGCCATGCCCCCATCCCTCGGAAGGGGTCGGGTAATTAACGACAACAACAACAACATGAGTTAAAAATAACCATTTTGTAATTGCGTAAATGCGTACAAGTTGCTGGAATCGCAAGTGCACAACTTTTTTCTTTTGCAGGTAACTTTGGTGATAGATACTTCGGAACTGAATGAAGTCATTTAATGGTATGAGCAATTGCTCGGGTGTAAAGAATGTTCATGCACATATCGCTATTCTGCTTTTTAAGTATGGTGATTATTTAACAATTATCTGAAGTGAAGCAGGAAGAAGAATAGAAAAAGGGCTACAAAAAGCTATTTTTTGAAAAATCTACATGTTTCTTGTGGCGCAAGTGAATGGATTGATCTCTAGATAAATTCTACCGATTTGCTATGCACTGCAACTAATCAATCTGCAGATTGCAGAAATAGTGTGTTTTCTCGTTTCCTAGCAGTTGCATCTCGTTAGCAATAGCCTAGCAATCAAAAGATTACTGCCATGGTAGTGGTACACTCGGATGCTCTTGCTTTATGATGGAATAAGAGAACGAAAACCAAGAACGTGTCAATGTCTCGTAAAGGGCTTCGACAATTTGAGAGATTTTTAGGTACAATAGTCTACTCCAAAGCCCATATTGGAATCTTGCCTTAATTATGTTTTTGGGCAACCTAGGAGTTTAACTTGCCAGTTGCCATCTCATTGCGCTTCTTAATTTTTGATTCGTAATTTTAGTTCAAAATGCCTTTTTTGCCTGATACGGCATTAATTATAAGTGAGTGACATGTGTGCAATCTTTGAAGGTAGCAAGTAAATATTTGTAGTATGCTGCTGTTTTTTTCCAAATGTGTTCAGAACGTAAATCAGGATTTAATAAAAGTTGTACAGTACAGTGCTTTATAATTTGTTGTTTTTTACGTGTTACCACTTCGTGAAATAAAGCTTCAGCGCAGAAAAGATGTCACCTGCTTAACCACAGAATTCAGATGTAGCATACATGTAAGATTATACTTAAAATCCCCTTAGTGCAGAAATACTCTAGCGAAAATTGGCCGAGTTTATCTAAACAAAAATTACCATGAGCATCGTATGTACGTTTGCAAAGTTCGAACATTGCAACCCATGCGACGTTGATGTAACCTCCAAGTAAAAGGTGAGTACAAACGTTTTTTTTACTTAAATCTCTTACTCTCCGACATGAACATTGTAGATGAGCATATTACTTTATAATGTTCATCTCATAATAACCATCATTGCTCACTCGTCTCTATTTTTACTATCCGCTCAGAAAATTGGAAAAAAGCATTTTAAAACTGGAATAAAACCCTAGAAAAAAGGGGTTTGAAGGTGAACATCTGGAAATCAAAAGAGAGTCTGAGGGAGAATTATTCAAAAGCAACAAGAAATCCTTGTGAAATTTGTCTGAGGAAAGTGAAAGCCAATTCACCGTTGTGCACTAAATGCGCGAACTGGGTTCATGGCAGATGTTCAAATATGAAGAAGTTACCACCAGGTTGGAAAATATTTTGTTTAAGACTTAAGAAAATGGTGAATTCGATCGAGAAGTAAAGGCAGTGAATGAATTTTGTTATTTGGGAGACGCACTACGTGCTAGTAGTGGTTGTTACGCAGCCTCTACAAAAAGAGTAAGAATCGGTTAGGTGAGATTCAGCAAACGGGGAGAGTTGTTACTCTGAAATAGATTTCCCGCTAAAGATCAAAAGGAAAGCTTTTCGTTGTAGCAATCCAAATCAGCAATACCAAATGATAAAAGAAAATAAAAAAGCTATTTTAAAGAGAACGTAAAGAGCTGGGGGTTGGAGCCACGTGAGGTGAAAAAGACTGAGAACTGATGGATATGCTGGGGTTAAAAGAAATTAAAAGGGTTGGCAAAAGCGAATGGAGTTGGATGGGCATGCGCTGAGATGAGATTTTTTTTATTTGCCATATTTTTCCCCCATTTACGAGAAAGCGATGGATAGCTATGTTTTGGACGGTAAGTCCGCACTCGCTTGGGAGTTGCCATTTCCGGGTCATCTGTCTGCCACATAAAGGTGGGGAGTCCCGTTAAGTACCTTGCCCAAGGACACAACAAGCAAACTTGCCGGCTTGTTCTCCACAACCTCCCATAAATGCCGAGCACCAAGCAGGGAAGCTATAGATACCATTTTTTAAAGCTATAGATCATACCTTTTGGTATGACTCGACAATGGGAATAAACCCCAGGTCTACCAACTGCGAAGCGGACGCTCTAACCACTACGCCATCGCGTCGGTTAGCATCTTAATGATAGCCTTAGATCTTCAAGTGAGTGGCAAGAGAAAGCGAGGACGACCAAAGCAAGTGCAAGAGGAGACAGAGAAGATTGCTTTAAAGATAATGGTTGCCCTAAATTGAGTGATGTGGCAAAATGGAATGCAAAGAACCGCGGAAGGAATGAGTAAATCCGGACAACTCCATGAAGGAGACAAAACCAGATAAAAACTGAAATACTACTACCACCACCTTGACAATATTACAAGTAAACAGCACAGTAACACCTCGCGCTAATGTGAATCAATTCAACTCAGTTTTCTTGGAAAGAAAAAGACTATTATAAATTAGGATTTCGCTCGTTTATAAACGCGTAAATCGGTTCTCACAACCAATGCCTGCTAGAATAAGCGTCAGCGCCGGATTTGCGTTAAGGCAAATCCGGGCTCGAGGCCAGGGGCCTCGACATGGGAGATCTCCTTTCTGAGCAAAAAGGAAAAAATTTCTAGGTTTACAATTACATTCAGCTGCTTGTCGTAAACTATGCTCAGACAAAGAATCAATATATGAAAGCAATGCAAAAAAATGCGACGCAAAGCGTTATCAATATTGCGAATTGCGACGTCAAACAGAGTTTTGGAATAAATAGGCAAGCTGCGGTCCTAGTTTGTAATAGGCAGCTTTGAAGCTAACGGTGGAATACCAAAAGAGTAGATGGTTAGGCCTCAGAAAGGAAAACGGAAATGAAATGAATGAATCCCACTGGAATTATTAAGTTCGGTGGCGTAGCTATAGTAATTGCCACCCTTGGATTGTGGAACAAAATGCCGCACTTTTTACGCCATCACTCCTCGAATAGTAGGTTAAGCTTTATCATTAACAAAAGTTCCTCCCGATGTAAAAAAAATATCAACTGACAAGGTATAATTTAAACACCCATTATTGATATCAAAATTAATGTTTTTTAATTATTTCTTTTATTCGTAAGAGTTTTACTTCAGTAAAATCGCGACGACTGTATGTTGTAACTTATTCAAAAATTAGCTGGTGGAGTTTTAATGAACACCGAAATTTTATCACAAAAAGAAATTTCTCTTAATAGGCAGGATTGATGAGGCAGACAACTTGCTTTCCCCCACAGTAGACCTTATGTACGGCTTTCTCAAAGGCTTCCTCCAAGTTTTGAAAAACGCCTCTTAGCACGCGCTACAGAAACAATAACAGTGAGTTAAAGCTTAAAACACAGGTAGGCTATAAATTACAGTATTGGGTCACACAAACTAAATTTTGTTTACCACTGTGTGAAATTCAGTTCTGCAGCATCGCTTGGGAATGCGGTGCCACTGCCTTGTACAAGGCGGCTATGCAACGCAATTTCAACTGATAACTTTAAATAATTGATGACGCCCGCGTATACTGCTAATTCTTAAATCTGTTCGATCTGTCTCAATGTCAGCGCTTCGCAACCATTAGTGAAGCTTTATAAGATTGAATGCTTCGTTTGACAGACTAATTTCATTGAATCTCGATTGCTTCACTCCGAAATTGGTCCACAGCTTCAGACAAGCAATTACAACACTATTTTTCTCAGCAGAATTTAAACATACAGTACCGGTACCTCGTGCTCGCCAGGCATTATTTTCTTTTATTGGACGCGTCGCTCTTCATTTGGAATTTAATGCCCTGAGCCACAAATGTTAGTGAATTACTTAACCAGTGCATTTTGTTTATTGGTTGAAAAAGCTATAAATGCTTTTATGTTTAGGGCACTAACCTCCTGTAGGAATTCTTTTTGCAATATATTTTTCTACACATCATAACGATTTCTCGGAACTTCCACAAATACAAAAAAAAATGAAAAACGCTGAATCACATTTAACATACCAATAGCTTGACCTCGAGTATTAATATTTTCTATTTAATCACAAAGTTCTTTGATGCTTCCCTACATCATTAATATCTTGATGAAGAGATATATGTAAAAGCTTTATAATGTTCACTCTATCGTGCATCAATCACTCGTCTTACGATGTTTGGCCCTCATGTAGGACCTCCCATTTGTAAATAGAAGCCGAAAAAAGTAATGCATATGCCCCTTTTCACAACAGAAAAAATGTTTTGGAAAGCCACGACGATCCTACTGCGTAAACGCCTACGAGTTTGAATGAATAATATCCAAATAAGACAAAGATGCTTTTAAATTAATTTTCTTTAATGTCGGTTTTACTTTAGAGTGGACTCCTGCTTTTGTAGAAGGTTGCAATTAGCTTGACCTCTACACAACACTACGTCAAAATCGTTTTCTTGAAGCTTAATGGAAATAAATGTAATGATTTCTTTGGTTTTTACCATGCAAGGAAAAGATATTTAACTCAGTAGAGATTCCCTTATTTGTATCTCACTGTTGCTAACTTTTATGTATCAAACCATAAAAGCGAACTGCACGTTGCACACTGCATTTTACCATAAACTTTAGATTTGCCAACATTCTATCTAAGACTTCACAGAATATGCACTATTTAACAAAAAAACTTCTAGTATTCTTCGCCGCCCCCAATGATCCTACCGCCCTTGGACATATCCACAATAACCAATGGGTAGCTACGCTACTGGTTAAATCTCCAATCCTTTTCAATGATACACCGATCCCGAGAAGGTAGTCTCTCAGAGTAAATGTACCGTAATCACTAAAGGTTTCTTTAAACAGATATAAATGTATTCCCAGACTTATGAAAGCACAGCAAGCATTCAATGAAATGAGCCTTGATACCAACCACTACCAATGTTGACGGCGATGTTTGGTTCATTAAATTAGCTTTCTCAATTACTATACGTCACAAGTTACGCAGTGGAAGAATTACAATTGCTCAAATAATGAACAATACAATAAATTGTACCATAAACGTATGATGGCTGGAAGCATCACTCCATTTTCATCATGCTTCAAAACGTTCGGTTAAAAGCTACAAAATAATCAAACGATTTTGACAACAGGTTTTGCCCTCATCAGGACTTGTGTGTTGCTAAACACTTTTGACCAATCATTTTGTAGTTTTTTGCTGAACAAAAATTTCGAAGGCATGGTGCTGCTAGCAATGATATGCTAATGGTACACCAAAATCACCTCTCTTTCAAAGTACAGATAATAATATAGTGAGTTGTGTCGTAAACTATATTTACACCACATCTTACAAAATCAACTAAATCTATTGCTAACACATGCAATAGAGCAATATTTAGTGAAAGCTTTAAAATTCTAAGGAATTTGCTTCCAAACATGTCGTAGTGAAATGCAGGCAGCACAAGAATCTGGCAAAGTAGCTTAAATATGAAGTCAGTAACTGCAATTTACAAGAGGTACAATAAGGCCAAATAAATACTGTTTGATCGAACTTAAACATTGTCACCGCTGTTACGTATACATCATTTCAGCCATGGATGACATCTTTTTTGGTAACACAAAGTAGTTTTCCATGTATGCAGCTATTTCACATATAGCTGCATTTGTTTCTGACAAGTGCACTTCGTGGGCGCAAGACGTCGTTCCAATATGAGGAGAGGTCACCACTCTGTTGACGTTGCTAGATTCAGTATTATTTGCGCTAATCCGCAACTTTCTTCTTCTCGGAAAAGTTTTTTTATTCATCAACTGTTTTTTGTTTTTCTGTTCTTCCGGTGATGGCAGTACGCCATTTGGATTCGTGTTAGAACAATCTTGAGTTACCGTCTTAAAAGAAGGCATATCTTTATCAGATGTCAAGTTCAATGTCTTAAACATTCCACAGCAATCGGCCGAGTCAGAAATGTCACTAGTGCTTGAAGCTGAAGATGTATTTTCAGCTTTCAGATTAATTTTATTAGCAGCTGCTTTTGCACTGCTTGTATCATGAGGTAGTGGTAGCATAACGTAAGCATGTTCACTTTTTAAAGACAAGTTATCAAGTTGTGTTATCAATGAATTTGGTGCAGTTGACAATTGCCTAGACTTGTACGTGAACCTAGCTTGCTTTAAAACTTTCTTAGTTAAGATTTTTCGTCGCAAATCACTACTTTTTGTCTCCTTTTTGCTTCTTTTCAGAGACAAATGATCTCCAGCATGGCCACTGACTTTTTCGTTTGCGCTGCAACCTTGAGTAAATACTAACGGACTTTTGCATACTTCCTTATCACCATAAAAACTTAGCATTTTGTTCACACTACCATTTATCATTTCCTTTGTCTACAAAAACAAACGACCATTTTTATTTTTTGCGTTTTTGAAAAATTCGTGTGTGTTTTTGTCAGCAACACAGCACAGTGGACCAAGCAAAAGATTGTCATAAAAAAAAATGTGAGTTAAGTGCTTGAAGTGTTATCGCTAACTATGCCAAAACTTTAAATTCGAGGACAAGTGTTCAAATAACAGCAGGTGCATTTGCCTTCGACGTTTTCTAACAAATCTGGAATCAAAAACGACAGACTCAATACTATGAAAATGAGTGAAACTGCAGAAGAGATTGTTTTTTAACACATTTGATTATACAAACAAGCAAGGCACCATAAAAATTGTTGCATGCAGACATTTGAATTACGAACCCAGCAAAAACTGAATTACCATATTAAATGTGACTGACAACATCGACATTGCAAGATTCAATTACAATTACCAAACAGTGCCTAGTATTTTTCTCACTTGCAGTTCTTTATCAAATCTTTGCCAATAAATCTCAGCATTTTGTAAGGCATATAATGGGCCAGCTCAATGATTAAATATTTGCCTTGTGGTCAGCAAACTTGGGTTTAATTCTCTTGTCAACTTACATCACAGTTTTTTTAATGTGCAGATCTTTTGCTAGATGCTCAGAAATAAGGACAACTTGAAAAATGGAATATGAAATTGAATTTACTCAATCATGATTAAAAACAGTGTAGGTAATGAACCTCAACGGCAGAAACACATAGCAAGTGTTGGCACTGCAACAACTCTAGCTTACAATAAATGAATGCCAGCAACATCTGTATCTCCAATGCAGGTCACTAAAATGGTTTATGTGTGAGTAGGCATATTTTAGTCCTTAGATGTTTTCAGTCATCTTAGTTTCTAGACCAGGTGGTGGGTGTTGCAACATCCTCATTATTGATGGCGATTCCCACAAAAGAAAGTCTCAGAAAAATAACTAAACCAAAGATAGGCACATTTAGCTAAGATTTCCAACATATGCAAAGTAGTAAAAAAATTACAGAGCACTGCTTTGGATTCTGAAGACTGTGTGAACAGATGAGCTGAAAATTACAAATACTTTAAATTCAACTGAAAGCTTAAAATCACTATTTTGGAAAGTGTGGTCAACTTTTACAGTTGATTACTTTAGTAAGTAGCCAAGGTAGACCTACAATACTTTACACCAAAACATATTTAAAATAAGTGAGCAAAATTTTGCAAAAAAGTATTTGCCCTGACATTCCAAGAGTTTGAATGCAGCAAGAATAACACATCAATAAGTTTCATACCTCAAATTTTTAGTCTAAAATTTATCATATCACTTTTGCAATTTAAACCTAACTTTAACTCGAACTTAAACCAAACCAACTATAACGTTTTACCTATTAGTGGTACAGAAAATTTACTTAGTTAGTAAAGCAATCATTTACTTCACAGTAGAAAAATTTAGCAATGTCGGCAAACAAGAAAACAAGTTGGTGGCTAGTTTGCTGTCAATGACATTTTATCTTCAAAATATATTTTCTGTTAAACATGCCTAATTGTACATGTTGTCAAGTTTATTAAAAACGTAACTTTTAGTCATTTGTAATCAGTCAATTTCTATATCCTATTAAAAATGCAACTGGACAAAATATTTATCTTCAGTGTCCATGCCCTTTACACTTCATATACCTCCAAACATATATACTGCTGTTATGTCATTTAAGATAAAAAAAAATTATACTGCTATAGATCCCCCAGAGAATCCAAATTAAAAAAAATTACTGGAAGAAATGAATTCCAACTGTGGCATTCAAATGCAGCAATACCAGCTATTACACCAATGCAATACTAATTGCATCATAGCAGCTGTGCTTATTGAAAGACAAACCAATCATGTGGCAAAATAGTCCATTGGTTTATCTTGCCATACAAGAAAAGTAAGGCAGTGGCTATTTTGCCGTCGACGGCAATTTTCCCTTGGAATCTATTTTGCCGTAATCATTCACAAGTGTTTATATAGCCATATTTGCTACAATTACACCAGTGACACTGTGGTGTAGTGGATAGTGTGCTGGTCTTGAGATACCATGGTTCCGGGTTCAAATCTCAGGGCATTGAAAGAAAGGCAGTGTACACTGAAGGAGCAGGCCCGGTATGTGAATGTACGGGGCAGTGTATACTGAAAGGGAGTGTGCAGGGTGGGGGATAGAGACCTGGGAGTGCAAATTTTTTTAATTGGTTTTTAAAATTGACCAATCAGAGACAACCAAAAGTCACATGTTTAGTACGTCATTAAGATTGACCAATCACAAATAACTCATGGCAAAATAGTCTCTGAGGGTAAATTGCTGTTGACGGCAATTTGCCCTTGGAATCTATTTTGCCCGTGATCATTCACGTGTGTTTATATAGCCAAATTTGCTATAACACTAGTGACACTGTGGTGTAGTGGATAGAGCGCTGGTCTTGAGATACCACGATTGCAGGTTCGAATCTCAGCTGGCAAGGGCTTTAAAAGAAAGGCAGTGTACACTGGAGGGGCAGGCCCGGTATGTAAATGTACGGGGCAGTGTACACTGAAAGGGAGTATACAGGGTGGGGGGTAGAGACCTGGGGGTACAAATTTTTTTTTTTGGTTTTTAAAATTGACCAATCAGAGACGACCAAAAGTCACATGTTTAGTACGTCATTAAGATTGACCAATCACAAATAACTCACGGCAAAATAGTCTCTGAGGGTAAATTGCCGTCGATGGCAAAATCGCCACTGCCTTAAAAAAAACCTAGCACATGTACACATTTAAAATATAGACACACTTTAAAATGCATTCGTTTATACCGTATCAATTATTAATGCATCCAGATCATAAATCATTAGATCTACCTCTAAGTCTTCCTGTATAGTGCTAAGCATAGGCTATTGAAAACTATGCCGGGAATGAAATTCAAACCTACATCTACACTGCCTAGTCACACCATTATTATTGGTATATAAGTGCAGAGCTTGACTTAACCAATGTTAGCACCTTCACCAATTTGGCTAACTCAGTTCAACAGTTCATGTGAATTACCTTGATTGGCTTGTGGCCCATATGACACATCAGTACTACACTTATACAGTGTTTTTACTAGTCTGTAAGCCTTATTTTTTGAAGTCATCACATCTTGATAAACAGGGTGATTTAGTAATTGCTTCTCGTATTTCAAACTGTAGCCTTCCACATCAAGGCTCTAAAATTTGGTCTTTGGCAATACCAACATTTGTTGTTGAAAAATTAGGTACTCTAGTATTTGAGCACACACCAAGTCGTCAAAAACTTTAGCAGGAATACTGAAACTGATTAACACATTTGGCCTCAGCTGTGAAGACCTTACCCTGATACCTGCTTAGCCTATCCTGATATCAGCCAGTGCTTTTCCGGAAATTCTTTATAAATAGACGTACGGACTTTCGGTGCTTTATGGTTATCAACAACATGCAAAGATTTTTTAACTGTTACCAAGACCAACTAAAAGTTCAAACCATCATTTTTATTATCTACTAGCTGTGTCTCATTACCTTACATTATCAGTGTTTGATTTATCGCTGCTTCATCAAAAGTAACAAAAATTTGCTGACACTATTTTTCAAGTTTCCACATATTCTAGACTAAATCAGTGTTGCCAGATTGTTGCTAGTGCTTTTCCCCCCAAAAAAGTCTAAATATTTCCCCAATTCTCATCAAATATCCCAAAGAAGCATCATGCCAGAATTCACCTAAATCGCAAGTAAAAACATCCAACAACGCAGCGATTAACAGGCGGCACCCTTGTTTGGAGATCTACCTCACGCATATGCCCAAAATTACCTAAACCGTTAGGCAAAATACCCATTTTCCACCACTTCAGCTGCTGTTCTAGCAATGGCAGTTAACTTTTTTCGTTCTATTGCTTATAGCAAACCCTACTTTTTTATAGAGTATAGCAACCCCGTAGTGGGTTTGAACCCATTGTTTTTTGTGAGCATAAACGTTTAGATTTTGCTATAACTAGAGAATAAAACCAAAGCAATAATTAGGGGAAGGTGGGGCACAGTAGGACGGTGGGCGCAGTGGGACAAACCGTTTTAAAGAAAATTTGAAAACTCTGAAAGATCACCGTTTGCTGATTGTTTGGTCTCCAAACAGCTGTAACACTTTTGTATTCATTTTGCTTTTTGAAACACATGCCTAGTAGTTGTGGGAGAAAAGAAGTTTTTAGAAATAAAAGCTTATTTTTTGTGATGCATTTCGGATGCATTTTCGTAAAGATTAAAGTAGCATTTGCAGCTGAAAGTTATACCACAGTTAGTCAAAACATTCAAATATATTTTGCCGCATTGCAGTAGGATGCCAGGTTTGGCGCTGTCGCAAAACCTGAAAAAATGCTGGCAAGTACAGGCAAGGAAACAGTGGGACAAAAAATTTGGGTCACAGTGCGACATATTAATTGTTGTTGTAGGATTATTATTATCATCTCTTGGATTAATGATCTACGATGGTTGTTATCACACTAGCATTTCAACGGCTAGTTAGGGAGAATGAATACTAATGCGCAGTGCTTTTTAAGTGGTGTTTAGACCAATTGTTTGTTGAAAATTTGGCTTCAGTAAAACGTTGTGATATAAAAGTCGTCTTACCTGTCCCAAATCAATGCAGATCAACTATAAGACAAAGATTATCACCAACTTTGCTTACGAATTTTCGTTGCTTAATGTAGCAAACCAAAATAATTCCAAAGCTTGTCTTACTCTCTCCCAATGATTGTCCCACAGTGCCTCCACCTGGGGTATACAGACTTTATGTTTTAGAAAACAGATGAAATAATTTATCAAAAAACTAAATATTGCGCTGAACGAATGTTTTTAATTTCCTTTTTGACCTTGTATTATTATGTCATTAACGAAAAGAAAGTGTATTGGCAGAGGTGCGGCGTGCTTCACCGTGAGATATCTGACCCACATTTAATTACTGAGGCTCATTGGAAGTTTTTTGATATCGAACCATTTTTTGAAGTTCTTAGTTGATGCAAATTTTCTGTTTTGTTATTTAAATCTTTTATCAAAAACTAAAGGACGATTTCAACATTTAGCGACTTTTTCAGTCTAAAATTGAACTATATTATATCCAAAAAACTAAGAAATCTTTATATATCAGAAACGAAAAAATGCACAAGGAACAATATTTTCTGGGGCAAAGACGAAGCAATGCATGACTCATATTTCTACGAAAATAAAAGAGCATTAGGTACCAATAATCAAAAACAGACACGCATGGGTAAGGGCAAAGATTACTTGATCTTGATCACTACAAGAGATTACAAACTAGGAAATTTACTGTTATTCTGGCTACCAGGTATTTTTGATAAATTCATTTTTATTTGGCTCTTCTGGTAATGATAACGTTTATTCAAGTTGATACAAGTTCTTACCGAGCATGCAAAAAACTTCAATATTCGTCAACGTTTCCAACAGCTATACAGCTGTTCTTCATCAGGACTAATAAATAAACGAAAGCACGAGTGAGGCAATATAAATAGTGTGCTGCACAATCGAAAGAAAAAGGCAAAACAAAACGTTTAAAAGCTAACAATAAACAATTGTAGATTACGCCAAATTATCATAAATTTCAGAATAAAAACAATTTTCTTAATCATTGATTGCATTTTCAGAATTATTACCTCACTCATGCTTTCGTTTATTTATTAGTCCTGATGAAGAACAGCTGTATAGCTGTTCGAAACGTTGACGAATATTGAAGTTTTTTGCATGCTCGGTAAGAACTCGTATCAACTTGAATAAACGTTATCATTACCAGAAGAGCCAAATAAAAATGAAACTAGGAAATTTATAGCAAAAAAAACTCAATTTTTGATAAAGATAGCTGCTAGCCTATCTTATAGCTTTTTGTAGTTGCGAAAATAAGTATATTTTTTGCTTATTCTCATTTCCAACAAATGCTTAAAATGTGACTGATTATGTCACAAACAGTTGTCAAGAGAGCATACTAATATACAAATTAACACGTAAAAAAGACGGGGCGAAATTAAAAGCAACTGTATATAATATAGAATATACATAGAGCAAAAACGCTGTCAAACGTATAAATTTTTGCGCGAAATGCAATCCACTGTTTGAAGATGCACTGCAACAATTCGCAATATCCATTTTAAAGATTTATTTTTCCTTACAAATAATGTAAACAATTTTAAGGCTAATAGTGCCACCTAACGACAATTAAACAAAGTTTGACAAAATTATTCTTTTTTATAGCTCAAGCCAGCGAGAAGACGTGTTTGTCTGGGGTAAATTTTTGTTATGGATTTTGTTTGTGCGTTTAAACTCGTTGTTTAAGTTTGTTATTTTTTAAGTTTAAAGTGACGTAAACTCAATGGAATGCGTTTGGTTTTGTTAAACATCCAGCCTAAAGTATCCTTAAAGTTAGAGTCAGATCTATCTTCAAAGCTTTTACCCCTAAACTACTCACGTTGTTGTATTTTGTTCACCACTTATGTTTATTAAAGCATACTACTATGCATAAAAAATAAGTGGAACTTTTTGTCAGCTATGTGGAAAAGCAACAAATAGATGAAACCTCAAAGAAATTCTTATTCTGCAAACACTTTTAGTGTGAAAAACATTTGGTTATTAATGTTTATACATTTGCTGTGCAAATCATGTCATTGACAAAGACATCATTGCAAATAAATAGCGAGTGACGCAGAAATTGGCAATTTACTTGCATAAAGATCTACTTCTATAAGCTTTGGTTTATATTTTATTCAGTTTTGAATCATTAAATTGCTTTTTATGACTTTGTATGTTTGATAATAGCTGAAATATTTTGACATTTCTCCTCGCTAAAGCATAAAAAACTATTTCCTTAAAATTGGTGTGCAAAATACCCTGCACAAGCAGTTATCAATATGTTATGAAATTGGTGCCAGTAAGTAAGGGTTAAGTGCATGTACTTAGACCATACATAAATTCAAAAATGTGTCCAAGGTTTTGCAGTTAACTGCGATCTTGAACTGTGTGTTTCTTAAATTCTTAGATTATAATTTAGTTTTTTAGATTCTTAGATAAGTTAATCTTAGATTCTTAATATAAAGCAGATTGGAGATTTGTATAGCAACAAGCTTGGGATTTTATCTAGAAACACAGTACTGTAGGCCATTGCACTAACAGCAGGTTTATGTTGCATGTTTTAGTAAGTTAGATATTTTGATTCAGAGGTGCGGATTCTTAAATTGAGTTGAATTCCCTTGTAAATAGGGTAATTTGGCACAAAATTAAAAACGTTGAGGATAATTCAGGGAAATACTTTATTGGTTGGGGATACTGGTTTGATAGGATTGTGGATTAATCTGTGAATTAATTCACTTTGAATCCAATTTTACAAGTATTTCATGGTCGTGTACTTTATTAATTATTTGATTTGAATATAGATTTAGATAAGATTTTATGGTCTATAATGTTTTTTTGGCAGTGGCATAAATGCTGGCACTTTTTGGCTTTCAACTTTAAAAAAGCAATCAAACGTTCTTATTGGTTACATTTAAATTGTGATGAAAGCATCGCTAAGTTGGGTGCGCATTATGTTACATCTTTGTTGGCTGTGCATCACTGCATGCGCTTTCTGCTTTGGCAATTAGGTGCAAGGTTTACAATTTTCATCTTCATCTATAATTTTCAAACCTATAGTTTTTCCTACTTGAAAAAAGGTGGCATGGATTTGCCCGTTTCACTGTAGAAGGCCCAGTTTACTGCAAAGTGAGATAGAGTGAAAATTTGTTAGCATGGATTTGCTTGACACATCTATTAAAGGTTGCCCAGCTCCCACCTTATGAATTGTCAATGCACTTGCTGCGAGCGTGATGGCATTGCAAAGACAAGGCACTAGGCTATGTGTGCAGCGTTTAATCTGCTTTTTCAGATCAGTGTGTAAACTGATCTCCCAGAGGATATGCAGCCAAAATCAACCAATTTGTCAACCTGCCCTGTTTAGCAATGCAATACGTCGTCACTTGAAGTCTCAGCACTTCTGCATGTGCATTGCTCGTTTTTTTTTAAGAATAACATTAATGAGTGGGTTGCTTTTGCTTGTGACAGGATGGGCCCTGCTGATGAGTCCAAAAGGACAAAACACATCCAAAGATGGTCTTGTCTAAGGATGCGTCCAAGGATGGTCTCAGTATACTCATTATTGTTTCCTTGCATATTCATTTTAATAAATTGTTAATGCCCCTTTCACTTGTATGCTGCTTTGCCGATTGAGTGCAAGGTTTACAAAAACTATTATTAATTGTACATATACACTATTGAACTTGCCTTGACTACCTTTAATTTGTTGAAAAAAGATTAAAAATCAGTTGAAAAATTAAACAACAAATCAGTTTTTTAATAAACTGATTTTTCAAAAAGGTTGCAATTTTTGAAAACATCTTGATATTATAATCTGCAGTAGCAAATATTTGTGTTAAATGTGTAAAGCATTGATGACATCATAGAGCCAGTTTAAGCATGCAAGGGAAAAAGAGAAGAAAAAATGCTTAGAGGGCTTGAAGTGCTTTAATAAAGAATTGCTGGTAGCATAATCAAATAAGCATTAATTGTTGTAAAGTTGTTTTCCTCAAAAGCAGCTTATTAACATCTAAAAGAAGGTTTAATGGCATTTCTGCAATCAGTACTTTTTGAGAATGACAAAAAACATATTGTTCAATGAATCGTTGATTGTGATTTCATTTTAGACCCCAAACAAAAGAAAGTTTTTAGAATGTGGTAAGTCAGAAGCTGGTTTTTGTGTGAGCAAAAAGCGGTTGTCCTCTTTGAAGTAATGCAAAATCCAAAAAAAATTATTTTTGATTATGATATCACGAATACCCTTGTAACACTCACCACGGGGTGGTGATCAACTGTTGCAAGTTTTATGCTTGTACCTCCAGCAGTTTCAGAGGTGTTACAGACAGACAGAATTGTGCTTAATAAAGGTGTCCCAAATTACCCCAGTTTACCCTATTGGTATGCTAGTCTTAGTTTATTGCCAAGGTTTGTAAGCTTGGGTAGATTTGTTTGTTGCCTATAGCAAGACTTTTATTTAGGAAACTCCTGCCTGCTAAAAGTCTTCAATCATGCAAAACGACTCTGGAGAAATTGTTGATCTTTATATCCCAAGAAAATGTACTTCAAGTGGAAAAATTATTGCTGCTAAAGATCATGCTTCTATTCAGGTCAGATCACTTGATTGTTTCCTATGCATGCTACTGCATTAGACGTGTAATCAGCACTTATAGCCTCTGCCTGCAGTTGAGTTTTCTTTAGCTTTTATACTGGTAGTTTTCAAGCTCTTCTCTTGCAAGGGCTGATGTTGCATACAAAAAGTCTTGAATTGTCAATACCTACGAGTATTTTGAACCCCAAATCATTTTCTCTTGGTGAGTGCATATCATTGATGAGCCACTGCAGAATTGATAAATAAAATCATCCATAGTTGTTATACTAAATTAAATCTGTTTTGTATTTGGTTTGAATTAGAGCTGCAATGAGAATTTAATTTAGATGTGACAATTAATAACCCCTACTAAATGATACAGGTCACTTATGATAAATCTTGCAGACCAAGTGAATTAAGTAACAGCTATTCCTCCCCTACATGTCACCCATATTGTGTGGGACGAAGCTTATTGTTTCATTATTGGTATGGTACAAAATGCAGTGATGTGATTTAACTTAAGTAGTAAAAGTCATTTCAATCATCACTGGTATATTTCGAGCAGATCACAATAGCTGATGTTGATGAGAGTGGGAGAGCGTTAAGTACATCAAAACATATTGCAATCTGTGGCGACCTTCGTCGTTGGGTGAGTAAAAATTTTAATTGTTGGCTGTGTATTAATGAGAACATTACTTTGCTACTAATTAAGCAATTTTTGTCTACTGGATTGCTTATGCCGACAATTCATTGCTTTGGTTGAATCAGTCACTGACAATGTGATGTGATTGCGGCATCATGAGTATTAGTGTCAAGAATGTAACTTTAATAATGGGAGATAAGGCAGGCTAAATTAACATTTTTCTGCTTGTTAAAAGACACCACGTTGGCAACTCGAAAGCGTTTCTGGACAGTTGTTGCATTTTATTTTTAATTGTTTATAACTACAGAATTTGGTTCCAACGTATTTTACCATAAAAATTGCATTTTATATTTTATTGATGGTTCATGTGCTAGAGAATGCATAGGTAGTTCATGGAACTGTGGTGTTCATGATAACTAGATGTAGTTTTTGTCATTGGTCAAGGTTATTTTGTTTTGTTTCAGTTATATTTATAAGTAATTGTTTTTATCTTTAGATATTACCAATTACTTTGCTATCTATATTAGAAGTAGTCTGTTTCTGAATTATTGAAATTGTCTTTATTTTATCAAACTTAATTTTGCTTTTAGGGTGAATCTGATGACTGCATCAACAGAATTGCTGTTGACCAAGGATTTTTTAAAAAGTAGGTTTTCTTAATTAAATCATGACTTGTCATGTGGTTTAAAATTATGCTGTCTTGCAAAGACAGCTATCAAAACTACAGACCATAAAACTCGCTCCGACTCCTTACAGATTACAATTAAACTAATGTGATAGGTAAATTATTATGGAAATAGTTGTGAGATAAGTGAGACGTCTAATTACTAAAACAAACAAAGGGCAGTATTTCATAATAATAAGAAAATGGTCATGCCTTTTTACTCATTATGAAATAATGCCCTTTGTTTGTTTTAGTAATTGGACGTCTCATTTATCTCATACCTATTTCTGTAATAGGATTATCATATTAGTTTGAATGTATTTTGAAAGGAGTCGGAGCGAGTTTTATGGTCTGTGGTTTTGATGGCTGTTTATTATTGTGGACCCCGTGCAGATAGATATTTTTGCTTCTTGTAAAGTTGTGAAGATTTTATTATCTTTGTATAGTTTTTTTCTGGTTTTACCATTAGTTTGTCTGAAAAAATATTTAGTACTTTTTGTGCGATTTTTGTTTTTGCAGAAACTGAGAATGCGTTAGCGAAATTTATTTTCCTTATGGCAAATAAATGTCTAAGCTGACTTTACTACTGTTTATTATATACTGATATGGAGTAAAGTCGCTTGGATAGACTATCCTGCTAGGGTTTGGTTACTGTTTTCCAATTTTAATTGTCTCTTGGTAGGAAGAAAGACAATTAGCTATACAAAAATACGAGACACTTTTTTTACCGTAACTCTAACTCGGCAAAGGGACAGCATATGCATGAAAATCAGTACTGTGCCGTCGCCTGCGGTAATGGACACTACTCAGTGTTGGCAACAGCTAGATCGTCCTTTCATTTAGCCACCCTCGAACTAATCTTTGTCAAAAACAAACAACTCGTTTTATGCCGCTTTTGGTCTTCGCAGTGCAATAAGTCCACTGGCAGCTTCAATTACAGATGCTTATGAAACGCACACTTTGATAGTCCAGCCTACTATAAATAGCTATGCTTTCTCTGCTTCATTCTGGCGATAACTTCTTGCAAAAGTCAGACAAAACACTCAAGTTTCTACTTATTGCTTTAAGGATGTGCAATAAATTCGACCTTTCAAGGTTCATTGAAAGCTCTGTTAAAATTTTGCGCCAATAAACAACTGCTCAAAAATGAAACACTGGAGAATATTTAATATTGGTTTCTGGCGCTAAAAACTTAAAAATAAAGTTATGAAAAAATGACCCAGTGTTAATGAATCAACGCACTTTGCCAAGTTAGCATTAAACAGTAGCTGGTCTACCAGGTAGATTTCAAAGTTCAAACAAAAATTGACGATTTGAACGGAGGATTTGCAGAAAAAAACTTGATTTCAAACCTGTTTTTATCTACTTCGGTAAAAGGTACTAATATTTAAATAACGTTACTTGCTACAAAATCTACTCAAGTAAGAGTAGAAGTATCAGAAACAAACTGCTCCAGTAAGTGGCTTGTTACTGAAAAACTTACTAAGTAGAATCGAAAAACGTTACTGACCGCTTCTGCTCGTTACTTGGCTTCAATGCATTGATTTCAGTTGAGATTCTTGACGGTTGCAGGGGGCGTTCTGACTGTTCAAGAAATGTGCCATTATGATGTTGAAATGCTGTTCACAGCTTTTAGGATTGCATTTATTTGTATCGCTTTAAATGGTCATAGCTCATTTTCCTCAAGATAATTTTTTTTTTTTTTCAGGGACTTCAACAAAAGGTTGTAACAAGCGAACATGTTCATAACTCCTTTCGCGGTAAAGCAATAAACAACAATTCATTTACGTGGTGTTCGATTGAGTTTGCTTGTTTAAGAAAAAGCTTGTTAGATATCGCTACAGCAAATATGGGGCAGATTTGATCCGTACATTACAACAGGAAAGCTAACTAGACATTCAAAACGAGTTCTGCAATGCTGGTCGCTTCAGTTTTTTTGCCAGCTTGCTCACTTAGCCAGGGTGATCAATCTATTCCATTTCCCTGGGTCCGAACTGTGATGCTCTTTCAAGTATATTTCAGGCCCGTAGCTGGAAGACAAAACTTTCAGATATGGGCATAAATTATACAAAGCCTCCAAAAAGCAATTCCTTTTGATATTGCAAATTTTTCTGAAATTATTCTTATCGTCTTTCAATAGAGTGTTGTTTCCAACCGTGACTCCATAAATTTCCAGGGATCAGCATATCGGCTTTGCAGGGGCAGCGAATTGAGGTCGACAGTGGCAGACAAAGGTCTTTTCGTCAACAAAAGTGCAAGACGAATTCAACTCAGAAATTATCAGATATTCAGTAAAATGAGTAAAACAATCGAAATTTAGGTGTTTTCCCACTAAAAGGCTGAATATGAAGTTGGGGAAATCCATAGAACTGAATATGTCGGCATGTTTTGGCGTAATTCTTCAGGGAAATTAAGGTTTTTCCCTCGGTGAGCAAAATTTTTATTGGGTTACACGCAACACGCATTATTGACAGAAGTGTACGAATGATTCCAAATGCTGAAGCGTTCCGATCTTATCGAAAGCAGGCTTTCGGGATGGGGAACGTCTCTCTGCAATAGATCAGGGTAAGGTGGGGTGAAACGAAATGTTCAATTTTTCAAAAAAATATATGTAGTGAGGTCTAGTCAAGCATTTTTGGAAGGTTAACACACGCTCTAACAACAGTTATCAATAAGGGCTTTTGTGTAGAAGGGGCAACGGAACCGAGTAAGCCATTTTTGTGCTAAAAATGCCGTCATGGTTTTTGTCGGGCTAGGAAACTTATTCAAGTTATTTTTTTAGAAGTACGCTTACATGTCGTTAAATAAAAAAAAAAACAAAGCTGGTTTGTGTAGAGCTGAGTATGCATTAGCAACACAGATTTTATCAGGGTTCGCTTCTGGGGCAAAACGGGACACTGAAGACCAGAAATACTTAAAAATTTAGCAAGCTTTGATCAATTTCTTCCGACAGCAAATTGCTCTTTGGGTCAGCGCAGATTCAACGGCTAATCCCGATTTCAAATCCTGACGTTATGCTTTCTCATATTGTTGCGCAATCTGCCCCCCCCCCCAAGTTTCCGTTTCGTCTCTTCTCTCACTTTTCAGTTTGGCTCCTCTGATACAAAGAGTTGGTAATGTGTTCATATTGTTATGTAAAAGCAGCTTGCGATGGGCACTTTTAACTTTTCATTTCTAGAAAGTTTTAGGAAGGGTAAAATGGGGAAAGTGTTTTATTTTTTTCCCACGCCGGTCCCGTTTTGCCCCATCGGTGTGGCAGCACCAGGTTTCAACTCTTTGATTCCCATGCCAAGCGTACCGTCGTTGATTAGCACTGAACTAGTAGAGTTGCTTTGTAGAGCTAGTAATGTTAGCACTACGGATCTTTCTGCTTCGTCAAACAAGAACAGAAAACGGTTGAAGCTTTCTTGCAGTTTTTTTATTTACAAATATGCGCAGCTCCGCCCAGCGTGCGTAGAACGAAAATTCACGGCGATAAAAGCTGCCACCACACAGCCTCTAATAACAATCAAGCAGAGCAGAGACGTAGCAGCCGCGCCCCAAACCCCCCAATTGGGGGGGCCCAGGCCAACTTTGGGGGCCCAAGTTAGTCTGAAATTGCTTTTTGGCTACGTGACTATTTTCAGTTCAGCAGACTTGTTTACAACCGATTTAAACTGTAGGAAGAAATTGGCTTGTGACATCATAAGTGAATGCAACGTCATTTTATCTCGCAGAATCTAGAATATTTCGATTGATTTTCTGGTAGAATCTTGAATATTCGATTGACGTAACAATGCCGTTGTTACGCAACAATCATAGAATGGTCTGGAATTCTGTTTGGCTATAAATACCGGGACAATATATATACACATAGTTGCCATTTTAGATTATTTTCATCTAAATTTAGATGT
Source organism: Trididemnum clinides (assembly GCA_963675345.1). NCBI lineage: Eukaryota > Metazoa > Chordata > Ascidiacea > Aplousobranchia > Didemnidae > Trididemnum > Trididemnum clinides. The sequence goes on along the minus strand of OY776305.1, from coordinate 23,491,781 downwards.
TTTTGTAATAATCTAGATGTAAGATTATACAATCTAGATGTTAGATATTTTTGTAGATTACTATAAAAAATATCTAGATGTTTTTTAGATGTTATTATTTGTAGGCTCGTGTCAAATCTCGGTTGTCGAACACAATTCGCTCTGGAAGGCTGTTCGAAAACCGATTTGTTCGAAAATCGAAACATCAGAAATAGTGAAAATGAGATTAATTTGTTCTGTACACCAAAAGAAAACAGTGAAACCTCGGTTTCCGAGGAAGTTGGAGTTCGAGTGATTTGGTTTTCGAAGAAATTAAGAGCAAGAATAACCTGAACCAAAGAGAAACCGAGGTTTGGCTGCACACGTCGTGACGAAAAAAGCCTTTGACAGTTCGTGCAGGCGCATATTTTTACCGGCAAGAGGGTGCTGACCTTTTTTTTTTTTTTTTTTTGGAGACCACCACGTCCACGCGTGGAATAAGGTTAAGCCGAGGAGTTCTCGTATCACAGACAAAACGTATTTTGTGAGATGACAAGTTTTCCACCAAGAACTTCGCACAAGCACCTACTACAATTTGTATTATACAGTATCTCTTAATCCTTCAGTATGCCAAAACAGACAAAAAGTAAAGCCTATGAACAGAAATTCAGAAAAGAAAGGCTAATTGATCCCATTTAGATTATTTTTGAATGTTTTATTTTTCAATCTAGATGAATCTAGATGATTTTTGAAGTCAATCTAGATTATTTTTGTCAAGGAAATGTGGCAACTATGTATATACACTGCAGAGTGCAGATAAAGTATTTTATTGACATTGTATAGAATGAAACGTTCAAAAAGTGGTGCTCAAAAGAGAAAAGAAGCAGCCACTGCTCGAGATGCTGTAGCGAAATTGCCCAAGATGACAGATTTTTTCAAGATTACTGAGCAGAGTAGACCTGGCACTAGTACCGAGAGGGATGAAGAAAACTATAGTGTACAAGAAAAAGAAGACTATGACGATCAGCATCAAAGTGATTGTGAATTTCCAGAAAATGTAAGTTGTGATTTACCTGCCAATACGCAACCTTCAATATCAAAAATAACTGAATCTCAATTCACCCCTATCCCTGATGACCCATGTAAATGGCCTGAAAGTATTTCTGATGCTCAACGATGTGATATAGTAAAGCGTGGACCACATCAACTAATAATGAATTTCCCATATAATAACACAACTCCAAGGCGACGTTTTTCCTCCAACCATTATAAACGTGTGTTACCTAATGGTGAAAGTGTTTCACGGTCGTGGCTAGTTTATTGTGGGGAATTAGATCAAGTTTTTTGCTTTTGTTGTAAGCTATTTGGAAAAACACTAAGCCCCTTTTGTAGTGGTATAAATACATGGGAGGGTTTTTCGAAAAAACTGAAAGACCATGAAAACGGCATTTCCCACCAAGAATGCTGCAGTCAATGGATGTTGCTAGCTGAAGGGATAAGAAATTCATCCACTATCGACAAACGCGAGATGAATATTTTTTTCAATGAAAGACGTTTTTGGAGAAATGTTTTAGAGAGACTTATCGACATTGCCTTGTTTCTATCGGAAAGGAATCTTGCTTTTAGAGGATCTGAAGAAGTCTTAGGATCTCCTCACAATGGAAATTTTCTGGGTATATTTGAGCTTTTGGCAAGAAGAGATCCGATCCTAAAAGAGCTTCAAGACAGAATCAAGAATAAAAACACTAAAGATCACTATTTGAGTCCTACCATACAAAATGAACTAATTGAATTGCTAGCGACAGAAGTTGAAAAAGAAAATTTACAGCAATTGAAATTGGCAAAATATTTTTCTATAATTTTGGACTGCACTCCAGATATGTCACATCATGAACAAATGTCTGTCATTCTCCGTTATGTACTATGTAATGAAGAAGCTGCTGTTGTTAAAGAAACATTTTTTGGCTACTTGAGAATAAGTGACAGTACTGGGAAAGGCTTGTTGGACGCTTTCTTAGAAAAAGCGACCGAACTGCAACTCGAATTGTCTGATTGTCGAGGTCAGTCATATGATAATGGTGCTAACATGAAAGGAAAACATTCTGGGGTCCAAGCAAGAATGCTAGACATCAATCCCAAAGCTGTTTACGTGCCCTGTGCAAACCATACCCTTAACTTAGTTGTTGTTGACAGTGCTAATTCATCGACGGAAGCATTGACATTTTTTGGAGTACTTACAAGGTTGTATGTGCTGTTTTCTTCCTCTGCTCAGCGTTGGGAAATTTTGAAGAAACATGTGCAGCTGTCCATAAAGTCACAATCTGATACTCGTTGGGAAAGCAGAATTAAATGCATCAAACCTCTTCGATACAATTTAAAAGAGGTGTTGCTGGCACTGAAAGACTTGGAAACCATTTCCATAGAAAGAAAAGATGGAAGAGCTGCCTCAGAAACAAAATCGTTGATAGCTCATTTATCAAAATGGAGTTTTCTTTTGTCGGTGTTTATTTGGTATGATATCCTATTCCAAGTCAATAAAGCAAGCAAGATTCTTCAATCGTATGGAGTCTCCCTTCATACAATGGAAACGGAAATCCAGGCAACTGAAAAGTTTTTGCAAAACTATCGCACAACGGGTTATGACAGTGCCGCAACATCTGCTGTTGAAATAGCACAGGAATTGGATATTGATCCTTCTTTTCCTCCGTCAAGAAGTGGAAAGAAAAGAAGATTGTTTGATTACCAAGGTGAAGAGGAACAACGAGCTACTCCTGAACTGAAATTTAAAAGCAACTTTTTCTATCCATTAGTAGACCAGGCTATTATGTCAATAAAGGAGCGCTTTAATTGGTTACGTGAGGTTTCTTCCGCCTTTTCGTTTTTGTACACACGAGACAAACTTTTGCTTGTGCAACAAGAAAATGCTCTTCTTACTTGCTGTAAAGAGTTCCAAAAAAAGTTCGGTGACATTGATTCTGATGAAATGAGCGCTGAGCTACAGCGGTTTGTTTTAATTTTACAAAAAAAACGCAATCTCAATACGGCTCAAGACTTTCTGAACTATCTTCTAAAGACTCATTTATTTGAATTGTATCCGAATGTGTACATCGCACTTCGAATCTTATTAACTTGCCCCGTGACTGTTGCCAGCGCTGAAAGAAGCTTCAGCAAATTGAAACTGATCAAAACTTTTAATAGAACGTCTATGACAGACAGTAGACTATCTTCATTAGCCATGTTGTCAATCGAAAATGACTGCGCCCGATCTCTTGATTATGACAATGTCATAACAGCATTTGCGAACAAAAAGGTTCGCTCCAGACTATTTAAATGATACTGTGTTTTTATAACTTTTTCATGTTTTTCAGTGTCATTGCTTTCGTTTCGCAGTGTCTGCATAAATGTTCTACTGAACTCTGGCATCGGTGCCGAATTTTTTATGACTTGCACCTTCGGTATCGGCATGCTTTATTCTGACATTAGCCTGTTTACTTATGTACAAATTGTGGTGTATTTTCTTAATGCAGCTTTTCAATTTTACACCTCTAAAGTGATATGACCTGTGCGCAGGGGCTCTTGCGCTTACTTTGGGGGGGGGGGCCCGAAGTTGGAGTGCTACGGGACTGAAGCAGAGGGAACTACGCTCAGGCCCAAACAGAAATCCAAAGCGTAATCAGATCCAAACGAAAATTCACTACTCGTTTCGCCACGTTTACGTTTTGACAAGAATAGCGAAAATACACGTGGTCACGATATATAGCCAAGCAGATGCACCTGTTATATATACGAGTCAAAACATGTGGCCTCATTTGACCACAGGGCAAAGACCGAAGAAAGACAATGCAACAAAGGAGGGTTTTTAGAAGTAGTCCGTAAGAATCCCGGTTATAACATCTACTACTTCTCAGTAGGGGCTAATTGTTCGGTTCGCTGTAGGGATCTAATTTGAAGCTATATTTGCTTAAACTCCAAACAAAACGGCACGAGATCACTTAATTTACCACAATATCAATCAATATTGAGGCAAATTGCCTATGAAGTTTTTGCGTCACATTTTTAAGAGACTACGCTGCATGAAGTCAAATCGCTGAGAAAAAAACTACATGGCGATTGGCGGAATACCCATTTCAATTGTTTTTATTTCGGTGCTGTTTGTTATTTAAGCAGACTTGGCCTTGACATTATCCTAATAACTTATGCCAATCTGCAGTCATACAAAACTATTTCAGTAATAGAAGTCAAAAGCATGTTTCATGGAATAGAGACTTCATTTTGTGACCCATTTTGTCCCATCTGCCCTAATATTTGCGGCAAAAAAATTTTTTAAGCAATTTTTAGGATTCTTTTTATCTTTTCCCAAATATTCTAGCAGTAGGCTCTATGGCGTAGCTAGCAGGGACTGCCCCCACTCAAATTTTTAGAACACAATTACGGAATGAAGACGTTTTAAATTTAGTGGTTACAAAACACCATCTCCGAAAAAGAGTCATCAAAAATTTTGAGGTCCAGCTTGGTTAAGAAAAAATTTTTGTCATTTAACAAAATTGAAGGACGCCGAGGCAAAAAATAGTTTTTACTCTCCTTTCCCCCAAAAAATATTGTTGCTTCTGGGTGCGCTAATGTATCTCAGCACTTGCTACTGGCAAATAACGACAATCACAAGTTAGCTTGTTCGGGTCTTTCACCGCAAACGACTTACTATTTAGTGTGCATTAATTTCAAAAAAACAAAAATATTGTGCTTCATGTTCTCCTTGTTTGGTTGAAAGAAAAATACGGGTTCTGAAGTGATAAAAGTCAGGGCTTTGTTAAATTCCTCGCAAACAATTGGAAAATCCTGTTAGAAGCATCTTGTGTTGTCTTTAAAAGTCAGAGTTAGGTAATTCTTTTGGGAAAAGCAAGCTGTAGGTTCACAAAAAATAATTGCATACGCTTGTTTGGCCTTCTCCACCACAGACACAAGACCTACTAATTTGCTTGGAGATTCAAAATGTAACAAGCAATTGTCATTGACAAGTAATAACCATGTCTAACAAATATTTAATGCTTCTCTTCAGCAAGAAAGTCTATTGACTCAACTGCGAGAGGCAACCTGACCTTTAACATAAAATGCATCTATACCGGTACCTTTCTTTATTTCAATAGAAAAATTTTCTCAAAAATGATCACCAGCATCATACGGTGCCATACAGCAATCTATTACATCATGTCAATAACCCGCGACCGGTTTCGACCTTATTGGGCCACATCAGACGGGTGTAAAAAACACTCAATAATAAGCATGCTCAAACAACAAATTTGCTATTGGGTGCAAAAAAAATGCAATACAAAACAATATGATACAGCAATACCTATATCATGGGGGTCACATTCAAGGGCACACACACACATGACATGGACAACAAGTCACATCGGTAAGCCCTAATAGGGGTGCAGGATCATTGTCAAGACTTATCATTAATACAGGAGTTGCTAGTTGCTAGTTAGCAATTTTCAAGGCGATCTCCTATTAAGAGAGATCTGCCTCCAGCATCAAAGTACAATAGAATACTTTTTTTATTTCTAATGATTCATCCTGTTCCAAGGGTTCACGATATTCCAACAAGATCTCCATGATGCGCTCCTAATATCGAGCCTGATATTGTGAATAAAGCTAAGAAGTACCGGTATTGAAGATCTCGCCAAACGTCTCTTTTAGAAAGACTTAGCGCTTAGCCTCAAAAGGCGCCATCTACTAAGCTATAAAAATAAGTCAGTCTTTGTCCCAATCCGTTGATGTTCGTTTACATCTTTAAAACCCGGCCGCGCGATCAATTTCATCACCAAGAAAAGCCGAAAAACTCCGTGTGTGACATTTTGTCACGACAACCGATCAACCAAAACCGAAAGAACGGGTACAGGTTAAGATTACTAAATATCTTACCAAATGTTCTGAACTGCCAATCGTCTGCATGGATGTTCATACAACACAAAGAAATGAGTTCTGCACGTATTATGTTAGCCAACTGTAGTAATTTTGCTGAATGATTTTTTCCGTCTGAACTTTTAAAACTTGAAGATATCACTTATGTCAGAACATATGAATTAAATAAAAAGCATTTGTACAAACAGCCTACTAATGTCATATAAGCTAGGGATAGCCATCGCGTTTAACTACGTTGGAAGTTATGCGCATAAAAAAAAAAACTTAAAAATGACGGATGATCAAATTTTATGCTATCACATAAAATCAAGCGTAATGTTATCGCTGTTTTTCTGAGGCAAATAGAAGTTAGAACTTTATACATTCAAAAGTGTTTGTAGGAAATCACTCCTCCACACATTTTCACATAAATTTCATTAATTTGGACCTACGACAAGCGGTTGCAGACACGCTAGAATTTTATCAACGACACATTTTTATGACGTAAAAATTGACGATATTTTTGGGTGTAGAATTTTTAGCCCAAACCTCACAATATTGGATTTTTGGCTTTCCACAATTGTAAAATTATGAAACACTCAGTGATTTCTAGGTGCTTGATTTAGTTTGTAGCTCAATGATACGATTGCACTCATACTATGTTTGCGTCTCTAATCAAAATTTGCAACCACGACTGGGGGACCGTTGGTCCCGCCACCTGTATGCAGCATAAAAATGGAGGAATTTCGTTAAGTGGCCTTTTCCGCAAACACAGCCATCAAACTTGCTAGCTTTTTCTCCTGGTTGTCGCGTTGAGAGCCAAGTAAAGGCGCTGTGCACAGGTGTGGAGAAGTGGGAACATCGTTTTACTCTTTTTTCTGGCCTGAAAACGCGTTTCTATATTTTTTTGTTTGAAGGTTGTAGTGTTTTGACTTTGTCTCTATTCCTTAACTCTCAGCATAGCATCTTATTCGAACAAGCATCTATTTAACTGTACAATAATAACAACAAAAACAACTAACTATTCTATTCTAGTAACAAGCACATGTATGTTGCTATGTAGGCATTATGGGTACTCTTTTAGGTGGCGCTACTTACATATGTTACAAAGGTCTTTTCAAAAATGCTTTGTAATCAGCCCACAACATCTTAAAACAGCAGCACATTCAGTTCTTACAGCACAGGCAGTAGGCTAACACATGCAGTAGACATATAGCCCTGAGTTGCTGACATATACAAATAACTCCAACCGATATGTAAAATCAACTAAAATAGACATTGTTGTTTCAGTTTTTGCTTCTAAAAGTAATAGGAGAGTAAAGTAATGTGGTGCCCTTTTAATCGACTTTAGTCAAGTAGGCTAGGTTGAATGCTGGTGGAATGTCAACGCCCATACATCTGTCGAACAACGACGGACCAAATTGAAGGATCAAATCCAAACCGCATTGAAAAATTTAATGCCAGTAGCGTACCTGCACTTAATGTTTTACCACTGAAACCCAGGAGCTGTAAACGCTATTATTGAAGTCTTTGGCATGTCCCGAAAACAGAAATGAACGCGAGTTTACCAACTGCACTGGGTAAGTTCTAATCACTCCACCATGCGTTGGTTAGTTGGCAGTGTGAGGCATGTGAATGATCCGTTTTGTACTGTATTTTCATCAGATGGAAGTGCAAAGAAATAAGCTAATCATCTGGATACTATTGGAAAAAAATTAGATCCGTTGACGGAATATTGCTCTCCAACAAAGGTCACTTGCCAGGCAACAGAAAGACATAAATCATTGGATACAATAAGGTCTAATTTGCAGTCCCAGAGAAAAAAGAATGCCAGGTTTTCTATATCCTATCACTACAGACTATGCTGGGCGCCCAGCATAACAACGTTTCAACGATAACTAAAAGGTAACGTTGATTTTTAACTTAAAATCAATGTCATCATAATGTTTTATGACACCCAAAATGAAACGTTTAATTTTTTACGTAAAATTTACGTTGCAATAACTTTATTTATCGATAATAACTTTGATCAAAGATCAACCGAGGTAAACAAAAATCCAACGTTACAATAAAGTTCTGCGCTATCTGGGGCTGGCTTCTAGTTTCTTCACGTCCTGCGCAGCTACTCAGTATCTTGTTTCATGGCTATCTAACTAATAGATGTTGATTATCACTTTTGTTGATCGCATTCCTAACCTTGTGCTGGATTGCGAATTTGGTTGACTTCGTTATGTGCAGTCTTGGTCGGGCTAAACTTTAATATAAAATATTTAGGATTTGAATTTTCAACGCTTCAAAGATCTAAAACGCTTAGATATCTCGGCAGGCCAACGGCTGCTTTCCTAATCTCTGATCATTTATACTTTAAAACATTGGTTCTGAAAGTGGGGTCAGCGAAGAAATATTCTGGGATCAGGAAACACCTTCAAAAAATGTCGTGGGCCTTCCTTCCTTGAAGCTATTGACACGCCAAAAATATACCTGCCAAAAGAATGGTCTTATTTACTTTAAAACGTCAATTTACAAAACATTGGCGCTGTCTTGGTAACTGTATTGTTTACCATTCTAGTTTTTTGCATTTTTGTTTAAGTTGTAAACAGTTACAAGCGTGGAACAAATAGATTTGGTTGATTAAGTCATGTCATTGCGGCGTTAAATTTTTGCCCAAAACAAAATAGTTGCCTAGCGAGGTTTCGTTGCCTTCGATGCGATAAGAAAGCAGCAGTCTAGTGCAAGCTTACGGTAGGTTTACGATGTATGTACGGCACATTACAGCTGCAAACAAGCATTTGTCTTCATTTTATGGTGGACCATGCGCTACAGAAACACTTGCAAGGAGCCCGTGACGCAAAGTTGTTCAAAAAGTTTGGAAACCATTGATCTGGAGCTAATAGCAATCAATCAGCTTATTAATTTACAAAATATGTTTTGAGTTACTATCTCATCATCAGTTTATATTTGAATAGAAATCAAATGGATTGCTGATAGCTTTAGTTATCAAAGTATTTTTTTAAGACTGAAAAAGTTTTAGAATCTATAGTCCATGCAAACAACTTGAAATGCTCTTACAAGAGGTCTAATAAGATATTGGTCGAAGTTCGGCCCAGCTCGATTTATCTGTTTGCTATGGAGGAGAGGTCTAACAAATTCAAACCGGGAGCGAATTTTTGCTACTTTTTTTCTTTTGCAAAAAAATGTCTTTATTTTGACTCAAAACTGTGAAGTAAAACGTTTTTGCCACCGCAAGCAATTATTCTCCAAACAGACTGTAAACAGATATCTCAACAACTTTTAACGGCATGTAGATGATGTAACTTTCTGGCTAAAATTAAGAAAGAATCAGGTATTTTTAAAGAAAGTAATTTACTTTTGCAGTAAACAATTTTTCTAGCGGGTCTGACTTAAGGGGTACTGATCCATCTGCCGAGTTCTGATATCACGTGCCAACCACATTACAAGATTGTTGTATAAAGGCAAGAAATGCATTAACCGTAACAAAGCAACAGCAAAGCCACTAGCAGGAGCTGTTGGCAACGCGATATCCGACGCGGACCAAAGAGTACTTCCCTAAGCTTAAAACTCCCAAAATAAATGGTATCAAGCGACAAGACACAATCTTTTTTAAAAAAAGTTTCTTGCTAGAATAATCTTTTAAAACAGCGCCTCCCCTGGCGCACGCCTGTTTGTAAACATTTCAAGCAGTGGTGGATTTACAGTAAGGCAAGTGAGACTGCTGCCTCGGACCCACCCATTATAGGGGCTCCTTTTTGAGACATGTCGGATAAGCTTGATGTGCTATCGCGTTGAAGTGCGCTGTTTGCCTTCAGCTATCACCTTTTTCTCATTCTGCGCGTGGAGAAATTGCGCTACAATCGTGATCATACATCAAATGCAATTAGTGGAGCCACTTTAGCTCCAATTTCTGCTTCGGTTGTACAAAATTCAAATAAAGTTTTGTCAACAGGATGAGGAGCAGCCGGCAAACTGCGCGCTTCAACGCAATAGCACCTCAAAACTATTTTATTTATTAGAAATAGAAGTAATCTAAAAAAAAGACGTTCACCCTGAACTTGGACAGTTAGGGGCCCCTTCGTGAATTCTAGATACAGCCCCCTAAAATCCTTTATACAACACTAATTTCAAGAACCGACAATTTAGACAAATAATCTTTGCTTCCTCCTTTAGTGACACAACTACAAAACAGTCATTGAAAACATGTTGAAATACTGAGGCTAAATAGTTTGCTGTTGCATCAGTCTAACGAAGTTAAATTGAACTAAATATTAATTTAATTACCTCCACTTGAGAAAACGTTTTTCGTCAAAAATTTGTGCAAACTACGTAGCCTAAACAAGTCTTCAAATCTTTTTATGCCAGGGTAATAACAACCTTGTTTCAGACTTAGCTTGTTGTAAAATACAGTATATATTAGATAGTTTATCACACGAAATAGCAAATTCTTTAACGAGAAAGTGTAGCTTAACATACTTTAGTGAAATTTGTCTATTTATTGATATTAATCAGTCTGCTGCTTTCTTGTACGGTTGGGCTTTTGCATCAGCCACTGAGTACAACATCAAACATCCCAAAATAATTCCAGTTTGTACAATACAGTAATGAATCATTGCTTCTTTTTTCATAGGGTGAAAGCCTGTCACGGCTGAATAGGAAGCTTCTTCATATATCGTAAGAACTGCTGTTAACACAGCCAATGTTATCGAGCCTAGTTTTTTCTGCGATCCAGTAAAACCAAACCAAGAAAAATACGAAGCGAATATTTCGATGATTCCAACAAAGAAGTTGTAAATCAAAGGGTTTCTCCCAACAAGATGAAGCTGTTTGTTGAATTGATTAAAACGATATATTTTGAACCACATCACAGGAACAATGAAATGAAGACTAATCAAAGCCTAAAAACAATGTCATATTCACATGATTTGCATTTGCCTTGTTTCATACCATTTTGGGGTAGACTATATATAATAATGATGAAAAGAGCAAAGCTCAAAAATTTGTTGATTTTTAATGCTATCTTGTGGCAATTTTTGTTATAATTTTTTTCATTTGGTGGTCAAGCAACCTTAAAAATTTTATTGCACAGTTATGTTGTTTAAAGGACAAGTTAATAGACATATATTTTAACCACTTTTGAACTCACACGACCCAAAACAATTGCATATGATGAAGATCCTTGCATTATTTTTTTTCTTTTGAACATATCAGGAAACCCTAGCATCACACATGTGCTTCCAATAAGTCCAATGTATAAAGTGATCTGTTGGAAATTAACTTCACCATGCATTTGCTTAGGGTAGTCTCCTGAAATTGATTAACAACGTTTAAAGACCTACTTACAATCTGGACAACACTTGAACAGCGGCTTGTCTCGGAAATATATTGAAGGCTTCACATAATTTGCTGGAGTAAGCGATTCAAAAAAGTGCTCATCCTTTTGCGACTAGTGATTTGTGAAGTAGCTTTTTTGAAAATTTGGAGTAACACTTTTTGAGTCTCGAAATCACGTTAGTTAGAAGAAGCGTAATCAGCTAAACTTTTTTGAGGAAGGCGAGCTTTTAGGCTAGATAAGGTTAATGACCTTTTTCAAAAATCTTATCGGATTTTAGTAATAATCAGAGTTATTAAAAATTTATAGAAGGATTTTCCAGGGTAGGATATATTTCTAGAGACCTTTTATAGAGGTCGCGTACATACAGTCGGAAATAAGATATTCAGATGTTATTTTGTGAAATTTTTTTATTTCGCCAACTGGCTACGTCCTTGCTTAAGATGCCGGTCAATCTTTTTTGGAAAGGAGGGGTCGGATCATCAAGGAAAAAACTTTTGAAAGTGAGGTTTTTCAGATATTGGTCTTCTAAACAAGGTTGCGGCATTTCTTTGGAAAATCAACTTTGTGTAACTAAAAATTTTGGCTCCAAAATGATTTTTTTACGTATATCTTGCTTCTGTCATACCGTAACACATACCCCAGTCCCAGCTCCTCAAATACGCAACTACAAAATTCAGTGGTTACAGTAGATTTACTTACCAATGCCTCCACTTCCTATTGGGTGATGAACAATGAAAGCAACAACCGCATACGACACCACCATACCGAGGCAACTTCCTTCTAAACGCTGGTTCAGCAAAATTCTAAAATATTTCACAAATTTACTTTTTCATTGGTAACATCTCTTCTCTGGACAGCTCTTAGGAAAAATGTTCCGGTCGAATGATGTCGCCGGACCCCTATATAATTAACTAACAGAAACTAAGTTCTTTTGCAATGATTTTTAGGTACCTAAATTTTAAAAAGATTAATCCCTAAAAAATCAGAATTTTTACATCTTCAAAGGATAAGGTGAAACGAAACCTTACCCGATCATTGAGATATTGTTTTGATCGCCAACTAATTTTTAGCCAGTTATTCCCTTGACGATACATGTAAAAAATATATTATGAGTCAAAGAAGTTACCTGATTCCAAAAAAACTGTAGGAAAGCATAATCAAGTAAATGAACCAGATCGGAACACCAAGATCTTCAAAGTAAGCAGAACGTACTCGAAAGGAATAGAAATACCACAGAACATCTGTTAAGATGCAGAACGAAAACGCAATTCTGAAATCAAAAGTTGTTTAGTCGCATCAAAACTGTAATCTAGCCCAGTGCTTGTCAATCTCAGTTGCAATGTTACACCCTATTTTAATCTTTCAAAAATCTGTACGCCATAATATTTTTCTCTGAAATTCAGAAATTTCTCATACTAAGATTGACTAATTTAAAGGAAAAACCTTTTTTTGGAGACCGTCATTTTCCAACTCTTTTGTCTATATGCATTCCAATTTTAAAGAGGAGAATGCAATTTTCCAAAGAGATCGCTATTTCACTTTAAAAACTTTGCTTCAATAAAATTATTCGAAAAAATACTGGTTCACCCCTTTACATGCCACCATGGTTGCACTCCCTTGAAAAATCCTGAAGCAAGCTGTGGTGTGCAATCCCCTGGTTGGAAAGCGTTGATCTAGCGACCCGCTTTTTAAATAAACCTGCCAGATTTAAGAACAGAAAACGCATGGGTTAGTAACAATTGGTTTATACCAGCTAATCGCTTCTTAGTCTGGGGGAGTTTTCTCTCATTTTAGTTTTGTTCTCCCTGTAGTTATCTAAGTCTACACTCCTGTAGTAGACTGATTGTTCAGCCTACTATTAAGCTACGTTTTTCAATCGGTATTCCGCAGGACATTGCTGTTCCGGAAAAGATAGTTTTGATCAGGTGTTCTGTGAAAAACAACTTTGGATTGAATACAGATTTTCATTTGAGTGAATCTTTCAATGCTTCGACTGGTAACTTCTCTATGTAGTGACACTCTACAAGAGTGTAGTTGAGCACATAATTTGTGGGGAGGGATATTTACAAGAAATTTCTCACAATTATTTTGAAAGATCAGGTTGATTTCTTTCGAAGGCATTAAATAACTAGCTGGTTTTTTACCCACACAATGTTCTACTGCAACTATTCTTTTAAAGATGGCCATAAAAACGGTCTGAGTTCCTCCTAAGTTTTCAAGAATTTGAAAGAATACGTTTAATGTGGTGTTCCGCAAGATTTTTTACATTGAAGAAGTGCTCTGGGCTTTGGAAAAGGTTAAAAAGGCAAATCATAAATATTTTTACCTGCAAATAGTAAACAATTTGAAATTGACTCCTTTGATAAGAATATAATCATCAGTTACTAGATTGGGAGCAAACGATACTCGCTTAGTTGTTCCTTTTCTTTCCATATCTTTTGTCTTTAATAAACTTTGATTTACGCCATTTAACTCTGTAAAATAGGAAAAGCTTTGTGCATTCAACGTGACTCATCTAGAAGTGAGACGCAAAAGTGGCAGAAAACATGGCATTAGGTACCGGTACACCATGATAATCGCTTTGTTTTTTGAGATACAGCCACATTGCAAAATTATTCAGACTATTCTTCTAACAGTAAGCAATGAATGTCCTCAAAGCATTTAAGTCTATCAACCTCTCATAAACCTCATTCTTAATCTGACCATTTGGTCTTGGCTGCTTTTAGCTATTCCTCAACATGCTCAGCTGTTCACTTATGTCTTGGCTACTTCTTATAACCAATAAAGTTTCAGGCAGCCGTTTGTAAATTTTCAACCTTTTCGGGTGGTTTGAGCTTTTTTAATGACTTCAACTGCTCGCTGCATTTGTTAGATGAAATTCACTTTATTTGCTAGTTACTTATAACCAGGTCCGGTAATATTACGACAATCAATTGCATGATAGCGTTGTACAAATATTTGCTTTACGTAAGCTTGGCTCAAACAATTATTGTACACAGGGGAACACAATTTTTGTTGCATTGATGCTGACACTTTTTCATCTAATTTTGTGGTGCTGATTTCAAATACGCATTTAGTCTTTTTTTTAAAGCTACAGATTTTTTTGCAATTAAGCGTTTTATTTTTAGCAAATTTTGCACTCGTAACGTAAATGACAGGGGTTATATCGTATTAGCCATTTGCACCTAGGGTCGCATAAGAAATTTTGAGTATACCAGGAATCAATATTCAAGTCTCAAACATTGAATAAATATTCAAATGAGAGTAGGTGAAAATCAATGTGTACTGTCGATACAGACAAAATACAAGATCAAATTTGGCCCAGCTCAGGCAAGAACTAGCGCTTGTAGCTCCTGTGCTTGCGGACTTCCTCGGGGCAATCTCGCTTGATGCTTCAGCAGTAGTCTGCCATCATATTTCTGTCCTACCTGCCATGGTAGCGATGTTCTAAAGTTATGAGGTCTTGATAAAACCACTCATCTTGTTCATCATTAACAGCCCGCGGATTACCGGGGAATTTATCAAGGTGACTATGAAGGAAATGCAGTTTGATACTCATTTTACACCCTAGGTCGTGATATGCTAACAGCATTTTTGTGACCAGAACGTGGCAGTTATTTGCCTTCTTGTTACCAAAAAAGTTTCGTGTAACTGCTACAAAAGATAGCTATGCCGCTTTCTCCTTGTCATTTATCTTGTTGACAAATTCCTCATCACGTGCAAGGGTACAAATCTAAGGTCCATCAAAGACATCAGCCTTGATTTTGTCAAACGACAATTTAAGAGAAGCAGAAACTATATGCTGAAAATACTCACCATCACTATCCAGTGCCTTCACAAACTGCTTCAACAAGCCAGTCTCTATGTAGAGCGGAGGAAAAACTATCTTCTCTCGGCTTACTATGGGGTCGTGCACAATGTTCGGCATGCCTGCTTCCAATGTTTCACGGATAAGCCACTCCTTCTGGGTCTAGTATTTCTCTCGATCTCGGCTGTCCCACATGCAAAGATGACAGGGATACTTTGTAAAACCTCTTTGTTGGCCAAGGAGAAAGCTGATCATTTTAGGGTCTACGCAAAGGATTCAATTGTGCTCATGATAATTGAGTAAGTTGATGACCTCTTTTATGTCATCATACATTACTCTCAAATGCACAGAGTGACCAACCGGAGCTTATCGATAAAAGTTGCCATTGTTTAAAAGAACACATTTGAGGCTCTGCTTAGAGCTATCCAGAAACAGCATCCATTCGGATGAGGTGATCGAGGCAACATCTAACTGCCTGAACAGACCAGGGATATCGTGACAGTAAACAAATTGCTTCTGTTATAATAAAAATGTCACAAAAGACTGGTCTCGCTTTCGGAGATACGAAATTTTTGCAGAGTCATCAAGTAGATGCTTTCCTTGCAGCCTTGAAGCTAATATCTCTGCAGCTTTCTTGGAGAGCACTAAATCACAAACTAAGCCATTCAATTCCGTTTGACTAATCGGCTTAGGGGCTGATAGCCAACTGATGTCATCTGAAAAGGATTCAAATTCAGGAATCATCTTAATATTGCAGCCCTCATGCTCCCCTGATTATCATCACTATCTTCATATGAGGAAACCACTAAAAATTGGGACAGGAAGTTCTTCACAATGTGGAACAGATCGAATGGCTGAGAGAATGCTTGGATAATCAATCTTATGCCGATTTTTCTGGCCAACACCATTCGTGCTGACCATGCAAAAATAGCAGTCAGTTACGTGACCTCGGGGTTCCCGCCAAACCATTGGAACTCCAAAAGGCAGCCCCTTTCGTTTTCCTGCAGTCCAATCGCGAAGCATGTCTTCACAGTTAAGATCCACAATATGAGATGACCATTTCTTGTTTTGGTCACTAAGGGAAATTTGAAAATACGTTTTGTAGGCACGCTTCACAAACGAAGTGATAGTACGCTTTTGACGAGGCAGTGTATTGCACCCACAAATATAGCAGAAAGAATCAGACTTATTTTTCATTCACGCCTACGAAAAGAAGCCAGGGTAAAGTTTCGTATCTCTGCACCAATCAACCGCCGCCTCAACGTGGTGGTGCGGTCCCCGGCCCCATTTGGGTTGGGTCGAAATGGTTGTTGGCCTTTCCGAGGGTCCCAGTTACCCCGGGCACTCCCCTTCCATTTTTTCGCTATGGTGCCCCCTGAACGACCGCACAAGGGTAGCACACAGCATCTTTAAAATCGGTCGCTTGTTTTCTCTTTTTCTTTTCTCCTGCCCCTCTCTTGCCTCCTTCGTCTCCTCATTCTTCTCATTCTCCTGATGAGCGGTAACGTTCATCCCAATCCTGGCCCCATCTTTCCCTACTCTATGTGCGCTGGAAATGTGACCTGGCGGGGCAAGTCAGTGCAATGCTGCACTTGCTCCAAATGGGTCCATCTAAGGTGCTCACAACTTTCTTTATCCAAATTCAGAGCTCTTGGCAGCTCTCACTCTTGGAGCTGTCCCCCCTGCCGTAACACTGTGACTCCCCCTCCTTGGACTCCTCCGACACGTATACCTCCACTGTGGAATCCGGCCCCCCCTCTGCTAATGCTGCACTCTCGCCCCACCCTCGTCTCCAAACCTCTTATCCCCATCTGCTCATTCTATATCTTCTCCCTCTGCCCCTCCTCCACCGTCCCTTGCTCCTGGATTTTCTTCTGCGCCTCCTGCCTCCACTCCCGCCCCCCTGACTCTCTCAGGGTTCTTCAATGGAATGCTGGAGGTCTTCGAGCCAGGAGCACTGAACTACTTCACTTTCTTTTGTCCCATCTTGTCGACCTCATCTGCATTCAGGAATTCAATCTTAACTCCTCTTCCTGTTTCTGGATTCCTGAATTCTCTGCTCTGCGTTCTGATTGCACCCACTTCCGGTCTGGCATTCTCTCCTCCGATACCACGCACGCTAGCGGCGCGGCGTTGTCATTTTTGTCAGGCAGGGCCTATCTTTTTCTGAACTTTCCACCTCCTCTCTTTCTTCGCTTGATCCTTACTCTGATTATGTAGGGATCAACATCTCTCTTAACAACTCCTCCTTGCTCTCTTTTCTCAATGTGTATGCCCCCCTATTTGCTCCTCCCCAACGGATGGCAGAACCGACTCCTTTTCTCCCTCCATTCTTTCCTCCTCCAGAAATGTCTTCATTCTGGGGGACTTCAATTGCCATCACCCCTTCTGGGACTCAAGAGGTACTTCCAACCCCCGCGGGAAGTATTCGACTGGGTCGTTTCTTCTGACCTCCTCCCCCTCAATGACCCTGACACACCCACCCTTCTCCATCGCTCCTCTGGCAGCCGCTCTTCCCCTGACATTCCTTTGCTCCCTCCTCTCTTACACTTTCCTGCTCATGGGAGGTGCTACAGGACCTGGGTTCTGACCATCTACCAATTCTTCCATCTATCCCTCTCTCTCCGGTGTTTTGCCCCAACGAGCATCCCCCTTCCTTCAATTTTCAGAAAACTCGCTGGGATGGCTTTGCCTCTTACTTTGACTCTCACTGTTCTTCTGCAGAGGAATACTTGTCTCTTTCTCTTTCCTCTACTGCTGCTCTTTTTACCTCTCTGGCTTTGAATGTGGCCAAATCTTCCATTTCTTTCAGCCGTATCAAACGCCCTCCTAAAGCCTGGTGGTCTGCTGAGGTGGAACAAGCGGTTAGTGAAAGACGCAAGGCTTTTGCTGCCGCTCACAGAAGCGATGAAGATCGCCAGGCTTACATCTCCGCTTCTCGACACGCCTCGTCAGTCATCGCCAAGGCCAAGACTGAGGCATGGCAGACGACTTGCTCTTCTCTCTCATCTAGGTCTAACCCTAAATCTGTACACTCTCTTCTTCGCTCTATCGCTGGCTCTTCTTCCTCGTCTTCCTCCTCTCCTAACTTCCCAGGGAATCGGCTTCGGTCTATGCCGCTTATCTGAGATCCCACTTTTCCGTTTCTCAGCCAAAGGCTCTGCGTAGCAGAGCTAGAGGCTACCTCTCTGAGGTCCGCCGAGCCACGTGCTCGGAAGAGTCTCACTCGTCCTTTTGCTCTTCTTTCTCACTCGCTGAATTTCATGCGGCTGCCTCCAACCTCTCCTCGTCCATCGCCACTGGTCCAGACAAATTTGCCTATCCCATGCCAAAGCACCTTCCTCGCTCTGGCGTGGATTTTCTTCTTCACATCTTCAATCTCTCCTGGTGTTTGCATTTCTTTCCTTCCATCTGGAAGACATCTTCCATTGTTCCCATACACAAGATGGGAAAACCTCTCGACTCTCCTGCTTCCTTCCGGCCTATCTCTCTCACCTCCTACGTATCAAAGCTTTTTGAACGCATCATTCTATCCCGTCTTCTCTTCTTTCTGGAATCTAATTCCATTTTCTCTCCCCGCCAGTCCGGTTTTCGCCCTGGACGGTCTACACTTGATCAAATTCTGTACCTTTCTCAGTCCATTTCGGATGGGTTTAACAAACCCAGGCCGGGCTCTCGGACGATCCTGTCTACTATCGATTTCTCTGAAGCTTTTGACTCTGTCTGGCATCCCGCCCTTTTCCACAAACTAATTTCGGCTGGCCTCCCTCCTTGCTTTGCTCGTTGAACTCAATGTTTCCTTTCTGATAGGCGCGCTTGTGTGGTTTTTCAAAATCGCAAAATTCGCTCCTTTTGAGTCCGTCGAGGTGTTCCGCAAGGATCCGTTCTTGGCCCTGTACTTTTCTCTCCATTTATTAATGATCTTCCTGCTTCCCTGCCTTCTTTCGTCAGCTGCTCTCTTTACGCTTACGATCTGGCCATTTGGTCCTCCTTCCCCTCGGTCCCCACTGCGGTGGAGGCCACACAAGGAGCTCTGTTTCGATTGGAGCGCTGGTCTGAGTACTGGTGTCTTCCTCTCAATCCTAACAAATGTGAGGCCTCGTTCTTCTCAGTGGATCCCCACCAGGCTAACCTCCAACCCAACCTCCTCTTACTCGGCTCCCACCTTCGTTTCAATCCCACTCCAACTTTTCTTGGGGTCACCTTCGACCGCACTCTTTCCTTTTCTAAGCATGTATCTTCGCTGAAGGCCAAGTTTTTCCCACGTCTCAAGGCCTTACGCTGCATCTCTGCTTCCTCATGGGGCCCTCTAAGGAGTCCCTCTCTCTTCTGTACAAATCTTTTCTTCGGCTCCTTCTCACTTACGCTTCACCCGGATGGTTTCCTTTCCTAAGCGCTACTAATTTCACCAAATTGGAACGCCACCACCGAGCGGCCAGTCGCGCCATCACCGACTGCCTCTCGTCCTCCCCTATCCCTCTTCTTTTCTCTGAGGCTTCACTACCTCCCCTTCGAGTCACCCTGACTTATTTCATTCTTTTATCTTATGAGCGGGCCCTTCGTCTCCCAACCTCCTTTCCTATTTGAGGTTTGGCCAGACTTGGAGTGAAACCAAGACTCTGCAGATCGTCCTGGAGAGCTTTTGCGTCCACTCACTCGCTCATGTTTCCTTCTACTTGTTCTAGGGAGGCTCTTCTTGCTTGCCCTCCTGTCCTCCTTGGAATCTGTCATCCTTCACGGTGGAGTCCACCCTTTCCACTCCATGCTCTCGCTCTGATCCCCCCTCTCTCGTCAAGGTGCGGCTCTCGCCCACCTTGACTCTCTCCTCCCTCATGATCTGGTGCTTTGGACAGACAGCTCTGTTTATTTTTCTTTTGGCAAAGGCAGCTCCGGCGTTCTTGCCAACTGCTCTCTCTGCGGCACTGAGGCCACTCTTTCCTTTTCGGCAGGCCCAGTATGCTCAAGTTTCTCTGCTGAAGCCTGCGCCATTCTGCACGTTCCTTGCTGGTTTCGGCAGCACCAACAAGTCTGTCATTTCTCTTCTCTTCTCCTATTATCTGACTCTCGTTCTGTTCTTGCCACCCTGTCCTCTCCTCCATCTTTCCTCTTATCTCAAACTCTGTGGCAGATCTGGCAAGAACTGTCTTTTTTCTCCTCTTATTTCAGGATACAATGGGTCCCCGGACACTCATTTCTACGGGGAAACGACGCGGCTGATGAGCTGGCCAGAGGGGGAGCGCTACTTGCGCCCTCCGCTATCCCTTGTATTCTCTCTCCTCTTATCTCTCGTATCCACTCTCGTCTTATCTCGGACTGGAGGCGTACTGTCTCATCCAAATTTTTTGACACCTAGTTTTCCTCGATTTCCACCGAAGAACTTATGCTCCCTCGTCATGCTCGCTGTGTCCTCTCTCGTCTTCGCTGCAACGGACACAGCCTACTGTTAGGTTCTTATCTCTCTAGGATTGGCAGAATCGAGAATGCTTCCTGCAGCGCCTGTGGACACTCATCCCTGGACACCTCTCATCTCATTCTGCACTGTCCAGCTACGGACTCTTTGCGCCGCTCACTCTTTGGCGACTCTGTCTCTTTACGACCTCTGGTCCAGGCCCTGGGGAGTTGCCCGGCTTCTGGGGCTCCATGGTCTTCCGCCATGCCCCCATCCCTCGGAAGGGGTCGGATAAACAACAACAACAACAAAAGAAGCCATGTTTACACCTGATATATCAAAACGTTTTGCAAGTCAAGCAACTCAAGAAAAAACTATAATTAGTCCAACAATATAAAAGTAAATTAATATACAGGTGCTAAAAACATGGCAGATTTAAGACCGTAGTTTAACTGACTTTCAACAACGTGTGCAGTGCTGTGCTGTGCACACTCTCGACTGCTAATTCAAGAAGTTTACTACCATCGCTCGCTTTTTGGCTGCTCAGTAACCTGTTGGTCTTACATGACCGCACACAGTCAGTACTTCCTCCAGGTACTTCTATCTGTATTGCTGCAAGGCTTGTAAACAGACTGTATTGATGCTCTGATTTGACTTTTTCGGTTGCATTTTTGGCACTTCTTGCGGTAACCGACAGCACATGCTTCACTACAACGAGATGTCGACATTTATTCGCACCAATTGCATGCTTCACTGATTGTATTGAAGGTGTCGCTGCTGGAAAATTTGCTGGTTTGTAATAGAGACAAAAGTTAATTTAGCGTTTGTGACTGTCAGTGGGACCAAGGTTAGGTTAATTACGTATAGCAATATAGGTATGCATCAAACCAATTTTTTGAGAATCTAGATTTTTAAATTCTGCAAAAGCTAGAGGATGTAGACGAAAACCGACTTCAGATTTGGAATCAGAGTCAAAAGATTTATCAAGAATCTTTTGAAAAATCTCATACAACACGACATGAAAAAAATTGCTCTCTTGCGTTATTTTTGCTCGTGAAATGTTGTCGAAAAATGTTGAAAAATTGCTTCTAAAACGATTTTGAATCAACAGAAATAAGTTCTTTAAAAATCAAGATTTTACTCGTCGCAAAGGGAGTGGGAAATTTTAATTCCGTTGCTTCTGACCCAAAAATCAATCGCGAGGTAGAGAAGCATCTGCATCCTAGGCTGTAAGATGATGCTTAATGCAATTTGTATTTAAAAGCTTTTTATTCGGTTTATTTCATCTGATTGTCGTAAGTTTGATATTTTTACAAAGCGTTTTGTGCGGTAAATTGGGACTCAAGATTGTAATAAACCCGTTGAAGACAGTCTGTGCAGATTCGCCATAGGGGATTTATATATCGCCCCCAGGACTAACCTGTAAGTCTTAGCAATTCAAAGTCTTTGCATGACCTCCAAATACCCACTCTTCAACATCATTAAACAATGTAACGAGGGTAAAATTATGTGGATGGAAAACGTTGGACTATACAACAGATACTAGACGGCACAGGATGAAGGACAAGTTAACTTCATTAAAAAAGAACAAACCCTTCTTTAGCTAATAAAGTAAAAGCAGCAACAAATGTATCAAAAGTACTAATTGAATTATTTTACCAGATGAAATTTTATAATACATTTAAAATACACTGCAAACAGAGTTTGAAAACATGCGCTAAAACCAAAGGTTGCTGCTTCAAATTAACACAGCAATAGGTTTACAATATTCTCCACAGATGTTGCCCCTTAAATGTGGTTATTCTCGCAGGTTTCAACCATCTCAGAAGATCTGTTTGAAAAAATTTTGAAATCCCTGCACAATATTGATAGCTGTATGTAAGTGGTTCGATAATCTTATCTTCCAGAATTCGATATGCTGAGAGAATGTCTGTAATAGCTTGGCGAGTTAGACTATTTTCTCCTGCAGCTGGCAAAAAAGCTTTTAAGCTGTTAAATGTAACAATTTGGTTTTACTTGCTAATAGCGACTTTAAAGTTACCAGCTGTACTGCTAGCAGAGTGAATTTTAATTACTTGCATTGCAACCAAGCCGGGAAAATTGCAATTTCTAAGGTTACAACACGTAATCATGCAAGCATTAAACACATAATCTCACGATTGTAAACTAGCAAGTTACGGCGTTGGAAAACGTTGCCTGTCAACACACATAATCCCTGTCTCACAATCGAAAGGATCAAACTTCAATTTCTGCATCGGTTTATTTATTGCATGTTTATCTTTCTGGCTTGCAGGACAGCGTTAGTACTGCTAAGCATCTGCACATCTGCTTCGTAGTTTCAGGTTTCACCGTTCCGCATCAATTGGTTGGTAACGGTATTGTTTTTGTATTGAATTTGCTGCGTGTTAGAATTCACCTAGCAGATGTGGACGAAAACTAACGAAAAACTGTCAATACAGTGTATAAATAAGTTGCACTATTGTAAACTTTCTTTTCTGCGAAAACAGCAACTCACTTATTATGAAATTTGGATTCCCGACATTTTGGTGCTTACGGTGCTTAAATACATAAATGCGGTGCTTACCCCGTTAATTGTTAGCCCTAGCCTGCGGAAAAAGCTTTTGCAATAGCATTTTTATCATGGCTGGATTTCGTATGGTCTTCTAAATCAACGTTATCTTGACCATCTAACAAGCAAAGCATCAAGCCTTACTCAGAGAGTGGGCTTAGTGCAGGAGTGGCCAAATTCTTTGATCCGAGGGCCAAATTCAAGACTGCCTGGCCACTGGAGGGCCGAATGCGGCGCGATTTACGTAATTCATGCAAAAATAGTTTGTTAAAATATATTGTAGTACAATAACAACAAAATCACATCATATGTGCAAAGTGTTTGGGGGGCCGTAGTTTGGTCACCCTTGGATGGGTATAATCTAAACATTGCAATGGATACGTGTTTTTATTACTTATTTAACGGTATGTAATTTTCTCTGTGCAAGTACAAATAAAATCGTTAAATATGCGTACCGCATGTAGGTATAGATTGTGGATTTTCTCAACTTGAAGCAAAATTGCTGCATATCGACCAGCTATGAGGAAAAATTTCAAAGCACAACAAAAAATTGTGGGGTTGGGGGATCACAAGGTTTGATTGTACATTTGTCAAATTGACGTCATCAATCAATCAATCAATCAATCGTTTTATTTTTGCCCAAATCAGCATACATAGAAAATAAATTTGACAGCAGTGGACAAAAAAGGAGACGATGGCAAAACGATATACGGAAATACATGCACATGAAAAGAATTTAGTTTAAATGTGAAGATAGTGACATGGCCATCGCACCTGTAAAATAGCAGATAGTTTATTTACACCTTTGCAATTCAAAAAATTCTTATCTCTGCCTAAGTCACTGGAAAAACCACCTTTAAAATTATCTTTTTTGCCCCTTTCCCCCAAAAAATTCTGATCAGGTTTCTACAAAATTGGTTTTGTCTACAAGGCAACGAGCTGGGTCGGCGTATTCTATTTACGTCACAGCGTTTTGTTGTATCTTCTGTTCGCAGACCACAGTTCATAAAAACAACCACGAAAGAAAGTGTCATAACATTGAGAAACAATACGCATGAGAGCATACTAAGTGAAGGTAACATGAGCAGGGTAGTGTGTGACCTCTGCTGTTGTAAAGGGATAAAACTAAAAAAGGTTGATGTAGCTCTACAAGGACATCTAATTGAACAAGATAGTGTTGATATGAACTGAATTATATTTAATGTAATTAAGGCTTTTGTGCACTGTTTTATCCGTTCAATAATAGCTTTTATTCTCAAAGATACAGTTGCACTCGCAGGCAGTTTTGAAATGTTCACCATATTTTAGATCAGTGCAAGGCTTAGAGGTCTTTGACAATCTGGTACGCGTAGAAAATCCAGCTTTTGGGTTTACTGCTCGGATTAAAGGTTTACGCTTTACAGCTTGGCAGGTTAGCTTCAACTACTACGCGTCGTCATAACCTTCGTAAATGCGATGAAAAATTGTGCTGACAGTTGCACGATTTTGGTCGGCAATGCTAGCGAATGTTTAGCGAAACGTCCTAATTGAAATATGTACTGCAGTATACTCACTCCGCTTTTTTGCTGAGAATCGTCAAAAGATTCCCATCGTTTGCTCCTAACAATGAAAAATATTTATATAACTCTGTCTTTTCATATGGCTGAAATGACTTTTCGTTCGTTTTGTGGGTAATCAATACTATTTGTTTAAAGTATTAATCACCCTGAATAAGCAGTAAAAATTTTTGAGTTAATTTCTACCGCACTAGTTACCCCTTTTCAAGAAATTACATTCAAATTGCAGCTGTTTTCAAAGCCGGTTTCTTTGCGTAGGTCTAAGTTGATCAAGAGTGTATTTTTTTAAAAACACAAATTGTAAAAAGCTAGTTTTCAGCAATTATGCGTGGGCCCCACGTCAGGAACGCAGCCACACAAAAATTTTGAGGGATGGGGATACAATGAATTATATTTGGTAATTAACCTTTTTCCTTTTTATTGGAAACCCCACAAAATTACAGTAAAAAACTGGGGGTATTTAGCGAATGTTTGGTAAAGCTTAAGTAATATTTTTTTACAGGTAGCCAACCAAAAAACTCAGTCAAACACAAGTCTTTGATAAATCTTTACGGGGTGATTGCCTTGTTTGACTCCCTGACTAATTCCTTGCATCTAACAAAAAAATTTTAGCATACGCTTGTACAATAGCCGACCGCATCAAAATTTTTTGTTGTCGTTCTTTCTACAACATTCAAGCAAATTATTGGCTGGTTGTTTTACAGAATCATTTCAGTAAGAGAAATGTCACACTGTAGGGTGTATTTGTTGGATGAATCTCGGATAGAGATTGGGGTAGACCTCCATGCTATTGGGTTGGAGCTTTTGCAAAGTGTTTGCAAATATCTGAATGTTATTGAAATGGATTACTTTGGGTTAAAATACAAAGGGGAGCATTATAATAACGTTTGGGTGCGACCAGACAAACCAATTAAAAAGCAGTTTCCAATACAGTAAGTTTTGTAATTATAAGGTTATTGTTCGTAATAATAGCATATTATCATAGGACAGTAGGCAAAAGATAGACAAGTTCAAACAATACATTATTCAAAAGTTCGAAACAGCATACCGGTAATTTAAGTTACAGACAATTCAAAGCATCTTTAAACAAACAATAACAGCGATAGTCATTTCTTATGAACTAAATAAGCATTTTACTACAGAGTAAACAAAGATATTTTGCTTGTCCACAAGATCATACGTTTCATTGTTGTTTCCTACTGCTTTACTGTATTATTGCCGCAGAATCTTTTTAACTTGGCCTTGTAGGCACGAATTTTAACAGCATCCCGTAACTTTTAGCGTAGCAGCTCTTAAAATATTGATTCAGTCACTTAACTTGGCTTTTGGGTGATCACATGGCAATTCTTGCTTCATAGGAAATTGAGAGCAACGATTGTGGTGATGAGGTTGCTTTAACCCGCATGCTTTTAAAAAATGAGTGAGCAAATGTTTAAAGCATTTTTGCAATGCAGTGAAATTACTTTTATATGCTAGGCCATATGTAACAAAAAGGACAACCTAACAACAGACTTAGCCGTTTCAACTAATTCAATGAAGCAAAAAGTTTATATCGCCAACCCAAGATGTTATTTTTTAACTAAGCGATAACTGCAACCAGCACAACAATTAGCTGGCTTATTGGCAGATTATTAATCTATTGATCTAAACTGGGTTAATATTTGTATAATAAATATCGTGTCTTATCTCACCGATTTTTACCTCTTGTAAAGTGGGTCGCACTCTCTTGTTTCACAAAATTTCCTTCGCATAGCCACCTGAAGTTGCTAAGAAATACTGTTGCTCTAAAATCAGAATAGATTTTAAGAAACCCTTTACTAATTTTGTTTCGTTAATAAAATAATGAAAACTATCAATACTGTGTACAAAGGAATGCTATAAGAATACTTCCAAAGTTAAAGGTTTTTTCCACCAGAATGTAATGTTAAAATGAAAAAGCTTGTCCGCTAGATCAGGTAATGCTCTTACAAAAAGACAGACCATTCTTTTATACGCTTTTTGCATTTGCGAAGCATCTCGTCCGTAGTATCGTACAAGTTTTCTTCTACCCACCGATGCGTTCCTCCTCATAAGATGAAAAGAATTACGTCTGTGGGGCCAGGGTGGTGAAACCTCGGTTTTAGTAAAGAATTATTTCTTTGTCTTCAGTCATTGAAAACTGTCAAGGTTTGTTGGTTAGTTGAGATCGGACTGTTTGGCTTGCTTTTTTAACGTGATTTGCTAAAAGATCTGAATTACATTATATAGCAAAGAAATCTCATCATCTTTAACTAATACCATCTAAACGTCACTGATTTGAATATCTGTTCTAAGTGTGTGCATCAATATTGCGTATGTAAAACGGGCTAACTAATAAATTTATTTACAGCCCTAAGAATTGGGAATTCTCTTTTGCTGTCAAGTTCTATCCCACTGACCCAGTGTATCTGAAAGAAGAAATAACAAAGTAAGTACAAGTTTTCAAGGCTTTGTAATAAGATTTAATAATTTAAAACATTAATGCTTTGAGACTACCGGAGAAGAGTTGTTCTCTTGATTGATAGATTCTTTAAGACAAGGTTTTAAAAGCGTTTCCTCAAAAATAAACTTTCAACTTAATGGGTTTTATGGCTCCCTCTTCTTCCTGACTATAGCTTTTAAATATTGTGCGATACGAGGAGCTGTTTGTTAGCAGTAACACACAAAGTTGGGATTCCAATGACTCAAGATTATAGCCCGAAGGTTGGAAATGTGGAATAAGGATAAACCGTAAGAAATAAGGCTGTCGTGATCGCTGTGGCATTTAGAATTGAAACTGCAGCAGCTTTAAAATTTTAATTTCTTTAACCAAAAGTATTCATCCTCCACGCAATCTGTTCATATATTTTTAAGTGGAAAATTCGAAAAATTCTTTCCAATTCAGAAATGTTCTTCATTAAAAAGTCTTTATTAGAAAGCTTTCTCTCCAAAAAATAAATAAAAATAAATATAAATGACATGACTAAATGCTTTTTAGCAGAGAAGCAAATTCACCGCGGTTGCCTGACCACCTAAATAATGGCATCAGAAGTAGGCCTCCCCCTTCTAATAGCCACTGCCACTGCCAACAAGGCAGTCAAATACAGTCTTGAGAAGAATCATCACATGTAGCGTGGAAATCGGCAATTAACATTCGCTAAAAATTTACTGTAATGTGCATACATCAAATTTGACCCGGCATGTAATAAAGCCCATGAGCCTCATCTCCCAGATGGATAAAAGTTAAAGCCCCAATCCGTTTGTTATCAAAACCCATTGTCATAATCTACATGTTGATACAATCATGTCAAGTTGTCTGCCAAGTCAAGGGAGATAAATCGGGTAAATTTTATGTCTTTAGAAAACTGAGCGTTTTGTATTTAAGAAATATTTTGTTGACCATAAATTGTGAGTTATCGTGGTTCTTTCTCAACGCCTTTAATGTCGTGAAAAAGTGGAAGTATTGTAGAATTAAACCACCTCTTTCTTTTCAAAAATTTCGTCATATTGTTTGTGATTGACAAGATGCTACAGGTTGGTGATGTCG
Organism: Trididemnum clinides; assembly: GCA_963675345.1. Lineage (NCBI taxonomy): Eukaryota > Metazoa > Chordata > Ascidiacea > Aplousobranchia > Didemnidae > Trididemnum > Trididemnum clinides. Next base: position 23,463,709 of record OY776305.1, on the reverse strand, counting down.
ATAATAAGGCAAGCGTCAATTCCATTGCTTTGATAAAGCTATGAGTCGAGTGTTTGTACTGGGCAAAACGGTTTGAAAGCCTTCAGCGATGCAGCGTTCATGTTGTTTTCCTTTCACGACAGAAAGAATGTCATTTTGTCAAAAAAAAAGCGGCACAAGCAAACTGCGTATTGTTCTCTTTTTGAAATCAAGTACATTTAAGCAAAATACTTAGAAAAAGAGAGATGTTCTTATTAGTAAAGCTATTCTTGGCTCATAAAAACTTGTAGCAAAATTAAAAGCTTTTCACCAAATATGTTATTGTACAACCGATTTCAGTGATGATTTATAATAATCTTTGGCAAGTTAACAATTTGAATGCTTTTGCGGTACAATGCTATTCTTATTTGCTGCCTATGAAGATGAAGCGGCCCAAAATTGTTTTTCTTTTTCAAATTATTTAAAAACAGTTTGACTTAAGAGCTGAAATTAAGTTGGTTTGTAGTTATGACCTTACTCTATCGAACAGCCAAAGGGTTGGAATATTTTGATCGATTATTAAGATTTGCGAATTCAAAAATGTGGTGACTTCAATGGCTGCAAACCTTATTTCTTGTTTAGCTGTCCTAAAACAGTCTAATTTTTATGTAATTCAAACACATCTTTTCATGTTAGCTACTGTATCTAGAATAGTTGATATTTTATCGTACTATTTTATGTAGATGATTAAAATATGGCTAAACGTTGTGAAATTTAAGCGCAGACATTCTTTTCGCGGCTTTGGAGATCACCAATTTCTCTGGGTCCTTTAAATCATGGGCATTGTCTCAAACAATAGGTTCGCGTCCAGCAACACGCGTGAGCTAGAGACAAAGCTATACAAAAATGTCGGCGGAATGTGCCGAAGACATATATTATTACGTCACGTGACAAAATGAAATGTGTCGTGAATTAAAGTGATGACATCATGCACTTCAAATTGATACATCTGCTACTACTCGGTTCATTCACTTCTTGTGGTAAAAAATTCGATAAATAAATGAAAGACGTCACTGCGTTCAAGCCGATGTTTGAAAATTTTCGCAGAGAAAAAGAGTAAATTGATCGAAGAGAAAGTATTTAAACTTAAATTTTTTCAAATTCAGGAAAAAAGAATCAAAATTTTCCTTTTCTAAGTAGACTTTGGTTGAAAATAAAATCCTTCCACATAGCGTACCGATTGAGAAACCCAGAAAGATTTTAAAACATTTAAAAAAAATCCCACTAACAATAATTCTATGCTATAGCCCTGATTACAAAAATATATTTAATGATTGATTGAGATTCATTTCAAAAAAAGCGAATGGTGTTTAACTTAGTAGTAAAAGTTGAAAAATTTTTTACAGGCGCCACAATTTCTTTAGTTTTTTTATCAATCAAATTTACAGTCTTTGGAAGACAAGTTTCTAATGAAAATCATCTTCTTTCATTCACAACTTCATAAATTGTACTGCAATTTTCGTTTCTTTGACGATTTTATTTCTAAACAACAGTAATTTTTAATTTGAATAAAATAATATCGCTATTGCTGTCTTGTTAATATATCTATTTTTATTCTAAAAATTGGTTTCTACTTTCAGATATCAGCTTTGCTTGCAAATTCGTGATGACCTTATGAATGGAAGACTGCACTGCTCCCTAGACACGTTAATTACCCTAAGTTCTTATTGGCTACAATCGGAATTTGGAGACAATCAGCAGCAATCTGGAAGCGACGTAAAAAGATACTTGACATCATTAAAGTATATTTCTGGAGAAGATTCATCTAATCTGGAATTTAATAAAAAAGTAGAAAAGCTTTACAAAGCGCGCAAAGGAATGCCTCCAGGAGATGCTGATACTCAATTTCTCCGCCTTGCTTCCAGTCTTCCGTTTTACGGGCTGCATCGTTACACGACGCAAATGAAAGATGCAGGAGAGGTGGTAGTCGGAGTTGGTTCAGTCGGAGTGGTTGAAATGAGAGACGAAGTGGAGATGTACAGATGGAGCAGCATCAAGAACATCAATTTCAAAAAAGAGAAATTTTATGTCAAGCTGCTCGCTAAAGAGAGCGGCCACGCGTCGAAGAAAACATATTTCCTCAAATCATCGTTTCTAGCAAAAGCAATGTGGCGGGATGCTGTTGATCAACACGTCTTTTTCCGGGTCACGTGTTCTGACTCTTCATCAGCAGGAAGGACACCATTGAGCACTCCGAAGCCGAGGAAGAGCAAAGATATTTCAAAACAGTTTGTCATTAGATCTTTATTAATTACTATTGTGTTAAACAATCAAACGAAATGAAATCATTTCTGCTATATAATTTCGTGGGAAGAGCAAGTGATCCCAATATATATACATACAGAAGGAGAGAGAGAAAGAGACAATCACAGAAAGCTATTTTTCGCTAAATTTATTTTACAATTTAAACGAATTTTTAAAATGCTTGATTTCTTTTGGAATTAGTTATATCAAGAGACAGTGATCAGCTCATTTGTTGTACACGATAGACGACTATCGATAAAGCATTACATAGTTGTAGAAAACAAGTAAACATTTATTTTGGTTATTAATGCGATTTTTTTGAAAAATGTGTTGTTAAAATTTCATTTCAAATTCTGGTTATAAATACATCTACGTTATCTGGGTGTTCAATAAAAGTCGAATTAATTCTCCTAGTAGATTGGTAAATGATTTGTTACAATAGATATGTCATTTTTATTTTCTTCAGCTCTGATAAAGCATGTAATTTATTGCATTTAGGAAACGCAAGCTAAGCTTTCGATTAAGTTTCCAAAAGAAGCGACCGAAAACAGAAATGGAAGTAAGAGAAGAAAGCTCGAAAATCAGGCGTCCCAATCCAACAGTTGTGAGTTTGATTGTTGCATGAGATAATTATGATCAAGGCCTATTTGTAACAGCATCACTTGAAACTATCGTTTCATTGTGGAGATTATCTTGAACTAGTGGTTTTTAGAGTGCCGCTTTGAATTAAGCTAAGAGCCAGCGGTTGGTTGATCTGATGCTGACAACATTTTTGCCTCACCCACTTGTTTAAGTAGGGATACATTTCATTTTATTCAATTAAATCTTTTAAGCGCCTTTCCAAAAAATTTGTAACGTTTCATAAAATTTTGCTTTTATTGAAATTCTTTAGAAGCAAAATTTTAACGGAAATTGCTTCACATTACCATTATTGTTAAAAATAATCTTACCTGAAAGTACGAATTAGATACCTAGCGCCCCGTCACGATTAAAGCTTTAAGAATAATAGGCAGCCAAAACATGTGGTGTATGTCTACACAGTTGCATAACAACCATCTTTCGCCTTCGATATGTACCCTGCCCTTGGAATAGCAAATATTTGCTATCACAAATTTTTTGTCCAATGCAAGCTTATACTTAATTTCATTGTGTAGGTGCGTCATTCAAGTCTTAAGCGTACTTCAAGCAATAGATCTGAACATTCTTCCAAATCGGATTCTTTTGAAAGTAGCACTTCCGCGTCTATGAAGGAAAAATCTCAGAATGGATCCTTGTTAAAATCAATTCTCAAAAATAATACTGAAACTGATGGTGCTCCACAATCAGAAGACGTTTCCGAAGAAAGTGGACGATCATTTACAAATGAAGATTTTGTAGAAGAATTATTAGAAAAGGAAGATTCGGATGCTGACAGCAATCTCTTGTTAACACAAACAATACTGGAAGAAGATGAAGATGCAGTAAATTCAGAAAAGAGCCCTAAAAGTCCTGACAGCACTTTTGAAAATTATACGGATGTCAAAACAGATTTCGAATCGTCTCCTAAGGCAGTAAATCGTGGGGTTGAGATTGTTATATCAGAGCCGGTGGAAGAAAATAACAATCAACATATTTCTTGTCCTATTGTTACCGTTGAAATGTGTGAAGAACCACGCAAACTTTCCGTCGACATGCATTCTCGATCACGTGAATCAAATTTTTTGCCACCACCATTGCTTACACAGACAACAAAGGACGCAATTTTGCCATACAGTCAGCAAGAGAATGAAAATAGTAACCTTAATTCTCAGACAACAGAGCAAAACTCTGAAACAGCTACCATCTTGCAAGAACAAACCGAAGTAAAGGCAGTGGTTGTAGATGCAAAGGAAATTGCACCAACTCCACCTCAAAACGATTCTTCGCAATCTGAGGAGGTTTCTTCTGTAATTGAATCTCAATTATCCCGAACAGTAAGAAAAGATGATGACGAAGATGATCGAAGAACGGTGGGTGCAGTTAGTGCAGTTGCTGTTTTAGGTGACGATGATCCATCAATAAAAGATTTGACATATGATGAGACCCTGAGCGAATCACTCGGCGTTGGCAGGAAGTATGCAGTGCAAGATAGCCAAGATGGCAATGAAAGTTGGATTTCAGGGAGTTCGGAATCGAGTATATCGAATCTTACAGACAATACAGAAGAACTGTGTAATCCAAATATTTTAGAAATCATTTGGTCGAAGTGCGCAGCAGGGAGTAAATACGATTATCGTGAAGTATTTGGGGTGAAATTACGTAAAGTCAAAGGCAGACAAAGAAATGCTAAATCCATCATGGATTTACATCAACCTCATTCAATTGGCATTCAAGTTCCAAGCCCACCATCATCCAACACACCAAAATTAAACAAAGAGCAGCCAAAATTTTCTTACTTTTCTAACGGAAGAAAATTCATCCCTAGCTGGCCATTTGATCCAGAATCTGTTGCAGTAGCAACAGAGCTTGATGAGTTAGATAAAGAAGCAATTAAGGCAGCTCTGTTGGCACAAAAAGAATTGAAAAAAGACCTGAAAGCATTGGAGAATGATGCAGACCGAATTCATGCAGTCAAAGATACAACTCTTAAAGAGGATAAAGCTGAAGAAAATAGTTCTGACTATCCTTACCGACAAAGATCTGATTCAATACCTGGTATTCCAGAGTTTCACAAAAGTGTTTTTAAAAGTGTTAGCACTTCTTCTAATGGCTCAAGACCAGAATCTCCTCCATTAGAAAACCAAACAAAAACTTTTTCAGTTTTTCCTGCCTCAGCGGTATACAATTCTTGCCCACCGTCAGACACGAATTTTTTCGCTAGCAGTAAATTGTCGACTAATTGTCTTCCAACAGCTGAAAACAATAATGCTAAAAAAGAATCTCTAAGTTACCCACCCATTATTTTTAAGTATTCCTCCTCTGCTGATCAAGAAAAAAATCTTCTTGAATACACACCAGAAACCAAACAGGAAAAGAAGTATGAAAATACAGATCATAACAACTTGAAAGCAAAAACAAGTCTCGAAGAATACAAGCCAATCATCTCTACTCACTTACAAAATTTTGAATCCAAAAATGACGTCGATTCTGGTAGAAGTACACCGTCTTCGGTGTCCAGTTTTCCTCACTTCGTACACAGCGTCTACCCCCTGCGAAAAATGTCAACAAACTGGGGAAGCGAGGTAAGTGAAGCAAATGAAACACAACAGGATAATATTTTTGAGTGTGTAACAACGGCTGGTGGAGAAAACGAATCGACGATGGACCAAACTTCAGCAGGCATTACAGAAAAAATAGCTTTAAGTGAAACTATGTCCGAGGGCATTCAAGAGGTGAATGGGTCTTTTGAAGCAAAAGAGCTTTCAAATACATCAAATGCTTCAGATCCAGTTTCATCAAATTGTTCTGTAAAGTCTATTAAAGGGAGTACAGATGGAAATAATTGCGACATCGATGACGGATACAAACAAGAAAATTTAGCTGAGAGTTTGCCAATCGAATTGACAGTCATTGAATTTATTACTGACAGTGTTTTTCCAGTAAAGGATGAAACTTCAACCCCACCTGACTGTATGCTTGATAAAGAAAAGTCTTTGGAAAGTGATTCCAGCACAAATGCCAATCATGGTGAGCACAGCAACACTAGTGGCCATATATCTTCCTCAACCTCATTGGCTGAAAAGATTTTAAACCGTCTTCAAGAAACTATTTCAGAAGATCACCAACCTCAAAGCTTAATAGACCAACCATTATCTCAATCTAGTTCTTCGTATTCTAATTCGAGCGCAGAAAAGATCGAAAATCTATCAATCGATTTATCTGAAATTGTAAGCGAAGATGAAGACACTCAATTAACTGGAACAACGGTGGATATGTCAGTATCAGCCAGATCCCTGGTACCTGAGCAGGTAAGGAGTTAATCAGCATTCAGTTATCTTAGCATGTACGACTACCGGTACCAATCGTTACCTCGGCTTCATGTACGGCTAATTGTAAAGGTTTTAACAAAATATGCACTTCTCAGTATCCATTGTCGAGTAAACGTCGTTGCTGGCATTATGACCAGAATTTGCCATAGCTGTTGTTTTAAGAATTAGTATTTGGTTTTGTTTCCAGCAATTTTGATTTTGATTGGTGCGATAATAGCCAAAACCCCATTTCTAGCCACTGAAAATATTATTGCATGTGCATCCTAGCTGAACGTAGAATTGCTGGCTTTACAACTTTTATAAGAGCAGCCTACATAAAGTAATATGTTGACAAAGATATAGTAGTTGGCTAAAGCAGCCTACTGTCAGTACTGATATTAAAATTTGAAGGTTCAGCCTGATGAACAAATTTCTCCAAGAAGCGAGCATGAAAGAAACCAAGCTCGGGTAGCTGACGGTGAAGGACATTCAGTAGCAATCCCCAGCAATCAGTAAGAAGAATTATTTTTCAACAAACGTACCTTATCTGCTGTTCTTACTTTTGATTCAGACACCATGTGAGGGGATTCAAATGATCAGAAATAGTCTAAACTAAATTCAGATTTAATAACAGAGAGAGGTCTGGTAAAACTGTCAGACGAGCTCTATCTTGGTTTTATGAGAAAGTCTTTCCGGTATATAGACTGCAATGCTAGTGCACGGTTCATTTATAACAACAATTCGGTCAGGGGAGGAGTTTCAAACTCCTACTGAAATGTAAAGAAGTTCCCTTTCAAACACCCAAAATTCTATTCTAAAAATGTCTCTTTTGTTATCGGTTGAAGTTTTTGTCCAAAATATGCTCTATACGGCCCAAAAGCATTTGGAAAAAGGGTGATTAAAACATAAAGCATAAAACTTAGAGAGTGAAAATGAACCTTTTTTGCATTCTGTGTAGGCCCAGAACTAGCCCAATAAGGATCTAGGGTGTATTTTTGCCGAAACAAATTCTTGTTTCCCACTCCTAGAAATAATCTCTAAAAATACAGTAAAAGGCAGTGGTAAGGTCCCCTTCTTTTGATATGAGCCCCAGAATCCTTTTCTTCAGTTCGTAATTCCCTCGTCCAAAAAGACCTATTTGGTAATATTACGACTTTCTTTTTCACCCAGATTCTTTTTTATTTCGACTTGTAAAATATTAATTTATAAGAAAAAGAACGTTTCCGTGATTTAAAGAGCTTTTTTTTAACCAAGGGTGCACATAAATCACTGTGCTGTCTTCACCCTATCCAATACCAATTCCTGCCGATCTTTAGTAAATATTACGACCATTTGGCAGACAACCTTTTTTCAAAAAACGCATAAATTTTAGTAGACATACGATATGGCCAATAGAAATAGCAAGCTTGAACTATGATATAGGCTATGTACGTGAATTTACTTTTTTACGTTCACAGAACAAGATTGAATCAAATCTGTCCACTCCTGGTTATATCATCTGATCAGTCTGATCACGTACAGGTACAGCTGCTTCAAAGTGATTCTTTTGAGATCTACGACTTTGCAGAAATTTTTTTTTAGGTCTCTCAAAAAATTTGATTGAAATGTGTCATCAATCGTGAAAATTTTAAAGAGGCGACTCTCTACGTCTGGCGTTGTTGATAATAAAACGAAAACCCATAAACCTACTTGCACAGCAGTAGACTTCTGCTGAACATATTTCATAAAATAAAGTTATTATTTTATAGCATTTTGTCGTCCTGACTCGCAGGACAGCGACTGTGTTGCCACAAATGTGCAAACCTGATTTGCAGTTTCTAAGTTTCACTACTCAGTTTAATTACATAATATTGTTTTCTATGAATTTGCTATTTGTCAGTGTCTTCAAAGAAAATGAAATCAACGTAACGTGCCTTATCATAAGCACGACAGCTCGGTCATCCTGAGGTTTGAACGCAAGAACACTGAATCACGTCGCCATACAGCGGTGCATCCACACGCCCAGCCACATACCAAACTTAGTCTAAGCATTAGCAAGACGGTTCAAAAAAGAACTGCAGAAGTAGCTTACCCGAAAATAGAAAGTAATGTTTCACTAAGTAGGATGCTGGCACTTTAAAAATTTTTGAGTAGTTTTTCTCTATTGCATCAAAAACAATTTATGAATTAATCTTTATTGCCTCGAAAGCAATAGATTTTAGGACAATTTTTGAAAACTACGGAGCTTGTTTAAATAACATCATTAATTCAGTTGTTTGTAGATGAATGACGTGGAGGATGAAGTCATCTCGATATCGAGCAACTCGGAAGAAACTTGCGAGTACGAGTTCAGCTCTCCTCCTGACTCTACTACAGCAAAACCTGACGATGATGCAGACAGAGAACAAACTTAACAGCTCTTGTCGACACTGAAGGATCCATGGGAGAAAGAGGGACAGTAAAAGTTTTTGACAAATTACCAAAACGATCTGTTATAGTCATACTAAAATTGGGATAAAAAACTTCTTACACTCAAATTCTCAAACATTGAACCCCCAAAAAATAATTCTGGATCTGCAACCTATTTTCTGCCAAGACATATTCAAAAATTGTTTTTACCTCTTTATACACTGTTGAATTTTTGCTTATCTATTTTTCCGATGTGTTTGCATTGTGTTAATTAAGCGGTATAGTTTTTATTTTACTCTTTTTTTGCTTTATTTTACTTTTGTACTGTGAAGTAGCCTTATTAAACTTGCCTTCATTTGCTGTAAAACGCATTCTGGTTTTTAATTTACAACCGGCTACTAGGAGTTGGCCTGTTAATCAACAATACTGCAGCCGATAGCGTGGTTATCTCTAAGTGTATGTATCATGCACCGTGATATAGACCTACTGCTTGCTTAAGAAACCACGTCTACAACTTTTCACAGGATCTAGCCAGGTGCTGCGACAGCTCTGAACTCCTGGTAAAGATGGGGGGGTAGGCACTAAAGTTTTAGGGACTTTTCACCTAAACCAGTGCTCTTTAACTTTTTAGCGTCATAAAATCCCTGGTGTACTTTTATAATAATCATGAAATTCTCCAAGCCTATTAGAAACTGGGTACAACTCAAAAGAAAATACTTTGGTTCCATACCACTTTGTATTGTAACATTTGCATCAGAATTTGCTGCGCAAGTAGACTACTATATTAGTATTACGCCTAACAGCTGCTTACTGAGATATTTAAAGAAAAGGGCAACAACAAGCTATGGCTTCCTAAACGATTAACAACTTAAGATACGTTTACTCGCGTTAAAAAAATTTTTTTGAGACCAAAACGAACAAAATAATTACTTTGAGTAAATTTTTACGTAAAAAAGCTTCAAGCTGAGAGAGAGAGCAGAAACAACTATTTTATCATGCCATCTACAAAAATATTTCTACCCGCTAACCCTCTATTCCGCACTAGAAATTAATATTGAGTTGAGTTAATGCTTGCCCCCCTCCCTTGACAAAATTTTTCATTACCCCTCTAAAACTGCTATTTTCGAGTTTTTAACAAATCGTTTCGTTTTTGTCTGCAAAAAAACGGAACCAGTATGCTGTTGAACACACCTGATTATAAAGTAGGCTACAAACGGTTATGACGTAACAATCCAACTCCTTGTTGCACATTTCTGGCGCAGTATGAATAGACATAACAACGTTAAATCTAAATCGGAAATGCACAGTTAGGATGATTGTTACATCACGCATTCGTTTAGAGTGGAGTTGTTAAGCTTTGCAAAATTGTACTTGTCTATTGAAAAACACGTTTTGTATTGCCAGAAAAAGATAAAAGGGGAGGAATCCCAGCAAAACTCTTCAAGAAACCTTTTCAATGTTTTGCGGAGTTCAAGAATTTCTCGCAACCGCTGCTGAAAAGCATAAATTGATCAGAAATATTCTACTCAAACTTAGTCGAAAGTTATACTCAGCACCATGTCAATGCGCTTGCTATCCAACTCGCATGTACATCTGTGACATTGTAATTGGCATGAAAACTTGACTAGCCTATTGATATTTTAAACTAAAAATAGGATTTTGACGAAATTTTCCTAAAATAAAAACAATAGCCTAATTGACTGCTACAACATCGGTTTGTAAACCTTTAAATCAGTTTAGGAGGCGTGTGCCCTCATATCCACCCCGGCTCTCAATTTAGAAAATTTTCAAAAATGCTAAATTTTCGCTTACGGTATTTGGGGTTGCCAATTTTCTTGCTTCTTTCTAACTTTAATATATAAACTTAATTGTGAGACAAGGTCGCTCCGAACTTTCATAATTTAAAAATTTTTTCCTAAGCTAACGCTGTTGAATATGTTTTCTTCCGGGATAGTGTTTCCCTTTGAGGAAACACAACGACTCGTTTGAGGAAACCATAAATATTGTGTGTAGAAGAAACAACGATTAAGAACTGTACCGTTTTCTGGAAGTCAGATCATGAACATCATACTCTTTTGAGACTGAAATGAATTTTATCGGTGATATTTTGTTTTTTTTTGTAATGTAGCTCCACTAATGATGTATAACAATACCAAATTAAAAAAAAAAATTATTCATTCACTTACCTGTCAAAATTTCATTGGGAAACCGGTGTCCCAGTAGGCATCCTTACATTAATAGGCCCTGGGACACATGTGTCCCAGTAGACTTTTATAAAATAAAATGAAAAAATATTTCTTTTCTATCAACATCAAAAAGGCCACCAAAGTGAAACTCTGCTGCAGCGCACTACTTTTCACTCCAAACTCTCTGCAGAAATGGCTAGCCTCAGAACACCAAGATGATACTACAAACATTCTTATCAGTTTCAGCCCTTTTCAGTCTTTTTTTATTTATTTTAAAGCTACTAGTATGGTCAACAGAATTTTTCTTTGTTGCTGGGACACATATGTCCCAGTAGTCCCGAAAGGGTTAATTGATACATTTTAAATCGGCACGAGTGAAAGTATGCCCTGCCGAAATATAATCGCACCATACCTTGGAAAAATACTTTTCTATTTTGCTTGATAATAGCTTTATAGAGCTACCCGAATCAAACCTGAAAATTTGGAAAAAGCAAGGACTCTTTTAACTTCTATGAGCATACCTCAGCAAGGTAAAAACGAATATGAATTATAATGCGTAGCCTGCAGCAACTTGAGCAAGTTTGAGGCGGAATCAAAAACACAACGTCACTGTGTCAAATCGCACCTCATGGAGTATACAGTATTATTGGTATTTTGCTTTATAATAGCTTTATAGAGCTACCGGGTCAAATTAAACAATTGAGGAAAAGCAAGGACACCTAACTTTCCAGGGCACGTCAGGCAGGGAGAAAAGAACGTGCTACATAATGCGCAGCCAGCCAAGACTTGAGAAAGTTTAAGGGAAAATCAAAATGAAACAACGTCTTTGTGTAACATTGCACCACACGAAAAACATTTTTGCTATTTTGCTTGAAAATACCTTAATATGAGAAGTGTGTTTCATAATTCCAAACTTCGAGAAACGCGAGGCCCCCTTGGGTTCGTGTCAGCATCAAACGGAGCACATAGACCTAAGGCACAGTCAAGACCTTGAAATCAGATATTGTATTAGGAAAAGGAGCACAAAAAGTCGTAAAAATCTTATGTGCAGAAAACACATAAACTTTTGGTAACTCTTTATACAAGAAACTGATAGGTGAAGCCGCCTTGGCTGGCTTAACCGCTACTCCCAATCCCGACATTTCCGATAGAGGACTCTGCGGGCGACGTCGTCGTATATACTATAAAGCAAAGGTTTTTTCTTTTTTTGATATGCTGCCCGTTAAAGTATTGATGTCCATACTCTACAGCATTGGAATAAAATCCCAAGTTTAAGAAAAAATCAACATAAAATCATAACCATAACAATTTGAAAACTGAATATAGAGAAAACATTGTTCGAAAATAATTCGGCTTGATGGGCGCTGCCAAAATATGGTGAATGATTTTGGGGAAGCCATAGCCGCTTTTGTCGCTACGCCGGAAACAAGACAAATAGCGCAGCCAAAAGAACTTAATACCACAAATATAAATAGGAAAGGGGCAGCATCACATCGCAAAACCAGCTTAGGCTACCACTAAATAGTTTATTTCTGTAATTGTGAAAGCAGCCACTGTTTCACCGCTACCATCATTTTTGACTGTGTTTTAGTCCCTTCTCTCTCACTAGTATTAATGATAATTTGTGGCAAGATTCTTTGTGAGCATTACCGGTCATGATTAAGAGAATATGATGATTTCGATTTCGTGTGCAGCAATTGGAAAAGTGCATACAGTTCATTAATTTTTCGCTGCTATTCACACAAGACCTCGAAGGTGAAACCAGCGCAGCCGATTGAACCAAAATCCTAAATCCCATTATTAATGATAGAAGGCCCTGCCGGATGACGCCGGCTATTGCTTCTATAAAAGCAGGCTAAATTTTGAAGCAACAGATTAGCTGAAGACATGCATATTCAGGCAAAATTCTCAGAAACTAGTCAAATGTTTGTTGAAATGAGATAAATTTACGGGGCATATGGATTGTTGGACAAATTTTTGTGTGGGATGTTAAACAGTTCGGCTGTAACTTCTACTGATCTAGTTAAAAATGCTTGATCATCCTACTTGCAGTGGATAGTTTTCTGTTGAACCCGGAAAGCAAGTTACAAAGTCAACTAATTTCTTTTTTGACGAAGAGGTTGCTATTTTACTGCAAGGACTATTGTAACACATATGTACCAAGAAAATAAAACGTCTTATAAAGTTTAAATATTAGCTTAAACTTAAAAAAAAAATTAAAACCACAATTTCTAAAGTATCAATGATAATATGCTCAATATATTACCTCCACTGCTTACCCAAGAGCGGTGGCTCTTAAACTTTCATAATCCGTGGCCCCCTTCCAAAAACTCTCAACACTTGCTGCCAATTGCCCTTCAATAAATATACCTAGTTTTGCTTTTTACGGGCTTCCATCTGTTATTTTATTCGCCACGTTTTAAAATAAAAAAGCCAACAAATGAAAGTAAAAGAATAAATGCACTACAATCAAAAAATTAAACAAATCACAATTTACTTTATATTAACGTAGTCAATGCGAAGCTTGTTCTTGTGCTCGCCTGAGGAGACCTTTGATATTGGGCTCCATCTTGGACTGAGCAAGGCGAATGTCACTGCATACATTGAGGCGATTTCTGGATTTTGTTTTTATGGACGCCAGATTAAAAAATGCAATTTCGCAAAGATAGGTAGTTGCAAATTAAACGAGAATTTCCGAAGCTTTCTTGCTGGGTAGTGGATATGAATCATGAAGAGACAACCAAAAGCTGAAGTCGTCAGTTTGGTTATTAAATGTCAGCTTGATTGCATTTGAAACTTTGAACTCTGCCAATTTTACAGACCTTATTTCACAGGTTACATTGCACAGACCCCATTTTACAGGTTACACTGCACAGATCTCACTTTACAAGTTACAATGCACTTTTCTGTTAAAATAATAATAGATTCGATTTGCGTGCTTTGTGACGTGATAGCAAATTTTACGTATCGCATTTTACAAATGGTTGAAAACATAACACGAAGAAGAGTGAACAAAAGTTTAATTACGCTCAAGAGGATGTCAGTCGCCACTCCTATCTCTGCAAATTAACTGCGAGGTTTCAGTAGAATTTAGGTCGCCTAAATCGCAAAACGCTCGTTACTTTTTTCTGCGGTTAATCGGCAGATTTATATCCGCATATTAGATAGCAAAAACTCGCAGTTAAATGGTAACCTTATCCGGACAATCCAACCCTAGTTACAATCTTTGGAAAGTACCACCATGTACCAACTGTCACAGAGGCACAGGAAGTGGTAGATAACGTTGCTATGGTGGCAAGAAGGTAGTACATACTTCTCTTTATTAACGTCCCCCTCGCTGAAACCATGGGCATTTGTGCCACTGCTCTTTACGACGGTGAAATTAAACCAACGCCATTTCCACGGGCAGTGTTTATTGAATCGATACAAATGGCTACATCTACGGTTGAATTCAGTTTTAATGATTTCATGTACAGGAAATATGATGGTGTGGTTCTGGGTTCTCTCGGCCCAGCATCCGCTAACATCTTGCTTTTAACAAGTTGGCCATTACGGAGGCAAATTCTCAAGAGTGGGCAAGCCCTCGTCGTATTGCCGATACGTCAATGACATCTTCATCGTCTTCCACAACGATGAAGAATCAATGAGTTTCTTACTTGTATGAATTCATTACACTCCTCTCTTTGCTTCACTTGAAAAAAACAATCGTTCCCTACTTTTTCTGGACGAAGTGGTGAAGAAAAGTTATTCCCAATTTATCCTATCAATGTACAAAAAGCCTACCTTTACAGGTGGGTACATACGTTGGAATTTTTTGCCCCCAAAGCGAAAAATCAACTTTATTTCTACGCTCCTCCACAGACCCTTGGCCATCTGTTATCAATTTACTCTTCCAGCTGAACCTGCAAGGATTAGGTCAATCTTTTGGAACAGTGGTTACCCGGACCACGTCGACAACACAGTTTTGATCAACAAATGCCCAGTGTTTCTGCAATTATCAGGGCTGGGGTATGCTTCGTGGAAGTTCGAACTCAGATCAAGACAGCTTTTTGTTAAACGCTGTTTCTTTGCCATCAGATCTCGCGTCGTCTACGCAACCAGACAAATCTTGTCAGCAACCAACAAGGAGGTACTATCTGCTTCCCATCATAGCAACGTTATCTATCAATTCCTGTACCACTGTGACAGTCGGTACGTGGATTCTACTTGCAAATGGTTACAACAAAGTATCAAACAGGATGTTCCCAAATCAATCTTGTGCAAACATATTCCACACGACCGCAGATATCTTTCTCACTCCAGCCAATCCAATATGAGCCCACCTGAAACTTTGTGCTCAACAATTGGACAACATCTTTTGCAAAATTTATCACGTGCAATAGGCTACCATAAAAGAAAATTCTCAATTTTCACGCACGGACGCACAGCCTTCCACCTTTCCACTCTTGCAGCTACATATATAATAGCATCAAAACCGGATCTATGCAAACAAAAAAAATTTGTCTACAGCCTCAAACTATCACACTAGTCGTTCGTTCGCCTTGCTTACTTCTGACTAATCGGTGCAAGCGCGCCTTTTTCTGTGTTCCTGTTTACGCTATAAAAGTTACCACACTTGTCTCTTTCTCATTCTGACGTATATTCCATCGATAAGAGCCACACGAAAAGATTCGGGATGAATTTATTGCTATCTGTTTTTTTTTGTTATTATTCTAGACCTGTAGAGATTCAGCTTTCAGAAACATTTTGGTACATCAGGCAGCGGTAAAGTTTGGAAAAGTTTTGTTTGTGGCAGAAAGCAAGACCAGAATTATTACGTCCTTAATATCAAAGAAAAGCCTATCATACTTTCATCAAAAACTTTTAAAACGATTGGCCTTTAACATTCATAGCTGTTTTGCTTGGGATTGCCAAGAAAGGAATAATAATGAGATAACAGCAGTTAAGTTTGCTTGCTCTGCTTTTGGAAAAGGCACTTTAGGGATTTCTCGGTCTCTATAAAGCAGATAATATAGTTCTGAGCGCAGACTGCTATAGTTCTGAGCGCCAGACTGATCTTTAGTGATAAACTGAAGATAAAATTTAAAATGACTGCATGGAAACCTATAGTTCACTGAAAGGAGGTGAACTATGAGCACTGGCCCATAGATTTCCGAACTCAAAGAAACTCAATTTGAAATTAATGTTCCCTCCCTACTTCGCAGTTCAAGTTTCGCGGCTTCAGCGCATTGCGGTATTTAAAAAAAAATTTTTTTTGATTGGCTGCGTATCACATCGCTGATTGCTGCGCATAATCACGCCATTCTCGTTCACCTTGTTAACAGTGTCTCATGTATCTTAGAGTTGTAAGTGTTGTACGGTACATTATTTGTGATTGCAGTACTGCACTGTCAACCCTTACAATGACACCTAAGCGCCATGCCCCTGCAAAAGATTCGTCTAGTAAGCTCAAGAGGAAAAGAAAGATGATGACCATCAGCGAAAAAGTCAAGCTTTTAGATATATTAAAAGAAGGCAAAAGCTTTACCGCGGAGGCACGTCATTATGGGGCGAATGAATTCACTGTACGCTACATTCAGAAAGACGAAGCGAACATCCGCAAAATTGCTACAATAACCGTGTGTACAGAAGCGAAACGTGAGGCAACTCCGCGTAATGAGAGAATCGTGAAAATGAAAGCTGCATTGGCCCTGTGGATTACTGATTTTTGGAAAAAAAAACGTGAGCTTGGACAGCAATATGGTCAGGACAAAGGCGAAATCTCTCTATGATAACAATTGACAAATGAAAAACTTTTTGAGATGACGAAGTGTGTAAGCAATGAAGAAAACGAAGAAGAGCAAGACCAAGAAAAAACTGAAGAGCGTGGCCTCACCTTGAAGAACCTGCAACAATTATGCAACATGGCAAAGACAATGCAACGATTTGCATAAGATATTGACGACAATATAGTTCGAGCTGTCGAGTTTAGCAATCGTGTTGACGGAGTTATGTCCTTGTACAGGGGCATTGTGCTGCAAAAGAAAAAGCAACGACAACAATTACCCATCACCATGTTTTTCTCCAAGGTAGACACCCCAGCTACACTGTCAGCACCTCCATCAGAAGAGTCTCTGAGTGAACATGAAGCCTCTTTACCGTCACCACCAACCCGTTTGCTCCTCTCAGAAAGCAGTTATGACGATCTAGTGCTGATATCCGATGATGAGGCCCTTCTCGAACAAACGCAAAGGCCTCATCACTGTGCCTACTTTACTACTGCAAATAATCGTTTCAATTACTGTAAATAATGTATAGTATCGGATTGTGTTCAGAATAAACAAAACAGAAAACATTTCTAATTTTTCGTGTTCTTTATCCTTCAGCTTTTGAAGGCAACGGAGATAGCTCTCAACAATCAAGAAAGACTTAAAATATTAGCATCACTGATGCAAAGCGTCATGACAACCTTAAACGCAAAAGCAACTTCCAGAGAAAAGCCGGTGGCGCTGAATTTTCCTCTAAACGATCTTAAAAAATTACCAGAGCTAAAAGCTTTGCCAGAAAAAAACTGATGTTCAAAATGTGATGTTGTAAATTATCATTAGTTATCAACTGCGAGTTTTTACAAGCAAATACTACGAGTTGAATATTTTAATTCAATGAATTAAACAAGTGTGGAGGTGTGTAGTTTCTATTTTTTTAAAAAAGATTTGGTGCAATGACAAATTCGCAGCGCATTTGAAACGTAATAGTATATATTGAGAGAATTACCGTGACAACAAATTTACAAAACCTGCGCGGTAACTGAGTAATCAAATCAGCAAAATAGGTCACGGATGGCGTTGCGCCCCATTTTTTTGGAATTTTGGTCAAATGACCAAAACTGAAATTTTGTTAAGTCTTTTGTTTATTATTGTCACACTCACCACAGAGTGAAAAATAAAATGTTTGCTTAAATATGAAAGCTGGTTGCGTACAGTTCTTTTGTGTGTATTTGAATTTTATATCTACTGATTGTCCATTACCGCTGAATAAATGAAGTCTTAATTATTATGTTTTTTTGTAGACTTCTTTTCTGCAAAACATAAGCGGCAGAAATTGGCAAGAATTCTGCGGCCGCGCTTTTCCGTTGGTAAACACATGACGATGTGGCGTTCCAGTGTAACTTGACTGGCAGAAATGGGAAAGAAGCGCCACAGAATAAAAATGTTTCTGATCTTTTTTGTCATCAGCTCTTGACATAATACACAATTATATGCAAAGCATAATCTAAAATATTACTAATACTAATAATTTTTCATCTGCTGTTAAGCGTTTTCTTAGTTGACCCATTGTGAGAAACCACAGATATTTTAAAGCCGTTTATAACTTTTCCATGTAAAGTTTTCCAATGAAAAGTCGCACCAATATAATGCGGCTCATTTGATGTAGATGGTTTAATACGTATTCTAAATTTATTGAATAAATAGTTGAAGATGACATTGATATGGACTTAAAATTGTTTGCTAGATGAGAATATTGGCATCGTTTTGAAAAAGAAAAATCGCTACAAAAAGGCATTGCAAAGTATCACTTTGGCAGGCTCTAAAATAATGTGAATAATTCTTATAAAGTTATTTTCTTTGCAGGCGCTGCCCACCAAAATCCAGCAACTTCTAATTCAACAATAAGGATGTAACAATAACCTGTCAGCAAGTATTTTCTTGGTGCTAGAGATCGGGGGGTCGACAATCCTTGCAAAAGAAGAGGAAGCTTCCTCAAGAGGAGTAAACTGTTAAATAGTGTTCGGAAATCATTGTTCATCTTTTTTATTAGTTGGCCTCTCAATAGATGTAGATTTTTCCAGATCTTTGTGGTTGCATATATCAATAGCTGTTACAGCTTAAGACAGGGTATTGTCAAATTTGATAACCGATTGGACGGACCAAAATCGTACTGTTCTTAGTACGAAATGTTTAGTAAGGTCGCAGTTGAGTTGCCCTCTACGAATGGCGGTTATGTCGTATGAAATCAATTCTGCTCCCTTCTAGGAAAGATGTGTCATCTACAAGAGTGGTTGTGAAATATAGAAAAGCCCATCTTTATTGTTATTTCATCCTAAACTCGCGAGTGAAAATTTTTGTGCATACGCAGTTGCCCTATTGCCCTATTTACGTGTGCTTTCAATATCGCAGTGGATAGGGAGTACAGGTACGGCACGAACAGCAATCTTTACTGCTTCGGGAAGCAATATTTGAATAGAGATTTAGTGGTGCATTGGTGATTGTATCAGCAGCACCCAGCATGCATCAATAAAATTGTAACGCGATGCTTAAAAACAATTGAAACAAACTTGAATTACAAAAAACCTTGACAGCATCTGAAATAGGAATTGCAACAAGTAAGAGCACTTCATATCATCCTACCGTGAACAGTCAGCGCGAACGAATCAACCAAATTGCTTGGAAAACAGTGAAGCTTATTTTAAAAACGAAGCAACTTCCTATTAGCTCCTGGGAGGCGGTACTTCCAGAAGCATTACATGCCGTGCGCTCACTCTTATGCACTTCAACTAACGCCACTCCGCATGAGCGATTCCTTCCCTTTCCTCGACGGAGTATGATTGGCAAAAGCTTGCCCTGTTGGCTGATACAACCTGGCCCGGTTCTTCGTGAGAAACAAGAATGAACCATTGGTCGACGAAATCGAGCTCATGGAAGCAAATCCCAACTTTGGTCACATTCGCTTCTCAGATGGCAGGGAGTCCACAGTATCAGTTACTGATCTGGCCCCGTGCCCTTCCAAAACAACTACCTTTTCGGAATTTAATACTTATCAGGATGAAATTACGGATGATGAACAGCCAACCACTACCTCTGATAGTTCTCCTATTCATAACTGTCAAAAACATGAATCTATTTCATCAGACACAGTAGATAATTCTCTCCCTACTGTTACCACATCCCCAGACCACTCTGCTAGACCTAACTCTTCTTAATCTTTACTTTCTCAGCCTCTTGTCTTACGCCGATCTTCCAGAAATACCCGCCACTTTAATAGGTTTGGAAACAATATATATATTTAACAATAGCGAAATTAATGTTTAGGAGGGAAGAATGACATGACCTGCAATCAATTGTTACGCGCCGCGTGCTTTAAACTACACGTGTTCTGGATCATTGCCTTGAACTGCGCAATTAACTTTAAGCAGTTCGCTGATCCAACGCATTAGTAGCTATGCACTCGTTGTACTGTGTTGCATGCATTATAACTGTAGCCTAAGTTTGGTTCTTACAATAATAGTATGTTCTGAGGCTGGGCTTCAGCGACGGTAGAATCGTCCCTGTCACTTGTTTGCCGCGTGAAGGCTGACGATGACTAGAAAACAGCCTGAACTCGCAAACGTAAATGAGTTTGATGTTTAAATAACAGTTTTTACATTATACCTTTTTGTAAGGTTGCTTTTTAATTCAGATATATAACTGATCTAATTTAAAAGCCTGGGTATTATACAATGAAGCATTAGGTACGTGGAAATTTGTCCTTTTCCAAATGTATTTTGCTCAATAGAAACAGCGATGTGTATGCTGTACCTTAGCGGGTTGTTGTTGTTGTTGTTGTTTACCCGACCCCTTCCGAGGGATGGGGGCATGGCGGAAGACCATGGAGCCCCAGAAGCCGGGCAACTCCCCAGGGTCTGGACCAGAGGTCATAAAGAGACAGAGAGTCGCCAAAGAGTGAGCGGCGCAAAGAGTCCGTAGCTGGACAGTGCAGAATGAGATGTGAGATGTCCTGGGACGGGTGTCCACAGGCGCTGCAAGAAGGATTCTCGATTCTGCCAATCCTGGAGAGATAGGAACCTAAAAGAAGGCTGTGACCATTGCAGCGAAGACGAGAGAGGACACAGCGAGCATGACGAGGGAGCACAAGTTCCTCAGTGGAAATTGAGGGAACCTGTGTGTCAAAATACTTTGAAGAGACAGTACGCCTCCAGTCCGAGATAAGACGAGAGTGGATACGAGAGATAAGAGGAGAGAGACTACAAGGGATTGCGGAGGGCGCAAGCAGCGCTCCCCGTCTGGCAAGCTCATCAGCTGTGTCGTTCCCCGGGAGAAACGAGTGTCCGGGGATCCATTGTAGCCTGATAGAACAGGAGGAGAAGAAGGACAGTTCCTGCCAGATCTGCCACAGAGTTTGAGATAACAGGAAAGGTGGAGGAGAGGACAGGGTGGCGAGGACAGAACGAGAGTCAGACAGGAGAAGAAGAGAAGAAAAACGGCAGACTTTATGGTGTTGCCGAGACCAGCAAAGAGCGTGCAGAATGGCGCCCCCTTCAGCGGAAAAACTGGAACAAACTGGGCCTGCCGAAAAGGAAAGAGTGGCCTCAGTGCCACAGAGAGAGCAGTTGGCAAGAACGCCGGAGCCGCCCTTGCCAAAAGGAAAAGGAACAGAGCCGTCTGTCCAGAGTACCAGATCATGAGGAGGAAGAGAGTCAAGATGGGCGAGAGCCGCACCTTGGCGAGAGTGAGGGGGATCAGAGCGAGAGCATGGAGTGGAAAGGGTGGACTCCACCGTGAACGAGGGAAGATTCCAAGGAGGACAGGGAGGGCAAGCAACAAGAGCCTCCCTAGAACAAGTAGAAGGAAGCATGAGCGGGTGAGTGGACGCAAAAGCTCTCCAGGACGATCTGCAGAGTCTTGGTTTCACTCCTAGTCTGGCCAAACCTGAGATGGGAAAGGAGGTTGGGAGACGAAGAGCCCGCTCATGAGAAAAAAGAGTGAAGTGAGTCAGAGTGACTCGTAGGGGAGGTAGAGAAGCCTCGGTGAGTAGTAGAGGGATAGGGGACGACGAGAGGCAGCCGGTGATGGCGCGACTGGCCGCTCGGTGAAGGCGTTCCAATTTGGTGATATTGGTAGCGCTTAGGAAAGGAAACCATCCGGGTGAAGCGTAAGTGAGAAGGGACCGAAGAAAAGATTTATACAGAACAGAGAGGGACTCCTTAGAGGGGCCCCAAGAGGAAGCAGAGATACAGCGTAAGGCCTTGAGACGTGGGAAAAATTTGGCCTTCAGCGAAGATACATGCCTAGAAAAGGAAAGAGTGCGGTCGAAGGTGACCCCAAGAAAAGTTGGAGTGGGATTAAAACGGAGGCGGGAGCCGAGTAGGAGGAGGTTGGGCTGGAGGTTAGCCTGGTGGGGATCCACTGAAAAGAAGGAAGCCTCACATTTGCTCGGATTGAGAGGAAGACACCAGTACTCAGACCAGCGCTCCAATCGAAACAGAGCTCCTTGTGTGGCCTCCACCGCAGTGGGGACCGAGGGGGAGGAGGACCAAATGGCCAGATCGTCAGCGTAAAGAGAACAGCTGACGGAGGAAGGCAGAGAAGCCGGAAGATCATTGATGAAGAGGGAGAAAAGTACAGGGCCAAGAACGGATCCTTGCGGAACACCTCGACGGACTCGAAAGGAGCGGCTTTTGTGATTTTGAAAAACCACAGAAGCGCGCCTGTCAGAAAGGAAAGACTGAGTCCAACGAGCAAAGCAAGGAGGGAGGCCAGCCGAAATAAGTTTGTGGAAAAGGGCGGGGTGCCAGACAGAGTCAAAAGCTTTAGAGAAATCGATAGTAGACAGGATCGTCCGAGAGCCCGGCCTGGGTTTGTTAAACCCATCCGAAATGGACTGAGAAAGGTACAGAATTTGATCAAGTGTAGACCGTCCACGGCGGAAACCGGCCTGGCGGGGAGAGAGAATGGAATTAGATTCCAGAAAGAAGAGAAGACGGGATAGAATGATGCGTTCAAAAAGCTTTGATACGCAGGAGGTGAGAGAGATAGGCCGGAAGGAAGCAGGAGAGTCGAGAGGTTTTCCCATCTTATGTATGGGAATAATAGAAGATGTCTTCCAGGTGGAAGGAAAGGAATGTGAAGACCAAGAAAGATTAAAGATGTGAAGAAGAAAATCAATGCCAGAGCGAGGAAGATGCTTTAGCATGGGATAGGCAACTTTGTCTGGGCCAGTGGCAGTGGATGAGGAGAGGTTGGAGGCGGCCGCAAGAAATTCAGCGGGAGAGAAGGGAGAGCAAAAGGACGAGTGAGACTCCACAGAGCACGTAGCTCGGCGGAGCTCAGTGAGGTAGCCTCTGGCTCTGCTGCGCTGGGCCTTTGGCTGAGACACGGAAAAGTGAGACCTCAGGTAAGCGGCATAGACCGAAGCCGATTCCCTGGGAGAGG
Source organism: Trididemnum clinides (assembly GCA_963675345.1). Classification (NCBI taxonomy): domain Eukaryota; kingdom Metazoa; phylum Chordata; class Ascidiacea; order Aplousobranchia; family Didemnidae; genus Trididemnum; species Trididemnum clinides. The sequence goes on along the minus strand of OY776305.1, from coordinate 23,440,759 downwards.
AACAGTTAGGAAAGTTAGGAGAGGAAGAAGACGAGGAAGGAGAGCCAGCGATAGAGCGAAGAAGAGAGTGCACAGATTTAGGATTAGATTTAGGTGAAAGAGAAGTGCAGGTCGTCTGCCATGCCTCAGCCTTGGCCTTGGCAATGACCGACGAGGCACGTCGAGAGGCGGAGATGTAAGCCTGGCGATCTTCATCACTTCTGTGAGCAGTAGCGAAAGTCTTGCGTCTTTCACCAACCGCTTCTTCCACCTCAGCAGACCACCAGGCTTTAGGAGGGCGTTTGATGCGGCCGAAAGGAATGGAAGATTTGGCCGCATTCATTGCCAGAGAGGTAAAGAGAGCAGCTGCAGAGGAAAGAGAAAGAGACGAGTATTCCTCTGCAGTAGGACAGTGAGAGTCAAAGTAGGAGGCAAAGTCATCCCAGCGAGCTTTCTGAAAATTGAAGGAAGGGGGGCGCTCGTTGGGGTGAAAGACCGGAGAGAGAGGGATAGATAGAAGAATTGGTAGGTGGTCAGAACCCAGGTCCTGAAGCACCTCCCAGGAGCAAGAAAAAGCAAGAGTAGAAGGAGCAAAGGAGATGTCAGGAGAGGAGCGACTGCCGGAGGAGCGATGGAGAAGGGTGGGTGTGTCAGGGTCATTGAGGGGGAGGAGGTCTGAGGAGATGACCCAGTCGAATACTTCCTCCCCACGGGGGTCGGAGGTACCTCTTGAGTCCCAAAGCGGGTGATGGCAATTGAAGTCCCCCAGAATGAAGAGATTTCTGGAGGAGGGAAGAATTGAGGGAGAGAAGGAATCGGTTCTGCCATCCGTTGGGGAGGAGCGAATAGGGGGGGCATACACATTAAGAAATGACACCGAGGAGGATTTGTTTAGAGAGATGTTGACCCCCACATAATCAGAGTAGGGATCGAGTGAAGAAAGAGAGGTGGTAGAAAGTTCAGAAAAGGATAGGCCCTGTCTGACGAAAATGACAACGCCGCCACTGGCATGCGAGGCATCAGAAGAGAGAATGCCAGACCGGGAGTGAGTACGATCAGAACGCAGAACAGAGAATCCAGGAATCCGGAAAGAGGAAGAGGAGTTAAGATTGGATTCCTGAATGCAGATAAGATCGACAGGATGGGATGAAAGAAAGTGAAGTAGTTCAGTGCTCCTGGCTCGAAGACCTCCAGCATTCCATTGAAGAACCCTGAGAGAGTCAGGGGGAGGAGAGGAGGCAGGAGGTGCAGAAGTATAGCCAGGAGCAAGGGACGGTGGTGGAAGGAGATATAAGATGGGCAGATGGGGGATAAGAAGTTTGGAGACGAGGGTGGGGCAAGAGTGCAGCATTAGCAGAGGGGGGGCCAGATTCCACAGTGGAGGTATACGTGCCGGAGGAGTCCGAGGAGGGGGGAATCACAGTGTTACGGCAGGGGGGGCAGCTCCAAGAGTGAGAGCTGCCAAGAGCTCTGAAGTTAGATAAAGAAAGTTGTGAGCACCTTAGATGGACCCATTTGGAGCAAGCGCAGCATTGCACCGACTTGCCCCGCCAGGTCACATTTCCAGCGCACACAGAGCAAGGAAAGATGGGGCCAGGGTTAGGATGAACGTTACCGCTCATCAGGAGAAGAAGAAGAATGAGGAGACGAAGGAGGGCAAGAGTAGGGCAGGAGAGAAGAAAAGGTAAGAACAGGCGACCGATTTTAAAGATGCTGTGTGCTGCCCTTCTGCGGTCGTTCAGGGGGCAGCATAGCGAAAAAATGAATGGGGAGTGCCCGGGGTAACTGGGACCCTCGGGAAGGCCAACAGCCATTTCGACCCAACCCAAATGGGGCCGGGGACCGCACCACCACGTTGAGGCGGCTGTTGATTGATTGCTTAGCGGGTTAGGAGAGTGAAGTTGCTCTTCCAAGAGCTCGTAAGGGGCGACTTTGGATAGCCACCAATGGCAGTCCGCCTTGGATGGAAAGGTTACCCGTTAGTAATTTGCATTCATCACTGGTTTGAAACAAACGGCCTCTTATATCCTAATTTTAATCAGGCTAAGGTGTAAACCTGCATTGCCTTTTATACTTTATCTTCATCCCAAGGAAGAGGAGCTCAATTATATGTAAGAGGGGAGGTGAACTCAATCATACGTAGTTTTGTGGTTGGACTTCCGGTGTACGAATGTGGTTTTGCTCAAAATTGACTTCCGCTTTTTCCATCGATTTTGATTTGGTTTGCTTTGTAATCGTGGATATTTCATTCCACACCGCTATTCTACTCAAAAGAGGAGAAAGACAAAAACAAATGAAACACCACCCTAAAAAACCTCATGATATGTTTCTGGCCTTAATAACTAAACATCAAAGCAGTTCTCACCCTTTACAAAAATTGTCAAATCTCATTGTCATTGTTTTTTAGGATCCTCGGTCTTTTATTGAGATTCATGCAAAGACGTTCAGTTTGAACGTCTCTGCATGAATCTCAATAAAAGACCGAGAACACATACTCTAGTAGTGCTAGAAAAATGTGAAGAGTCTGCTCTTGTTGATGAAAATAATGTGGAAGAGATAGAAAAATCAAAGTCTTTCGAAAATACAAAAGAAAGGTATTAAGATTTAAATGCTTCTAATTTATGGGTAAAGTTTCGGCTGTTTGCATATTTAAAATCGTTTTTACAAGCTTAATGCAAAAACTGGTGGTTTCTGGCGGGCATCAACTTTGGAAACCCTGTGTTGCAGAAAAAAATGAAGTAATTCATTGATAGACCTAAGTTGCTGGAACTAAATTGCAAAAACTGTTTAAAATTTTTTATTGATTTACATGATCGTTATGAGGTTTTTCATAATCTCTCATTGTCAATTGAGCCAAGCAAATTTAGTTTATGTGGAAATTGATTTCGCGTGGAATTTTGATTTAGCGTAGCACATACAGCCCTTGATCTAACGCATTACTTATTCACTGAAAATAATCACGCAAACAGGTTGACTTTTTTATATATCCATTTGCTAGCAACCAAAGATAAAAATCATTCTCAAAATATTTTAATGAAAACAAAAATTCAAGCATTTTTGGCTAAATATCAAAGCCTTCACCTGGAATCTATAACATAATTGTAAAAAATAAGTATGTTGAAGAGACAACAGTTAATGAATTGAAAATAATAAATTGAAAATCAGATAAAAGCTAAGCAGTTAAAAATCTTATTACGTATAGCAATGCAGAACGCCATGAGTTAAGTCCAAATTTGCAAATAATTTGCGACTAGCTGGTTTCGCCCTGATGGGGCTCATCAGGCAAATGAAAACTCTTGATATCGCACTGATAATAGGCTGTGAAAAACGCTGATACCATTCACAAACAAAACTGAAAGTGCATCATACATATTGCGAGGTTATGCAAATTAATTATCAAAAACTGCAATGTTGCTGCATTTTACTGGATCCTGCTATTATATAGGGATACAAATCAAGACATTAAAAATTTAACATGTATAATGAGTATGAATACCAAAATCATATTTAACATGTACTCTATATCGGGGATCGGTCAGAGTGTTAAATTATGTTCATTCGGAGCAACTATAAAGCTTTTCTCTTTAGGTTGTCAAATGATTCTTTTACTAGTTGCATGACACTATTAAACATAGTTGTATGTTTTTCTAGCGAAGAAACAGCCGTAATGCCTAGCTTCCCACTACTCCAGTATGGTGATAGGTATTCCAAAAGCGATCGCTTAAGTATCCGTCTGGTTCAGCAACCTTTTTCTTCTTAATGCATTCCTGAACATTTAAACACAAAGCATTAAAACACCTATGCAACTTATAGGCATACGCGTAGGTCATAATGTAGACCAAACGATCGACTTGGTTCAAAAACCAAAGAGTTATTAAAAACTAATAAGATCAGGATGATGTTTCCAGCCAATACTAATGATTTTATCTGTTCAGTAGTTTTTGTTTTTATATATAGCTATAAATGTTACTGTATTACTATGGAACCAACTAATCATTAATGTAAAAAATGCAACAAAAAAATGTAATTGAAGTGTAATATTTTTCATTATTCTAGATGTAAATCTAACATGCTCTTTATCAACGTAACTGTTGTAAAAGTACAATAACAATAACAGAATAAAATTTTTCCTCGGATTATAAAAGGTAATTGGTAGTCGATGCAGTACATAAATATCAATGCTCTCACGACCTGCTTCTAGCATCACGCTTGTTTTTTTTTTCTGGCCAGTAGTGATGGTGCTTGTGCTCCTCTTGGTATTGATACGTCAAAAACGCCCCATATTTGTCGGTGCCACAGCAGAAAACGAAAAAGTATTTTTTCTTACTAAATTATAGTATCATCGATTCTAACCACCTACCGCTGCCAAAATGTTATAGTAATTTCAAGATTCTGTTTTTGGTTTTGTAAACATTTCATGGCGTTTCCTTCCAAAAAAATAAAAACTTCTCTAACGAGGGTAAGCTGAAAAGTTTAAAGGCCGACAAAGAAAGAATTATGACACAACAGTGAAACTTAGCATGTGTTAATTTTTCTTAATACCAACTACACCGCATTTTTCCAGACAAAAGAAAAAATTGATGAGTAATAACTTGGTTTAAAATGAGAAATAGACAGATTTCTGCTCGGTGGGTGTCACTAGCTTTTGACACCCGATCAAAACTTTACTAGATTGGTCATGTTGCAGAAAAATTTTGAAACATTCCAAGATTAGATGCTTTTGTTCAAGGTTTTCTCGCCCACAAAAGTATTTAACTATCAACTACTTTTCAAGCAACATGACCAATCTGGTGAGCTTTCAATCAGGTGTCCAAAGCCGTGACATCCATCGAGTAGTTTTCACGATACGTTACGAACTTAAGTTACCTCAGCTATCCTTGACACTTGCAAAGATTTGCGATTAATCGCGTACTGTGATCAACACTATAAAGCACCACATTACTTTAATCGTAGGAGCATTTTTATGGTGTTTAATTATCTATATGACAAATTTCATGAAAGAGTTTCAGTTTTGGTTGGACAGTAAGCAGTATTATCTAAAGGCATCCTAGATAAAAAGCAAACGACACGTAAGTCTTGCTTACTTGCGCGCTGTGTAGTATCGTTCTAATTGTTCAGCTAAACGTTTTTGCTTTTCTTCAAAAACCCTTCTGTCTAGCTGCTTTTGTTGTTGTTACCAGACACTTTCCGAGGGATGATGGCATGGCCCAAGGGAGCTCCAAAAGACGGACAACTTTACAAGGCCTGGATTAGAGATCATAAAGTGAAAAAAGCCAGAGGTGTTAAGAGTCCGTAGCTGGACAGAATATCAGATGAAAATTTTTCTGAGTCAGATGACTGCAAGCACTTTATAAAGAATCCTAACTTATGCCAATTCTAAAGATAAAAAGTTCAACAGAAATTTATTTCGGCTACTGTGAAGACGAGGAAGCACAAGTTCTGCCATGAAATATGTGTGTCGAAGAATTTTTATGAAACAGTACTCCTCGAAGAGTGGACACGAGAGATGAGAGGGAAGACCACAAGGGAGAGTAGCTGGCAAACTCATCGACCATGTCACTGCCCAAAAAAAATTAGTAACCGGAAACTCATTGCAACCTGATAGAAAAGAAGGAACGAAAGAATAGTACCTGCTAGGTGCTCCAGGGTGTGGGGAAGAAGCAAAGACCGAAGAGAAAAAGGTGTAGCAAGAGCAGCCCTAAAGCCTGAAAGAAGAAAAGTGGCAGAGATGTTGGTTTTGCCAAAACCAGCAGAGAGCTTGCACAATGGAGTAGGCTTCGGCGGAAAAGCTTGAAAATACTTGACCTGCCGAATAGAAAAGGGTCGTCTCAGCACCACCAAGTGGGCAGTTAACAAGGACAAAGGAACCTCCTTCGTCAAAAAGAATCGACAGCCAATTCAACGTGGTAGTGCGGTCCCTGATCCCAGTGGATTGGACCAAAATGGCTGTTGGCCTTCCCGACTCTTCCCTACAGCCTGCTCTCGTTCGCTTGCTTGCCTGCTACTCGTTTGCCAGATTGAAAACAACTATCGATGAATCTCATCTTGTTGTTGAAGGTGAGCCGGCAAGTTTCATTTTTCTAGTTCAAAATATTAACCTATGTAGAATATTGGGCAAGCCATATATCGCGCAAAAAACCTTACAGTAATTATTTAATCAATGTCGGTTTATTTGGAAAAAATTCAATGTAGTTTGTATCGAGAAATGTTGAAGTTAATACGGGGCAAGTTTTACTGTTGTGTCATAATTCTTCCTAGTCAGCTAAAGGACTCTTCAACTTACCCACGTACTTTCAGCTTTATGATTGACAAATTGAGCATGTTTTACTATTCACATTCGTTCTTAATTTCTGTCCAACTAAAATGTTGTAATTTACCTTTAAAAACATTTGCAAGCGTTGAAGTGGCCCACCAGTACCATCAGATACTTCTTCGATTCTATAATGAAAAAATAGATTACCACTAATACTGTCACAAACTTCTGTTATGTCACATAAATATAGTAACGAAAAAAATGCATGTCGTTATTGCATTATTCAACTAGCTGGCACTGCTGGCGTTGCTAGACAGGACTATTTGTCATATAAGTCGGTTAAGAAATATCAGTTTAACAGGTATAATTTAAAGATTGTATGTGAAAGCAGTGACAAAACGTTGTTACAAATGGAGAGTCCCTTATTCTGACCATAGTACTCATGAATGAAGACCGGTATTACTCACGAACACCCAATCGTTTCACGAATTTTATCAGTTTCTTTCATTGAGCATAGGCGTACAAAGTTAAAGCTGAAGGTGGGCAACCTAATTGTGGTCGTTCTACGATTACAAAAGTAAGTCACTTGGTGATGGCTGTATTTTCCGATTAGGTACAATTCTTCCTAATAATATTTGTCACGTCAAGTTCTTTGGCTGTGCCTATGTGCCTATACCTATCCCCAATGCCTTGCATATGATAGCCCCACTGGCGTAATAGCCCATTGTCATGTAAAAATATTCCTCCATAGGCGCAATTTCACACAAAGGTGCATACCTACTGACCGATTTTTTATTCATTTTCCCTCAAATTTTGGATTTCATTAACTATGCCATTTTGTAACACCAACTTCCTTATTCCTACTTTACAATTGCGCTCACGTACACACTACCCTTAATTTCACAACCTTTTTTCCATTGCCTTCACTAAGTGCTAGAAAAATAAACTTAAAGATTTGAAAGGACGGTAAAGTTTCCAACATATTTAAAGGAATAAGCTATTAATTAGGAATCCAGCATCTATGGCACGCCCATTAAAATCAAGTCATGGCTGAAGTCGGTAACCCAACGACGAGTTTTTTGTGCTGAAAGAGGAAGATAGGAATTTCCAAATTCTTAAGATTTCACATTAAGACTGGCATTTCGTCCACTTTGCCGCACTTGATCAACATTTGTGAGACCAAGAGCTTAAGATTAGTAAGGCACATCACATGTCTGTACGAAGTTAATCTTACTTGCAGTCACCTACTGTTTAATTATTACAATTTGCGTGCATGCCGCTGCATATTTGAAAACTAAATTAGTACCAGTATGTTATTACTGTATTACATCATATCATTCTGCTTTAATAAGCAAGGTGTCGATATGGGCTTTACTATTTACGTGTGCTTTCAATATGGCAGTGGATAGGGAGTACAGGTGCTGCTTGCGGCTTTTAACCAAAATGGTATCACGCATTAGGACGTCACTTGGCATTATGACAAAACAGATTGTTTTTTTGAAGCGTTCAAGAAAACAAAAGCATGCTTAAATACTTAATTCCTTGTTGCACTACAAGTAAAACTTAAATCGTGTTAGAATTTCTTTAAGGAAAACACCTGGCTAACATCTCCGAGAAAAAATTTTAACTGCGTTTCTATGCTTAGTATTTTTGGAAAAAATGAAGAAAACAAATTGCACATTTAATAGCCAATCATGATGTCAATTGATCGCCTAAAAAGGCAGAGCTTTTTAAAAGTAATAAATCGGATCCTGGCTTTTTTAAGCTAGAAGTAGCCTTGCTTAGTCAAGAAACGCAAATTAAAAAAAAAAATTGCTTTCAATAGCGTCATGATCATGATTTGTGACGTCCTGAACTTCCATACAAACTAAACCTTAAGTTTGTGTAAACATTTTCTAATGCAAACCCAAGAGAGATCAGGTCAAAGTGACGTGGCAGTCCAATCGGCCGGACATAAATACAAATTAAAAACAGATAGCCCCATCACCAAGGAGACTGCATTGATAAGTGCTGAAAAAGCGCCTATGCAACATCTTAAATTAAGCTTTGGTATTCCAACTAAGTAAAGTCCTAGTAAATGGTCAACTCTGGCGATTTAAAAACTAGCGCTTAATGATATTAGTCAAAAATGAATCAATAGTTACATATTGCAGACTCTGACTGCTTCCTTAATTACTTCAAACCAACTTACTTTGGATAGTAATCATGGCATAAAGCATAGAGCAATTTTTCAAATTGTTTTCCATAAATCTTTAGCATGACATGACCAGCTACCTCAACAAAATCAAACAAAACTGTAGCAGTGACGTCAGGCCAGGGATCAAGATTCAACATTCTAAAAATATAATTCATAAAAAAAATCTTATGAAAAGTAGCCGACGCGAAACTTTAAAATGAAAACATGTAGAATATATAAAATATGCAATAAAATATTTTCCAAGCAGTTTAACCTAAAATGGCAAAGTTGATTTCAAATCTAGCACACAAAAAAGAAGAATTTATGTTAGCAAACTTAAGATCACTCACATTTCTGGCCGACAACACACAAAAAACTTTCTTTTTAATATTTTAAATAATTAAATCTACCGCGGAATATCAGCAGCTTGAATCGCGAGGTGCGTAGTGACCTCAGTCTACTGCTGATATCGCGAATCCCAAGAAAAAAGCTGCAATCAAAAAGACAGAGCATTATTACCTTGCAATCCATTTCCAACCTTCAGCCACCCCGTGAGGATGCTGGTTCACGTCCGGTGGTAATGGCGATTGAATCACTGCAGCATAGGTGCGTGTTAATCCAGACATTCTACTCAAATATTTATCTTGCTTTTCAACACTACCATCGTCTGCGTAGATATAACCTCTTTTTCTGTGCAAAAAACGTAACTTATTAATGCTCAAAGTACAAACATGTAAACCAGATTTCCGGCAAAAGCGGTCGATTCGGTTTCAGAACGGTAAAAAAACATGTAAATAATCTCATCCAGTTACAACAAATTATTTATTTTTAATAACTTATTCCTTTTTTAAAATAAAACCAAACGATTGCGTTTACAATTTAATCAGCGTAATAGGCAAAGAAAAATTAAAATTGTCATTTGGATCCGACTAATTTATATCTACTGGGAGTTTTATTGTAATCAGCTCTTCAACAATCGGTAATCTTGGCATAAGATCTTTTTCAGTGCTGCGTATGGCAAATCTTTGCAGTATAGGTCTAGCACCAACTACCTGAGTTAGCATCAAACTTAAATCAGCCAGCAAGCATCAAACTTCTGCTTTTTGGACGAACTTCGAGACCAAGAATGCGTCGAGGTAGTTCTACTACGATTATAACCGTGTAGTCTTTGCACTGCTTTATAGGCGGCTTTTTCGGCAAGTTGGCTACTAATTAGAACAAACGCGAATTAAATGCCAAAAGACAGAGTAAACCGTTTTCATCAATATTTTACATGCAATTACCTGATGTTTCTGACTAGCCTTAGCTCAAAAGGCTACTTTAGCAAAAATAATCTTTTTTGCTTACAATTTGCCAATTTGATAGCAGCCAACACCTGATTTTCGGCGCAAGCTAAATTTTTGGGCTTAAAATAAAAAGATACACCAACTCTTGGGACAATTTTTTCTGGCAACAAATGCCAACCATTTATAAACTTAAGATCAAGCGTTACTCACTTGTTGTATTCGACATCAGATTGCCCTGGCAACTGCGGAACGTACCACGGAATTACGAAAGGACATCGCAATTGCAATTGCGCAAGGAAAAGTTTTCCAAAATCTGAGTTATTGGACCAAACACCAATCACCGCTAGAGCCAGACAAAACGCAGCACTGTGATTGGACGATACCTGGCCTTCCGCCTGTTTCTACACGAACAATAAAAACTTGTAAACACACAAACAAAACTGAAAAAACTCACAAAAAAATAAGCTAAATGTTAAAAACCAAATGACCTTTTAAAAATAACTTATTGCACATATAGGAATATTTCTGGCTTCCATATTGTGCTTATTTTTTTGAAAAGTCCCTGATTTAGGCTGTTTGTTTGTTGGTTGGTGGTTACCTCTCCTCTTCCTCGGGATGAAGGTACGGCACGAACGGCAGTTCAGGTTCATGCCGTCAACCTAATTGATATTAGGCTAGGGGAAAGATGGTAGCCCATTTCGAATCAGTCTTCAGTGACTGATAGCCCCACCACCAAAGCGGACTGCCACTGGTGGGTACCCAAGAATCGTCTTTTACGACATGCTGGGTTAGCAACTTCACAATTGTAACCCGGTGAAGTACGGGTAGGCCACCTGTCTGCCACATAAAGGCGGAGGTGTCCCTTTAAGTGCCTTGCCCAAGGACACAACAAGCCAGCTTTCCGACTTGTTCTCCACACTAACCCTTTTTATGCTGAGCGCCAAGCAGGGAAGCTGTGAATACCATTTTTTAAAGTCTTCCAGTATGACTCAATTTAGGGAATGAACCGCAGGCCTACCGACTGCGATGCGGACGCTCTCTCACCACTACACCATCGCACCGGTAATTGATTTAAACTTGTGTCTTTATTTTCAGCAAAACACGAATTTTAAATTGAGATCTAATTTACGTCAGCACCAAAATGATGATAGAGATCGTTAATTGTTTTAGACAATTCAAAGTACAACTACTTAAGCTACTCACCACGAACTTTTGTGCCATTGTCAAGCGAATGTAAGACAACCCATCTTCGTCTAACTTCACAAGCTGGCTTTGCACTTTGATATTCTCCCCTAAACAACATGCATTAGTGAAGAACTTCCACATTTGTCTTCAACACATTACGTCGCAAAGCGTAAAAGAAGACGTTAAAAGACCGTAAGTAAAACCGTCACGGATTTACGCGGCAAGCGAAATAACTGAGTGCAACCAGTAATTATGTTCAAGTGAAGTTTTCGATTTATGCCAATGCTGGCGCCAATCGCAACAACATGCATGAATTACTGACGAAAAACCACTTTTACTTGCTAATCTTAATTAAGTTCTCATCTTTATTTGTACATATCACGTATCAAACAAACGAATGCTCATTGTTTATATACAGCTAGGTCCATTGTCGTGCATAAACTTTTTCGCCATCTTTTGCAGTGTCTTGGAATTGATTAGCGCCGACTAAGTCAGAAGTAATTCTCAACACAAATCGTTCCACAATAAAACATAAGATTGTTCAATATCTTAACAACGAAAATGCAATTACGAGAAAAATGATTTACCTTTTAGTACAGAGTTCAGATCACTGATCTTGTTCTTAATATCCGATCCAGAACGATTTGTAATGGAAGATAATGGAACACTGATCGCCTTGTTGATTGCTATGATCAGCTTCTGCAAAGAAAATCGTCAGCAACACAAAAGTCTGTTCATACTGTGTTTTTAACATTCAAGCTCCATGGAAAATATTCAAAACATGAAGATGATTATGATTAATTTAATAACCTTTTCTTTCATCGGAATAGAGGCTTCATTCAAAATGACAGAGATCTACGCGACATAATTGATCACGCATTTTCAAGAAAGAACGTAAGTGCGAATCAGAATAAAACACAGTCACGCACACATGTTCGCAAGCTCACAGTCGACAATGTCAACTGACTATCGAGTAACCGCGAAAGTCGCATTTCCCGTCATGATGATCGAAGTAGCCTACCCAGAAAAAAACTTGAAAATGTAAAGCAAAGTAAAAAACTTGAAAATGAAAAGTACAGTAAAAAACTTGAAAAAGACACTAGTAATCGACTTGCATATTTAACAGAGCAAGCTTTGCTGAGCGAATGCTCACTTATTGGATAAAAAACTGTGAGGCTAATGTTAGTCATTTATTTATTTTGGCAGATGTAATGACCTGGGGACACCTTACAATATTAAATACTTACGTCGACGGCGAGTGTTATTTTTGAGCTTGTATCTCATACAAGTTACCTTAAAATCAACAAGGCAATAAAAGTTTCAAAATATCATAAGCACGTTCTTCACGTCGCTCAAAAGTTAACTCAAGCTGTTGGGATGCACTTGTTACTCATTTCTACCTCACCCCAACTATACACCTCTGCTCCTTACCGAGTTTGATTTGTCGGAAGTAAACCTCTTCTTCCGGGTTTCGTAATCTTCCAGAACATTCTTCATCTCAGTATACTGATGATAAGCTGCTCGACTGACCGATAACGACAGCTCCTGGTGCATAAAGTAACGATGAAACAGCAACTGCCATTTATATGACAAAAGCCGTAGTTTTTCAAGGCACAATCAAGCTATTTTATAGCTTTAACCAATGAAATGTTTCGGCTTCCCTGCTTGGCACTCAGCACTAAAGAAACAGTGTGGAGAACAAGCTGGTAAGCTTGCTTGTTGCGTTCTTGGGCAAGGCACTTAACGGAATGCCTCCATCTTTATGTGGCAAACAGGTGGTGGGACCAAGCAGTCTACCCGTCGTGGTAGCCCAGTCTGACGAAAGTCATGCAAACAGAGTATGAACTCATACGCATGATTACTGCAGTGTTACTTGGCACAAACAGTATCAATATGGATGTTGAACTGTATACACATGATACATCTTAAAAGACTTTTAAACATACAAATGGTAAAACACCGTTATAACAACCACCTTTGGAAGATTGGGACAAGCGCTTTCTGGGTTCTGATTGGCAAGTTCCTTTTCTTTTTGGGCTTGTTGCACTTTCAACACTTCCTCTGCTTTTGCTTGTTGCATTTTAACAAGTTCCTGTCGCTCTTGTTCTTTCTTCTCTTCAAGCAATCGAAAATGTTCTGATAATATTAAAACAACATTTTGCTCTGCTAATCTTGACAAATAGCGTTAAGTAAAACAAGCTAATTGACTTATTTCATATGTTTTATTCATCTACTAACAAGGAAAACTAAAATCATCGTATTAACCCTATTTACTAATAACCTGAGTTCGGTTGTACCTGCTGTTCTACACCTAACAAAATACCAATGACACAAACGGAAGATTAAAATAAATTATTTTATCCACATATTGAACGTGAACTTTCGCTTATACATGCTACGCAGCACCGAACACTTGGTGATACCACAGTAGCTCATTCAGACTTGTTTAAACAAAAGCTAACGACTATTAAAACTCCAAAGCATACCCCATTAAGTTACAAGCGTGCACCTACCTAGTAAAACAACCAACTGCTGGGTCAACTGCTGCAATTGCTCATAAGCAATGGCAAGATCGTTTAATTCTTTTGTCTCCATGGTTTCTTTATTTCTGCAACTTTCCATCGTCTTAAAAGCAGCAAGATAAACACCATGAAAACTTTCTTCAAGCGTTTGCAGATCCTTGCTCGAAGCACTACTTTCGTTTCTGAAACAATTTTTAGTAAGTTAGATTGTCAGCCACCAGCGAGGCTGCAATAGACGTGAACAACCCCCTTGATGTTTGTCAACGAAACCAAGCCATAAAGATGACATCGTCACGCTATAATTGAGCGTAAGCGCTTGCTTCCATTAAAACCCAGCTGTAAATGACCTTGTTGATGATATTCCACTGAAAACACGTTCATCGCTTTCTTGCATAACAGGGTATGTAAAAATATGCCATGTATGCTTGCAGAGAGTTTCGAATCGAAGTTGGCCTTCTCAAAAAAATTCAGTGCAGGCCCCATTGTAGTTACCGGTACTGCTTGCCCACAATATTTTAACACAAATAAATTAGTCTTAGGAAGTTGCCGTTTTGTTGTGTGCGGCCAGGGAAAAATTGCCTCACTGGCCGGTAACTGCCGTAAACCCGAGGTTGTGGACCATTGCTCAACATCAGTGTTTACCGGGCCGCATGCTCCATGTTTTATTTCATAAAACTTTATGTGAAAACGTTCACCCGCTTGTTTTGTTAGAGTCTATTCGTTCTCCAGAGAAAAGCGACGAATAGATAGAGCAATCATCACAAATTACTCGGACCTACTTTTGGAGATACCACAAACACGCTTTTGCTACATTTATGAGCCACAGACACACGCTGAAGAACGGTACGTATAAACAATGTTTCTATTTAACATATCCGTGGAAAAATGATATAGAAGACCGTTTCAGTCGAAAAACTACAAGGCAACAGCTTTACGACAAGAAGGTAAATTTACGCAACTGTGGTTGCAAATAAAACAACCAAAACCCTCGCGATGGTGTAGTGGTTAGAGCGTTCGTTTGCAGTCGGTAGACCTGGGCTTCATTCCCCTTATCGAGTCATACCAAAAGACTTTAAGAAAAGGTATTAACAGCTTCCCTGCTTGGCGTTCAGCATAAAAAAGGGATAGTGTAAACAAGCCGGCAAGCTTGCTTGTTGTGTCCTTGGGCAAGGCACTTAACGGGACGCCTCCACTTTTATGTGGCAGACAGGTGGCCTACCCGTACTTCACCGGGTTACAATTGTGAAGTTGCTAATCCAGCATCTTGGGTACCCACCAATGGCAGTCCGCCTTGTTGGTGGTGGGGCTATCAGTCACTCATGACTGATTCGAAATGGGCTGCCATCTTTTCCCTAATTTCAATTAGGTTGACGGCATGACCCTGAATTGCCGTTCGTGCCGTACCTCCATCCCGAGGAAGAGGAGGGGTAATCAGAACAACAGCAACAATCAATAACAACAGAACAACAGCAACAGCAATAATCGCAACAACAGTAAAACAACTAGCAAGCATGATTATGAAAATCGTATAAGCTTTTAACTGAATGAATTTTAGCCCTGCTGATTTAAAAAGAACTGATTGTTAACAGCAATATTACTAATAATACCATTCCGAACAAGCATCAGTGCCAAACGGTCGAGATTTCGATTCTCAAGTTTGATACGTCGTCGTGCTTTTTAGAAAGACATTAGACTGCCTTGTGATTTTTTTTTGAACGACAGTTTTCTTTTCATTTTAAATATACGTTTTTTCTCATATTTTCGAAGGAATTACATTATCACTGAATTGATCAAGGTTGTATAATATACTTTTTGAATTGTATAATATACTTTATACCTATTGCTGTTAATTTCTCGCAGAAACATGCCCTGAAGTTCTGTCAATTTCGTCAATACCATTTCGCCATTCTGCAACCGCTCTCTTCCTTGCTGAAGTTTCAATTTTCGTCTGAAAAGAAGTTTTTTTCCAACACATGACTAGATTAAAAGTTCTTCAGGGTATTTCAGCACAAAATTTATCAAGCACAAATAGCTTTTTAAGTTAAACGCAAAACAGTATAAACGGTAAATACTGCAACCATTGAAAATCAAAACAAGATTCTTCAAAGCAATGGCACTTAATGACAGCTTCCTCTGCTCGTTGTAGAAATAATGGGTTTGCCGCGGTATCAGTACTGAACACAAGTCTATGAACGGAATATAACAACAAAATACATACATCTCGCAGCTTAAACAAAAGCAGGTGAGCTGTAATAGGCTGACATTGCATCTAAAGCCTAGAACTCTAAATAGTGAATTGGAACAAACATAAAACAACATGTTTTCCCTAATATGTGGCTCAAGCCCTTTTTTGGTACTGAATTTTCCCGTTTTGTAGGGGAAGACGCGTTTTGAGGATCTACTTTTTGAAACTGTTTTCTTTGCTTGAACTCATGGCTCAAGCCGTTGTTAATGCTAAATTTGCCTATTTTAAAGGTAAAGATCTTATTTTTGTGATTAACTAAATACAACTATTTCTGTTTGATTGACGCGGCGGGCTTCCGGTGAAATGAGACGCTCTCTTTGGGAACTGCGGACCCAAAAACTATAACAAGGGGTCAGGGGTTTTCGTCCGAGCGTGTATCTAAGTGTAATTTCTTGATGAAACACGGAGAGATTTTGTACTCCGTTTAGGAATTCACAACCAGCATACCGCAAAATCACATACTTTGTGATTTCATATTTATGTTCCAACTTTACAGATAATTCGCAAAATGCCATCATATAGAAGTGCAATAACATGTAACCTATTTTCAGCTTCTTCGATTCGGGTCAACAGTATTTTACTTCTTGATTTGTGTTGTTCAATGTTCTGTTGTTTTAATTGATTCGCTGTTTCTTCGCTAAAAAATATACAACATGTTTAATAGTGTCATGGAAACTAGTAAAGGAAGCATTTGACAACCTAAAGAGAATGCTTTATAGTTGCTCCGAATGAACATGATTTAACACTCTCTTGAATTTTGAAAGATCAAACAACATATTATGCAATTGTGGTTTATCACTGAAGAGCAAACAGCCATATTGTGTTTGTCAACATAATGCTGCACATACCTGTCCCGTACGTATCTTTGCAATGTCTCCTGCAAAGCAGCGTTTTTGTCCCTTCTTCTCTCTTGCAATTGAGCGTATTTCACTTGCGCATTCTCAAACATTTCTTTTGAAGCATCCTCAAATAATCTGAACGAATTAAAACAATCTTATCGTTTTAAAATACAAATGATGAGATTATCTCTTTGATTATGTTAACTCCGACGATTAAAAGATGGCTTCGAAACGGCTCTTTGCTTGTGTAGTTTTCATCACTCAACATAGGGTTAAGCTAACAGAACTACTGTAAATCATATCTATATAATTTAAACTATACGTCAGGGTAAAATAATAAAACTACATTTCGCCAAGCGGCTCATCAGGTGGCAATTTATACAAATAAAATAGTAGCAAGTTATAGTGGCATCATGGCGGTAATTTATGCAAACACAAATGTAATTGAATATGTAGCCATCTAATTAACCGCTTGGCAAAGCAGCTTTAGTGGTTTTAATGTTTTGTTCTCAAGTGAGGTGTTTTAAATTGTATACGTGAAGCTCTAACCTTGGTTGTTATCGAGTACTGTGCCAGCAACGTGAGACTCACTCTACCTGATAAATCATATCTATAATTTTTTGAATCATAATCTCATATCACATTTACTTATATACAAGTTGACAGAATACTTTGAATACAGTAGATCTCAAGTCACTGTTTGACTGAGACGTATTTAACGCAGATAGACAAAAATAATTTTATCTTTTTGCGTCACACAAGGTTAGAAGGTGGCGACGCGGAACATATTTTCTCTACAACTAACCATGTAATTTGCGACAAACTTTGACTAGGAAGCAAGCCTTTGAATTTGTTAAAAAACATGAAAAACATAAGTACAATAGATAAAAATTAGCTTTAGATGTTGTTCAAACCGGTCAATGTGTAGCCAACTACATTCTTCGACTCAGCGGCGACAACGGAAATTTAGAAATAGACCTGTTGTTGAGCACTCTCCTGCCTACCAATCTAGCTTAAAAATCCAATAAAATAGCATACTTCCTATTAACCTTTATCTAATTGCAACAAAAATGAACTACGGTGAAAATAAGTACAGCGAAACATAAAGATGTATTGTGACTTCACAATGCTTCACAATCCACACATGCTCCTATGTTATTGAATGATTGAGGATGCTACGTTGCAATGCATTATTGCTAATTGTCTATTCCTTTACACATGTGGACCATACTAATGAAAGATTTCACGCAGAGCCCTTTTTTTAGACAAGTCCTAGAGTATAATGAGAGCTACCTTTAGCTAAACACCAGTTTAGTTAAAATTACATGAAGAGTAATAAAAAAGTTACCTGATTTTAGAAGATACAGAATTTTCTGTTCTTTTTTTAGTTGTTACTTGAATGTAAGTAACAAGTTGTCCCACGTTTTGATCAATGTCAATCACTTTCACAGGTTCTTGCCTGAAAATTGTAAGTCAATGAAACAATTTTCTTTGAATTCTCTCGCTTAGTGTTAAGCGATGATCAGCATTCATCGTGGGCCTTCAAAACGCGCATAAACTAAAAACATTGGTGAATATGCTAGTTAATGTTAACATCCACAGAAAATTAATCATTTCAAAACATTTTAATTAGAGCTCAAATAATACGAAAAAATTCAAACGTTTTTGACTTTACATCGGGCCCTCGTCTGAAACTATACATTACTAAAAATTAAGCATAGATAAATGACAGCAGTTTCGAAACACTATAAAATTACTTATTGCTCAAAAGCAAAATGTGACGTCAAAAATCATATCGCATTTTGCCCAAAATGTAAATATCACGTCATCATGCATCAAAGCTGACCCCAGGGTTTCCACAAAATTTTCAAAACTGCGACGAATAATGAGCATCAAATGCCAAAATCATATTTTATGACAAACCAAAGTAGAGGATCCTGATAAAAAAGGCGGATGTTATTAAAGGCGTAAATCAATACTCATCAAATAACCAGTGACAAACAATAGTGTAGTGCCCACACAGCTGCAAATAATTTGTGACAAGATAGTTTCGCCCTTATGGGGCTTATCAGGCGAATAAAAAATGTAGATACAGTCCACTAATAATAGGCGGTAAAAACACTGATACCATTTACAAAAAAAACTTCATACAAATTCACTAATATCATTCAATAACAAAATACCATTCATTTCCTGGTTAAAAACGCAACTACTATTCGCCAACAAATTACTTGCAACTGCGTTATTGCTTATGAATGGTTACGTGATGAATATTGATTTCCACTTTAATTGCATCTGGCTTTTTTAAACCGATTCCCAATATGGGGTACATGATAAAATATGATTTTGGTATTTACACTCATTATACATGTTAAATTTTTAATACCTTCCTTTGTATCCCAATGTAATAGCAAGATCCAGTAAAGTGCAGCAACATTGCAGTTTTTGCAAAATTAATTTGCATAACCTTGCAATATGTATGATGCACTTTCAGTTTTGTTCGTGAATGGTATCAGCGTTTTTCACAGCCTATTATCAGTGCGATATCAAGAGTTTTCATTTGCCTGATGAGCCCCATCAGGGCGAAACCAGCTAGTCGCAAATTATTTGCAAATTTGGACTTAACCCGTGGCGTTCTACATAGCTATACGTAATAAGGTTTTTAACATATCAGCTTCTATCTGATTTTTATTTAATGTTAACTGTAGTTTCTTCAACGTACATAGTTTTTACAATTATATTATACAGGGTGGCCGAAAAGTCCCAGGACACTATACATGTATTTTGGGTGGCCGAAAAGTCCCAGGACACTATACATGTATTTTTAATAAAACACAGTATTTTTTAATGAAACACACAGAAACGTATATATTCAACAAAAAAGAGAACTTTATTAGAAACAAAGCAGAAAACAACTAGAGTAATTTAGTGGTCTAGGGGATCAGTATGTTGGCCCTCATTGTTCTTGCACAATTCCATTCGCCTCCATGTTCTTTGTGCCATTTTTTGGAGAGAATTCCTTGATACGCTAGCAAAAGCTGCAATAATCGCATGCTTTAGCTGATCAATGGTTTCGTATCTAATACCAGAAACTTGACCTTTAATAAAACCCCATAATGAGTTGTCTGGAGTGGTCAAGTCGGGGCTTCGTGGTGGCCAAGCAAAAGAATTTGATCCGCGGCCAATCCATCGATCAGGAAACTCTGCATTTAGCAGCGCTTTCACAGGAAGTGCAAAATGTGCAGGTGCACCATCTTGCTGTAGCCATACACGATCCTTAATACCAAGTTCTATTAACTGGGGAATGAACCACTTTCTAATCATATTGGCATATCATATTTAACAGCATTAAAATATTAAAAATAGTGTCCTGGGACTTTTCGGCCCCCCTATTTCAGGTGAAGGCTCGATATTTAGCCAAAAATGCTTAAATTTTTGTTTTCATTAAAATGTTTTGAGAATGATTTTTATTTTTGGTTGCTAGCAAGAGCTTACTTATGGATATAAAAAAAAGTCAACCTGTTTGCGTGATTATTGTCAGTGAATAAGTAATGCGATAGATTAAGGGCTTGTGTGCTAAGCTAAATCAAAACTCGACGCGAAATCAATTTCCACATGTAGTAGTAGTGATTCAGTTTTTATCCGGTGTTGTCCCTTTAGCAGAGATGGCCGGATTTACCCCATTCCTAAATGCTTCATACTAAATACCTAATTCCTAATACCTCATTCCAATACTAAATACCTAATAACTCATTCCTAAATACATCATACACTAAATGCTTCACTCAATTGATAATGAGAGATTATGAAAAACATAACGATCATGTAAATCAATAAAAAATTTTAAACAGTTTTTGCACTTTAGTTCTAGCAACCAATGTCTATCAATGAATTACTTCATTTTTTCTACAACACAGGGTTTTCAAAGTTGAAGCTCACCAGAAGCCACTAGTTTTTGCATTAAGCTTGTAAAAACGATTCTAAATACACAAGCAGCCAAAACTTTACCCATAAATAGGAAACATTTATATTTAAATCAATTAATACCTTTCTTTTGCATCTTCGAAAGACTTGGTTGATTTTTCTGTAAAGCTTTCAGCTTGTCTCTCCTTTTCCGCATTATTTTCATCAACAAAAGCCGACTCTTCACAATTTTCTAACACTACTAGAGTATCGCTCAAACTGAACGTCTTTGCATGAATCTCAATAAAAGACCGAGGATCCTAAAAAACAATCACATTGAGATTTGACAATTTTTGTAAAGGGGGAAACTGCTTTGATGTTTAGTTGTTACTGCCAGAAACATATCGTGAGGTTTTTTCAGGGTGGTGTTTCATTTGTTTTTGTCTTTCTCCTCTTTTAAGTAGAGTAGCGGTGTGGAATCAAATATCCACGATTACAAAGTAAGAGAAATCAAAATCGATGGAAAAAGCGGAAGTCAATTTTGAGCAAAACCACATTCGTACACCGGAAGTCCAACCACAAACCTATATATGATTGAGTTCACCACCCCTCTTACATAAGATTGAACTCACCTTCCCTCTTCCTTGGGATGAAGATAAAGTATAAAAGGCAATGCAGGTTTACACATTAGCCTCATTAAAATTAGGATATAAGAGGCCGTTTGTTTCAAACCAGTGATGAATGCAAATTACTAACGGGTAATCTTTCCATCCAAGGCGGACTGCCATTGGTGGCTATCCAAAGTCGCCCCTTACGAGCTCCTGGCAGAGCAACTTCACTCTCCTAACCCGCTAAGGTACAGCATACACATCGCTGTTTCTATTGTGCAAAATAAATTTTAATACATGTGGAAAAAGGCAAATTTCCACGAACCTAATGCTTCATTGTATAATACCAAGGCTTTTAAATTAGATCAGTTATACATCTGAATTAAAAAGCGACCTTACAAAAAGGTATAATGTAAAAACTGTTATTTAAACATCAAACTCATTTACGTTTGCGAGTTCAGGCTGTTTTCTAGTCATCGTCGTCAGCCTTCACGTGGCAAACAGGTGACAGGGACGATTCTACCGTCGCTGAAGCCCAGTCTCAGAACACACTATCACATAGAATATGAGCATATACTGAGATGTATTGACATGAGGCAATAATCTTACTTTTAAATGTGGCGACTCCTGTCTGTTTCTACCATATCGCATTTGACCTTTTTCTGTCCGCTGTAACCTTTCCAACATGTTATTATCAGACATGTTCAACGAACACTAATAAAACCTAGTGCCTGCAAAATATTGAGATCAATCAAATATTGAAGCAAAAACAATGCTTACGTGCGACTGTAATGCTACTGTTTCGAAGTTAGACGTTGCTGATAAAGTGGATGTCTACCACTTCCCATCTGTTTTCAAGTATTTGCTGGAGGCTACATGGAAGAGCATTACCTAAAACTCATTGATTCGCACTTACGCATCATTTAATGCTTTTCTTAAACAACTATTACTGCGACCGAAAAACTAATGCCGTTGAAGAAATTTACATACCTACACGCAAAAAGATAAGGACCTACATCTAGAGTCAAACTTTGCTATTTGTAACGATTCAAATAGACTTTTAAAGAGTATAAGTTTTGCAATAAACTTTTCTTCTTCCCTCCTCTCCATGATAAGCATTTCTAAAATACATAATATTTTGCAGGCACTGTGTATTTTAGAAATGCTTATCATGGAGAGGAGGGAAGAAGAAAAGTTTATTGCAAAACTTATACTCTTTAAAAGTCTATTTGAATCGTTACAAATAGCAAAGTTTGACTCTAGATGTAGGTCCTTATCTTTTTGCGTGTAGGTATGTAAATTTCTTCAACGGCATTAGTTTTTCGGTCGCAGTAATAGTTGTTTAAGAAAAGCATTAAATGATGCGTAAGTGCGAATCAATGAGTTTTAGGTAATGCTCTTCCATGTAGCCTCCAGCAAATACTTGAAAACAGATGGGAAGTGGTAGACATCCACTTTATCAGCAACGTCTAACTTCGAAACAGTAGCATTACAGTCGCACGTAAGCATTGTTTTTGCTTCAATATTTGATTGATCTCAATGTTTTGCAGGCACTAGGTTTTAGAAATGAATACACAACACACTCAAACATCGCTCTCAGAATATAGTAGCGCATGAACAAAACTGACTTGGCAAATACATACTAAAACAGAAAAAATTAGCTTCTGAACTTTGACAGGCTGTCAAGCAAGTAGTGAGCAGATTCAATAATCATTTAATGAATGCATCAGTATTTGCAAATACATGAATAGCCAATATAAAAAAGATTTAGAACAGTAGAACGAAACCAATTATATCTATGCAACAAATATTTTGTAAAATGGACATCGCGAAGTAACAAAACAAATCGGTAGCTATCTCAGTATTTTTAATTCTAGATGCGACTACCACACTCAAATCGAACTATCCTTTTAATATATCGCTAAAAAATAGTTACTTTAACAAAATATAAGCAATGCATGATAACGAAGTTAGATGAAGAATTTCGTGCAAATTATTTAAATAAACAACCTAATAGCAAACACAGTGCTCAGAGATTGGAACACATTCTCACTGTGCCAAAAAATTACAAACATATCTTATCGCATTTAATGAGTTACAACCATCTATAGAGATATATAACTTTCTTTATACATATATAGAGGTAGGGTAGTCATTTACATTGGTCATGAACAGAAATGAAAAGTAAAACCATTTCCGTAGAATCTAAACCAACAGCTTTCACGTTATTGGCTAGTAATTAAAATTTGAGAGTGCAAATCCAACCTGCATTGCACTGCACCTTGGGATAAGTAATTTTAATGAGCCAATATCCATGCAACAACGTAATCACGAGAAGAACTGTTTTATTGTGCCAAATTGCTTGCCAGTATTTAATTTTCTACGTTTTACCGTTTTTTCGTGGTTCTTAGCTTCACTTGGAACTGCCTCTCGCTTTAACATCTCCTTAATTGTTTTACGGTTTAAACAAGTATCAACATGATTGTTGAAGTCTTGCAAAGACGTGGCTGATGCATCGAAGGCAACCATACATATCGGACAAGAATATACTGTTGGCCTAATTACACCATTATTTTCAGATTGTGTCTTATTTCCAACTAATTCATCAGCGACAAGACATTGATCAAGATGGCTATTTAGTTGGGCTAAATTGTTAAAAGTATCTTTGGAGCATACTGGGCAAACAAGTTGATTTTCTCTGACAGCAGATGAACTTTGATTGATAATATATTCAGAGGTAGATGCTCCACAAGACGAGTTACCGGTATTGGTTACAGTCTTGTCTTCGCAAGTCTCTTCGTCGCTATCACTTAAAATTTCGTTTTTAGTGCAATGATAACCATGAAAATCTTGCTTTTTCGGTTCTTTCGGATCAGTTTTAGTGAAAAAGTTTTTAATTGTCGCTTGTTTATTACCTGCAACCGGTTCTAGTTTCGACAAACCAACGCCTGAAAAACACAATAAAAATTACGTTGGCAACAGTGGTTCAGGGCGATAAAGCACTTCATTGAAAGCAAGAGATTCGGCTCAACGCTCTGGCCTTACGAATGACATTTTGATCGGCATTTTCTCTTCCATTGTTAGCCTCGTGTCTGCAGCAGAAATGCGCTGCGCCGAAGCACCAGCAGTTCTGAAGCGGTCTGAACACAAGCTGCACTGAATGCTGCTGTTAAGGTTTTTTGTAATGCAAGTTTGTTTCAATTGCTTTTAAGCATCGTGTTACAGTTTTATTGATAGACGATGGATGCTGCAGATACAATCAGCAATGCAACACTAAATTTCTATTCAAATATTGCTTCTCAAAGCAGTAAAACAAAAAGAATTTTCTTTTAATCATGCAAGAATCTAAAAGCTATCGAAAAAGAAATGATACTACGGTTTTAAGAAGATCGAAGCAGGAATGACTTTAATCTTTAGATGCATCCAATATGCAGCGACTTCCTTTTCTACCAAAAGGCAAAACATGACCCACACAATTTGGCTTCTCACAAAAATTCGCAAAACTTAACAATAGAAAGACACTGCAACCAAATGTTTGAAACACTTACCCATTAATCGCAGAGCAAGTTTTGGTGATAGTTCGATTTCTTGCAGCAGAAGTTCTTTTGCAACATCATAGAGATCTTCTTTCTTGCAAATTGATCGAACGGAGCTTTTTGAACGAGTGTGAAGCTAAAATAAAGTGAAGCTACTACAGTAAACTTGGCAGTGCTTTTTAAACACAGAACAATTTTATTTCACGTCAAACTTTCTCTTACAAACGGTTACACAGCTGATGCAGTGACGCCAATTGCATGGTTTAGCATCAACTTGCAAAGTAAACCCTTGATTCTATGCGCGCTGTATACAGCTAAGATCAAAAAGCCCGCGACTGATATACAGTAGGCGCCGCTTATTATGACCACGGATAATATGACCAGCCGCTTATTATGACCGATTTGGTACAGTCCGGAATTTCTCCATTTAAAATTCTCCGTTTTATATGACCAACATATTATCCGAAATTTGGTCAACATATCATCAGTCAATGGAAGAGTTCGATACTTTTGCTGGACAAATAAGTGATTTTTTGTGAACATATCTTGTTCAGCGCGACATTACCGAGTTTTTTGCACCAAAAACTAGCTCACGTACGTGCGTAACATTTTGAATTTGTTTTGCGGTGCTTTGATATGTTACTTTGGTTAAACGTTACTTGAACTATTATTACTTTGTTATACTGTACCACCGCTTGTGCATATTGTACTTAATTTGATCGTCACTTGTACTGTTACAATACTGTACTTTGTTTTACTGCCAACGTCACGCTGTTACTTCGGTGAACGAAAAATTTGACGATATTTGGACTTCTTGTGGCTTACGGCGTCGATTCAGGTGCGGTTATGGCGGCTTCGGTTTTTATGACCATTCGGATATTATGACCAAAATGGCCTGGCCCCAAGGTGGTCATATTAAGCGGCGTCTACCGTATTTTTAGAGTAATTACATAAGTTTAATGTACCAAAGATAGTCTCACACAGTCATTAGTACTATTTCAACAACACAAATTGACATCTAATCTTGAGAATATCTTTAAAACTCGTCGTGCTTTTAGTACCAGAGCATCCAACTGATAAGAGCTAACAATGGCACATCTATATATTCGACTCTGTCGACTTCTTTAGAATAGATGCGATGCAATGACTGATGGAAGAGTCACGAAGAGCATTTTTGAAATTTTAAACAGCGTGAGAGAAAGCACAACTTACCTCAAAATCGATTGTCTTTGTTTTTAAAGTAACAGTCTTTCCTTGCACGCTTGAGCTTTTTAAGTCATCAGCTAACAAATCGCACAATTCTTCGAGTTTTAGAAAAAGTTCTTTTTTATTTGAAATAGCATTGAAAGTCCTTTCAAAAATAAATAAATTTTAGGTGTTCTTGTAAAAAAAAAAAATAG
This sequence comes from Trididemnum clinides, assembly GCA_963675345.1. Classification (NCBI taxonomy): domain Eukaryota; kingdom Metazoa; phylum Chordata; class Ascidiacea; order Aplousobranchia; family Didemnidae; genus Trididemnum; species Trididemnum clinides. Next base: position 23,414,827 of record OY776305.1, on the reverse strand, counting down.
ATGTTACTGCAGGGGTGGAAAACACGGTCACGCCGAGCGACCAAAAAGTTAACGTGCACCAGATCCGGAAATTTCCAAACAATATGAAAACCAAAGTCAGTGGGTGCTTCAGATTATTCTCCAAAAAAAAAGGTCACGACAGGTTAATCGCCGCTGCTACATTTGACCTATCTCTCGGTTTAGGTAGATTCGGGCATGTCCTTGAGGTTGACCTCTGAAAAAAGGTCAACTCTTGCTGATCACTGCGACAACGGAACTTTTGCCTCACGGTTCAGTTAATTTCAGCCATGATCTTTCTTTGAGGAAATTTTTAAACTTTCACTTGTTGGGGAAAACCACCAGCAACCATTTGACAACACTGGTTTGTACATGTGTGTATGCAAACAACAATATCTACGCGCCACTTAGTTCCAAAAAAATTTTGCACTCCTGTGTTACTGTGTACACTTTCTATTGAATTCGTTACTAATGTATATTTTAATCAAAAAGATTAGGAGAAAGCGTCGCTTACTTTAACTGGCAAAACCTAGTACAAAAAAATACCTTAAAAAGAATACTTTTCGTTAAACCAAAACTATTACAAAACTGTCAAAAATTTATTCAAAACTACAAAAAATATGCGTCGCCTCAAAATTAATTACAATGCCAGTCGCCATCTAGTGTTCAAACATAAAGTTTAAGCACATACAAACGTAAGGCCAGAAAAAATGGGCAAGACGATGCAACATCAGATTTTTTTGTTTGTGGATGAAAAATTACATCACCAGTATCGAGTGGTATTGTAAATCCAATCATGGGGTACAACACCCCTCTCTCTGGTTTCGCTACTGAGAGCATACCTTTCGGTGCTAATACTTTTGCGAACGCCATCTTGGCAAACATGATTAGACGAACATCCAAGTCCAGCTTTGAGAAAAAACAAACTTGAAACGTTTGAAAACAAAAGGACAACCTTCGCTCGATGTGTGATCAAGTCTCCACAAGTTTTGATTCCTAATGAAAACAGCAGCTGTTCGCTTACTTTACCAATTCCACTAACCTGCATAATATAAAAAAAAAGTTAAAAATCAGTTTTTATCACATCTTTCCACCACACAAACAAAAGCTTGCCGGTACACACACATCAACTACTGTCCCGAGTAAGATCAAAGCTGTCAATATTGCCGGTGTGGTGCATTTCTGTCGCAAGTACTACAACCACGCAGTGGTTATTGCTAAAAACGCCATTTATAAACTTAGACAAGACAAACGCAGGCGTTAACTTTGAATAAGGTTAACACCTCGCGTTCTACTACTATTGCCGACTATATTGCATCTACTATGCCAACATTGCCCACAAGGTTTGCAATGATGTCACAAAACAACACATGGGCGACGCTTGAAAAAAAAAGAAACAAAAACTTTTTCATAAAATAATCAACTTTGCCATACAATGCTGCTAAAATGTCTTCTCTAACAGGGGAAATTTATTATGATTTGTTGGTTGCAAATAGCGCAGCAAAACGGAATAAACAAAACCAGTTATTTAACTTTTAATCCACATTTTTTAGTCAATTGGAGAAAAGTCAGTAAATATAGTTTCTAAAACTTTTTGTAAAAATATACTTCAGAACCAATTGTAATTTTTGGAAAGCAAGGTTTCAATGCTGTTTTTTCAACAATTATCTTAAAGATGCTGTAAAAGAAAGAATAGTATCGCTGCGTAGGAAAGTTCCACTGCGGAAGCGTGCTTAGATGTGTGCACTTGTGTTCTGCGCATTATATCTTGTTACTGAAAAATGTTGTTGCGCAAGACAGATCTATTAAATAAAACTCTATGTCTAATCTTGCACAATAAAATCCTTATTCACGTAGAATACAAAAAAGCTAGTCACTATACAACACCAATGATCGTGCAAAGCTGAGCCCAGGAACAATTTTTCTGAAACGCTAAACCAAACCTTTCCACCGTCGGTAGTCGCATACAGACTTTCATTTCACTAACGACCGCCGATTGCAAAAATCGAGTATTTTTCTGTTTGTTTTAAAATGAAGATCTTTTTGGTTTTACATCAAATTTCTAATACTGTAGCAAAACTTTTTGTTATTTATCAAAATTAATATTAAAATTTGCGTTTTAAAAGAAATGCAAAACTTTCTGATTTTAACAAAATTAATATTTTAATTGAGACCTTTTCTCTTCCTGCAAAGGTGAAAACATTTTCCACTTTGGAGATCAACTTTATGCCAGCAAATCTTACTTGTGTGTAAATTGAAGTTTTATTTTGTCCATCTAAATGCGTTAAATTTATTTCTTGAAAGGGATCAACTTCAAATTAAATCTAAGAAATGTGTGAACGGCCGCACGACTTGCAGCTGACATTCCACATTACTCAATATACCCTACTGAACTAACGATTGTTAATGAAAATCTTTCAGTATAACAGACGGTAGCTATTAGCATAGTAAATACGAATAATGCAAAATAGATTGGTCTTCCAAAAGACGACCACAGTGGGTATGAATAAGTTGAAAATATACTGGTCTTCCAAAAGATGACCATAATAATAAAAATAAAATAAATAAACGATAATCTTTTAGAGTTTTACAAAATTATGTTTCTAAGATATAAGCTGCAGTAAAATAATGAAAAATTTTAAGCTATATCACAATTATTTTGTATTCCTATTTAAAAGATCAATGGCATAAGACAACTGCAAACCTTAATAGCTAACCACAATTGCAAGAACATAAGCTACTATTATCACCTTTTCGCGTGGTTTTTACTTACAATTAAAAAGGATACCTCCTGATAATTTCAACAGCATGGCAATCTATTAGTTACTGAGAGGATTTGCTAACGTCAGTTTAATTGGTTCAAAACTGGAGGATGCATTGAATCGAGCAAAGTGGAGAGATAGAGTACAAACAATTGCGGAAGGAATGGAGTGAATCCGGCCATCTCCGCCAAGGCAACAATACCGGATAAAAACACTACAACTACAACAACTACCAGTCTCTGAGCTTCCGCTTCGTAGTCGGTAAACCTGAATTCATTCCCTAAGTTGAGTCATACTAAAAGACTTTAAAAAATGGTATTCACAGCTTTTTTGCTTGGCGCTCAGCATAAAAAAAAGGAAAGTGTGGAAAACAAGCCGGCAAGCTTGCTTGTTGTGTCTTTGGACAGGACACTTAACGGGACGCCTCCACCTTTATGTGGCAGACAGGTGGCCTACCCGTACTTCACCGGGTTACAATTGTGAAGTTGCTAATCCAGCATATCGTAAAAGACGACTCTTGGGTACCCACCAGTAGCAGATCGCCTAGTTGGTGGTGGGGCTATCAATCACTGAAGACTGATTCGAAATGGACTGCCTTGTTTCTCCTAGCCTAATTTCAATAAGGTTGATGGCATGAACCTGAATTGCCGTTCCTACCGTACCTGCATCCCGAGGAAGAGGAGGGGTAATCACAACAACCAGTCTCTAAAATAGACCCCGGTTGATAATAAAAACGAATCAATCATTTAACAGTTTTTACCTTTTGATTCGCCACTACAGAAAATATGCTACCTACTTTTCGTAAAGGCAAGTCCCTCATGAACTTCAAGATTTCTTCGCGATCAAACGGAATAGCTGTCTGGCCATTAGGTTTGTTCATGTCACTACCGATCTTAGCCAGCATCAAGTTTGGACCAATTCCAGCACTTGCTGTAAGCTTTGTTTTCTACAATAAATTATATAGGACAAAATCAATTACCGTATTTGACAGCATATACGCGGCACTAGCATACAAGACAAATCCCTACTTCAGCTGATCAAATTCGGAAAAAAGTGTTTAGGGCAAATAAGCACACAACGTTGAAAGCAATATAGCAGCACATCACACCAGCAGAAAACATTGCTGTGTAAAAGCAAGTTGGCTGTAAAGACAAGCAATAAAAATATGTTTTGCTCCTCACCGTGAGATAGCATCTAGTCAGGATTACGATCAGCTGGTGTTTATAAACGTGTATCACAGCCTCGCTGGTTAAATTGCTTTCATTTTTCGATAAGAATTCGTTTGCAAGTAATTAGTAATAATATCAGCAACAAAAAAACGATGCATTAAACTAGAATAGTAGAAGTACATATCATAAGTTAGGTGAATGATCATCAGGAAGATTAGCCTAGGGGAGGTATTACCTTCGTATATTGGACGTAGGGCAATTTTAAAGCAAAAATTTTGGGAAAAAAGTGCCTTCCAAAATGCTACCAAATTGCTAGTCACCTTTCCTGTTTGATTGCAGTGTTTATGGCGAGTCCAATGTGACATCAGTAGAGGCAACTTTAAACCAGGCTTAAACCAACTTTTTTTATGCATCTCGTTAGCCTCGGATCAGTAATACAATGCCACGTTAACAGATAAAAAAACGATGATTCATTTATGCCTATGAGCTCATGTTCTGTTTGCTTGTCTTTGGTCACACTGGACCACCACGAGGAGTAGACTGTGAGGCCCCGCCATCTGTCTGCGCATAAAAATAGAGATATTCCGCGAAGTGTTTCTCCCAAGGATACAACCAGCGCACTTACCGGCTTTTTTTCATGCTATCCATTATGTGCTGAGAGCTCGAAAGAAAGTTGGGAATAGAGTTTTTTAAAGTCGTCAGTGCAACTGGACTGGGAAATTTGACCCTCTGACAAGTAATGTTATGTATTTCAAAAATTGAAGTCAGTGAGAGCAACTATTAGATGGTAACGCTGTGCTAAAAAAACATAAAACATTTAGCAAACCTGGTGAATACGGAAACGAATTTCTTCAGCAACTTCTTCTGCCGAAAAACCGAAAGTACGAAACTTGTTGGTTGAAATCAAATCTTTTGCAACTTCAACCAACTCTGAATTAACTTCAAACGTTCTTTCTGCCTGGTAAAAAAATATTTAGCAACGACCAAGTCAGTAAATATTTTTGCAGTAATCGCTCAAAGCAATGGAAAGTACTGTAAAGATAACGTTAACGGCGCAATATCGTGCCGCTAAAAAGTACTGCACAACCTCTTCCCGCTTGAATGCAGAGTTTATTGCGAAATGCAATGTGCTAATAAAAGCATTATGACTTCGAAATTGGTTTTAAGTCTGAATGCAAGTTGTTTTACGTATACAAGCTGCGAAACTTACCGATAGAATTATTGATAAAAAGCCGTGCCAAAAACAATTAAACACTGAACAATTATTTACATACCTCACTCATTACGACCCTACCATTCAGGTGATTAGTGATGTCAAGATACGCTTCATCTAAACTAGTAGCCATATAATTTTCATCATACTCTGCGTATATCTTCTGAATTTCAGCACTGACCTAAATTAGTGGCATAATTTAACTTATTGAATCAATATTGAATGTATTAACCATAATATCTATTAACTTAAAAAGAGTTTTCTTTTTGAGACCAACAGATAGCATGTTATCAAAAAAAATAGCATTTCTTTTATCGACGGCCTACGACAAATTGCAATTACGGTATTTATAAACCAAAAATAATTAACCTCTTTGTATTTGGGAAAATTCAAAGGAACAATAGTAAGTTCAGGACATAATTTAATGGCAATAAATCCAGGCATGGCTGCACGAACTCCATATTTTCTTGCTGCATAATTTGAAGTAGACTGCAACAGACATGATAGAAAAGATTTGTTGGCATGACATTAGTACTATTTCATTAAAAAAATCATTTGCTAGAAACTTATCTTAATGCTTTAATCAATAATGCTATCCCCTTAAATAAGAAAACCCAGAACAAAAATAGTTTTGCGTGATGACAACTCTCACATGAGCACCGCTAGTATAAGCGAGCAAATAACAGCTTTTACATCAGTGGATCTCAACTGGTGGGCCATAGCACTAATTCGGATGGGCAACGATTTCAATTTTCACAATTTAGGACAGTGGTTACCAAAGTCAGCAAAAACATAGACCTCAAAAGGTCTTCTTTTTCAAATTGGCCTAAGGCGCGAAAATGCAGACTTTGAAAAAGTCCATCACCGAAAAAAAACATTAATTCAGATTGAAAATGTATGAAATAGGCCACAAAATATTTTCCAGACCAAAAATGAGTTCCGAAATAGAAAAAGGTCAAAAACCTCTGGATTACACAAAATAACCTTCAAGAGATTTTACATATTCACAGGTTCGGCTAACAGGCGTTCACAAAAAATCTTAACGACATTTAAGCAACTACTGTAACTAAACTTAACTAAATACAAAACAATATGACAAACAATAAAAAAGCTATAAATATACGGAAATGCAATAATATCTTATTAAGTCAAAGGCATAGAAAGTTTCTGTTTGGCACTGTAAAAAAAACTGATTGCAAAGAATATCCTGGGTCGCTCAATTCAGTTTATTGCCTACACCCCTTGGACCATGCCGATTATGCTAAGACACTGGGCCACGATCACTGCCCCATGTTCTTTGCCTCACCAGCATTCGGCAGGTAGTGGCATGCCCACTACCTCCCTATACATAACTAGTAATCATTACTAGGTACAGAACACTAGCCGGCGAGCAAAAGAATGCAGCAGACTAAATCAATCAACAACGACTTCTTACTCTTGACGACGTAAGTGAAACATTAAACCAAAGTTTTGCACAAGCGGTATTAGACTCTTTAAATTTAGTGAATCTGGTCACATTGAGCAAGTGTTGCTCAATGCATTAGCCTGTCATAGGTTTTTCCTGTGACCAAAAAATAAAAACATTTAAAATAATTAACGCACTAGCATACTCATGCCACCAACAGCCATTGGTTTGCTTTTTAATGCAGGCTGATCACGTTCTTCGACGGAGGCATAAAAAGCATCCATATCTACATGAATAATTGTTCTTGATAAATTTCGCTCGTTTTCGATTTCCATCATGATTTCATCCGCCTAAGAAAAAATAATTTTAATGGTTAAAATTCAAAAATAATCAAACCACTAAATTCCATGATTTAACTTTATAAATAACAACAGTCCGAATCAATTTTGCTCAACGGAAAGTAAAAGATGTTTTTCGATATTTCCTGGGCGCTGATTCCAAAAATGTTATCAGTTTTTGCTTATCACCTCGCATTCAGCTAGAATCAAACGATCTTCCATCAGCTAATTTTACACATTGCATAGCCACACATAGCCTATCTGAGCTGTTGTATTAGCCCACAATTGCATTGTGATTTGTAATGTAGGCCTTCTAATTCTAGATAACCGATCAATATCGTGCCTTTTTTCTGTTAATCTTTCGTTATTCACACTCGATGGAGCACCAAAAGATCACCTCTTCACCTTGCAGCTTGACTGCTTAGATGAAGCTTGTATGCGCTTTGCCGTGAGTGATCATAGTCTTCTGGTGCTTGTATTAGTTTAAAAAATCACTAGTGAATATTTTGTTTTTTTAAAGCTGGTAACATGCCCAAATTGTGTTAAACTACTTAAGTAGCCAACCTTTAAGGAAATCTGTTTAGCTATTTCGTATTTTTAGAACTTTTGTATTAAGTATCCTGTAAATCTGTATTAGTTTGAAAATTATAGGCGAAGAAAGAAAATTGCAAACCTTGCACCTAATTGATTACGCAGCATACGAGCGAAAAAGGGCATTAACAATTTATTAAACTAAGGCTGAATATACAAGGAAACAATAATGTGTATACCACCAAACCAATTTTGACGAGACCATATTGTATACCATATAAACTATATTGAGACCATCCTAGTGTATTCAGCCTTAGTTTAATAAACTGTTAATGCCCTTTTTCGTTCGTATGCTGCGCTACCAATTAGGTGCAAGGTTTGCAAATCTGTATTACTAATTTGTTTAGTAATTTAGAAAACTCTTTGAAAATGGTTAGTAGGTCTATTTCTGCAGGACGACAAAGGTGTAACCTACACCCAAATGTTTTCTGCTATATTTGTGGATGTTTTACTGTTCCAAAGCAAAGGCACAACATAACGGATTTTCTGAAAAAAGCTTATTTTGGAACTTTAGCATCAAATTAGGTGACTGGGGCAAGTCCTGAGCACCTCATAAGAAGATCATGAAAATCTAAGACAATGGACCAAGAAAAAACAAGAGTTTGAACTTTGGCATTCGAATGATACGGAGAGAACCAGCGAACTATGTAGATGACTGTTTTTTTTTGCGCTGTATATTGTAGCTGGATTTAGCTCTAAAAATAAATCCAAAATTAACTATCCTAACATTACATCATCCATGAGACCTGTACCTCATTCTGATAGCATACCTGTACCTACATTTACCTTTTCAACTCAATTATCCAATGAGAAAGGTAGCTGTACATCAGAAAACAATTCCATTGAAAATGATCACTATTACCCATCTTCACACCAACAGACGTTGCCGGTGCTAATTATTTTTTAAATTACTTAGTACGTGATTTGAATTTGCCAAAAGATTCTGCAGGGCTTTTAGGAACCAGGCTACATCACAACAATCTACTAGCCCCTGGAACTACATTTTTATTTTACAGACGGAAAAGAAGGTTTGGTTCCGTACTTCAGCATAGAAGACTTAATAGTGTTTCGTCATGACATAAGCGACCCTTTGCATGCAATGAATTGTGTGTATGATCCCAAAGAAATGGCGGCTATACAGTTCAAAGGCTAGCTTAAAGTGTGTGCTGTTGCGCAATGGGAACAAATATGCCTCTGTGCCAATAGGACATTCTGTACGTATGAAGGAAACGTATGAAAATATAAAAATCTTAGAAATTAAAATCAAATGTTTTCACCACAACTGGCCAATATGTGGTGACTAGAAAGTTTTATGTATGCTGATCGGCCAACAAGGTGGCTACCCAAAGTATCTCTGCTTTTTATGTCTGTGGAATTGCAGAGCCAAAACAAAACATTGGAAACAGGAGCAATGGTCTGAGAGAAAAATATCTTAACCATGCACTGGTAGATTCAAGCAAAGTGTTACTACCACCTCTTCACAAGCTGGGCAGAATGATAAGAAAAAAGCCTAGATAAGCATGGGCCACGCTTTGAGTATACACGGTGGTCCAAAAGTAGGTGGACAGTAGTCAAAATCGGCTTATACTTAAATTAGGTGAATATTAGTAAAAAAAAGATTATTTGTTGTGTTGTATAGTATTATTTATAACCAACAAATAATCTTGTTTTTACTAATATTCTCCTAATTTAGGTATAAGCCAATTTTGACTACTGTCCACCTACTTTTGGACCACCCTGTATTTGCCAAAAATTCCCTGTCGAGAGCAATAGAGTTAAAAGCAGAAATATTTGATGGGCCAAAAATAAGACAGCTAATGAAAGATAAGGAATTTATCTAAACCATGAATCAAGATGCAAAAGAAGGTTGGACGGTTTTTAGCCAGGTTGTGAGCAACTTTTGTGGGTAATACCAAATCATCAAATTATAAACAACTCGTTAAGCACTCGCCTTGCACATAGGGATGGGCAATTCAGAATAATTTACTATTCTAGAATATTCCAGAATAGTTAAACCGAATCCAGAATCCGAATCCGAATCTTTTTTTTGCAATTAGCACAATCAACATGAAAGCATTTATTACAAGTTTGCAAGAACAAAAGCACAATCAGATAACGAGAATATTGCAGTGCGATACATTTAAGCTTTCTACATCTTTGCCTGTGTGTGCGATTTAGTTTTTGGATCATTGCATGCAATGAGTGGTTGCATAATCATGTCCGGCGGATTCGCAGTTATAACTTCAAGATGCGTAAAAAAGTCCGCGGTATTTGTTAATTTTTTCGTAGTTGTTATATTCTTTGGAACCAACTGTTTCACGTGAAAGATAGTGAATAAGAATTGAAGGTTAAACCGTCGCTTTTTTAGAGAAGTGTAACCTCATGCGTAAACAACGCGTGATTCTGACGCAACAGCGAGTGAGGACGACTCAAAAATCTTTTGTATCGAAAATTATCTCTCAAGTAATTGACACAAAGTAAATCAAAAAGTTTTTTTCTTTACTTTTTCCGGTCAATTTCAATCGTAGCTAAAAAGCAATAATACCAAAGAGCTCTCAAACATCAGTTTAACACAAGACATCATTTTTTGAGGGAAGTTTGGAGCTGGAAGTGGTTAAAATGTGTATTTTTTTTCTTTACGCTTCAACGCCAATTTCAATAGTGCTTGATAAGAAAAGAAAGCGCACAGCTCTCGGTTTCAATTTAGCACAAAAAACACCATTTATTAAAGGAATTATTCAGTTTTTGTTAAATACTAATAAATAACCTTTTCACTCTTGCCAATTATGAAAACCAAAAGTAAAAAAAAATACGACCTGTAAGTTCTAATCAACCGCTAAAATGTGAAGCAAAAAAAAGTGGATTCTAGTTTTGATCCCTTTAAAAGCGTATATATCAAATTGCAGCCTTTTTTATGTAATTTACTTGAAAGGTAATTTGAAATACTTCTCTTCTCCCAGAAATTTTGAAAACTCTGCGCTTTCACCAATAGAGTTGTTGTTTGGACTTGCTTTTAGATTTATCTTTAAAGATCTTTAACCCTTTCAAGTCGAGTTTTTTTTGTTGTCAAAACCGCCAAACAAAAGTTTTTATCTGTGTTCTAGAGGATCATTTTTAAGAAAATTTTATGCAAACTTTGAAAAAAAAGGGTTTGGGAGGAAATGGGTCTGGTACATATATGTACCACTAGGCATATTCAACTGAAGGTGGTGGTACAAATGTGTACCAACAGACTTATGCTGGCAAACGAATATATTCACAGAATGAAAACTTGTTGGCATATTACTTAAAATAAAGTTGACATATCTACATTGAATTGCCACCCATAGCCATCAAACTAATGAAGCCAAACGAACAAAGAACGTACAGTTTTGTCTGTCTAAGATAGAAACAGTGTCTGTGGTACACATATGTACCGTTAGTCTCGAAAAGGTTAACGCGCAGTTAACTCCAGTTCTTGCTGCGAAAGACGTAACAGAGTAAACAAGATACAACTCGCAAGCTGGCGTCTTAATCAAATTGAAAAATAAAGATTGTTCGTGACAGATAATGATGGCCTAAATTAGAGATTTTCAATCGGCGAACCATGGTCTTTACGGGGCCAGTACTTTATTTAACCTTCTCATTGAGTGAAATTGGAAAATCTTCTTGATGATTTGTTTTTTTATTTTATTTGGACAGCATTCCTGAAATTTACATTGACAACTTTTTTGAGGTCGCCTATAAAATCAAGAAAAATTAATGATCGGGCCACGTGTCTCTGCGTTTTGAAAATGGGCCACATGAAAAAAACGGTTAATAAGCACTGAACTAGGATTGACATGCCATAATTGAAAAAAATACGACTGAGGAAAAAACAAAGGGTGCGGTTATACGCAAATCAACGTTATAGGTAAATTTTAAGTATCCGAAATACTGAAATTCTGCAGCGACTGAGGGAAATGTCCTACTTATTAAAAGAAGGTTGACGTCATAAATAAAGCCATTAGACTAATTCTACTGTACAATCACAGACATGTTTTTTTACAACTTTAAAATACGTTTCTTGGGCTGATGTAGCAGTTTGTTCAGCAATGTCCACCAAAATTTGTCGGGCGGTTTTTGTACATTTACTAGCAATTTCGCACTTGCGCCGACAGTTATACACTTACTAAAATCTTAGAGGGAACACTGCATGTAATTGATACTTTTACAAAAAGAAAATCTGTGACCAAGCAATGTGATAAAGCTTGTAAGCAGGATATAAACCAAATCCTATTATTGGATTCGGATAGTTTGGGATTCGAATCCTTCGGATTCGGTATTCTGAATTGCCCATCCCTACTTGCACATTCCAAAAACTTGGCTGTAACACGAGTGTGAAAATAAACTTTTTTTTTATATTGGTTTGAATTACTTTCCAAAATATTTAGGTGCTATGAGTGAAGAGCAAGATGAACGTTTCCACCAAGATATCAAATCATGGAAAAACAATACCAAGGTCGGTGTAACATTAACATGATGGCAGATTACTGCTGGTGTCTTATGAAAAAAGGGAAAACATATAATCTCGAAAGCCAAATAAGAGAAAGCTTCTTCCATAAAATGACAGTGCTGTCATCTTTATACAGATATGTGAGGTTATTCATTTTTATTGCGTTTATACATTAAGACATATTCACGTACAAGGGTCATTCAATAAATAAGGTGAAATTTTCGGTAAAAGGACTTCTAATACAGATAAAAGCTTAATTTTTTTTTTCGTTTTTTATCATAGTCTGCCAGCAACGTCACACATTGTTCCCATCTGTGCACAAGCTTCAATATTCCCTCAGCATAAAGATCTTTGGACTGATGTCTCAGACAGTCACTCACAACACTTTTGACTTCATCGTCACTTTCAAACTTCATGCCTCGCTTGAACTCTTCCAAGGGACCAAACAGATGAAAGTCTGAACAGACAAGGTCTGGGCTATAAGGGGAATGAGGGAGCAGTTCCCAGCCCAGGTTGTTGATGGTCGGCACCGTTTGGGCTGCTGTGTGAGACCTTGCGTTGTCATGATGCAAGATGACTCCTTCTGACTGATGACCCCTGCGTTTGTTCTTTATGTCGTTTTTAACATGTTTCAGCAGTTCACAGTTGTTGGCACAGTTTACAAAGCTTCCTTTCTGAAGGAATCAAATGGTGACTGGTCATTGCATATCCCAAAAAAACGGTAAGCATCACCTTTCTCATGGATTGCTGGGACTTGAACTTCTTCTTTACTAGAGAGCCTACATGCTTCCACTCCATGGACTGCCATTTGGACTTGGGCTCATGATGTCAAACCCATGTCTCGTCACATGTGACCGCCTTCTTCAGAAACTCATTACCATCCTTTTCATAACGGCAAAGACACTGCTGGGATAACTCGACCCTCCTCTATTTGTGCTCTGCAGTAAGCATCTTTGGCACCTATTGGCAGCTGACTTTTGAGTAGCCTTGGTCATCATGGACAATTTTGTGTGCTGTCCCAACAGATAAGCTCAAAGTCCTTGCAATGTCATCCACCATCACCTTTCTGTTAGACCAGGGGTTCTTAACCGGGGGTAAATTTACCCTTTGGAGGTAAATTTGACCTGCCTTGTGGGTAAATTTTGTAGCAAAAAATTCACACTTTTACCTATTACAATAGGCATTTGTAGAAGTGAAAAAATATAAAAACATTTGGGGGTAAATTTTACTTATGAATTTTGCCAAGAGGTAAATGAGAGAAAAAAGGTGGAGAACCCCTGTGTTAGACTGAATGAGGTCATTGACTGATTTGATCACCACAGGAGACCTCACTTCTGTAGGCCTCCCAGGTCTGTCTTCATCCTCAAGTTGACATTCTCCTATGAATTTCAACTGCTTTGCACTCTTCAGCAACTAAAAACTTGATAACTGACCGCTAACTCTCTTTAGGGGTAACTCTTTATTTTTGCACATTTGCCATGAATCCAGTTTCTACATTTTGTGCACAACACTGAATTGGCCATGACTCTCCTCCCACTAACTCCACATGGATCTATCTTGGATTTGAATAGTTTGCCTTCTGACCCGCTTATCATCAATTTTGTTTTTCTGGTGTTGACCTTTAAACCCTTACTTTCCAGTGCATCCTTCCTATTCCAAAACCTTTTCTTCAAGTCTTCCATGTCTTCACTCATGATAACAAGGTCATCTGCATATAGCAATTCATTAACCACACCCCTTCTTGCATTTTCTGTAATAACGTCCACCACTATTGCAAACAATAGTGGCGACAGCACAGATCCTTGACGTACACCAACTTTTACTTCAAATTCCTCTGAATATGCAGATCCCACCCTGACTCTTGTCTTTGCACCATCATAAAGGCTCATAACTGCCTGAACTATTACTTCTGGTAGACCCTTCTTTCTCATGGCCCACACCATCACTTTTCTTGGCACTCTATCAAAAGCTTTTTCCATGTCAACAAAATATACATACAACTTCTTGTCCTTCTTTTGATATTCCTCCTGCATTCTTCTCACAATGAATATCGCATCCACTGTTCCTTTTCCTGGCATAAATCTAAACTGCATTTCATTCAAATTGAATAGCATTCGTATTTGCCTCTCTAGCACTCTTTCAACAATTTTCATGGCATGTTCTAGCAGTTTCACTCCTCGGTATGATCCACAGCTCATCACATCACCCTTTCCTTTAAAGATAGGTACAATCACACTTGTTTTCCACTCATCAGGCATTCCTCTACCATCCAATACACGCTGGCATAGTTCCATCATTTCTTTAACCCTGATTTCACCACTTGCAACTATTATCTCCACACTTACTTTAGATGGTCCAGTTGCCTTTTTTTGATTTCATACTTTGAATTACTTCCACAATTTCATTACGAGCCACCTTTTCCACTGGTCCATCTACTAAATCAGTTTCCACCATGCGGTCCCATTTGTTCTCTTCATTCATGATCTTTGCCATGTGTTTCTTCCAAAATTTTGCCATATATTCTTCAATAAAATCGAATTGTCCGTCTCCTCCTCTCAAGCACCTTCCTCCTTCCACATCCTTCCCTTCCTTTTTCATTCTTCTAAGGAAGTAGAAAACACTATTAGAATTCTGATATAAATTATTCAATTCCTGATTAGCTTCCATTCTCATAGCTCTAGCAACAATTTTTTCTCCCTTGATTTCTTATACGTTTGTATTGAGTCCTATTTTCTTCTGATGGAAACCTGCACCGCTCTTTAAATGCTGCCCATTTTCTTGTTATGGTATCCTTGACCTCTTCATCCCACCACCACATATCTCCTTGATCTCTCCTAGACTTTTTCTTTCCACCCAGTTCGCCACATGCTTTTAGAACATCATTCTTAAAAGTTTTCCACAAATCAGGCGCATCTGTGCTCACTAGTTCTTTTACTCCTTTTTTAAATCTCACTCTTGTTTGGTTTTCATTCAACTTCCAAATCTTTCTTCTTATGATCGTTGCTTTCTCACACCCTTTTTTAGAATCTTTTTATCTAGATCTACGACCACCAGCCTGTGCTGAAGTTCCCATGGAATCACTTTCACATCACTTATATACTTTATGTATTTTTCCACCACAAGCACAAAATCAATTTTTGTTCCACATCCACCGGCACTATAAGTGATTTTCCTTTTGTCTGTCTTTTTAAACCAAGTGTTTGCCACGCACAGCTCTCTTTCATCCCAAAACTACAGCCATCTTCTTCCTTCTGCATTTCTTTTCCCAACACCATTCCCCCATGTACACTTTCAAAACCCTCAGCACATTTCCCCACATGTCCATTAAAATCCTCTAAAGAAACAATGATTTCACTAGAACTTCCCAAGTCCCTCTCACTCCCCATTTCATCATAAAAATGAACTTTCTCTGCATCTGGTCTTCCACTTAGTGGCCCTTACGCACATATTAGGTGCATCACTTCTCTACCTAATGTTAGCACAATCGCCATTACTCTGTCACTTTTTCTTCTAACTTCCACAACATTCCCAGATATTTCCTCTTTCACCAAAATTTCAACCCCTTCAAATTCTGCATCATTTCCTGACCACCACAGTTTATACCTTCATCTCGCGGTACCCACAAAACGAGCTCCTTGGCCTTTTTATCTTACTTCCTGGATGCAGCACACATCAACTTTTCTCTTCCTCAGTTCTTCACACAATTTCGTTTTCCTTCAACAAAGACTTCCCACATTTAATGTACCAAATCTTATCCCATGGCATTCAGATTTAAACCTGGAGATTCTTCGCACCCCCTGCCCATTTAAGAGATGCCAGGGACTGGAGGCCACTGGTATCTTTTTTCTGGTCATGGGGATTTGTTGGAGCAAAATTCTTCTACAGGGAGCATGCGCTTGCTTACCCTCAACCTCAGTTATCTGACATGAGTGGTCCAACCAAGCAATTAAGCTGGCAACCCCACCATTAACAGTCAGACTGCAATTGGTAGGTACCCAATAGTCGCCTCTTACAACATGCTGAGCAAACAGCTCCACTATTCTTTAAACCGGTGAAGCTCAGCACGGACGATTGTACTATGTACTAAAATACTGTACTGTATTTGTTTTTTGTATATACACTACAGTGCTCATTTTTATTGCCATGGTTTACAAATCCACTGCTTATTAAATGCAAAATCACTTCAGACTGGAGTAGATTTATTAAGCGAATTCTACTGTATTTACAAAAACACGGACGTTAAAAAGTATTGCAAACATTTTGCAACCATTCATTGGTATCTTTACTGACAATTAGTAGAATACAGACTTAATGATACACTGACTTAAATGATATATTGCATGTGCAAAAAAAAATTAAAAATATTCCAGCATATATGCCAAATTCTTAAAAAAACTGTTCAGATTGCTCTTAAGACAATAATAGGCTTCAGCTAACTGGTTTGCAGAAACAGTGCAGTGGTGAGAATTAACAAAGCAAACCAAACCATGTGCATTGACTTATATGCTGTAACAAAGTTTTAAAACTAGGTGCAAATCGATGTTCAAGTAATACCCCAATGTGATTCAAACCTTTTGTAAAGCTGTTTCTTTTTCCTTTGCATTAAAAAGCTGTAAACGTTGTTGCATTTTTGTGATTCTTTCTTGAACTTGAGCATCTCGTTTTTGTTGATTTTTGTAATATCGTGAACCCAATGAGTTTTCCATTATTACCCTAAAATATGGTGTAATTCAGCATACTCTGATAATTTTCTAAACTACTACCTGTAAGTAAGCATTCCATAAATGATTATACAGTAAATGGTATAAATGATGGGGCCTTTTTTAACCTATTGATATATAGTAAAGGATAGTTTGGAGCACTTTTGCATTACTGACTTTTAAGTCACAAATTACTTGCTTGCCTAAATGTCAATGCAGTTGGCACTTGCCAAAGTTAAGTTTAAACAAAAGCATGAGCATTTAAAAGCAAATTATTGTTTTATTTGGTTGTGTTACACTGCACATGCAATATGACAAACTACAACTTAAAACTGATGATCGGCTAGTTGTGATATGCTAGTGAAACAAAAAAAATATTAGTAAACACAGTAGCGTAGTGGTTGGAATAATTTTTTGCTGTCATTGGACCTGGAATTCATTGCCGTTGATTCATACCACAAGATTGAAAACATAATATTCACAGCTTCACTGCTTGACTACTGATTGCCGTTGCAGAATGCCCAAGCTATTGCGACTGCAGAAACAGTTTGCCATCATCATTGGCTAAGAGGTGACCTGGCAATGAGTTACTGGCAGGCAGTACTGAATTATTTTTGAGTACCAATATCAGTGGTAAATTGAAAACTGAGAACCAGCACTGAACTACTTTTTCACAACAAAAACAGTGCTTTAGGAACAATACTTTTGAATTTACATTTTATATTTTGGTGACATAACAAACTGACATAAATCCATTCCAGTGGGAAAGACTATTGCCAAACACAAAGAAAGGCACTAAAAGTCATGATAACTGTTAAACTTACTGTAGTTTTTCTACAAATAGTACCTGCTTGCTGCACATTCACATGGTACCCATTTCATTAGACAAAAACCAAAAAGTTCTGGAACTGCTTGAGTAACTAAGAACTTTTCAAAATGAGAATTAGGTATTGACACCAAGCTATTTTTGCATTCAAGCATAGAGCACAAGTATTAGCTCACTTCCAAAAGTATTTTTGCTCAATCATGAACTGGCATAACTTCAAAATTGATTAGTGTGAAAACAGAAACAAATTCAGAAGAAACTATAATGCAGATATCCACACAAAGTGTTTTGCAAATTTGAATACTACACACTAGTAGAGAAATCCCTTGTGCATATCAGCATTTTGGATTGAGATTAGGGTTAAATTAGAGTTGATTAACATTGAGGTTATTGTTGAAACTATGATTACAATTAAAATTAGAGCTACTAATTATACAGAAGCTACAAAAATGTGGAAATTTCCCAAACCATTTCAAACCCTAACCACCACAATCAATTTGGCACAATAATTTTCTGATTTTAAAAAAGATGAGAAGATGGCAAAAGGAGTAGAAACAAATGACCAACAAACACCCACTAAAAACATGAAAAAAGATTAAATTAATGACAATAGAAGTGGCTATTTTGCAGTGGTTATAAATAGTCATAGCACAGGCATAGTAAACGTAGTTCAGACATCGTAGGCATAGTGATGGTAACAAGAACTTTTCATATGAAATCTTATTGTAGGCACTTGATGCTAACTTTAACTCATAAAATTAAAAATTAATATTTTTTGAAAGAAAAGAAGGCTTTGCTATATTGGTGCAACTGATTTTTGGTCACACACCTCCCTTACTATGCCTACTATGCCTGTACTATGCCTATATATAAAGGCAGTGGCTATTTTGCTGTCAACGGCAATTTACTCTCAGAGACTATTTTGCCATGAGTTATTTATGATTGGTCAATCTAAATGACGTACTAAACATGTGACTTTTGGTCGTTTCTGATTGGCTAATTTTAAAAAATAATTAAAAAAATTTTGCACCCCCAGGTCTCTATCCCCCACCCTGTATACTCCCTTCCAGTGTACACTGCCCTGTACATTTACATACCGAGCCTGCCCCTATGGTGTACACTGCCTTTCTTTTAATGCCCTGCCAGCTGAGATTTGAACCCGTCACCATGGTATTTCAAGACCAGCACACTATCCATTACACCACAGTGTCACTGGCGTAATAATAGCAAATACGGCTATATAAACACTTGTGAATGATTACAGCAAAATAGATTCCAAGGGCAAATTGCTGTTGACGTCAAAATAGCCACTGCCATATATAAACACTTGCTATTTTGTCACCAACTACATTTTACCCTTGTAAGGTATTTTGCCATTAAAGATTTGTAATTGGCCACTTTTGATGACAAGTTCAATACATGTGACTCTTGGTCGTTTGTACTTGGTCAATTTATGACAACTTAAGCACAACAATTCTATCCCCAGTGTACACTCTCCCAAATGGTGCCTCTCCTCAAAGTTCACTGCTTCTGTCTAAGCACCCATTCTGCAACACTCAAATGCAACATCCATTGCATTTAAAGGCAGCATCACTACAAGCACTGTAGCAAATGTACTTACTAAAAGACACACTAATGCCGATGGCTAAATAGCTTCCAAGAGTGACATGCCATTGACAGCAAAATAGCCTCTTCCTAAAAGAAACGTATCTAATGCAACAGGTCAGCTGAAATAACAACACAAATATGGAGCAATGCAAACTACAGAAAATAAAACATCTTTTCCAACATTTGTTCTACTTAATCATTCTGCAACAATGATGGTTGCTAACCATAGCAGACCCTAATTCTAACTACCAGGCACTCAAACCCCAACTGCACTAACCACAACACCAACTCTGCAACATCCATACAGATCTGTAATTCCAAAGAATTTCCGTGCTTCAGTCATATTAAATTTTCTACAGCAGTTTCTGCTGATTTCTGCATTCTAAAATATTGTAAACATACATACTTATTAATTTTTTCTTTGTCCAAACCTTGCATTCCGGCTTTGTGATCATTTAAAACCATTCTTGAGGAAAAATGTTGTTCATTATTATTTGACATTGTTGCATTACCTGCTCACTCAAAACAAATTATATTAACTCTTAGTTTGAGTGATGTCACAGCCAAATAAGCCTACTGAACTTAATACTGCTAAAAGCAACAAAAAATCACAGGTTTTAATATAAAACAATCTGGTGGCATAACTGTACATGTTAAAATGAAACAGACTTGGGCTATTACTGTAATTATTTACGGAAACAAAGACATGCAAAGAGTTTTGGAGATTATAAAATGACTTTAAAAGGTAAAAATTTAAAGTACTGGATCAGAAGCTACTGATACCAGAACTTGACTGCTAAATTGCATTTCTGCACCAACTTTTGACTGAACCCAAAACGTAAACTTTAAAGCAAATACCAGTTTCACGCAGCCAGGCAGCAAGAAAATTAGGTAATCCTGTACTTCAGCGCGGTAAATTATTTAAGCTGAAAGGGCAGTGTACACTGTAGGGCCAGGCCCGGTATGTAAATGTACGGGGCAGTGTACACTGGAAGGGAGTGTACAGGGTGGGTTCCAGTGTACACTGCCCTGTACATTTACATACCAGGCCAGGCCCTACAGTGTACACTGCCCTTTCAGCTTAAATAATTTACCGCGCTAAAGTACAGGATCACCGAAAATTAGTCCAAAGCTCTGAGCACTTACTAGCTGTGGTTCTTCAACAATTTATCGAACAGCCAACTTTCGATCCATTAAACCATATTAACAACGCACATTTCCTTTGAAATGCATGAAGCGCTAAAAGTTTATGATGATACCAACCAGCAACTTGGATGTATTACAATTTTTTCTATTTTCTTTGGTACTACCAAAAATTTAACAACCAATGGCAGTCAACAACATTTATACATCCTTAGCAATGTACATCGCCACGATTTCAAATCAAAGACCACATTTCCCGCGAATGTACGATTTTTATTCAAGACTAGCTGGCTTTGCCGGCGTCGACAATGTTGCCAGATTTTCTTCAAGTCTCCTGCGGAAATGGTACGGTAGCGTGTCGCGCCTCGCACCCCTTCGCGGTGTCATGCCAAACAACTCATTTTCTTTATTTTTTTTTGTTAGTTTGCTTTCGGTGGCTAAGCACTTTGCTCCTGCTGATGTGTGTGATTCTAGTTGTTTACTGTAAGAGCTGTGTTTGCTAGTTTGCAACTTCGTGCGTCCCCAGTTTGATGCCCACCTCGCACTCCGTTGCTGCTTTACCTTACGATTTTATTGATGAAGTAATATTGACTGACGAAGTATCTATCGTCAGGTTTGTAGTCGCTCGGCTATCTCCGTTTAAAGTATATCGTGCTTCTATAGTCCGCACGCCTGGCGATGTAACCTCACGCAAGGAATCTAAGACTGCATGGCTTTCCGGCAATCTAGCCGTGATTTGCAACGCGTATTCGCTTATTATTATTGCTTGTGTCTAAAATCACACACATTTATTTTTCTTTTTTTTATTAGGGCTAGTTATGTTTATGCTTTTGTCCTCTCATGATAGCTCGTTGGTCGGCTTGCATTTTCCCGCCATTACGTTGTTTATCCGTTGTTTTCGTTTATGTGACGTGTGCACTGTCTTGGTTACATAGACGTGTGCAGCGACCTAATTCGTGGTGACGCGTGCAGTATTTTGCGACCGACCATGTGGTCGGAGATTTTGTGCTCTCTTTCTTCGTCGATCGCCGTGGCGGACGAACATGTTCTGGTTGTCTGTCTTTTTCTTGTTCGTCGTAGCAGAAGGACATGATTTTTGATTATCTGCCACAGCTGCGTGAATTGATGGAATAAAATATTACTGTCGTGCTTCCTTCCTTGTGACCATGGCCGGATTTACCAATAGGCTAGGCAGGCTGAAACCTAGGGCCTCAACGTCCAGGGGCCTCGAAATTCGATTTCAAAGTTTGTAATTCTATTGAAAACTTGACAAGCTTAACTCTTTTGCTCCCGCGTGAAAAGCGAAAAAAAATGTCCGTAAGGTGGCAGCACCAAAAACTGTCATAATCAATCATAATTAATCATAATTATGTATCTCAAGTTTGTTTGTAAATCATTATTCAGCTGTCTACTTCTACATTAAGTGTGACATATCGTTGAAATCTACATTTCTTGAGGATTTCAAATAGAAAAAAAAACATTTTTTTTGAATATGCAAATTTTATGCAAATGAACCCCCACAACTGGGGGAGAGTTGTCTTCAAAATTAAAGAGGTACCCTCACCTCAAAGATCACTACAGATTTAATTGTCTACCAATTGTTTTAGAAATGGTCGCAAAATGATGTTAAGGAAATAAGCTTTCAAGGTACATCAATCAAAACTTACCTAAAAGCCTAGGTTTTCTACAATTTGCAACTTTCTGAGACAAATGACTTTTTTTTTGACCGGTACCGACCGGTACCAAATTTTGGTACTTAAATTCAGTACCTAAAATATGATCAGTTATTATCTGATAGAGGTTAGCCTAAACCATGTAACATTACGTATTTTTGAACAGGGAATTTCTTCAAGATTCAGAAAATATTAAGTTTAAATAGAATATGCTGTCACTGACAATGAAACAGCTGCTTGTTTACACCCTTCCCATTTCTTGAGAAACTAGGGGGATACAGCAAACTTTGATTTAGAGAAGCCAAACTTCTGCTAGCTTTTAAACTTGTTTTTCGCTTCTTGTCTCCTTGGAAACTTGATACAAAATGACGACTTTAGTGGTAAAACATTTGCAATTTATTTTATCATTTTATAGGATGTAGTTTTTGTAAAAATTGTAATTTAGTGAAGGTAAGTCAAAAAATTATGGGGGTTTTGAACTGACATGATGTACAGTACTCATTTTTGATCAGTAAATATCATATACCACTTAGTCTAAACTATTCAAAGTTATATATTGCTGGAAATCAAATTTCCTGCGCTTTCAAATGTAACCGGTATTTAGCAACATATCATATTTTTTACGCACTAAATTTACTTTTATCTACTTACCATTCAAATTTGTTTGGGGGGGTTTTGAGACCCCTAAAAAATTTGGAAATTTAAAAACGCAAAATTTATCATTATCGCTTGAAATTTTGTCAAATGATGCCCCAAAAGAGTAGTTTTCAGACTGTGTTAATGATAAAGGGTTTGGTCATGTGGTAAAGATGTAATTTCAATTTGATTTTAGTGTAGTTGGCACGTGCTGAGAATTTGGCCAATTTTGTCGTCTGCAACTGGGTTGTTGGTCATTTTAACCTGTTTTGGGTATAAAATTCCAAAAATTAGGGCATAAATTATACATCTTCCAATGCGTGAGAAAATAAGCGTGATCTTTTGAAATTTTTATGAAAATCGGATAAAAAATAAAGTCACAAATCGATTTTTAGGTAAACTAATTTTGTAACTCAATTAAAAAAAATTTGAGGTAAACACTAAAAACACGAGATCATCAATCGATAATCGCGGGAGCGAAAGAGTTAAACCCTACCTAAAGTAGCCTATTTGTTTCAAGCTTTTTAGACTGAAAAATTCTAAACACAACTGGTTTCAACTGCGTTAGAAGCAGCCATTGGTTCGTTGGTTGCATCATAATAAAGGCAGTTGTTATGCGTCCTCTGCTGGAAGCTTCTATGTTATGTAAATCTAATTAAAAGAAATTTACTAGAGAAAAAGTTACTACTGCAGACCTGGCTTATTTTATTAAGCCCGCTTCGGAACCGGACGATTTTGGGCTTGTTAACCGTCGGACGACTTTATCTAAATATTTTGGCAGTGGGTCTTCCCTTTGATCCCTGCCGCTTTACTGATTGATTGTAATTTGTGTATTGTGACGTTGTTTCATTATTTAATTGAGTTCCTTTTTTCTTGCATTATCGTGTAGGTGCAGTCTGCTCCATGTAAGATATAATCAGTTTTTAGAAACGAAGGGTTTGTAACAAAACAAGAATTTTAAACAGTAACAAAAGGCTTGATATTTATCCATACAAAGAAAAAGTTCAAGAATTACGTAATGAAATTTGTTAGTTATGAAGCTTTTTAAACAAATTTAAAAGAATTGCGTGAAAATTTTGGGTTATTAAACGGGTTTTTGAGCGTATAAAGCAAGTTTTGTTTATACACAGTCAAATGGAGGAATTCCGGGCCGAACGAATTTGGGTTTAATATGCGGGTATGCTCATAAACAGTGGGCTTAATTAGCGGCGTCTACAGTAGGCCTATATTGATTTAAAGTTTATTTCAACGGTTATGTGAGCCGGGCAAAAAATATATTGAAGGCAATAATTTAACGGCGACAAATTTACAAAGACTGGCAATTTTTAAGAAAAAGAACACCTGTGTTGCTAAATATCGTATACATAGGTTATAAATAACTGTAGTTATAAAGGTTACTAACACTAGCGTACCGAGAGGGAGGCCGCTGTGCCATGGGCCCCCTCAGACCCTACAAATGTAAAGCAAAACCAAGCAGTTTTAGCAAAAGCAAAGCTGGTTTTTCGCAAGTATTCGGAATTCACCCTGGATTTCGATTTTCCGTGCCTTCAGCACTTCCCATAAAGTTGATTTGTAACGTCAAACGATTGTGACAAAACTTTGGCCCCCCTCCTTGGAAACTTTTTGCGTACGCCATTGATTTCTAATTAGTCTACTCTGCAAAAAGCAGTACCGGTACCGGTAGTTGTCATGTTGCTGAAATAACTTATAGGCAGTGTGTTGCTTATTCTTAATGTGGTAAATTAGACGTTTTATCAATTGAAATTTACTAATATTATCGAGTTATTTTATTATTAGACGTATTGGTATTGCTAATTTGCGTTTAGATCAAGCAATAATCCTATTTCTTACTTTTTCGTACTCTAATTTTATTATGAGTGAAAGATTTGACAGTGGAGCTAGCAAGCGTAAGAGAAAGAAAATTGAAAATGATACGGTAAAGAAGATAAAACCACTACTTCCTTGCATCAACCTCTGACAGAAGCAACAGGTGCTGGCAGTGAAGTGGGTGCATTGACGCTAGTACAAGAAAATTAGTTTGATAAAGCTGATCAGCCAACTGCTAGCATTCAACCAGAAGTCTTATTGAAAAAGCAATGCAGGACGTTGAACAGCAACCTGATAATGACTTAATGAGGAAGCAGCCATGCAAAGTGAAAATGAAAATACAAATACAGTATATTTCAAAACTCAGTTGCTGCCAACAGAAAGGAAAAAGAAAAACATGAAAGTAGAGGAGATAGTCAAAATTTTTTGTTTACTCCTGGTGAAGTAAATCAATCTCAAGATATTATTATGCAGATGATGCCAAACATAGATCTACACATACATTGAGTTTAAAAGACGTTGGTTTGTGGAAAAAATTATCAAATGAGGAAATAGCTTACTGAATAGAGAAAATCCCTTCTGAAGTTCAGCACGGTTGTGGACCATTTTCTAGTTCCATGGAAGGGTACAAGAAGCAATCCAGGCTTTGCACAAAAGCTCTGTTTTTTTCAACCTAAGTCAATGGTGAAACATACAGCAGAGAGTGGCTTGTATCTTTTCCCGCAACAAGACAGGTATATTGCTTGGTTTGTAAACTCTTTCCAAACCATGCATTTTCTTCGGCTTTAGCTTCTGATGATTTTGATGACTGGCACAACTCTTATCCAAGCTCATGAAAATTTAGAAAAACACTGAAATATCGTGTTGATCTACCGAACAAGGAAGCGAGGATATACGCTTACTTCAAAGGTGGAGAAGTAAATAAAAGCAGAACAGCAGTATTGGTGGTATGTGAAGGAAAGAATCATCGCTGTAATTTGCAATCTTGCAGACCGAGGCTGACCTTTTAGAGGGAATAATAAACGATTTGGATTTCCAAATGACGGCAATTATCTTGTTCTTTTAGAACTAGTAGCAACATTTGATCCATTTTTAGTTGCTGTTATCAATCGTAATGGAAGTTCAGGATTAGGAAATCCCTCTTTTTTGTCAAAAACTATTTGCAAAAAAATGATCCAGCTCATGCCAAAAAAGTTGAGGAGTCAGTTGTGGCTGACGTGAAAAAAGCTAAATATTTCAGCTTTTCTTTGGATTCAACTCCCGATATTTCACGTAGGCCTACCGATCAGTTAACTTTGATTATCAGATACGTGTCTCCTGTAAACGGTTTACCAAGAGAGAGATTTATAACTTTCTTTGAACTAAAAGACCACTCAGGGGTAGACATGGCAGATTTAGTGAACTAATATCTCACTACTGAGCCTCAAACGAAAGAAGAAGCAAGCAAAAGTTATCTTGCCAAATATTAACCACAGAGCTGTCACTAGGAGACAAAGAAATGCATCTGACGGTTTAAGTGAACTCTCTTCAAAGGATAGGTTTAGAATAAATTCCTTTATTCCTATGCTTAACCCTTTGAACCCTAAAGGCCGGATTTCCGGCCAAACATGGTCGGTTTTTATTCCCGAAAGGCCTGAAAAACGGCCTTTAACACAAAACAATCGTATTGGTGTTAAATTGTTTAGCGTATATGCCCTAAAGGCCCAAAACTTGAATAAAATCGTTTGAATTCCTTCTACTTGAAATAATTTTGCAAAAGTGGTTCCTGTATCTGTTGCTAGAGTTGCAAGTTGGCTTTCCATCCAGGCAATTGGTGTTAGTTAGGAATGTGTTTGTATTCATATTAGTTCAGTGAGGCTACTTTACACTTGTGCTGTTTTTAGTCTGCAGTCAGACTAATGTGTCCAGTTACTCTGAGGTAGTAAGATAGGCTACTTCTGATTTTACCTGTGGTTTTCTCTTTGGTAAGTTTCGTTAGTTAGATTTGTGACGGTCTTTTACTTTGTTGTTCCAGCATACCACTATCAGTATCATAAAAATATAATAATAGCTGTTCAGTAGCACCTGCAAAGGCTATTTTAATGTTATTACACTGATTTTGAAGTTGGTTTGAGAGCTGCAGGCGATTCATAATCCCAAAACGAAAAAAAAAGAAAATGATTTTTTTTGAAAATTTTTGGCTGGGAATCTCGGGTCGGAGAGCTTTTAAATGTGGGAATGTCGGGTTCAAAGGGTTAATGCACTTGAAGCCAATTTAAGAAAAGCTATGGTGTACAGTGGCATTGCAGAAATGTTCCTCTTTCTTGCTAATCTCAAAGCAACAAAGCTAGAAATTGTACCAGGCCTAAAACTTTTAGAAGCGTTATCCAGATGTTGACCCGAAACTTACTGATGAACTTTTACATTTTCGTTTGTACGTGAGACAAACACAGAGCCAGGGGCTTACAGAGGAGCAATCTATTTCCTTGTCCCATGGAAACCTCTATCAAACTATGTGCGAGGAAAAAATTCACACTGCCTTTCCTAATTTGGAAGCAATATTGAGATTGTTTCTCAGTTGATTGACCACTAACAGCTCAGGAGAAAGATCTTTTTCAAGGCTTTAAAGCAGGGATGTGGAAGCGGTTATTTTTCAAACGCTTCCGCTTCCACCGCTTCCGCTTCCACCAACAAAAAACAAAAAAACGACCGTTAACAATTTTTTTTAACTTTTGTGGCTTTGTAGCCTGCCTTCTCCAACACTTCATCATTTTGAGAGAGCAAAAACCTTCATTTATTGCAATTACTTTACCTTCTTCGCTTGAGCTTATTGTTTCGAACTACTCTGTGTTTGTTTTTCTTAGATATCAAAACTCGTGCTGAATGTAGAACAGTGCCTTTCAATCTTTTTGTCATCGCGGAGCCCCTAATGTACGTTCACGTTTGTCACGGAACTCCCACTAACAAAAATTTAGAAATCACAAATTACTTGCAAGAAAATCAAATATTTCGTTGCTACAATTCAAAAAATAATTAAGCACTTCAACAAATAGACAGTTATTACAAGTTCCTTCACTACTTACAACTACTTTTACAACAGTTAACCTAATGCTTCTCAGATCTAAACCGTATGATTTCATATTACAGCTCTCGACAATAACTTGTCGTCACAACAACAAATTACACCGTATAGGTTTATCGGCCACCTGTCTTCCACATAAAGACGGGGCGTCCCGTTAAGTGCCTTGTCCAAGGACACAACAAGCGAACTTGCCGGCTTGTTCTCGACAACCTCCCCTAAATGCCGAACGCCAAGCAGGGAAGCTGCGGATGCCATTTTTTAAAGTCTTTTGGTTTGACTCGACAAGGGGAATGAACCCCTGGTCTACCGACTGCGAAGCAGACGCTCCAACCACTACGCCATCGCACGTATTGACTCTAATCTTTTTGGATAGCGAAGTGCGAAATTTCTGTCGTATATGTAGTACGTAAATGTAAAGCGAGCAAAATTGAACTGTACCAATCAACAGCCGCCTCAATGTGGTGGTGCGGTCCCCGACCCGTTTTGGTTGGGTCAAAATGGCTGTTGGCCTTTCCGAGGGTTCCAGTTACCCCGGGCACTCTTCTTACGCAAACCATTTTTTCGCCGTGCAGCCCTCTGAACGACCGCAGAAGGGTAGCACGCAGCCTCTTTAGATTGGCCTGTCTTCTCTCTACTCCTGCCTTTCTCTTGCCCGTGTTCTTATTCTTCTTCTTCTCCTGATGAGCGGCAACGTTCATCCTAACCCTTGCCCTGTCTTTCCCTATTTAGTGTGCGCTGGAAATGTGACCTGGCGGGGTAGGTCAGTGCAATGCTTCACATGGTCTAATTGGGTTCATTTAAAGTGCACACTACTCTCCTCTTCTAGATTCAGAACTCTTGGGAGCTCTCACTCCTGGAGCTGCCCTCCCTGCTTTTTTTGAGATTCTACACCTACCAGCACTGTGCCTTTCTCCTCGGACTCCTCCAGCTGGTATACCTTTATTGCTCAATCTGTCCCCCTTCTGCTAATGCAGCTCTTGCACCCCACCCTCATCTTCAAACCTCTTATTCTTTTTCCGTCCACTTTGTATCTTCTCCTTCTGCTCCCTCACCATCGCCTCATGCTCCTGGCTGTTTTTCTTTACCTCCTGCTTTCTCTTCCCCTCCCTAACTCTCTCAGGGTTTTTCAATGGAATGCTGGGGTCTTCAAGCCAGGAGCACTAAACTACTACACTTTATTTCGTCTCATCCCGTTGACCTTACATATATATCCAAGAATATAACCTTAATTTGTCTTCCTCTTTTCAGATCCCTGGATTCTTTGCTCTACGATCCCATGGCACCCACTCTCGATTTGGTATTTTTTCTACTGATGTCGCAGACGCTAGCGGCGGCGTCATCATTTTCGTCAAGCAGGGCTTATCCTTCTCTGAGCTTTCTATCTCCTCTCTTTCTTCGCTTGACCCCTACTCTGATTATGTAGAGGTCAACATCTCTCTAAACAACTTCTCCTCGCTCTCATTTCTTAATGTTTATGCTCCCCCTATTCGTTCTTCTACGAAGAATAGCAGAACCAATTTTTTTTCTCCCTCCATTCTTCCCTCCTATGTGGAAGCAGAAGCGGTGGATTTTTCGCGCTTCCGCTTCCACAGAAAAAGGACCGCTTCCAGCTTCCGCTTCCACATCCCTGCTTAAAGCATCAAAAATGAATTGAGATTCACAGTGTCTTAAGAAAGGTCGGCACCGAGCATTCTGTGCATTGAGAGTGACAAACTTAAACAGATAAATTTTGATGAATTTTTGCATGATTTTGCTTTGACGAAAACTAGAAAAAAATTTCATAGCCTAGTCTTACTCTATTTGATGGCTGTTACTATTTCTCATGTCCTCGAAAATAAACTTTACAACTATTGTAACGGCTGTTTGATAAAGAAATTGAAATTAAAAGTAAAACTGTCTTAACTAAATTTTTATTTTTTTAATTGAAAATATGCACCCTATGAATTAGGAGAGTGAGAAGAACAAACAGTTTAATGCATTCATATTTTTAACGTTAAGCAATGACATGTTGTGTTGTTAAGAGAGAAATCCTGAATTCAAAAAAAGGGAGGGGCCTGATAAATGGAATAGTCTAGGGCCTCTCATGGTCTAAATCCGGCCCTGCTAATGACTGCCATGGTTCTCAGCAATTGGGGTTCAGTCAGCACGCTCTTGCTCAAGGAACTTATTTCCTACAGTACTGTAATTTGGGAAAATTTTGGCCAAGCAAGGTAACTTTGGGCCAAGGCTGGAAATTTTTTTGGAGGATATAGCTTTAGTTATCGACCATTTTATAGTACTCTTTTACAAAGAATAAGTGAAAACTCTAACGTTTTCGTCTAGCTCTCTTCAGGAGTTATCGCTAGAATGAAGCATGGTGTTGATGGCGAGGTATTTATAGCGAATGAAGCTGGTGAAAATGTCGGAATGTTCTGATTGGTAGACAACCAGACCTTTCGTCGAGTCCGAATCAATGACGTAATTTTAGTGTGTAGACGAATTTTTTCTGGCGACAAAGCTCTGGTTGAAGTATTTTGATGAAAGTTGCTTCCAAGGTAGATAAATGAAAAAGTGTTTTTCCTTTAGTCAAAATAGAAAATTGGTAGTCATCATAGTAAGAGGCGCGCATTTGTCATTGTTGAGGAGGTGTTGTCCAATTGCCGAAGTACTGGTATGGTTGGATTGAAATAAGTCACGACTTGGTTGAGCTTGAGTTCTTATTGCTTTAGGTATGTGCTGTTTTATTCTATCCTGCAGTCTTTGAGATGTGCGGCCTACGTACCGACAATCACAGCGGCACACGTATTGATAAACGACCATACTTTGTTGCTTGGTAGGCACGACATCTTTGCGGACCGTTGGAAGCATCTTTCTTGTGGAAAACACTACACGAAGTTTTACTGCACCAAAATATGAGCTGACAGCAGTTTTGCATTGATTTTCAAATTTGGTGGAGATATTGCCAATCCATGGTAGTTTAAGGTAAACTGGACATTTTTCCGGTCCTTCCTTTAGCGGTAATTTAAACTATTCAATCTTCCTTTTTATTCTCGAATTAATTACATTTTCTGGATAACCGTTGGAGCAGAGAATCGATCGAATGAAATCTATTTTCTGGGGTAATTTTAAAGGCGAACAAATTGCCAAGGCTCGGTGTACCTGAGTTCCAATAAGATTGTTTTTTCTGCGTTTGGATCCTAACGAATCCCAGCGATTGCACTGGCCGGAAAATGAAGGTTTTCGGTAAACGGAAGTTAAAAATTTTGTGGTACTTTTTTCCACAAGCACATCCAAAAACGGTAATTTGCCATTAATTTGCCACTTTCACACATGAGAAAAAAGTCAATGGCAAATTATCCAGAAAATGTAATTAATTGATTCGGACTCGACGAAAGGTCTGGTTGTCTACCAATCAGAACATTCCGACATTTTCACCAGCTTCATTCGCTATAAATACCTCGCCATCAACACCATGCTTCATTCTAGCGATAACTCCTAAAAAGAGCTACACGAAAACGTTAGAGTTTTCACTTATTCTTTGTAAAAGAGTACTATAAAATGGTCGATAACCAAAGCTATGTTGAACTTTTGTACCACTTCTCATCGTTTTTGGAAGAGCAATATTTCTGTTTGTGATTATTTTTGACAAAAACTAAGTTTGTGTCTCTTTTTAGGCTGTAATTTCAGAGTATTTTTACTATTAGCTGTGGTTTTGTATTGTTCTACAACTGAGTATTTCGTCAGCAAAGAAAGTCACAATTGGGACACCAATTTTGTACCCTGCCAACTTTCATTTCCACATTAATACAGTATGAGTGTGGTAAGTCTTTATTTGCTTTTTTACGAACTATAAAAATGTATCATCGATAACAAATATGCAAAATTATAAAATTAAGCAATTTGAGAGCAATCTAGGAGGTAGTCAAAGCACCCCCCAGTAAATCTCATCACTTTGGGGTAACTTTAGCCACTACATTTGGCTACCTAATAATGATAAAAACATTGTTTTATTTGTTTTTCAAGATATCGGAACCAATTTTTGTGAATATCTGCGTATGATTTGAGAATAATACCAAGCAAGTACATGAGGCAAGCTGGTTCAAGAAAGTACGGGATTTGTGATGAGTCAAAACTACAAGAGGCCCTCAACAGAATTGCAGCCAGGCATAGCTAGCGTTATGTCTGTACTCAACTTGGTATAGTACGGAGCACTATGCAGAACAGATTAAAACAAAAGCATATGCAAAGGCCTGGTCGGCCTATTATTCTAAGTAGGAAGAAAGAGTTAGCTATTGCTGAGCATTTACTCGCAACTGCTGAATGGAGTTTTTTTTTGAGGGCATGGACATCATGATGCTGGTAAAAAATTGTCTCGACAAATGAGGGCGAAATGCTGAACAGTTCAAGAACAATGTGCCTGGACCAGACTGGCTAGAGTCATACTTGAAACAACATTCTCATATTATTCCCATGAGGTTGCACCAAAACATTACAAGAAAAACGCCAGCTGTGTCAAAAACGGCAACCATTAGCTATTTCAACAACTTACAAAAAATACTTGAAGATATTCCATCACAAAACATAATTAATTATGACAAAACCAACCTTTCAGATGACCCAGGTCACAAAAAAGTAGCTGTCATGAGAGATACAAAGTACCCCAAAAGAATCATAAACTCGTCAAAAAGCTCTTCGAACATCATGTGTGCTGGCACTGCTGCAGGTGAACTTCTGGCCGCATATGTCGTTTGCAAGGCAGAAAGATTATGGGACACATGCACCGAGAATGGTCTAATTGGAGCACGGTACAACCGTTCACGATCTGGATGGTTTGGCCACGCTTGCTTCGAGGATTGGTTTGAAAAAGTTGCTCTTCCGTTTTGTAAGCGGAAAAGTGGGCGCTGCGTTCTTATTGACGACAATCTGAGTTCTCATTTTTCTCCTGATATTATAAAGCAGTGTAACAAGAACAACATCGCATTTTGCTGCCTCCCACCTAATTCAGCGCATTTATGCCAACCCCTTGACGTAAGTTTTTCCGTCCAGTGAAAGCAAAATGGCGATTCATCTCGGCTGAATACAAGACAGCAAGAAGAAAAAAGGGCAAACCATCCAAAAGGACCAGTTTCGAAGGCTTTTGAGGAAGATGCTTAACAGCTTGGAACCAAATAGGAAATCCAACTTACAAGCTGAATTCTGACAAACAGGAATTTTTCCTCTTGTCGTGAGCCTGTGTTAAATCGCTTCCCCAGAAGAATTGAAGATGAAACTAAAAACGAGTCCATTAGCAGATCTGTTTCAGAAGTGTTTGTCAACCATCTTTAGCAATTGCGTTCCGGTGGAACAGAAGATGCAACTCCCCGAAGAAAGAAACGTCGACTGGATGTTGAGCCAGGAAAAAGCGTTCAGGGGCATGTTGGCAATCCAAACTTAGACGTACCGGTTCCACAGAATGTTTTACCCGGGTCCTTAGATGCTGATTGATTCATAGATATACTGGTACCAAAGAACGCTTTGCTAGTGCCCTCAGACGTTGATAGGTCCATAGACATACCGGTACGACAGAACGTTTTACCAAAGTCCTCAGATACTGATAGGCTCAGTATGTCCAGTGAAGAAGACCTTTGTGGCTGCAAATCTGACCCTTAGTGCCATCCTTGGAGCCAACCCTTTTAGATTCGTAGGCTTACCAACATTTTTGATGTGTGTACACAATAAAACTTGAACAAAAAACTTTGTTTGTTTGATAACTGTACATATTGTGAAAGCGCTTTTGCGCTCTATGCTTTGTGTGCTCATATTTGTGCTTTGTAAGTCTGTAGCAACCACAGCAACTTCATCTACAAACCACTAGTAGAAAGTCGCCAACAACACTTGGCTTTATACGAGTATATGGATCGCTCTTTACGTTCAGTAGCTATCATGATAGAAGTGACTAGTCGCCACACGGAGTGCACTCATTTTGATTCGGATTACAGTCAGATGTCTGCCGTTGCGCTACAGTGGTGAGCCCGACATGATGCTACATCTCCGATGTAGTTGGACGGCAGCGCCTTCAGTCAAGCTGCACAAGTATCCCCATTTCGGGGTAGCTTTGGCATCCCCGTTACTTTCAAAAAACAAAATTAATTCGATGAATTTTTGATTTTTGAAAATGCATTTCTTCTTCTCATTCATATGCTCCAAATTTGCAATATAATTCAACCTTCTCAATATTAGGATTTTTTTCAAATTTTTCAATAAAAAAATGTGGACCATAGCTACCCCATTTTACGGTACCGTACTTAAAAAGCTAGCCAAAAATAGCCCAAAGCTTGCCTGTTAATAAATAGCCGAAAATTTGCTGAAAATTTGCATAAATTTTCGAAGTTAGTCTATACAGAGCCGTTGGGAAAAAAGTCCATGCCCGGTATGAGCATAGTATTTGGTTTTCCGTCGATGGCCATAGACAAGGCAGCCAGTGCTTCTGCATAAATTCCGAAAAGATGGGTCAGCGCTGCTGTTGCCGTGATCGTTTAAGATAAATTTCCCATCGTTGAGACGGTGATCTCCAAAAAAAAACAAAAAGTCATCAACTCTCAGGACGTGCCATTTTCACCTAACTTAGGAGCAATCTTCGGTGGTTATGTCGGTTGACCCCATTTTCAGGCTGTTTCAGTTACGAAAATACGGTAGCGACCTCCATATAACACACTGCTGTCTGACACTTTTACACTTGTTATCACTCCAAAAACTAGCCCAAAATAGCGAAATAAGATGGCGAAAAATAGCCCAAAAATTCGCAACCAGCGACTGCCAAATTTTTCCCACAACGCCTAATCAAAATTAGACCAATTCCGCGGTTTTTCGGTGGAACTGGCAACACTGGGTGTCGCACGGCAGGGGCCCTCCATCAGTAATGTCCGGGTTCAGTATTTCGATTCAACCGGCCAAGCCGGCTTCACCCATCCGGATCTTGTGTGAGCAATATCGAAAAGTTAATCAATTTTATGCACTTTCACAATTCTTCTACACGAAATTGTAATCATCATATTCTTTCAATCATGAATGGCAATGCTCACAAAGAATCTTGCCACAAATTATCGTTAATACTTGTGAGGGAGCAGGGATTGTAAATAATCAAAACTGATTGTAGCGGCGAAATGGTGGTTGCTTTCACAATCAAAGAAAAAATCTGTTAAATGGTGAGCATATTTTGCCGATTGGTGCTGCCGCTTTCCTTTGATTTCACCTCAAACTTTCTTAAGTCCCGGCAGGCTACGCATTATGATTCATATTTGCTTTTCCTTGCTTAGGTACGCTCATAGAAGTTGAATAAGTTCTTGCTTTTCCCAAATTGTCAGGTTTGATTCCTGTAGCTCTATAAAGCTATTATCAAGCAAAATAGAAAAAGAAATATTTCTCCCAACTATGGTGCGATTTAACCCCGGCAGGCCATACTATCACCGGTGTCGATTTAAAACGTATTAATTATTGCAGCTTCACCAGCTTAACCGTACAAACATTTGTTAGAGCCACAACGAAATATTTTACTAAATATATGGCATAGTTCCTGTACATGTAATGGTGATGGTGTTGGTTTACTAATGAAGACTGGAAGTATACAAAAAGAAAAAACGATGACACAAACTACCATTCGTAATTTATACAAGAGTAAGGGTGGGGGGAGGGGGGGAGTGAAACATAGTCAAAATTGATGGCGTCGCCCAAACGGTGTTCGTTTTGACTCATATATGAGCTGTTTGGTGGTAGGCATATTCGACGATTTGGTGGGCCCGCTTTCGTATTAATATTGGTGACATTAAGATTTTTGCCAGCGCTGTTTGCTTTAATTTGGCCTTAGCATGAAAATGGCGCTGCCTTTCCTTTAAGTCGTACAACCTATTGCAATAGACGCCTATTACGCTTTTTTCAAACAAGAACATTTCATTTTAATCCAGTGTTACAGATTTATGCTATTATTGTTTAATTTTGATCTTTTCTTGAATTTCGGATTTTTATTACATTTAACTTTGCCCCTAATCCACACCTCCCTTTTTTTAAATGAAAATTAGTATTTTCTACCGATAGGCCTATCCTTGCAATTACAAATATATCCTTGCAATTACAAATATCAATAATGGGCTTTACCATTTATATTTTCTATCAAAACGATAGTGGTAATTTTGTTGCCTGTTGCTGTTTCCACTAAATATTGGCAAGCATGTTGGCAACTAAATATTGGCAAGCATATTGGCAACCACTAAATATTGGCAATGTCATTTAACATTATGACCTCACAATGCGTTTTGAGCCAATATTATTAGAATTGCTACTTACCACTTCTTCGTCACTGTAGGCGAATTAATATGAACTAACGTTTCTGACTGCGTGCATGTTCCTTGGCCCTGGCATAAACGCCGCCATGCAAAGAGTAAACAAACCCGAAATAAAGCACTCACATTTCAGTATAAAAGTAGCGGGAGCCCCCATCAATAAAGTCGAGGTTAAGAACATCAAATCAGCTCTGTGCTGCGACAGCCTTGCTCAATTGCAAAGGAAATTGCTTAAACATTTAGATCATATGTAGCTCGACACTTACATTTTGTTGTAAACGATAAGAAAGGACCATCTTTACCCCATCGTCTTTTTCTTGGGTGATCACCAAGTGTTTTGCTTGGAGTAGGCTGCATATTAAAATTTGTAGACTTTGAGTCTTTTAATTAATTTCATTGATAATACCAAGCTTACATGCTATCGATAAAGAATAGAGAAAATGTACCAAAGAACTTAGTTTTTCTAGAAATTGCAGTTTTGTTCGTTTTTAACCGGTAGACTGCATTTCATAAACGTTTAGAAATTTCAGTTTTTGATGGATGTTTTTGAATACGTCGACAAACAAGGCAAAAGAACCACTCTTGTGAGGAAAAGTAGTCAAAATGTACCAAAGAATTAACTTTGTTTAACAATTGCAAGTTTGTTAGCTCTAGTAGGACAATTGTACAACTAAAAATGAAACATCATGCATGGCAACCAAGTTTTGATCAGCCATTATAAACTAATCCTTAGCCTTAAGTAATTGGAGTGACATATTGCTGGAAAGGAAATTTCCCAAGCTTTTGAAGAACAGTAATTGTTAGTACTGTATTGTAACGTTTTTGCATTAAAGTCACCTGTTTTTACTGAGCTCACCACTTTTGGGATCGGTAAAAAGTTAAACCACAGGTCTTAAAGTTCAGTTTTTTCAGTATAAAAACTAATATTTATTGTACATATTATACACTATCGTACTTGCCTTGAAATACCCTTTAATTTGTTGAAAAAAGTTTGAAATGAGATTGAGAAATGCGATCAGTTGAGAAATGAGATCACAAATCAGGTTTTTAGTAAACTGATTTTGCAAAAAGGGTGCAATTTTTAAAAACATCTTGATATTATGATCTGCGGTAGCGAACATTTGTGTTGATCGCACGAGACATATTATGACGTCATAGACCAGTTCAAGCGCGCAAGGGAAAAAGAGAAGAAAAAATGCTTTAGAGGGCTTGAAGTGCTTAAAAAAAGAAGTGCTCGTAGCATAGTCAAATAAACAATAATTGTTGTAAAGTTGTTTTCATCAAAAGCAGCTTATTAACATGTCCTAAAAAAGGTTTAATCACGTTTGTGCGATGAGTACTTTTTGAGAAAGAACAAAAAACAGATTGTTCAATGAATCGTTGATTATAACGTGATTGAATGAAAGTTTTTGAAATGTGGTAAGCCGGAAGCTAATTTCTGTCGGAGCAAAAAGCGGTTGTCCTCGGTCAAGTAATACAAATTTTAAAAAACTATTTTTGGTTATGACGTCATGATGACATCACCAATACCCTTATGATACCCACCACGAGGTGGTGATCAATCATGCCAAGTTTGATGCTTGTACCTGTAGCAGTTTCAGAGGAGTCAAAACAGACACACAGATGGACAGAATTGCGCTTTGTAAAGTAGATTTTAAGCACGCGCAAAAAAATAACCACTGTCATTCTGCCAGAAAAAAAGATCCGCTTTTACTCTCAGGCAAATTTTCGATAAAAATTGAGCGATAGCAAACAGAAGAAAAGAGCTCCTTCGTTTGCACGCATCTGAGGCTTTGCAAAAGTAGTTTTTGGAAAATCGCAAGTGAAAAATTGCTACTGTATTGCAAAGTTTCATCGTGGGAACACCACAAACCGCTCATCAGAATAACTACAAACTCGTGTGATAATGACCGATGGGGGGGGGAGGTCATTGCTAGCTACTATTATTGCTAGCTTTTACGGTTACTTTTTCGATTATCAGCATCCTTGTCATTGACCGCACAAATTTGAAAGCGAAATATCAAAACTACAAACAGAACGACAGCAAAAAAAACTTTTGGAAAACCGTAAGTGAAAAATTGCTACTGTATTGCAAAGTTTCATCGTGGGAACACCACAAACCGCTCATCAGAATAGGTGTTATTGCTAGTTAAACAGAATGGCGACCAACCATGAAGAACTTGTGGTCAGTCTAAGCCAAATTAAACACCTTTTTGATTAGAGATTTCAATATAATTTTGACATTTCACAACAATATGAATTTGCTAACATATTGCAAAGTTTCATGGTGGGACGGCGTAAATCGCTCATCACAACAACTATACAAACTTGTGTGGTCATTCATTATCATACGAGTTTGCAGTTATTTTGATGAGCGGTTTATGGCGGTTCCACCATGAAACTTTGCAATACAGTAGCAATTCTTCACTTGCGGTGTTTCAAAAACTACTTTTGCAAAGCTTTAGTAATAGGTTAGACGCGTGCAAACGAAGGAGCTCTTTTTTTCTGTTTGTGGTCGCTCAATTTTTATCGCGAATTTGCCTTAGAATAAAAGCAGATCTTTTTTTCTGGCATAATGGCAGGGGTCAAAATTAGTATAGTAACCAGACGAAAAACAATAACTGAATGAATTCTACAACTTCTGTCAATCTGCCAGAAGAACAGATCCGCTTTTACGGTTACAAATTCCGTGGTAAATTTCAACAACACAACAAGAAAAGCACTATCGTTTTTGAAAACGTGTGGCGAAAAATTTTTGTGCGACGATGCAAATATAAATTTGCTAGTACATGGCCAATATTGGCGGGGTGATCGTGAAAAATCGCCCATTAGAAAAACAACAAATTTGCGCAACAAAAACGTATGTTTTTAGGACTGCCAAGCGTCCTTTATTTCAAAGGACAGTCGTTAAATTATGCTCTTCTGTCCTTGTCCTTTATTAAAGTTATAAAGGACGCTAATTTGTCCTTTATTTCTAGCACCGCTCTTACTACAAGGGCCTCGAATAACTTGAATAGTAAACAAGACAAATAAATCAACAAATTTGACTCGTTTGTCGGTGCTGACCACTTGGATTTTGTCCAACCCACCGCGACTAGTACAATCGGCAGGGGCAGAGCAGGTAATGACCTTTTTTTTGGAGAGCATCACCATGTCCAGCTGTCAAGCCAAAGAAACCGCATGCCAGTTTGTAACAGAGCGACGTGACAATTAATTTTAATTTCAGGAATATGTGTCACGGTGTCCTCTATTGCTGTTCGTCAAAGTTGGCAGCTCTATATATTTTTACACTCAAAGAAATTACATAAGGTGGCAACCAACAAACAAAAAGAAGCCGTAATTCTGTAAGTGATCCAACAGATCATGTTGTCTTGATTGATAACTTCTTTTCACGTTACGACCTGTTTGTGGCGCTAAAGAACAAAGGATTTAGAGCAACGGGCACTTTACAAAAAAATCGTTTGCGAAAATGCCCAATCCCGCCAGCAAAAGACTTGAAAAAACAGGAAAGAGGGTGGCTGAAATATGCATACGAAGAAGCCAATGAAATTTTCATTGCGAAATGGAAGGACAACAGCATTGTTACTTTGGAAACCAACTACGACACAGTGGATCCATTACAGAGTGTCAAGAGATGGTCCAAAGACATGAAGAAGAACATCGACACCCAGCGCCCTCACTTATGTGCAGCGTATGTCCAGGGAGTGGGTGGTGTAGATTCGCTAGACAAAGCCATCAATGCATATCGCATTGGAATTCAGAGCAAGAAATGGTGGAAGGTGTTGTTTAGCCACATGCTCAATACCTGCATGATGAATGCATGGCGGCTGTATTTGCTTGCAAATCAGGAGGATCCCACGGATTTGCTAAACTTCATGAGGCATGTGACTCGTCATTATTTGCGGGTACAAGAAGGTGACGCTCAACGTGCTGCTACTTCCGCAGCAGTTCTCCAGAGCATCAAAGAGGAACCATGGGGACATTTTTCACACAAGCTTCCCAACTGGCTCCGATGCCTTCATTGCCACAAACAGGCGCGTTGGAGTTGCAAGAAGTGCAAAGTGACTTTGTGCATAGAAAAGGATTGCTTTGAGGTGTACCATCAGCCTAAATAAGCACTTTTGTGGACACAATGGCATTTATAATACATGTGCAGTGTTTTTGACCAAATAAATTGCGTTTCTTCATCATGTTTTGCATACTGTTTTCTATTTTTAATTTTGATTTTTTTATTTTAAAAGTATAACATGTGCCAGCATATATGTCCAGTGTACCCAATTGGGTACGCCCCCGTAAAACACTAACTAAGCAGTAAAATCTTGAAATTTAACTAAATATATGCTAGTCATGCTAATATTGTATAAACTAATTTAAATAAAAACAACTTTAAAAAATATTTTAATTCAGTTTTGGGCATTAATGGGTTAACCCAGTGGTTCCCAACTGGTGCGTCGTTTTGAAATTTCAAAGGCGTCGCAAACGTGCTTTCACTAGCTTTCACTTTTATTGGGAAAAATTGAAAACAACATGATTAAGTTTTATGCAATTCAGTTCTGAAAGCACTGGCATTGTTACAAGTTGAAACTGGTAGCATGACATCATAGACATGGAGGGATTTATCTTCCATTATCAATAACGGACATACAGTAGCCGAGCTGAGTGGTGTAATGTAAGCGTAGGTTGTAAGGCAAGCTAACTGAAGGTTTGACTAGTGACCTAAGGACTCGGACTCGCAAAAATGGCTTTGCATTTCAAATTTTGCTGCTGTTTTTAGCGATACAATCATTTATTAAATCAGTATTAGTTGAGCTGAAATTGTTAGTGGTAAACATAGGATAGATATTGCAGTTAAACAGGCTTACAGAATGTTAAACAAAAGAAAAGCTAAAGAAGAAAATGACAGTCATCGAAAAAAATGTAGAAAGTACGATGCGAGTTACATAACATTTGGGTTTACGAGCCCGTATCGTAATGGTGAAGAATGTCCACAATGCGTAATCTACAACAAACTTTTTGCAAATGAAAGCATGCTCCCAAACAAACTAAAACGACATTTGAGTTCAGCGCACCCAATCTTAGTAGAAAAACCGAAAGAATATTTTTTGCGCAAACTTGAAAATTTGGCAAATCAGAAAGCCTCAATCAGTAGTTTTTCCCATACTGGACAGGATTTGGTAATGGCGTCTTACAAAGTTGCATACCGTGTGGCTCGTTGTACAAAACCACACACTATTGCTGAAGAATTAATTCTTCCAGCTGCTACTGACTTGGTGAGTATCATGGTAGGAGAAAATGCAGTTAAAAAACTAAAAGATGTTCCCTTATTGAACAGTACTATATGTCGACGAATCGAAGAAATGGGAGTAGATATCAGTGACCAGCTGAATTGTAGATTGAAAGATAATGAATTTGCCATAAAACTTGATGAAGCAACCTTTGGCGGTCATGATGCCTATTTGATATGCTACGTGTGGTATCTGTTCCAGGCAGAAAAACGAATAGTTGAGGATATTCTTTTTGCAAACCTCTCGAGTTACGTTGTTGGG
The DNA here is from genome assembly GCA_963675345.1 of Trididemnum clinides. Taxonomy (NCBI): domain Eukaryota; kingdom Metazoa; phylum Chordata; class Ascidiacea; order Aplousobranchia; family Didemnidae; genus Trididemnum; species Trididemnum clinides. Next base: position 23,373,564 of record OY776305.1, on the reverse strand, counting down.
GCGTAGATATGTTTCACATCATAGATGATTTTTTTCGAAAAATGGTTTGCAATGGCAAAATGTAGTTGGAATTTGCACTGATGTAGCAAGGTCTATGTCAGGCAAGTACAACGGTCTTCAAGGTTTAATCCGTGAATGCGCACCTCAAGCTAAATGGACCTACTGTATGCTTCATCGGGAAGCTCTAGCTTTTCAATGTTTTGGTGCTGAGCTAAACCAAGTTGTTGAAGAGATTGTGAAGGTGATCAACTTCGTAAAAACGAGCGGGGTCAGGAGTCGTATTTTTAGCAAGCTGTGTGATGATTCAGATGCGCCACGCAAACAGCTACTTTTCAATGCCACTACTCGATGGCTGTCGTTGGGAAATGCCTTCGCACGAGTTTTTGAACTGAAGCAAGAGCTACTCACATTTCTGCAATCAGAGAGGCACCCAATTGCTGAAAGCTTTCAACAAACTGACTTTTTATTGAAGTTTAGTTATCTTTGTGACATCTTTGAAAAATTGAACAAACTAAACGTCAGTATGCAAGGAAACGATGCGAACGTTTTAGAATTGTCTGACAAAATAGAAGCCTTTTTAAGAAAAATTTCCTTGTGGCGTGTTGGCGTTTCGAATAATTCTGGCCATGAATACTTTCCTTTCCTCAATCGCATGCTAGCTGATCTTCCCATTATTTCTCTACCATTAGTGGTCTCAAAAGCAGCTTCTGAAATTTGAATAGACTTGAGACAAATTTCAAGCAGTATTTTACCAGTGATTTTTCTTCCTATGCATGGATAAGAAACCCATTTTCGGTGAGCGTTGTTCTTTCGATGTTTAGCGGACCCCAAAAAGAGGAATTTATTGACCTCTCTTGCAACAATACCCTGAAATCCAAAATGGATCGATTTTGTACAATTTTTGGATTGAGGCTCGCGCACAGTATCCCGTTATTTCGAAAGCAGCTCTCCGTATTTTGATTCCTTTTGCTACTTCTTACATGTGCGAGGCTGGTTTTTCTGCTGTGGCTGTTTTAAAAACAAAATATCGCTCGAAATTGGATGTTGAACGGGAAATGCGCGTTGCGGTTTCAAACAATGCACACGATTTGAGGCGCTTTGCCGAAACAAAAGAGCTAATGTGTCGCATTGAATACAACTAAATAACAATGTGTGAAACCTTTGTGAAGCTGTGCGTCGCTTGATTTTTTTTGCGAGATAAGTGCGTCGTGGGTTTTGGTGAGTTGGGAACCATTGGCTTAACCCTTTAAGGATCATAAGATTCTCATTCATAAAATTTGAGCCAATTCCTTAATTGTGTGGTAATAAGAAAATTACAACGAATTTCAGAAAAATGGTTGTTCCGTCATAATCACATAACAATTATCAATCATGTAATATATGTGTTACATTATCCCTCAAAGGGTTAAGGTGCATTTAGTGCGATAAACTCACAATTACTTTCACTATATTCTCAGCCTAACCCCAGTGACATGATCCATGTTTACTACTGCCGCATATTACTATGTTTGATACTTTTCCGTTTGTGAATTACTGCACTAGTTCTTTTTGCCAATACCTTTTAGTCTTTAGGATTTGCAGCAGAGCTGGGCAATGGGCAGCTTTAGCGCACGTTAAGCAGTTCTGCATTTGCGCAACATGCGCTCCACTTTTAAGATTATTATTTTTCGTTTCAAAATTTGCGCAGCGCTTTTAGCAATTTTTTTTCTATTACACAAATTGCGATTGTGAAACCTTTCTGGGGCTTAAAATTTATGTTTAAATGCCCCATTTTTTGTGTACTTATAGAGATCTACGTCTCTAAACAATACTCTTTTTGTCAAATCTTTTACATGTACAACAAAAAATTGTTAGTTACAGATAATTGATTTAGGTCACCTTGTATTTTCGGTGGCGTTTATAGCCTACTAATTGCATTTGCATTGTGGATTGGACTAGTTTCGCACATGAGAGTTTTAGCTTTGTAACTTTATGAAAGCAATATTTTGTTGTGATACTATGGCGTTGACAAAGTCCGTACGTAGGTCTACAGCAATTATCGGTTTAGTGGTTCTCTGTACTTACAATAAGAGTATCCTATTGGTGCAGTATTAAAAGATGTATGCTGCTGCAGTAAATTGTCATATAAAAATGGTCAACAGGTGTTTAAATTTCAGTATTTCAGGTCCAGTCGTGTTGCATAACTCCCACCAGATTGAGGGCTTAAACCATCAACTTTTCTACTAAAACAATAAAAGCTTACAAAAAGCGGACAATAACAGTCTCCAAGCTTTGTTTCTGAAACCGAGTAAATCTCGTAATGTTTCAGACAGTATTAGAATTGATAAAGGAAAAATGATTTCTACAACATGCAGTCATAGTGATTTGTATTGAAACTGCAGGGCCTTTACGTGAAAAATGGAATCTAGACCGTAATTAAAGACATATCTGTGAAAAGACAAAATAGCAGCTAGCTCAACAAGCGGCATAGGTAATCATAATTCAAGAAAAGATAATAACGTTTAACCTTTGTAAAAAATGTTTTAACGAGCTGTTATGCGTTTATTATTGTTGAATTTTAAAATATGTTGTGGATGTAGGATACGCCCCATATGCTGGTCGAAGACCTAGTTTGGTGACCCCTGGTTTGCACTGTGAATAGTATAGGTTAGCCTAAGGAGTATGCAACCTGCGGCCCGCGGCCACAGATTGCATTTTCAAGTCGACTTTGCAAAAATTCAGTCTTGTCGAGGCCGACCGGATAAGTTGAACTTTCAAACGAAAATTGTAAAATGTTTCACTCGTGCTGATATAAGCATTCAACAGTGCATCAAGTAGGCTAACATCATCGGATTGACTTGCTCGTCTCTGGCATTGACATTAGTATGAGACTTTGAGTAGTGATTTTATAATCTAAAAATTTGTATTTTGGCAAAGTCTTTTGAATAAGATCCACAATTAACTGCTTCAATATCAGTTTTCAAACTTTTTTACCTGTTTTAGGAAGCACACACCCCTGCATCTGACCCCTGCATTTTATTTGTAAGTTTTTTAAAAATATCTATATATTTTTCATTTTGGGATGCAAACTCTTTTGCCGTATTGTAATATTTAATAAACACATTTAATAGGGTGACAAAATCGCTTCGAAAATTCATTATTTGTCCTCAAACTATAGCTGTACAGTAGGCTTACTTCAGAGACTCTGCTTCCGTTTAAGGAGCACAGCAACTTGTTAGGGGTCAATAACCTAAGTTGTACACTCGCGCCGTCAAGCTAATGGCGCGAATCAACGGCATTATCTCGTTGCTTGAGCTAACGCTAGCGGCGACAATATTTTTCAGAAGTTAACGGAGGTGGCAGCTGCGAGACTTTTTTTTGCTGAAATCTAGCGTTAGCGCGAAGCGTTAATTTATTTTAGAAAATATGGTATTAAGAGATTACCTTTACAAGTCAATAGAGTAATGCATAGAGGGGTAGGTCATTCAATATTCTCATAAGAATATAATGTAGATTTAACTCAACGAAGTCAACTATATAATAGGATAACGCAAGCAGTTGTAATTCTTTTGCTAGGCTCAATTGGTTTGCTGCATAGTCGCACAAGCGTCGGTTTGCTTCTGCAGTGCTAATTCTTTTAGAATTTTAAGTACTGCAAATTACGAAACTTGCACGACACTGCTTTAATAGAAAGGGAATGCAATGAAGATGAGGATAAGAGGGAAGGTCAAAAGGAAGAGCCTGAATTAAACCCGTGGCCATATAGCAATAAGTATTGTAAACTTGATTCTCATAAAAGTGACAACCTATTTTTTCAATATCAAAAGTGCTGCTTACCTGGAAAAAATTGTAATGTCCTCGGTATAATCAAGAAGTGGTTTGCAAAGTCGTGCCAATTATGAGCAAATGACAGCGCATTGGACTGACCCGAAAATCTTGAAACGACTCAAAAGTGTGCTTTCTTGCTAGCGCTTAGTGAGCAATCACACTTGTGATTCCTTGGCAAAGAATATACAGGATGTGGGTTTTCAGCTTCAGCATTTGTTCAACCGTCATTAGCACTATTACAGATAATGGCAGTAAATTTGTCAAAGCTTTCAAGTGCGTTTTTACTTCGTTTATATATTGCTCTATTGTTACTGCAACAACACGTTAAAAGACTAAGCTTTGACTCCTTTATTAATACAGTAAATTATTGTAGTTGATTTTCTCTTTCGTAGACTATTTAGTGAGATGGGGGATGAAGATTTATCAGGGCTACCGATACTTAAACCTCAAACAGCCAACAAAGTTGAAGATCCAGTTGATCACGTTGATGTCAGCGACTTGACTACTCTTTTTGCAAGTGAGGAGGATGGGGAAAGTGATCTTCCCAAGTCCTGAAAATGTGCTACACACATCTTGAATTAGGTAGCTGGTTCCAATACAGAGAGAGAGCTTTCAGTGACATAAATTACAAAAGGGAGAATAGGTTTGTGTCGCTATTCAATAGAATTTTTTTTGATTCTATTTCAATTTTAATTTACTTCTTAAAATTGAGGCGACGTGTAGTATCGCTCGAATAATTAAGTCTGGTTGCGACTTAATAGCTAGGAAAAGATTGGCTTCCACTAAGCTACTTTAACCCACGCACTTCTAGATCACGTACAGAACAAATATATTCACAAACCACTTTACAACTTCAAATTCCTTCGCTTGTCAAATACAGACACTAAAGCACTTTACTATATAAATATCAGACTAACCAAAACTAAAATCACCAAAATAATTACTTGATTCTTGTCACAAAAATCACCACAAAACAATGCTTTTTTACTACACTCTACTCTCTCTACTGAACTACACTTTCTCTCTTTCTCTCTTCCTGAATGAATGAAAAATCTCGCCGCCTTATATGCACGAGTGAAAAATAATTTAGAAATTGCTATAACATCACGTGACATAGGAAAACGTCGTTAATAAATTACGTAATCGGTATTAATAAAAAAAAGAAAAATCTTCGAGAAGAAACAAGAATCACAAGAATACACTTGAACTTGGTCACGTGGTCAACCATTGTGACGTCAGAAAAGGTCTGTGAGTTACAAATCTATTAATAAATGCGAAAGAAAACAAGGTCTTTTTTCGAAAGCAGTTTAGCAAGTTTTGGGCTTCAGACAATTCAGATTGTTGAATTTACACATATAAATTTTATATATAATGTTCTGAGTTTTAAACCCGCAGTCTTTCGATACAAGTCTTGACGCTCAGTTCATCATGTCGTGCGGTTAGTAAGTATAACTTGAACCTTTTGCCCCGAGCATTCTAAAATTTGTGTGTGCTTGATTCAGAGACCGAGTCAAAAAATGTTTGTGAACGAGATTATCTGCGACGAAAATCGTCAGGAAATTTATAAAGTGTTCAAACGCACAGTTGAGTAAAAATTTGAAAATTTTGTTTTCAGGAGCTCTCAAAGCATCGGATACCATCGGCCAGCGCGTCGGAAGACTTTTGACTGTACCGGGCGTTACAAGATAGAATTCTGCATACGACGTGAAGAGTATACAATCAAAACAAAAGCGGTTTCTTAAACGCATGCTGAGAAATTGAAGCTCGTTGTTTCACTTCAAGTGACTTGTCCTACTTGAATGAATACAGTTTGATGGTGTTGCACATAATGCTAGTTTCCATCTTTATATTCTACAAAGTTACTTATCCTATTTAGAAATTTTGCTTTCTATGTTCAAAAGCGGCCGGTTATATTTAAATAGAAAAATTTAACAGATAAACTTCTGCTACTTGACATATTACAAGCCTTTGTGTCAACATCAGTCATAGTTGCCATTTTAGATTATTTTCATCTAAATTTAGATGTTTTTGTAACAATCTAGATGTAAGATTATACAATCTAGATGTTAGATATTTTTTTAGATTACTATAAAAAATATCTAGATGTTATTATTTGTAGGCACGTGTCAAACCTCGGTTGTCGAACACAATTCGCTCTGGAAGGCTGTTCGAAAACCGATTTGTTCGAAAATCGAAGCATCAGAAATAGTGAAAATGAGATTAATTTGTTCTGTACACCAAAGGAAGACAGTGAAACCTCGGTTTCCGAGGAACTCGGAGTTCGAGTGATCCGTCTTTCGAACAAATTAAGAGCAAGAATAACCTGAACCAAAGAGAAACCGAGATTTGGCTGCACACGTCGTGACGAAAAGAGGCTTTGACAGTTCGTGCAGGCGCAAATTTCCACCGGCAAGAGGGTGCTGACCTTTTTTTTTTTTTTTTTGGAGACCACCATGTCCACGCGTGGAAGAAGGTTAAGCCGAGGAGTTCTCGTATGATAGACAAAACGTATTTTGTGAGATGACAATGTTTTCCACCAAGAACTTGACACGAGAACCTACTACAATTTGTATTACATTTCTTAATCCTTCAATATGCCAAAACAGACAAAAAGTAAAGCCTATGAACAGAAATTCAGAAAAGAAAGGCTAAATGATCCCATTTAGATTATTTTTGGATGTTTTATTTTTCAATCTAGATGAATCTAGATGATTTTTGAAGTCAATCTAGATTATTTTAGTCAAGGAAATGTGGCAACTATGACATCAGTTATTTAAATTTAGCTTACATTTTAGATAATTTAACTTTCTCAATGGAATATAAACATGTTATGGATTCCATTGCTGCCGGTTTGGACATGCTGCAAGGGGAAGAAAAAAGCGTACACAGGACTTTTGCTACCTACTTTAACAGGCATTTTTCACTAACTCAGAATAAAAGCAGAGCAATGGCTTGGCTTATTGCAACCCACTGAGTGAGAGCATGATCTTCGAAATGGAGAAAAGGTAAAAATAAAGGAACAAAATATTGATACAACGTGTACACTTTATTACAGGTTGGATAGTTTCTGCATAGCTTGATGCAAAATTATTAGGCACTATAGGCCACACTTCCTAAAGAGTAAACTAAAATATGCTTGGGTTTTCTGCAGGTTCGACAATTTTTCACAACCAAAAAATGTATTCTGGCCAGTGCGAAGCATCAGAATTACAGGTTGTCGCTACGGCGTAAATGGCTTCCTGGCGTGTGTGCGGAAAATGTCTTTCAGATGGCCGGCACTTAAATCGCAAACAATATGGAAAATAAAGAAGTGGAGGGAAACTGCGATAGCGTGAGGAGTGATGACTCTTCGAATCAGTGGAAAACCATTTGCTGCAAGAATTATCTGTCTCTTATTCCAAGAAAGACGTTATTAGCGTTAAGAAAATGGCAGCAATGTTCACAAATAACTAGCTGTCAAGAAACTAGTGGATCTCAGATTCTTTTATCAACAAAGATTGTGAGAACTGTTCATAAAATATAACTTATCGATGCCATCAAGTGCAACAGTTGGTAGCGTGTTTTCTCTCGGAAAAAAAAACAATGTGCGCAAAATGGAGCAAGCTCACAGCTAAACATTTTGAAATGCTTGTATTTTTTCAAAGGAATAATGTGTGATGATTAAATCGAAATAAAGCTTGCCACCGCCTGATGAGACCCAATAAGGTCAAAACCAATCGCTGGTTATTGACATGATGTAGTATTACTACATGGTACCGTATGATTTTGTTGACCATTTTTGAGCAAAATTTTCTATTTTATCATAATGTGATGCTGGAGGCAGATCACTCTAAATAGGAGATCGCCTTTAAAATTGCTAATTGGCAACTAGTAACTCCTATATTAAAAGCTTTTTAGATTGAAGTAGATAGAGCGTCTGCTTGTGAAGTGGTAGATTTAGGTTTGCTTTCGAGATTGGCCAAACCAAAGACCTAAAGATTGAAATGCATAGCTTCCTCTCTTGATGCTCAGCAGCAAAAGGGACAGTACGGGGGGCAAGCCAGCAAGTTAATTTACTTGTGCCCTTTGGCAAACGTACTTAATGGAATATTTTTATTTTTGAAATATAGACAGGTGGTTGGGCCAGCAGTCTACCCTTTGTGGCGGCCCACCTTGATCAAAAGCTAGCAAAAAAGAGCCTTAATAAATAAAATCAAGTTAAAACGAAACACAACGTTCTTTTTTAACCTAGGAATATATTTGCTCTGATAAGGATCAACGCTAATGGTACCATTGATGACGGTGCTAGCTTTTTAAGTAGTTCGCACTAACGGTGATGGCGTCAATTTAATTTGTTAACGCGTACAACACTTTGTAATCTGATTGTTAATGATACTTTCAAGGTAGTCATTATGTCATGATATTTTCTAAATCGGTTATTTTTTTATTATCGAGTGTGCAAACGGTGCAAATATATCATACATTAAATAAAGCATAGCTTAGATCGCCACACTTGTAACCTATACTAGGTCCACTGTAGTGGATGGCCTGTCAGTACTCTGCGAAGCCGTATCACTCGTGAATGAGTGGCGGTTGTCGCAGGTGCACTAGGTCTAGCAACTGCTAGAACAATAATGCTGTCACAACCTAACGGTCATAAGCTTTTATAGTAACGCAAAAGGCTAGCAAGCACTTAGCAAGCTGCAGACAGTGACACTGTTTCGATCAATCAGGTCTCTTCAGAGCAGTTGGTGACCAATAAAAAGCTAGAGGCTTTTGAAAAAAGTATAGATTAGACCGCCACAACTTGTGGGATCTATACTAGGTCCACTATAGGGGATGGTCTGTCAGTACTCTGATTACTCGTTAATGAGTGACGGTTGTCGCAGTTTGCTAAGTCATCGCTAGCCATTTGCAATACTATAAAAGCTTGTGACCACTAGGCTGTGACAGCACTATTGTTCTAGCAGTTGTTAGACTTAGTGCACCTGCGATAACGGTCACTCATTCACGAGTGATACGGCTTTGCAGAGTGCTGACAGACCATCCACCATAGTAAACCTAGTATAGATCCCACAAGTCTGGCGGTCTAAGCTATGCTTTACTAAAAGCCTTTAGCTTCTTCTCGGTATATCATACTTGTTTCACCATTGTATTTGCGTTTGGTGCTAGTTTCGCCATTGAGTCTGCGTTTGGTGCAGATATTCAAGACAACCTTGAATATTCAGTCCACGCCGACTTTATCCTGACAGATCGTAAAAACCAAATAAAAGTAAACAGAATTGTGAATTCGCTTTTGGTCAGGCATTAATTAGAGAATAATCAATGTGCGTTGAACTACAACTACAAGTGACTAAACATTCTTGCTAGAGCATGTATTTCTTGCTATCTTAATCTGTTAAATCAGTGCTTTCCAGCTTGAAGTCCGCGAGAAGGTTTCAGGGGGTCAGTAAATGCTTTGATGAATTTCGATGAAGACATGTTTCTCAATAACTAATGTCTTTAACTCAGTGGAAACTGGTTTTTGACATAATCAATTTATGTTTCAAAATCAAAAGTATCGTTTTTTGTAAAAGAATAAAAAACATCAAGGGAGTTGCGCATAGCCGCTATGTTCCCTCAAAGTTTGTGAATTTTTGTAAATGTGTTGTTTGAACTATTTTCAGCGAAGGCGCAATTTGCAACTAGACTTGCTCACTATTGAAACAGCCAATAATTTCAAAACATATTTTTTCACTTCATAAAGTGCATGGAATGTACAAATTCAATGTTGTGAGAGGGCGCTAAAGTGATTGTTGTGAATTTTTGAGAATAAGCTGTTAAATTTTAGACGTACTTCTTACAACTTTTCGCAATTACGGACCTAAATGTATGATCTAAAGTATTAGTATAAAATTGCGTACATATAAGTATGTTTGGTCTGCTATAACATCTAATGTAGTTGCTATAGACTGTAGACTTTTGAATTTCCCAGCTTGTCTTGTTCGCCCTGTTTTCGCCCTATACTGAGAAAGTGGATTGGCTCACAACTGAAACAGCGAATAATTTCACAAACTTTTATCTCTTAATTCTCACCACTTGGATGGAAGAATAAATTTAAAGTTGTGGGAGGGTGGCATAGCCATTGCTGTCCATATTGGGGAATAAGCTATTAAATATTACGCTTACTACTCACAACGTTTCGTAATTGGATGCCTATTTGTATGACCTAAAACCTCTGGCCGCGCGTATGTTTCTTGGTCCTGGCATAAATGTAACAAGGGGAAGTGCAAACTAACCTGAAGACAAACAATTGCAGTTATGGCTATAGGATAAGTTCTTCTTTAAGAGTATAATTAAGTGAACAGGTATTTGTGCTAAAGATGCGTAAAATTGTTGTGATTCCTGCAAGATTCCGTATAAAATATTGCCCGTTTGTTCAACTTTGCAACACCTGGTTAATGTGCATTTGAGGTTAAGACTAGTCAGACTTGCTACTCGACGGTACAAAAGTATTTTAACTTGCCATTACAGTACCAAAATACAAGGTTTTAGGTTTATCGATACGCTAATGCTGTGATGTTGCCTATCATTGTTCTTTAACCGGCAGTATATCAATAGCTTGGTTTTGAAATGGCAATAAATAATAACTTTACACGCATCTGCTGTTTGCTGCTGTTTCCAGTGTGAACATACCAGAACGCTTATAACATCACAATAGCTGTTTAAAGCGTTCAAGAGAAAATTATACTCAGAATTCTTAAAATGCTTAAAAATAAATCTCTTGTGGCATCATCAGTTTAGCTTAAATTGTTGTAGAGGTTTTTGTTGAAAGCATCATGTTAATATCTCGCAAAAAAGCGTTTAATCGCGTTTCTGCGGTAAATAGGTTTTGAGAAAATGAAGAGAACAAAGTCTGCAACTAAATGTTATCTGTGACGTCTTCTTCCACATAAAGAGAATAAAATTTTTGCAAGCTGGTAAGTCGGGGGCTGGCGTTTGTTTGAGCAAAAAGTTGTTTTCCTCGAACAAGGAATGCAAATTAAAAGAAATTATCTTCAAGTATGACGCCGTTATGACGTCACGAACCACACCGTGACACTTATTTCGGGGACTGTGATACTTATTTCGGAGATAGTGATCGACCGAAAAATTTTGATGCTTGTGCACCCGATTGTTTCAAAGGAGTTGAAGCGCACGTACGGAAAAGAACTCTGCTTCATACACGTGTATCATAGGACTGATCGGTTTGGGAGAATATTTGAGGTGCATTTTGCAACCCACACCTAAAACATGGACGACCGAAAAGGCAATACCACTTCAAACATCTTATAGAATTTATCTTTATCGTGTACAAACTAACTCAAATGCTCAACAGTTCTCGTTGAATCTATTCAAAGCTTAAAGATTGACTTCAACATGTTATCCTATTTCATCTACATTTGTCATTGATCTAATGAACTTTTCAGCAAACAATCATTTATTAATCCAATTAAATATAAACAAACAGCATGCTCATTTAATCAAAGCGACTGTCTAGAATCTTCAAGTCATCTTATTTTTTTGTTGGACACTTCCTCTCTTCAGGTATTTTTTGCAAATATTCTTTAATTTGCTCGGGATCAAGTGAGTTATAGTCTTCGTAGTAAATGACTTGATCACCGTTCGATGCAATGGTTTCAAGTTCTTCGTCATTAACTTCCCAGCCAATTCCGATAGCAAATACCTATCACAAGAAAGTTTTAATAGAGTTACTAGTTAATTATAGTCTAGTAGTTGTTTCCTATCAATTGCTAGAAGTGTTAGTTGTGGTCAGTTATGTCTGGCTGCTTTCACTGTATCCGCTTTGGAATAAACTATTGGACAAACACAGCAAAGAAATACACGCGTCCACGAGCAATTTAAAAGCCTTGGGTTTTAAACAAACCCGACGATAAAAAGAGAAACAGAGCGAGAAAGAAAGTTTTAACTTCTCAATATAGCTCTTCTGTTGTAATCGAAAGTTTCTCAGTAAATCTTTAATAAACTTTCGATTACACCAGAAGAGCTATATTGAGAAGTTAAAGGATGCCTGGTGACAAAAGCAAAATAAAGAAAGTTTTCTTTGTTTGATGCTTGATTATGTTTACACTGGATTGTTTTAGAGATCTCACTTTCTTCGGAGTGCATATAACTAATTGTTTGGATTAACAGCAGCCAAGTTTTAAGAACGCTGCTTACCGTGGTAGCTTTTGTCTTCAACAAATCGCTAGCTGTTTTGATTGTGTAAGAAGGATGTTTGATGTTGGATCTTCCGTCAGTAACAAAAATAATGATTTTGTTTTTAACATCATCTCGACTGCCGAATTCGGAAGTAAATGCCATGTTGTAGGTGTCCAATAATGCTTCGATTGTGTTGGTGCCTGAAAATAAAAATATTGAACTATTTCATAAATGAAAAGTTGAAGCAATGCTAGCAATCGAAACTGCAATCTGAGGTTAGATGACGACTCAGGTTTTCATTTTATGATTTATTCAAAAACCTCGAAAAAGATATTTCGAAGGAGGAGTGCCCTAAACGGTCTTTAGGACATTTGTCTTACTAAATTCACGTTTTCATACAAATCGCTACCCATTACTGGCTAAACGTAAAAACACCGCTGCCACAACATCCTGAACAATAGAACAAGAGTGGTCTTTTCTGGCGAGTATAATCCAATTCGGACCAATTGTCGTTACTTTAAATCTCACAGTAATTGCGTTACTGTGCCTTTTGGTAACAGCATGAGTGACGGCTAAGGTGACTAAGGATTTTAATGACCAATAAACTGAGCAAATGAATGCCAAATAATGCAAACAAAATGCATAAATTTGATAAATCCAAAACAGAATCAAAACCGTGGTTCTTTGTCAGGGGTACGCCACCTTTTTATTGTTGAAGGCCGCTTTACAGACTGTGTTTTAGCTTACGGCCACCAGTAAATCAAATGTGAAAAATTTTGTAGTTTATGCGAAAGGGAAGATCTTTTCTCATCTAGAACAGGGATCTCCAACTTTTTCTATAGAGGGTCACATTGCCGATATTTAAAATACCCGTGGGCCAAAGTTGATTCAAAGTAAGTAGAAGGTAACTGTATCATGATTGGTAAAAGCAGTGACCAATAGAAGGAGCGGAAACTAATGTGTGATTTTTAGACCATAAACGGATTCCTTTTGTTTGCATAAATTTGGTTTGGATGTTTTAATGTACGTGGCTTCAAGGGTGGAAAGGTGAAAAGAAATACGGCCACGGGCAAGAATAGAAAATTTGTTGTCATTATATTCGTGTGCGCATGTAGGGTTTTGTACAAGATGTTGTCCTATGGCAGAAGGCTTCCTATGGCAGAAGACAAACAAAAGGAATTCGTTTATGGTCTAAAAATCACACATTAGTTTCCGCTCGTTTTATTGGTCGCTTCTTTTACCAATCATAATAGAGCTTTTTTCCTTCTTCGTCAACTTGTCTCTATATAAGTGACTCACTTTACCTTTTCACTCTATTTCTGACGGATTCTCTTAAAAAGTGTCGGACAAAAAGCTTCGAGAATGAATACTCTACTTTCTGCAATTTTCAAATTCTGTACCACAAATTAACTCTAGAAAGTAACTGTCAACAACGTCGAAAATCGTGTTATGTTGCTCAAAAACTAGATGATCTCCAAAAAAAAGATCATCACTTTTCTGGCTATCGCCAATTATGCTTTTTGCGCAAATTGATTGGATCGAAGTGGTTTTGTCAAGAAAACACTGCACTATATTTTTCTTTTGCAATTATGAAAGGGCTTTGCGGGCTGTAGTTTCGTGACCCCTGATTCAGGAGATGAAAGTTTGGAATGGAAAAGGTTCTCAACTTGATCAAAGTTTGAATTAAAATTGATTTTTTCTGTTTCTGTAAAAATAATAAAGATTTTTTTAAAGGAGAATCAACTCTAAATTTATGTGCACGGCAGCACAACCTATCACTTAAGAACAAAGGTTGTGCACCCTTGTTTTATGCTATTGCTGTGGGATAACCATTTTACCAAAAAACAACAAAAACAAGTATTAGAATGTGCTAATGTTGATTTACTAACCATTTCCTTCCGAGTAGAAGCCCTTTATACGTTCAAGCTCTTTTTCAAACTGTTTGTTGGTAGCAGCAGCGTTCAGTTTAATAATTCGGCAGTCAATCTTGTAAGTTCTTACACCAAAAGTAATCACTCCAAATTGAACAGCCTTAGGTCCAATATCGGAAGATCTAAAATACGTAAGGATTGCACAGAATTTTTTCTTTTTCTTGGAAGTTAAGCAAAAATATCCGTAGTACTAAATTAACTGTCGAGTTTAGCTGTTTTGTTGATCCAGCAAAAACAGTTAAGTCTAAATTATTTTACTAAAAATTTTTAATAGTTATATATAGTCTACATTTAACTTCGTAATTGACTTTCAAATATGATTAAAATAACAAAAGTTATGTTTTTCTCCCACGATCACAACATCAAAGATGTTGTTGCAGTGTTTTTTCTCATGAAACCGTTGTATTCAGTGGCGTACCCAGAAAGTTTCCGCGGGAGGGCAGCAAATATATTCATCACAATCGTGTGACGTCACAAATCAACTTTATGGGGAGTGCCCAAAGCACGACCATTCTAGGGTGGTTCGATCGCAAAAAGGGGGTGAGGGGGAAAAGCCCCGTCGCTGAGAAAATTGTATGAGTTTCTATGCCTCATTACGTTTTTTCAGCTAAAAATACAAAAAAAATATACTTTCACTTTAGAGCGTTTCTTTTGTTTGTTTGTTTTACAAATGCTCATGTATAGTGCCAAGTAATACCGGTAGCTTTTTATTCTCGTACAAGTTGTACAATTCTCTTTAAAAACGTGGCTGCCACTAACCACTCTGCAGAAAGCTGATATTTCGCATAAGTAGCAGAGTTAATTGATCAAATATCGCTTTTATAATAGTGGTTTGTGCGGTTACATGTCTTCCTTCTGCAAGGTTTTGTCTTCCTTCTACAATTCTTATTCACTTTTACGAGCATAACAAATTTTGATAACTGCTTCACTTTAACCTGACGGTTCAGTCCAGATTTCTACCAGCAAGTGGTCTGAGCGACAAGTGGTATTTTACAGGAAAATCGAAATCCAGGGCGAATCCTGAATGCTCGCGAAAAGCCAGCTTTGCTTTGGCTAAAACTGCTTGGTTTTGCTTTATTCATTTTTAGGGTCTGAGGAGGGCCATGGCACAGTGGCCTCCCCCTCGGTACGCTAGTGGTTGTATTCTAATATGCATCATAATTGAAATCAGACTTAGAAGAGGGCAGACTATTTTGAACCAGTTTTTTGTCCAGGGCCGTTGAGAAAACAGTCCGGGCCCAGTACCAACATTAATTGCGGGTCTCTTTTAACAAGGATCTGGCAAGCAGAAATTTCCGGGTTTTATCCAATTACAAATGGATGAGTGTTTGGCATAATTGCTCAGAAATTGCTTTTCTTTCTGTGCTATTTTATTTTTAGCTCCGCTTTGATATGAATAAGACATTGCAGTCTGGCTACTTTACACTTCAAATAATCAAATTTCTATATGTGAAGCAATAAATCAAGCGCAGTTATAATATTATGTCTACGGAATAATATAAGGCTAAAAGTGAGTCAAAACACAAAATATGAAAAATGATCAATGCATCATTATTATTTATCAGTAATCGATAAGTAAAATGCAATCTTCCTGTTTAATAGGATAGCAAAAACATAGCAAGATTGATGCGAAATGATTTTGTAAAATCTTACCATAAACAAATTGATTGATCCATATGGGATATCTGGATTTAACATTTAGGAGTTTGAAGATTAAAATTATGTTATGCTTAGAAAGTCATGTGCTTTAAGAGTTACACGAATCAGATTTTATGTTTCTGACCACGGGGCCCGAATATTTTTAAAAAGAAATGTTTAAGCAAATTTTTGTGGTCAAAATGAAGAAAACATTAGTCATCACATCACAAAAATTATTTCATGGGTTATGCATTTTTTAACAGAAAAAATAGAAAGCTTAGATCTAATTTATTTGACACAAGCCGGCAAGCTTGCTTGTTGTATCCTTGGGCAAGGCACTTAACCGGACGCCTCCATCTTTATGTGGCAGACAGGTGGCCTACCCGTACTTCACCGGGTTACATCGTGAAATTGCTAACCCAGCATGTCGTAAAAGGCGACTCTTGGGTACCCACCAGTGGCAGTCCGCCTTGTTGGTGGTGGGGCTACCAGTCACTCAAGACTGGTTCGAAATGGGCTACCATCTTTCCCCTAGCCTAATTTCAATTAGGTTGACGGCTATGAACCTGAATTGCCGTTCGTGCCGTACCTCCATCCCGATGAAAAGGAGGGTAATCACAACAACAGCAACAACAGAGACGTTTATGTTTATCCAAATAATTATCATATAACGCCAATGTCCCATTTATGGGACGTGAGATTAAAACCTAATTTAAATCTTTAATATGTGTTTTTTATGAAATGAAGGTTTCATGTAATTTGCAGTTAAAATATTGCAAATTGAGTTATTAAGCTACAAGCGCATTTTGTAATGCACGATACAACGCTTTTTCTGATATCAATTAAATTATTGTGACATCACATAGCTGTTTGTTAGTTTGCAATCCCAGTAAGAAACGAATTTAGTGCAAATTTCAAGCAAACGATCCGCCCTCGATTTCTGTAAATCTTTATCAGTGAAACCATGTGTAACTTAGTGGATAAGGAAACCTTGTCATGGTTGAGTAATCACGCAGTTTTTGCTTTGAAATATTTTTGTCATTGCAGCACAAAATCAATAGAAATTTTGCCTTGCATTCTATTTCCATTTTTTCTGACTTTTGATGATTTTTCTTTATACATTTTGATCTTCTGTTGCGAAATTAAAAAAAATATATATCAAAGCTCCCCAGAATCAAGTCACCGTTCAGTGCACTTGATCTCCTTTCCATAAATTTACACAAAAATTGATGAGAAAATGGGCTAAAAACTCGAGTTAACGGGGTTTGCAGCTCTCGGACAAGATTTCAGTGCAAAAGTACGCTGACAGAAGGCTATAACTTTAATGAGTATTTTCATAGGCAAGGGTCAAGCTTTTAATGGGCTAATGAAAAGCCTGGAACGAGTTTTTAACTTAGCTCATATTCAAAAGCATAGACAACTTTAAACCATTAAGTCCAAACTCGTTGCTTGAAAGCAGCAGCAAATACATGTAGAAAGCCTAACAGCACCCGAGTTCAGTGATAGAGTCCGCTCAAAACGATGAATATTTTAATAAAAAAAGATAATGTAATTTTCTTGAAGGGCAGCCAATGCTTTATGTCAAGGGTGGCCACATCTGCTGTGCGAAAGATCCCAAAACGATGGGAGAGCCATCATTGAAATAGCTGCTTCGCACTTTTTAGTTTGAATTGATGCATTTTCTGTTCAAATAGAGAGTGATGACTTTTTTTTGGAAACGATCATTTTCAAAGCCCGAAATTACGCATTTGCACCCTTCCACTGGCAAGAAAACGAGTCGCACAACAAGTGGCACACCCCTACAATATATTACTGCGCACAAATGTTGAAAAAGGGTCTGCTATTAACAAACAGTAATAAAGTCAGCTTAGACATTTATTTGCCACTAGCAGATTTCCCCGTCGTTGATCGGGTAAAATGTAAAGACTGATTAAATTTTTACATTGAATAACCATATTTTAACTCTTTCGATCCCGCGCGGGTATAATTACCAGCAAGCGATCTTTATGCGTTCGCTCCCGCGACGGTATATATACCGGCAATAACAGAAATGGCGAACATGCGCGCAATTGTTTGCGTGCATCTCGTTCAAGCAAAAACGTTTAATTTTTTAGATAAAATTCTTTCATTGAAAATTCAAAATTTTTCCGTAGTAGGGAATTTCCCTGGTCGAGAACTCCCGGCTTAAGTGAATAACCCAATTTTTGCTGAAAGAGGGCATAATTTTTCAGAATGTCGCTGGGGTTCAAACGAAAACTCAACGTCCTTTTCCACTTTGCCAGCAGATTTTCCCGTTGTTGATCGGGTAAAATGTAAAGACTGATTAAATTTTTACACTGAAATCATGAAAACACATTAAAATATGGTTATTCAATGTAAAAATTTAATCAGTCTTTACATTTTATCCGATCAACGACGGGTAAATCTGCTAGTGATTCCTAAAAGTACAGTCTTACTCATAACCATCAAATTTGGATTTTTATTTGTCACAAATTTTTTTCTGTTTGTGGTACCTAACAAAAACTTTAGACAATTCTAGTATTTTAATATAGGTTGAATAAATATAGGCTCGTAGCCCCCCATAGACGATTCTGATCGAAATCAAAATACCGTACTTGGCTTCCCTGGAAAAAGTTATATAAGATTTATATGTTTGTTTGTATCTAAATGTCTTCAGTTTTATTTCTATAGCGGACATACAGACAGACAAACTTTGAGTTTTATACTAGCAGATTTATCCGTCGTTGATCGGGTAAAATGTAAACACTGATTAAATTTTTACATTGAATAACCATATTTTAATGTGTTTTCATGATTTTTATTTCATCGTACAACAGTACAAATAGGCCTCTAGTAGAGCCCCATAGGCTCGTAGCCCCCCATAGACGAATCTGATCGAAATCAAAAAACCGTACTTGGCAGATTTACCCGTCGTTGATCGGGTAAAATGTAAACACTGATTAAATTTTTACATTGAATAACCATATTTTAATGTGTTTTCATGATTTTTATTTCATCGTACAACAGTACAAATAGGCCTCTAGTAGAGCCCCATAGGCTCGTATCCCCCCATAGACGAATCTGATCGAAATCAAAATACCGTACTTGGCAGATTTACCCGTCGTTGATCGGGTAAAATGTAAACACTGATTAAATTTTTACATTGAATAACCATATTCTAATGTGTTTTCATGATTTATATTTCGTCGTACAACAGTACAAATAGGCCTCTAGTAGAGCCCCATAGCCTCGTAGCCCCCCAAAGACGAATCTGATCGAAATAAAAACACCGTACTTGGCCTACGACGGGAAAATCTGCTAGGGATTTTTAAATGTACAGTCTTGCTCATAACCATCAAATTTGGATTTTTATTTGTCACAAATGTTTTTCTGTTTGTGGTACCTAACAAAAACTTTAGATTTTGAAGGGGGCTTTCTGCCCCTAATATAGTCGAAAAAGGCTGGAATTTTGGAAAGCTTTCTAATTTAGTGTCTTATACATATGGTTTAAATTTCATCTAAATTGAACATATTTGAATTTTCAAAGGGGGGTTCTGCCCCCCATAGCTCCCTTAGGGGTGCACTTAGAGGTTCGGAACTACTTCCGTTGTCTTCCTCGGAGAATTTTACATAAGAATACACTTTTATTTTTTATGTAAACTTTTTAACCTTTCTTCCTATAGGGAACACACACACACACACACACACACACACACACACACACACACACAGACATTGACTTTTATATACAGGGTGTCTCAAAAGTAAGTATACACTTTAAAATTTGAATAACAATCTAATGGCTTGTTCAAATTTGTCAAAAGTTTACAAAAATATTCTATGAACTACTAGAAACAGATTACCGTCCTAATATCTCGTTGAATATTATTATTGACAGAATGTTAGACCTCAACGTGGGAGCCACCAATTTCGGGAGATTTCAGCCACCTTTGGATGCATTCTTGCTTGACACTTTGCAATAAATCTTGTGTAACTAGTCCACATGATGCTCTAATGTTTTGTTCCAACTCTAAAAGGTTTTGAGACCATGTGGAGTAAACTTTGCTCTTAAGGAAACCCCAAAGAAAAAAGTCGCATGGGGTTAAGTCAGGTGAACGAGCGGCCCATTCTAGAGGACCTCTGCGCCCAATCCACCTACCGAGAAAAAACTGATTTAAGTAATCTCTGACTTTCCTGGTGTAATGTGCAGGAGCTCCATCTTGCTGAAAGTAACAGTTTTTCAACCGAAGCATTTTTTGTCAACTTTACTCCACACGGCCTCAAAACCTTTTAGAGTTGGAACAAAACATTAGAGCATCATGTGGACTAGTTACACAAGATTTATTGCAGGGTATCGGGCAAGAATGCGTCAAAAGGTGGCTGAAATGTCTCGAAATTGGTGGCTCCCACGTTGAGGTCTAACATTCTGTCAATAAATAAATTCAACGAGATATTAGGACGGTAATCTGTTTCTAGTAGTTCATAGAATATTTTTGTAAACTTTTGACAAATTTGAACAAGCCATTAGATTGTTATTCAAATTTTAAAGTGTATACTTACTTTTGAGACACCCTGTATATAGATAGAAATATAGATTGCGCGCGATCTGGACCTCCTTGTCAACACTCCTGTTTTTTTCCAAATTGCACACTGTTAGCTTCACGACCAACAAGTCTGAATGACATTAGTGATTACCCAAAAGCAGCTTTTTACAACCTGCTGGGAGAGCATCATCATCATCATAATCCGGTTTAGCACTGGAAGATCGCAACTTAGCGAAGAACCTCCAATTTGCACTTTAACAGTTATAACATGATTAAAATAGATTGAAATAAAACTCAGAATTTTCGAGTTATTTAATTTGAGAGATTTTTTAAAGCCATCATATATTGCATCATGACTGAAAATAATTGGTTTCAAATTTTATTTTGCGCATTGTCGTGATCGATGGAAACCCCTCACCCCGATGTTCAGCCAGGGCCTACTACTCGGCAAACGCTCTTTTCAGAGCGGAGCGATGTGCCCCTGTCAGGGCACACCGTCGACAAGTTCCGAAGGCCAGCAGTCTTGTAGCTGAACATCGAAGGCCTCACTGCAAGCAAGATGAATGAACTTCATCATCTCGCCATGCAGAATGAGGCGCTCGTCATTCATCTTTAGGAGACCAACTGCACTTGTGCAGACAAGCTAACAATACCAAGCTTTGCACTAGCAGGGTCTTCTTTAAGCAGGAAGCATGGCCTCGCCACATTTGTCCATGACCGGCTAAAATGGACCCTTGTTGACCAGTCTCCAGCTACATCGGAGACTGAGTGGTTGTGCGTGAACGTTGATGGTTATAGAATCGTCAATGTTTACAAACCTCCACCTACGCAACTGCAAGCGTCTGATCTCCTAGTGTTTCCTCACCCCGTTCTCTATGCTGGAGATTTTAATTGTCCACATGTCAACTGGGGTTCTAGAACCAGCAGTGACGATGAAGAGTGCCCTGTTGCTTGGGCAAGCCTCAACGGCCTTGTCCCTCTCCACGACCCAAAGGACCTGGTCAACTTTTATTCTATCCACTGGAACACTGTAACCAACCTTGATCTGACATTTGTCAGTGTTGGTCCAGACAGCCGTGTACCTGACAGATTCATCTTCGAGAAGTTCCCTAGATCACAACACCGACCCTAGCTTATCGTTCCACAAAGACTTGCTCTGCCTGTTCCTAGCAAGCCTGTTATGTGATGGAACTTCCGCAAGGCCAACTGGAGTCACTACAATACATTGACCAACAAACTTGCCAAGAGTTTGTTGCTACCAGATTTACCAAATGTGTATCTGGCCCTACCAGGACTTCTGCAATGTCATCAAAACTGCCGCCAAAATTCTATCCCACGCAGTCATCGAAATAATCACATACCGTGTTGGTATGCTGGGTGCGAGAACCTTTAACATACATTTCTGGAGTCGCCTGAAGGAAGCGACTCTAACGGGGCTGCCACTGCTTTGCTCCTCAGGCTCGACGAGAAACGCAGAGATCGATGGACCGAAGCGGTTCAGACTATCGACTTTTCGCACTCTAGCCGAAAAGCATGGAGTATATTGAACAACCTAACCGGTAGATCACGGCGCTCCCATCGTCACTGTGCAGGTTCATCTAGCGCTATTGCGTCCCAGTTGATTAGAAACGGCAAATACGAGGGTATTGACCGTGAGTCATCTCGACTCATCTCGCAAGAAGAGTCAGATTTTTGGAGGGCCACTCCAACAAGTTTAGCGAACATCTCTGAAAGTTTTACATCTCAGGAGTTCGCTGCTTCCGTCAAACATCTGAAACCAGGAAAAGCTTCAGGCCCAGATTCTATTTTCCAGGAGCTAATAACCCATGCTGGAGATGCACTGAAGTCCTGGTTGTGTGGCTTTCTTTCTTCCCGCCTGCACCACTTTAAAGTTCCAAAAGTCTGGAGGAGAGCACTGGTAGTGGCGGTCCCTAAATCTAAGAAACCTGTAGAGGACCCAAAAAATATCTATCGTCCCATCTCCTTGCTTTGCGTTGCTTACAAGATCCTCGAGAAGCTCATACACGCTTGTGTTGAACCGATTGTTGACTCACTTCTCCCTAGTGAGCAGGCTGGGTTCCGATGGAGAAGGCCAACCGTGGATCAGACTTTTTTGCTTGCTCAAAACATCGAGGAATCGTTTGAGGCCAAGAAGAAGACTTGGTGTCATGTTTCCCAATCTGACAGCTGCTGACGACACTGTCTGGCACTGTGGTCACACCTGCAAGTTGCTTAGGCTTTTACCGGATAAGCACATGGTCCGGATGGTCATCAAAAACTTGTCAGAAATAGAAGCTTCACGCTCACTACTGGTGACAGCAAGCAAAGTAGGTTAAGGGGTTTGCGAAACAACCTCCCACAAGGACTGGTCTTGGTACCCCTCTTTTTCAACATCTACATATACCATCTGCCTTCCATGACTTCTTAGGAGTATGCATATGCTAATGACTTAGCATTGCTGTATGCTTCACGAGATTGGAAGGCTGTGGAGGACACTCTTAGCCAAGACACGACTACACTTTCAGCTTATCTCCAGACTTGGAGGCTGAAGCTCAGCAATACGAAAACGGTGACGGAGGCCTTTCATCTTAACAACTGAGAGGCCAAACGTGAGCTTAATTTACAACAATGGCAACCTACTGCCACCCTGTCTAGCCCCAAGGTATCTTGTGGTAAAGCTGGATAGGTCGCTCACTTTCCCTCACCACCTCGAGGCTTTGCGAAAGAAACTCTCCATCTGAGTTGGGCTGATGATGAGACTTGCAGAATCCGGATGGGGTGCAGGTGCCAAGATATTGCGCATCTCTGCTATTTTCTTGATCTATTCCACCGCTGAGTACTGCGCACCAGTTTAGTGTCATAGTACGCATACTCGCCTCAATGACAGCATTCTCAATGAAGCTTTGCGCATTTTCACCGGATGTTTTCGTCCCACACCAACGGAGGACTTTCCTGTCCTCGCAGGCATCCAGCCAGCTGAGCTCCTCCGATTAGGAGCAACACTCTCCTTGGCGAATAGTGCTATCCATGATCCCGACCATGTACTGCACGGACAGTTGGTTGGGCAGCAGAATGCGCATTTGGATAGACTTAGATCAAGACGCCCATTTGTACTTGCTGCGTGGAAACTATTAGATAGTTTGTTTAAACTGAGCATCCGCGTGAAGCAGTGGACAAAACATAAATGGAACGCGGAGTAATTGGAGAGTACTTCAAGGGTCCTTGATTTCATTCCCAGGGTCAGTTCGAGACAACTCGGAATGAGTCTGCCCAGAACATCTTGGGTAAGGCTCAATCGCATGCGGATTGGTGTAGGACGTTTTCACTCGTCCGTGTACAAATAGACTCTCGCTCCATCGCCGAATTGCGAATGTGGCGCCACTGAGCAAACGGAAGATCACGTTGTATCTTCTTGTCTCATACATTATGTACCTAGAGAAACACGAGATCTGCAGGTTTTGGATGGCACAACTCGATGTTGGCTTAACACCACCACTGCCAGCATCTAATCTGGGCAGCACAGCTGCCCGGGGTTGTAAAAGGATAGATCCTCGGCCCTGGCTTTGATTTTTGCTGACCTGGATTGAGTTTGGGTACCTGACCAAAAGACGACGACGAGCTTAAACATGGTATTAAACTAGTGGGAATTGTAAACAGTGCTCGAGATATTACAACATGAAAAAACTGTTTCGACTGCTGTCAATGGCATAAACATGAAGCTTAAACAATGTATTAAACTGCATGCTTACCTGGTCACATTGTTTACAAACTGAATCACATTTTTCCAATATGTATTTTCCGGAATACAAGTTGTAGAGTCCAAAACAAAGGTAATATCAGCAACAATTTTTGGATAGCAATCAGCTAGATTTGATAACAAAAACAATTAAGAGATTTCATCAAAAACTGGGCGTATTTTGATAAAAAGAAAGTAATAATTGGGGTTTGGATTTGAGATTGCTAAGATCTCAAAGCCCAGAACCTGATGTAGCAGAAAATATGTCGTTCAGCTATATTCAACCTCATACTTCCCGTGGAAAATTATTGCGTTGGTTGCAAAATCAACAAAAATATTTGCTCAGTTATAGGTAGCCTGATCACTTTTATTGTCTTCAATCCTTTTTTTAATCTGTGTGATGATTTCGACAAACTACCATTAAAAAATTTTTGTTTCAACACAAGTTCCAGAACAGAGCAATAGATATTCCTGTTTAACTTCTCTGTCAAAGACCTAGGCACACAAAGCGTTTTACAAAGCTGAAAGTATTGAAAACAATTTTAATCCAACACTTACGTTCGCAGCAAGGATGTTGAGGTTCGAAACTTCCAGTTGTTGTGTTTTCATTTTCAACACAAATTGATTCATTAGCACCGACAAGAGTATGTTCTAATAAAATAATTGCAATGAAACTATTTTAAATCACAAGCGTTTGTAGACAAATAGCAAGCATCGGTTGTTTTAAGCCATTTGATAACAGCAAAACATTTACGGTTTATAAGTGCTAGTGTAAACGCGAAGTTATTGTGGTACCATATATATAAAACAGAGTGAAAACATCTAGATCCATAAACGCGATTTTTAAATTGACAAGATCGGCAAAAGTATTGCACTGCTCTATGTTATAGCATTTAAGATTTCAGTGAGATTGAGGTAGACCTTTGAGAAGTCACAGTAAAACGGTTGTGAAGAACCAGAATTGCCAGGAAAAGTGGGATAAATGGTGTGAGCGCCATTTGCAAAAATATAAAAAACCTACGAGGTGGTCTTTTTGTGTACACGATTAGTGTTTTGAGACACCTTTGATTTCCAGTTATCTTTCTGTTATTTTAGCTACTCATATTTTGATTTCTTTCAAAAACGTAAAGTTTTTGGTAAAACATCAAGACCAATTTCAATAGCTCTTATCTATTTGAGATGGTAAAGTTCGATCTATGGGTGAGTACATACGCATGTACATACGTTTTAAATCCTCTGAAACTGCTGGACGTACCAGCATCAAACTTTGCACGATTGATCAACATCCGAAGGTGAGTGTCATGAGGGGTTCCTGACATCATAATAACGTCATAATTAAATATATACTTTATAAGTTTGCATTTTTTGACGGACAAAACAGTTTTGTGCTTAAGCGAAAAAAGCTTCCAACTTACCAACCAAAAAATATTTTTCCCTTTTGCGGTACAAGCTGACGACACACCTAACGCTTAATTGCATAATTTGTTCTCTGCATTTTCTCAAAGACTACTAGATTGTAGAAAAGCAATTAAATGCTGTTTTGAGAGATATTAACAAAATGCTTTTGATAAAAAACCTCTACAAAAATTAAACCTCAATCGATGATACAATTGATTCTTTATTTGAGCATTTTAAGGCTTCTAAGCATGCTGCTTCTCTTTTCTTTTGCACGCTTTAAACTCGATCAATGATTTTGTAATGCTATCCGACATAATCAACACAGTCTATGGTAGCTTTCTGCAACCAGAGATCATCATATCATAAATTTTTTTTAAAGTTGCAAAAGTTTTACTGAATCAGTTTATTTGAAAACTGATTTGTGACCTCATTTCTCAACGGATTTTCAAAACGTGTTTAACAAATGAAAGGTTGTTTTAAGGCATTTTAAATAATTTTTAACATAAGCATTTGCAATTAGTTTTTACCGTATTTAAAAAAATTGAACTTTAACACATTTATTGCAACTTTATACTCCCTTCCTCCCCACCAAAAACAACAAATTGGGGTGAGATGAGTAAAACTAAGAAAGTTTAATATGTAAACGTTATAATAAGGTACTAACCATTAGTGTTGTTTAAAAGCTGAGCAAGTTTTCATGCTAGCAATACGTAACTCTAATTACATAGGGCTAACGAATAGTTTAAAATGGCTGATTAAAAATTGATAGCCTTTGATCATTCTTTATTTTTAATTAACCAAATATTCCACTAGACCTAACAAACATGCAGTTGCTAGACAAAGTTACTTGTTTGGTACATTTTGACTACACTTCCTCACAATGATGGTTATTTGGCATTATCTGTTTATATTTGCAAAAAGATTTGTAAAAAAACTAAGTCTGTAAACATTTTTGAAATGTAGTCTACCGGTTCAAAACACTCAATATTTTGGTGCCTGCACTTTACCAATTTCTACAGAATCTAAGTCCTTTGGTACATTTTGACCAATCTTTCTCCGTAGCATGGCTCTTTAGCATTATCCATCAAAACTTTGAAAGCGATTCATTTAAAAATCAAGTCTCTTACAATTTCGATATCTAATCCAATCTAATCAAAAGACATGGTAATCCCCAAAGAAAAAGTGAAAGGGGGTAAAGATGATCCTGTTTTATCACTTGCAACAAAATATTGGTGTCAAGCTACATATGGTCGAAATGGTAAAGCCATTTCCTTTGGAACTGCGTGAAGCCGGCGCAGCGAGCTGATTTGTTCTAGACCTCAAAATTACTGATGAGAGATCTGCTGCTGTAATCACTTAAGTGTGAGTGCTTCATTTGGAGTTAGTTTGCTGTTTGCCTGACTACGTTTATGCCAGGACCAACCTACATTCCCGAAGCTCGAGGCTTTGAGTTATACAAATAGGCATACAATATCGAAAAGTCGTAAGTAGCGGTCTCAAATATTTAATTTATTTGTCCAGAAAAAACACATCGATTCTTTTAGTGCTTTCCCCTCTTACCCCACAACTTTGAAATTATGCTTCCATACACTTCGTAGAATAAACAATTTAAACTTTTTAAAATCGTTGGCCGTTTCAGTTGTGAGCAAGTCTAGTTTCCAAGTAACAAATAAAGCAAACAGAACATAGCTAGGAACTTGAGAAACTTTGGGAGAAATATAGCGGCTATGCTTAAACATCTGTAGCAGTTTGTAAACTTAATCAATTTTTTAAAAAAAGCGTTACTTTAGATTTTGTAATGTGAGTTGACTCTGTCAAAGGTACATTAAGTTTTAATTTATATTCTCACAAACATCAATTGAATGAAGCCGGTTGACCTCAACATTACTGATGGGTGCACTGCTATTGTAATGCCTTACCAGCGAGTGTTTGGGGTTAGTTTGTTGGTTTACTATTTTCTGGCTGCGATTATGCCAGGGCCATCCCACATGCTACGAGCCAGAGGCGATAGCTCATCCAAATACGCCTATATATACAAAAAATGTGGAAAGTAGTGGGCCTATATTTAATAAGTTAATTCTGAAAATACATATCAAACACCTTGGCGCTCTCACACAACTTTAATATGTTTTCAAACCAAGAAATTGCTGAATTTAACAAATAAAATTTGTTAAGTTTAAAGACGCCTATGGTGGAATCAATGAAAATAAGACGTTGCTAGGGACTCGAAAAGTTGGTAGACATGTAGTGACTATTTCCAACCCTCCATGATGTGTTTTTGATCGATTGGGTTTTACAAACGGCAGTTTTGTTTTGGAACGAGATTTGGCTTGGTGAAAAATCATAAACTTCCTGATAGGGTTTTTGTCGCAATCCATTTGGTAAAGCCGGCCTGGGCGGCTAAACCGATATTGTTAACCTCGATATTACTGCTGGGTACTCTTCCGATGTACAAACATAAAACTTGGTACCACTAATCCCCAGTCTTAGATTAGTATCCATAGAGGTTTCGTGACATTACAAATGCGGATATATTTTTTCAAGTCGCATTTAGTGGCAAAAGAAAGAACTCTTTGCTGGAACGAAAGCCAACTCAAAATTTACCAATTTCAAGAATCTTCGCTTCTTTAAGATGTAGATGCTGGACTCTGGACTGCGGGTTACTTTTCCCTGCTCTGGTAGAGCTTATGCCGGGAGAAAAGGAACAAACGCGCAGCCAGAAGCATTAAGTTTTAAAACTAGACCTACATCTACAAAAACGTTGTAAGTAATCTGCCTGATAGTTCATAGCCTAATTTCTGTAAATTTATCTATAGCATCGGCATTGTTCTCTTCTCAAACTTGGCATTTTATTACATTAAACTTTGTCTTTAATCCAGACCTTCCTACTTTTAAATGAAGATTGGTGTTTCGTACCGATGGAAAGAGCCTATTCACTACTAATATCAGAAATGGGCTTTAGTATTTATGTCTGCTATCCAAGTGATAGTCGATAATTTTTCTGCCCGCTGCTTTTCTCGCTATATAGTAGCAAACTTTGTGATGTCATTAAACATTATGTCATACCACTGCTCTTTTAACATAAGACTCAAAAGAGAAGAAAACATCATGCTTACAAACATTTAAATAAATAATTGCTTGTTGTACCTTGATACGGAGTAAAATGTTACAGAATAAGTTTTACCAAAAATCAACGTTTCTTGAAACGCAATCTGATAAAAGCTGATGGCCATAGCCACCACATGGCTATCAAGTTTATCGCGTGCTGGCAACGTCTTGTTTGCCCTGTTTTCATCAGAGATGTTCTCAAACTAAACAGACTTTTATCCGTAAAAAATTTAGGAAGTGCTTGAAAGCATATCAAAGTTGTAGGACAAGGCCAATGTGATGGATATGAATTTTCAGGATTAAGCTATTAAAAATTAGAACAGCTACTTACAGCTTTTTCGTAAGTGCAGGCGTATTTACATGAGCTAACGCCTCTGGCTGAGCGCATGTAGATTGTTTTGGCATAAACGTAGTCAGGCAAACAGCAAACTAACTCCAAATGAAGCACTCACACTTAAGTGATTACAGCAGCAGATCTCTCATCAGTAATTTTGAGGTCTAGAACAAATGTGCTCGCTGCGTCGGCTTCACGCAGTTCCAAAGGAAATGGCTTTACCATTTCGACCATATGTAGCTTGACATCAATATTTTGTTGCAAGTGATAAAACAGGATCATCTTTTTCTTGGGGGATTACCATGTCTTTTGATTGGATTGGATTAGATATCGAAATTGTAAGAGACTTGATTTTTAAATGAATCGCTTTCAAAGTTTTGATGGATAATGCTAAAGAGCCATGCTACGGAGAAAGATTGGTCAAAATGTACCAAAGGACTTAGATTCTGTAGAAATTGGTAAAGTGCAGGCATCAAAATATTGAGTGTTTTGAACCGGTAGACTACATTTCAAAAATGTTTACAGACTTAGTTTTTTTACAAATCTTTTTGCAAATGTAAACAGATAATGCCAAATAATCATGATTGTGAGGAAGTGTAGTCAAAATGTACCAAACAAGTAACTTTGTCTAGCAACTGAATGTTTGTTAAATCTAGTAGGAAAATTGTTGAATTGAAAATGAAAAATGATGTATGTCAATGAATTAGCTTAACCCCATGTAAATAGAGTTATAGATCGATGGAAAGCAAATTTCCAATGCTTTCAAAGGACACTAATGGTTAGTACCTTATTATAACCTTTTTGTTATAAACTTTTCTGGTATTGCTCAGCTTACTACTTTACAGGAGGGTAGTAAAGTTACACCAATGGTGTTAAGTTTAATTTTCTTGTAGCAAAACAAACACTAAACTTCTTATCATATAATATCTAAATTGCCCTAAAATCCCCTTTATTTTGTGGAGGAAAGTTTGAAAATTTGTTAAGAATGAGGTCACAAATCAGTTTTTGAGTAAACTGATTTTGTAAAAATGTTGCAATTTTTGAAAAAAATCATAATTTTGTGATCTCTGTTAGCGTAAGATTGTGTTAATCGCACCTGACAGCATTATAAAATTATACAGCGAGTTTTTAGCATGCAAGAGAAAAAGAGAAGGAGCATGTTTAGAAGGCATAACATGCTTAAATAAATAATAGCTCGCTGCATCGTGAAATGAACTTTAATTGTTGTAAAGTCGTATGTGTAAAAATAGCCTTATTACATATAATACATGTATTTCCTGAAAATACGTTTCTACAATCAGTAGTTTTTGAGAAAATACAGATAATAAATTGTGCAATGAAGGGTTGATTGTGACGTCATCTTAGACCCCAAAAAGGTGATGTTTTTTGTAAGTTGGTAAGTCAAAGATTGGCTTTTGTTTGTACAAGAAACGGTTTTTCTCTGTCAAGAAATGTAAATTAAAAAGTTATGTCTGATTATGACGTCATCATGATGTCAACACCCTTATGACACTCACTGAGGGGTGGTAATCAATTGTGCCAAGTTTGATGCTTATACGTCTAGTAGTTTCCTAGGAGTTAAAGCTTATGTATGTACATACGTAAGTACGTACGTACAGACTGAGTCGGGCTTTAAATATTAGATTAAAATCACGCATAATCACAAATTAAAAATATTTAGAATCAGGTGAACCCGTTCTTTTCATTCTTGACCACTAGATATATACACGATTTAGCACATGCTGAGTGAGTTAAATTAGAGTTTATGTGGATATACCGTTGGAAGCATCAATGAAATGAGAATGATTTAAACTTGCTTGTGCAATGTACCGTAAATAAATGAAGTAGGTAGAGCTTATCTAGCATTAAAATCTCGTTTTTCAATTTAAGCAATTTTTCACGTTTGCCGTTAAGCAGTTGTCTAATCTGGGGATAACAAGCTGTCGTCTTCTTATGTTTTATTACATCAATATAATTTTAGTTTGTCTACGAATATTTTATTCTAGTGGCAGGATTTTATGTAACTTACTTGGAGGACAAATAAAATCGCATGTGTCTCCAATTTTCCAAATTCCACCTCCTCTTCCTTCAGGAGCAGGAGGATAGCAACTGACTGTTCCTTCTTCCCATTGTGGGGGATCACGACACGTTATGTTTGGTGTCACTAATAAAACATTGAAAGTGTAAAATTGTAAATCTATCGATAGAGAACCTATTGATAGAGAAGGAAGAAAATTTAAGTTTAAAACGTGTAAAGTATTCATCTATAAAAACAATTGGCTTGTTTAAGACTGAAAAAAATATTTTATCAAAACATTGTGTTCACTTATGTAAAAAAGGGGAAAGAGTGACTTTATTCTAATTTAATCCTTTGTAAAGTCGTCTTTTTTCAGGACTTCATACCGTTTTGTTCCAAGGCTGCATGGAGAATAGGGGGGTTTGAAAGACGAAGACCTTAACATAATTAGGAAGTTTACCTTTTTAGATATATTTACCTTTTTGGCATCTAATAACAGTTTTTGAGTGGATGAAAAACAACCTCAGCCGTTAAACTTGCAAACTATAATTATAGAAACTATAATAACTAAAAAACCAGTGTTGGATGAATTAAACTATTGAGCTAAAGTTCCTGCATTTGCTTTACGACAGTTATAAATTTTATTTTCAAGTGATTTATTGCCTTCATGTTCGACTACGCCAGCTCTATATACATCACCAGTGCACCACCAGCACATTACCAATGACAGAATATATCAGTCTTTGTTTGAGGAATGAGGTTAGTTTAGAATTTCTTTCAATTGTTTAAACCTTTTCTAATTCGTTTTCTAAATAACCAATGGTACTGTTATTTACTTTATTCTGTGTTGATTTTATAGAAAGCTTGTCGCTTACCATTACATTCTTCGGATAGCTCAGGCAAAAAAACATTTTCTTCCCGGTTATTAAACTTGCCTAATCTGCAAGTAATTGTACCACTGCTTGCGTGTTTGTCTCTGTAGGCATCTGTAATTAGAATATTTTCTGTCGTAAATTTGTCTTCGGTTAATTTAATAGATTACATAAAAACTTTAAACAAACGTGATCAAAGTGGTTTAAAAATCTGCTTTGTTTTGTTAATTAGTCCTAAAATATTCAAGCAAAAGTAGAAAGTAATGCAAACACATTTACTTGAAAAAATGTGAAAAGATATACAAAAATTAGACTAAAGTATTTTCAATTCTTTGTACTTTTGTCTTTAATATTCTTAAGTGATATCTCACAGTGCGAACATCTACAGTGGCGTAAGTAAGAATGTTGTTCATGGTACCTGTGGACCTGTGTAAGTTTTCCTCTGCACTGGATAAGGTTGTTAACATTTAAAATGGATCACGAAAGGTTTTTCCGAAAAATCATCAAATCAAAAAAAAGATGAAAAAGCTCTCACCAAAAGTTCATCACTAGAAAAAAATTTAGAAACCTCATCATTCTCAAACCAAAATAAAAACATAACACTGCCCTCATTTTGCAAATCCTTTTTTCGATACTAGGCACGTAATAGTATTCGCAGTATATACAATTTTTGTAGATTTGCTTGGTTTTATTGTTGCTTTGTGCTTTTGAAAGAATGTTTTTTGATAATTAAAACGTGGATCGACGTGGATGAGAGAGGTGTTCTTTTCCATTGAATACAAAACAACTTGGATCTCGATGATGTTCAAGATCCTACAATAACTTGTGCTAGAGGCGTAATCAGCGTAATACTTCGAATTGCGACAAAATGGAGGAGTAACATTTTTTCCATTGCATCACATTTTAATTGACATTTCTTTTCGTTATTTGAAAATACCCCGCAAGAACTTGATGGAAATTAGGATTATTGAGCAGATTTAGAAATATTTGATGAAATTAAATTCACCTGATAAGCTTTTTCAGCCAAAATTGTAATGCCACTATTCTCCCCAAGTTGTTATGAGCCAAACATATGTGCTTGGCAGGATGAAATACCGTGCAAAAATTTTAAACTGTGAAATATTTTAGTTTATTTCTGATGCTAACAGCTTTTTGTAACAATAAGACGTTATGAAAATGCGATTTACTGTTAAGGAAGTAATACTTCACTACATTTTGCATAGTTAGCACTGTGTAATAACATCATATGGTTTTTAAAAATTTGAACAAAAAAGAGCCCACTTTAACAAAGAATATGAAAGCTAAAGTTAAAACAAGAGTTGATTGGTGGTACAGAATTCAAAAATTGCAGAAAGTAGAGTATTTATTCTCGATTTTTCTTGATAAAAAGCGGGTATTCTTGATGAAAAGCGGGTAGTGCATCCTTTTTGGCTGCAAGCAGAAGTTGTCTGGTGGTGTAGATGTACTTCTACCCGCTTTTCATCAAAGCAACATTGTTTACCAATTTCTGTGCCACTGCGATAGTCGGTACGTGGGTCGTACGTCTCAAAGGCTACAACAGAGAATTAAGCAGCACGTGCCGAAAACGATTCTCCAGAAGCATATTTCTCAGGACTGAAGCACATTGGCCCGCTCTTGCAAACCAATCAGAAGCTTTAAAACTGAAACTTCTTTTTCTGTCATAGGACAACATCTGTTACAAAACCCTACATGCGCACACGAATATAATGACAACAAATTTTCTATTCTTGCCCGTGGCCGTATTTCTTTTCACCTTTCCACCCTTGAAGCCACGTATATTAAAACATCCAAACCAAATTTATGCAAACAAAAGGAATTCGTTTATGGTCTAAAAATCACACATTAGTTTCCGCTCCTTCTATTGGTCGCTTCTTTTACCAATCATAATAGAGCTTTTTTCCCTTTTTTTCTTTTTATCTACTGTGTCTCTATATAACCGACTCACTTCACCTTTTCCCTCTATTTCTGACGGATTCTCCTAAAAAGTGTCAGACAAAAAGCTTCAAGAATGAATACTCTACTTTCTGCAAAGTTAAAACATTTTTTGTGCCAACTAATTAAAACGTATTACAACTTAACAGATATCGGATTTTTAGCATTTACTCAAGTAAAAGTCATAACTCCTCAAGTAGCGCTGATTTCCCACCAAGTTACTCAAGTAAAAGCAACAAAAATGAAGCTACTCAAGTAGGTAACTCGTTACCAAAATGACTACTATAGAGATTACTTAAATAGAACTGCTTTTGTCACAGGCTACCTCTGAATTTAGTCAATGAAAAATATACATAAAGTAAAACATATATATAGGCTACAAAAAACTGCTGAATAAATTAGCTTAAACATAAAAACAATTTAAAAAGTTTAGATAAATTTTTTTGGCATCTATTTCTTTGATGAGATGGTCCTATCAAAATTCCTAAGCAAAAACCGGTTATTGTAATTAGTTACAACCATCAACGTACAAAGGATAAAGGCAAATTAATCCGATTTTTTGTGTAAACGAAAATTAAGCTGATTTTTTGCTTTGTTAAGTTCAAAAGATGAGTAAGGGCTTGGTACAATGCTCCCTCACTAAACGCATTAGTGGGTGAAATTAGATATAGACTAAAAATTTGATCTCTAAGCACACCAAAGTTTTTGGAGTTGCTGTATCCGATGATTTGTTTACAAAAGTTTGTTTTAACGCTAATACAAAATAGCCGTAAAATCCCACGCATAGCCACGCGAAAACGTCAAATTCATTCATAAATTTTTGACCTCTTTACTTTGAGATCATTGCCCTACTTTTAAACTGATGTCATTAGTTTTATTTTTGTACATCGTTTATAAATTTAATTTATTAAATTCCATTGGAATTTCAAATTTAATAAATTATATTAATAAATATTTAATAAGTTGCACTACGTAGTCGGTCGATTTGGTAGTAGAGAGCTCAATGATAGAATCAGAGCAATAAAATAAAATGAAATTTATTCCAGTTAAAAACATCTGTTGAGGTGTTTTTAACTGGAATAAATTTCATTTTATTTAATAAGTTGCACTATATTGGTTGACAATGTCAACAGTGTTTAGCGAAACGTCCTAATTAAAACATGTACAGCAGTATACTGGCTCTAGCTTTTTACTGAATATCATAAAGTTCATGCTCAAAAAAATTAATTGTTTTGTTCGTCAGATACAGTAGACAAAGCTGAGCTGTTGCTTACACCACTAAAACACCACCATACCTTACAATAAACTACATATCTTTACCTGGCGGGCATTCATATGTGCAATTATGTTGCAACTCGTAGTTTCCATCAGTCCTGCCTTCTCCGCAATCAAGTGAACATTTGTCGCAAATCTTTGGTGGTTTACAAAATTCTGGAGGGCCGGTTGTATTACTGACTGGATATAAATACAATTTCGCAGTGATTAACCATTTTTCATGTGCAAAAATGGCTCTCGCCAATTATGCCAGAATTTCATGAATTATGATTGATCTCATACAGACTTTGATCACGTTCTATCGTTTATACGAGATGAGGAATATTGCCTTGTAATAGATTGAAGAATGTGCATTTGCTATTAGTAATTAACCAAAAATATCTTTGTTTATGCAATGGATCACTTATCCTGGATCAATGAATCTTTGGTGCACTGCCAACATTGTTGGCAGTAAGTAGTAGCTGGGTCTACATATCACTGATAGCATATTGCATTCAGTGGTTTATTTAGTGGAAGGGGATAAAGAGTGAAGGATTTACGAAACAATGTATCTATATCAAATATTGTAAACAAAGGTCTATGTCTGCTTGAAAAGCAAAAAGGACAAAGGCTGTTAAAAAGTTCATCTCCAAAAAAAAAAAAATCATCACGTATATTTGCTGAGAAAAAGGGGAAAAATATTTGGTTTCAAAAAAATGATTATTTAAAAAAATGGTCTTCACTTTTTCGAAATGCTCCGGACCCCTCTGCAAGTTCATTTATACGTATGCCAGAGGCTTTATTCAAATATCGAAAATGCTCGGGAGATACCTCTATCAATAGCCACAGCAACACAGCTGTTGGCGTAATGACGACAGGCAATAGATAAAAACAGTATGAAATTCTATACGCTATAGATCAATATTTACCATGACATCCTCTTTTAGGCATGCATTCGTCGGTGAAGCAGCAGCACGTGCAGACTGAAGTATCTCCCTCCGTGTTGCATTGAGATGGCTCAGATGCTGGTCGGGGATTCTGTAAACAGTTTGTTACCTGACCTATCAATAGGATGCTTTGTTTTGAAACAGTGCTTGAAGAAAAGGCACAATATCTAAACATGATCTGAATGACAAGCCTTCCGAAAGTAACAAAAATGTTGGATAACGTGTAGATCTTTCACAATGATATCAAAGTTTGAAGCGTTTATGTGGCTAATAGACTCAGTGTGTTCCAAGTTTGCTACTTCGCATGTAGACCAAACTATAACTCGCACTATAAAAACAAGTCATTTGCAGGTTCAATGCCACCAAAGACTAATTTTTTTGTGAAACTTCACCTGGATTTGATTGTTGTGACAAGCATGGCCCTGCTTGCATCTCTTGAAGTACCGATATCCAGAAGAGTCTCTTCTAACAGTGGTTTCGCATGCTTTCTAAAATTAACACTTTGTTATCAATAAAACAAATAACGAGAACTTATACTAGTCTTTCGACGCTTTGTCTTTGACTAAAAAGTCGCGTGAAAATACTGTGTTGAACCAAGAAAAAAAAAACAATCTGCAAAATTTATCGTACCTCGTTTAATTTACATTTCTCTACTTTTCCATCAATTTGACACTCAAGCAAGCTTTTTGCATTGTCGCACTGATAGCATCGAAGAGCTGAAACAAAGTAAGTGCAATACATTTCTGCTAAACTTTGCTTGGTAAGTAACACCAGTCGAATAATATCGTGTAGAAAAGAAGGGGCGGTGCAAACCAGTATAAAGAGACTAACAATTGTCAGTTTCGTGTCGTTTGTGTTAAATATCAAACATCAAATAATTGCGCTTAAAGAAGACTGCGAGTTAATCCTGCCAAGCCATTGTCACAGTCATTATTTATAACTTTTACCAAACAAAATGTTGCTATCTGGATATTCTGAGGCAAGAATTACCAGATAGCTCGTTGTATTTTTACTAAAAGTTGCACGATTTTATAATAGTTTTAATGTGATGTGAGAGCAATGGCTTGGTAAGGCCCAAACTACTAAAACACGCAATATACGAGGTATTTGCTCTCTCATTTAACCATCATCAACATTTATCCAATATTGCATTCGTAGATGCTGCCACTGTCTAAATGGCGTTATCAGTTTCTTTTAATTTATCGTTTTTAATCGAAGAACTGCTATTTAAACCATTGAACAGATCGATAAACAAACGCTAGTTTATTCTAAAAGGGGGAATATAAATTACTCATTATTACTATGACCAAGTTAAACGCAGGATATAGAATTGTAATGGCTCATAAATTATTAATACGGTTGCATGAATTCTTTTTATCACTTGTATACATGAGACAAAACTACGGAGTTTAAAGTCTATACCAATCAATTTTATATAAACTGGACCACTTAAAACATGTTTAAGTATTCGATTTTTCATAAACTTGATGACAAAAGTACTGTCCAGGCTCGACCAGAATCAACAGCACACTACTCTAGCACGCACAGAGCTCAGCCACACCCCACCAGTACACGCCACACCGTTTGTTACTTACCACTGGCAGACACCAAAAATATCGACAGAAATGGAATCAAAATCATTTTGCAAACTTTGTGTTTCGGCAATAATTTTTGATAGTTTGGGCCGATTCGGAGCTGGTTTATATAGAAGTTTTTAACGCGACAGAGGAAATGGTAGAGCACGTTTAAGGAAGAAAGCTAAACCAAGGGAGAAAGCACTTTCGGCAACGATGACACTAAAAGATGAGTCACAAGAAGAAAGCAGAAAAACAATCGTTGCCTCCACGTGAACATCTTTAAAATTACTGTCGAAAAACCAGTACAGCTCTTTTCAACTGCTAGCTTTGGATGAGCAGTCATTGACACATTGGACAAATGCCGGGTGATTTGCTCTTTTTTTCAAAACAAGAAATAATGATATCAATCTAAAGATCGAAGATTGATTGTAGTTCAAGTGCTTGCTGATGACATTTATGAACACAATCCCTTGTTCACGACGACTTTTTGGAAACATTTTAACTTCACTAAGGCGTTTAAAGACATGACAAAAAATTAGGAATGAACTAGTGTCGGTCACTGGGTTATTCAGCGACCAATTTCCAACCTTGACTTGCGCAAAAATAAGATTTTGCACCAGTTCTGAATAGGCGTACCATTTTGGTGGCATAGGGTTGAGAAAGCTGAAGGCATTTTTTGTCTTAAAACAAAGTTGAGGGCATTTTCTTTGAAGACTGAAGTTTTCGGCAATGACTCTTTCAGCTCCAAACATAAAGGGGACCTTTTTTTAAAGCATCAAGTTTTCGAAAACAAGCAGTTCTCTTATTTTTGAAATTTCTGAGGAATTGCAGTGGACTGACAACATCTTGGAAGAGGACTAACAAATGTCTAAGGGACTTCAGTCCCTAATCCCCCAACTTTTTTGCCTGTAAATTACTGTTTTTTATACACTGCAGAGAGAATCAGCAGAACTGGTTCTATATCAACTTTTACTAGCGACTGCTGCATACAACCAGCAATTGGAAATTAGATATACGTAGGCCATTCACTCAAAGTTTACAAAATCGAGTAAAGTGTGAATCATATTCTAAAACATGAAGCCCTTAAAATTGCATTTTCTTTGTCCCTCTTGCTTTTTATCAAAATTTTGTAAGAATATAGGTTTAATATTAACAAATAAAAGAATTTTGCTATTTAATCAACTACACTTAAAAGCATATGGCTGTCATCTGACCACACCATTTAAATATTTTTTGCTCCGCTTTACACAAATCATGACACTGGTTTAAGCTACGGGGAAGTTACCATTTTTAAAGTTTTATTTAGATGAGAGCTCTGCAAAGAGGTTCTATTTTTCACACAGAACTTTTCGAGTTACTCAAAAATGAAATCAAAGTCGATTTAGGCAACAGTGGGCGCCAAACTGAAAGAAAAAAACTTTAGAAAAGATGATTAGGTGCAAGTCACCAAAGAAATGCTGATATTTTTATTTCACAGGTCGGCAACATTTTCAAAGTCGCAGGACAAAAGTAAATTTTGAAAAATCTCCGTTTTCCCCGAGAAAATTTGTTTTTTTTACTTTTTGTTGTGTAAAACAAAGAGAATGCAGGCTTATTTACTGCGTGTTTTCATAAATTGTAATTGAAAGTCAGGAATTTACTTTTATAATGTGCAAGTTATTTTAATTCGCTTCCTCATCTGTATTTCTCTGACAACTTCATTTAGCAGTAGATTAGTTCTAACCAAACTAGTAACAGATCGTCATAAAACTATAAAATACATTCATTGACAGCAAAGCACTAGTGCATCACTTAACTTTATGCTTAAAAGTTTCTGAAGTTTTGGTGATAGGCTGACTGTGGTCAGAAATCATTAACGTAGCGGAAATAAATTTTGAAACAAGTCAAAAAATATCAGGGGGATTTTTTGTCCTTCAATTTTGTTCGATGGTTATTTTGTCGAGGTGGAAGTTTTGTTGGGTTATGCTTGAAAATACCTTTTTACCCTGATTGGATTTAAGAAGTTTGGAGGCATGCTCCCTTTGGCTTTTTTGATACGCCCATGCCAGAAGCATAACAATTGCAATTGCAATCAATTATTTGTGTTCTCAGCTTGCTTTTGATGTGTTTCATTGCCGTAAATATTGGTTCACACGTCTTGTAATAAGTGCATTTTGCTTCCGCGATAAATCAAGTTGAGTTAAAATTTGCTTTTCAAGATATTTGCTATTAAGTCGAGCAGTGATGTATCCTTGAATTAAATTGCGACTTCAAATCCCAACCCAAATACTAAAACCAAACTTTATACCTAAAACCGCAAGGTACCTAGACACAATCATAAAGTGTCACCAAATAAAGCATATATCTTTTTGGGAAGAAATATTTAGGCTTACTGTGACGAATAGATAAGCCTGTAAGACAAATGAATAATAAGACACAGAAACACTTCAAGTTTAACAGATGAAAAATTCACTCGCGGGCAACATTGGTGTCAGAGTTAACTGAAGAGCGGCTGGCTAACAACTTTGCTTGGCGGGCCGCATCTGGCCCCAGGGCGTTAGGTTGCGACCTCTTTTTTTGGACATATTGTATAATTCATGAAACTTTTTTCCTTGCAAATTCAAATTTAACAAATTTTGTTGTTGCCAAGGAAATGTCAAATTTTCTTGAGAGCGTACATATGAGAACAAGTTTGCAAGGTTACGTGAGATTCCTTTTTTGATAATAAATGACTTTTTGTCTTTTGTGGAAATCAACTTAAGGAAAGGCTCTTACCTCTTGGGCCAATGTTCCAACGAGGAAAGTACGCAGAAATTTGTTGACGAGAGAGGGGGTCGGGAAATTGACCTTTTGCACATTTCATGGGACTGCCGCAATGAAGATTTTTTATTTAGAAATTGTGCTATATCAGATGATTTCTTTGTTACCGTTACCAGGATAATGGCTGAAAAATGACATATGACGTTTTTCTGAGGTGGGGCGCGCATAAAAGCCCCTTCCGTACGCCAATGGTTGCGACGATCAGAGAAAAAGTTGCGGGCATCCTTAGGATTGCATAAGAGAGATGGTTGCCTTTGGTTGCCTAGTCAACCAAAGCATTCTCCATCTGTACTGATAAAATCATAATCCCAGTCCGTGTTCTGGCATTTAAATAACAATAATTTATTACTCAAGCACTTAAAAAATGAAGCTATAAGCAGTACCAAAATAGCCGGTGATCAAAGATCGCTTCCCAAGTTCTGTATCTTGCACTCAGTTCTGTAAAAAGATTTGCACCAATGGCGAATACTTGTAGCGAGTACAAAATCTATCAGTCAACAGTCTATCAGCAAGTAATGCTGGTTGCATGCGAGGGCTCTTCGCCATAAACAATGCTCAGTAACGTTGACAGCAGGGGCCAAAAGATGCCTACGGACCCGATCCGGAAATTTTTAGGAGTGGGAGCCCGGAAATTTGCTCACATGCACTTCTGTAAAAGCGAAGGGGCACAGAATTTGACTTGATAGACTTATTCTATAAACAAAATAAAGCAAGCTGTTTAAGTTAAGAGAAGACAAAAGCCTCAATTACAACACAACAATTGCAAAAACATCAAAAAAACAACCATGATTGGCAATACAATTGCTTTCCAACAAAAGACAATTGCTTTCCAACCAAATGATTTCCAAACAAAAGGTCTTC